>CM065592.1:377798551-378398551 GCA_033119425.1 Bufotes viridis | reverse complement strand
AAAGCGTATAGTGGCCTATTTCAGTCCAACAAGTCACTTCTGCAGTAATTTATAGTAAAAGCTTATAGGGGCGTATTTCAGTAAAAAAAATTAAAATATATCTGCACTGCACTGTTGCAGTTATTTTTGTTGTAAGTGTATAGGGGCGTATTTCAGTAAAAAAATATAAATATATACGCACTGCACTATTTCAGTAAAAAAAGGAAAATATATACGCACTGCACTGTTGCAGTTATTTCTGGTGAAAGAGTATAGGGACGTACTTCAGTACTATGAGAAAAATATATACGCACTGCACTGTTGCAGTTATTTAATGTTGCAAGCGTATAGGGGCGTATTTCAGTACTACAAGAAAAATAAATACGCACGTCACTTTTTAATTGTTTTCTGGTTAAAGCGTATAGTGGCATATTTCAGTCCAACAAGAAATATATATTCTCGGGTAACTACTACAGTTATTTCTGGTGAAAGCGTATAGGGGCGTATTTCAGTAAAAAATGAAAAATATATACAGATTGCACTGTTGCAGTTATTTTTGGTGAAAGCATATAGGGGCGTATTTCAGTACTACAAGAAAAATATATAAGCACTGCACTGCTGCAGTTATTTCTGGTGAAAGCGTATAGGGGAATATTTCAGTAAAAAAGAAAAATATATAAGCACTGCACTGTTGGGGTTATTTCTGGTGAAGGGTACGGTAGCGTATTTCAGTTAAAAAAAGAAAAATATATACACACTGCACTGTTGCAGTTATTTCTGGTGAAAGCGTATAAGGGCGTATTTCAGTAAAACAAGAAAAATATATACGCACTGCACTGTTGCAGTTATTTCTGGTGAAAGTGCATAGGGTAGTGTTGATCGAGCACCCAAGTGCTCCGGTGCTCGGGCCGAACACATCGGGAAAGCGTATATGGGCGCACTTCAGTAAAAAAAGAAAAATATATGCGCACTGGACTCTTGCAGTTATTTCGAGTTAAAGCGTATAGTGGCCTATTACAGTCCAACAAGAAATATATATTCTCAGGTCACTTCTACAGTTATTTCTGGTGAAAGCGTATAGGGGCATATATTCAGTAAAAAAAGAAAAATATATATGCACTGCACCGTTGCAGTTGTTTCTGGTAAAAACGAATAGGGGCGTACTTCAGAAAAAAAATTAAAATATATGCGAACTGCACTGTTGCAGTTATTTCTGGTGAAAGCGTATATTGGCGTATTTCAGTAAAAAAAGAAAAAAAATATATACACACTGTACAGTTATTTCTGGTGAAAGGGTACTGGGGTGTATTTCAGTAAAAAAAGAAAAATATATACTCAATTCACTGTTGCAGTTATTTCTGGTGAAAGCGAATAGGGTAGTGTTGATCGAGCACCTGGACATATAACGAGCACCCAAGTATAATGGAAGTCAATGGGAGAATGCGAGTCATAAATAAGGTACCCCCTGTTCTGAAGAGGGGAGGGTGCATAGTTCATAGAAAAAGGTCAGAAATTGATGGAAACACCAACAAAATGGTTCGGGAACAGCATTGGGAGGATGTCTGCATGCATCTTGGATTCCCAGGTCGCTGATGGGAACAATGTTGTCCCAGTAGCATGACACTTTTATAGACTGAAAATAATAAGCACAAAACCAAAGATAAAATCATTTTTAGAGGAAGAATTGTTAGGAAACATTATTTCCTGTATTTTTACTTGTATATAAAGTGCAAGTGCTGCCAAAAATTTTAAAGCAAGAGACACTCTGATACAACCTGTATATCACATAAAGGAAGGCCTCATTCACATTGTGGTACAATTGTTCATGTAGTGAGACTCCTACACTCATAAATAGAGATGAGCGAACACCTGGAAGTTCGGGTTCGGGAAGTTCGGCCGAACTTCCCGAAAATGTTCGGGTTCGGGATCCGAACTCGACCCGAACTTTATCCCGAACCCGAACCCCATTGAAGTCAATGGGGACCCGAACTTTTAGGCACTAAAAAGGCTGTAAAATAGTCCAGGAACGGGCTAGAGTGATGCCAAAGGCAGCAAAATGTAGGTAAATCCCCTGCAAACAAATATGGATAGGGAAATTAATTAAAATAAAATAAATAAAATTTAAACAATATCAATTGAAGAGAGGTCCCACTGCAAGGAATCATGCGTCATATCACCCAACACTGGAGAAGGCAACTTTCAGTTATTTTGGCCCCAGCACCCAGACAGAGGAGAGAGGTCCCACAGCAAGGAATCATGCGTCATATCACCTACCACTGGAGAAGGCCACTTTCAGTTATTTCGGACCCAGCATCCAGACAGAGGAGAGAGGTCCCACAGCAAGGAATCATGCGTCATATCACCTACCACTGGAGAAGGCCACTTTCAGTTATTTCGGACCCAGCATCCAGACAGAGGAGAGAGGTCCCACAGCAAGGAATCATGCGTCATATCACCTACCACTGGAGAAGGACACTTTCAGTTATTTCGGACCCAGCATCCAGACAGAGGAGAGAGGTCCCACAGCAAGGAATCATGCGTCATATCACCCACCACTGGAGAAGGCCACTTTCAGTTATTTCGGCCCAGCACCCAGACAGAGGAGAGTGGTCCCACAGCAAGGAATCATGCGTCATATCACCCACTACTGGAGAAGGCCACTTTCAGTTATTTCGGACCCAGCACCCAGACAGAGGAAAGCGGTCCCACAGCAAGGAATCATGCGTTATTTCACCCACCACTGGAGAAGGCCACTTTCAGTTATTTCGGCCCAGCACCCAGACAGAGGAGAGAGGTCCCACAGCAAGGAATCATGCGTCATATCACCCACCACTGGAGAAGGCCACTTTCAGTTATTTCGGCCCAGCACCCAGACAGAGGATGACAGGTCCCACAGCAAGGAATCATGCGTCATATCACCCACCACTGGAGAAGGCCACTTTCAGTTATTTCGGCCCCAGCACCCAGACAGAGGAGAGAGGTCCCACAGCAAGGAATCATGCGTCATATCACCCACCACTGGAGAAGGCCACTTTCAGTTATTTCGGCCCCAGCACCCAGACAGAGGAGAGCGGTCCCACAGCAAGGAATCATGCGTCATTTCACCCACCACTGGAGAAGGCCACTTTCAGTTATTTCGGCCCAGCACCCAGACCGAGGATACAGGTCCCACAGCAAGGAATCATGCGTCATATCACCCACCACTGGAGAAGGCCACTTTCAGTTATTTCGGCCCCAGCACCCAGACAGAGGAGAGAGGTCCCACAGCAAGGAATCATGCGTCATATCACCCACCACTGGAGAAGGCCACTTTCAGTTATTTATGCCCCACCACCCAGACAGAGGAGAGAGGTCCCACAGCAAGGAATCATGCGTCATTTCACCCACCACTGGAGAAGGCCACTTTCAGTTATTTCAGCCCAGCACCCAGACCGAGGATACAGGTCCCACAGCAAGGAATCATGCGTCATATCACCCACCACTGGAGAAGGCCACTTTCAGTTATTTCGGCCCCAGCACCCAGACAGAGGAGAGAGGTCCCACAGCAGAGGATTATGCGTCATATCACCCACCACTGGAGAAGGCCACTTTCAGTTATTTAGGCCCCAGTACCCAGACAGAGAAGAGAGTTCCCACAGCAGAGAATCGTGCATCATATCACCCACCACTGGAGAAGGCCACTTTCAGTTATTTATGCCCCACCACCCAGACAGAGGAGAGAGGTCCCACAGCATGGAATAATGCGTCATATCACCCACCACCGGAGAAGGCCACTTTCAGTTATTTCGGCCCAGCACCCAGACCGTGGATACAGGTCTCACAGCAAGGAATCATGCGTCATATCACCCAACACTGGAGAAGGCCACTTTCAGTTATTTCGGCCCAGCACCCAGACAGAGGAGAGAGGTCCCACAGCAAGGTATCATGCGTCATATCACCCACCACTGGAGAAGGCCACTTTCAGTTATTTATGCTCCACCACCCAGACAGAGGAGAGAGGTCCCACAGCAAGGAATCATGAGTCATTTCACCCACCACTGGAGAAGGCCACTTTCAGTTATTTCAGCCCAGCACCCAGACCGAGGATACAGGTCCCACAGCAAGGAATCATGCGTCATATCACCCACCACTGGAGAAGGCCACTTTCAGTTATTTCGGCCCCAGCACCCAGAAAGAGGAGAGAGGTCCCACAGCAGAGGATTATGCGTCATATCACCCACCACTGGAGAAGGCCACTTTCAGTTATTTAGGCCCCAGTACCCAGACAGAGAAGAGAGTTCCCACAGCAGAGAATCGTGCATCATATCACCCACCACTGGAGAAGGCCACTTTCAGTTATTTATGCCCCACCACCCAGACAGAGGAGAGAGGTCCCACAGCAAGGAATAATGCGTCATATCACCCACCACCGGAGAAGGCCACTTTCAGTTATTTCGGCCCCAGCACCCAGACAGAGGAGAGAGGTCCCACAGCAAGGAATCATGCGTCATATCACCCACCACTGGAGAAGGCCACTTTCAGTTATTTCGGACTCAGCACCCAGACAGAGGAGAGAGGTCCTACAGCAAGGAATTATGCGTCATATCACCCACCACCGGAGAAGGCCACTTTCAGTTATTTTGGCCCCACCACCCAGACAGAGGAGAGGTTCATTCAACTTTGGGTTGCACCGCAAGATCATGGTAAAGTTAAAAAAATTAGGATTCAATAAAGCAGTACCCCTGAGTACAAGAATACATGGTTGAAGTGGGGCAGTTATAAATGTCTATTCTGCACAAGGGAGGGACAGGTCCTGTGGGATCCATGCCTGGTTCATTTTTATGAACGTCAGCTTGTCCAAGTTGGCTGTGGACAGGCGGCTGCGTTTGTTAGTAATGACGCCCCCTGCCGTGCTGAATACATGTTCAGACAAAACGCTGGCCGCCGGGCAGGCCAGCGTGTCCAAGGCATAAAATGCTAACTCTGGCCACGTGGACAATTTGGAGACCCAGAATTTGAATGGGGCTGAACCATCAGTCAGTACGTGGAGGGGTGTGCAGACGTACTGTTCAACCATGTTAGTGAAATGCTGCCTCCTGCTAACACGTTCCGTATCAGGTGGTGGTGCAGTTAGCTGTGGCGTGGAAACAAAACTTTTCCACATTTCTGCCATGCTAACCCTGCCCTCAGAGGAGCTGGCCGTGACACAGCTGCGTTGGCGACCTCTTGCTCCTCCTCTGCCTTCGCCTTGGGCTTCCACCTGTTCCACTGTGACATTTGGGAATGCTCTCAGTAGCGCGTCTACCAGTGTGCGCTTGTACTCGCGCATCTTCCTATCACGCTCCAGTGCAGGAAGTAAGGTGGGCACTTTGTCTTTGTACTGGGGATCCAGCAGGGTGGCAACCCAGTAGTCTGCACAGGTTAAAATGTGGGCAACTCTGCTGTCGTTGCGCAGGCACTGCAGCATGTAATCGCTCATGTGTGCCAGGCTCCCCAGAGGTAAGGACAAGCTGTCCTTTGTGGGAGGCGTATCGTCATTGTCCTCCGTATCCACCCAGCCACGCACCAGTGATGGGCCTGAGCTGTGTCGGGTGCTACCCCGCTGTGAACCTGCTTCATCCTCATCCTCCTCCACCTCCTCCTCATCCTCCTCGTCCTCCAGTAGTGGGCCCTGGCTGGCCACATTTGTACCTGGCCTCTGCTGTTGCAAAAAACCTCCCTCTGAGCCACTTCTAACAGACTGGCCTGAAAGTGCTAAAAATGACCCCTCATCCTCCTCCTCCTCCTCCTCCTGGGCCACCTCCTCTTCCATCATCACCCTAAGCGTTTTCTCAAGGAGACATAGAAGTGGTATTGTAACGCTGATAACGGTGTCATCGCCACTGGCCATGTTGGTGGAGTACTCGAAACAGCGCAACAGGGCGCACAGGTCTTGCATGGAGGCCCAATCATTGGTGGTGAAGTGGTGCTGTTCCGCAGTGCGACTGACCCGTGCGTGCTGCAGCTGAAACTCCACTATGGCCTGCTGCTGCTCGCACAGTCTCTCCAGCATGTGCAATGTGGAGTTCCACCTGGTGGGCACGTCGCATATGAGGCGGTGAGCGGGAAGGCCGAAGTTACACTGTAGCGCAGACAGGCGAGCAGCGGCAGGATGTGAACGCCGGAAGCGTGCACAGACGGCCCTCACTTTATGCAGCAGCTCTGACATGTTGGGGTAGTTGTGAATGAACTTCTGCACCACCAAATTCAGCACATGCGCCAGGCAAGGGATGTGCGTCAAACCGGCTAGTCCCAGAGCTGCAACGAGATTTCGCCCATTATCGCACACCACCATGCCGGGCTTGAGGCCCACCGGCAGAAACCACTCGTCGGTCTGTTGTTCAATACCCGCCACAACTCCTGCGCGGTGTGGGGCCTGTCCCCCAAACATATGAGTTTCAGAATGGCCTGCTGATGTTCACCCCGGGCTGTGCTGAAGTTGGTGGTGAAGGTGTGTGGCTGACTGGATGAGCTGGTGGAAGCAGAGGAGGAGGAAGCCGAGTAGGAGGAAGAGGCTACAGGAGGCAAAGAATGATGCCCTGCGATCATTGGCTGCGGAAGGACGTGCGCCAAGGAACTCTCCGCCTGCTGCCCAGCCGCCACTACATTTATCCAAACACAAAAATATAACAGCACTCAGCAACTAGAGCTCTGCCCAAGATGGGAGCTGTAAGAGGACATTAGTGATATCGCATGCAAACAGTGGAGACATTGGTTTACATTTTGATCAAAAGGTAGTAAGCCCACTCACCCCGACACGGTTGTCTCCTAGAGTGGGTACTAACGCTAAATCTGACCTACTATAGGCCATAACAGCCACATAAAATCCTCCTAACGCTAAGTCTTACCTGTTATGGGCCACGACAGCCACATAAAATCCAGGGAGTGTAAGCCCAGCATGCACGCTGGGATAGACCTTACTTATTAACCCCTTCTGGTGCTGCAACAGCCTCCATTAGAACCAGGGATGCAGGTACCAACATGCATGCCGAGCCCACTGTGCACTCCTCCTGGAGCCAGATGGCTACTAGCAGGCAATGTGAGTACACATTCAGCTTTATACTCACTCTGATTGAAAACCAGCATCTAGGGCAGAAACACTAGTCAGGTGTGCACGACTGAGAAGGAGGTCGCCACACCTCCATCATATACTAAGTAAAACAAAAAGGGGGGGTTTCAGTCAGCACTCCCTGTATGCAGGTGCACGTAGGTTATGGCAAATATAAATACAAACACAAAAATATAACAGCACTCAGCAACTAGAGCTCTGCCCAAGATGGGAGCTGTAAGAGGACATTAGTGATATCGCATGCAAACAGTGGATACCTGCATCCCTGGTTCTAATGGAGGCTGTTGCAGCACCAGAAGGGGTTAATAAGTAAGGTCTATCCCAGCGTGCATGCTGGGCTTACACTCCCTGGATTTTATGTGGCTGTCGTGGCCCATAACAGGTAAGACTTAGCGTTAGGAGGATTTTATGTGGCTGTTATGGCCTATAGTAGGTCAGATTTAGCGTTAGTACCCACTCTAGGAGACAACCGTGTCGGGGTGAGTGGGCTTACTATCTTTTGATCAAAATGTAAACCAATGTCTCCACTGTTTGCATGCGATATCACTAATGTCCTCTTACAGCTCCCATCTTGGGCAGAGCTCTAGTTGCTGAGTGCTGTTATATTTTTGTGTTTGTATTTATATTTGCCATAACCTACGTGCACCTGCATACAGGGAGTGCTGACTGAAACCCCCCCTTTTTGTTTTACTTAGTATATGTTGGAGGTGTGGCGACCTCCTTCTCAGTCGTGCACACCTGACTAGTGTTTCTGCCCTAGATGCTGGTTTTCAATCAGAGTAAGTATAAAGCTGAATGTGTACTCACATTGCCTGCTAGTAGCCATCTGGCTCCAGGAGGAGTGCACAGTGGGCTCGGCATGCATGTTGGTACCTGCATCCCTGGTTCTAATGGAGGCTGTTGCAGCACCAGAAGGGGTTAATAAGTAAGGTCTATCCCAGCGTGCATGCTGGGCTTACACTCCCTGGATTTTATGTGGCTGTCGTGGCCCATAACAGGTAAGACTTAGCGTTAGGAGGATTTTATGTGGCTGTTATGTTATGGCCTATAGTAGGTCAGATTTAGCGTTAGTACCCACTCTAGGAGACAACCGTATCGGGGTGAGTGGGCTTACTACCTTTTGATCAAAATGTAAACCAATGTCTCCACTGTTTGCATGCGATATCACTAATGTCCTCTTACAGCTCCCATCTTAGGCAGAGCTCTAGTTGCTGAGTGCTGTTATATTTTTGTGTTTGTATTTATATTTGCCATAACCTACGTGCACCTGCATACAGGGAGTGCTGACTGAAACCCCCCCTTTTTGTTTTACTTAGTATATGTTGGAGGTGTGGCGACCTCCTTCTCAGTCGTGCACACCTGACTAGTGTTTCTGCCCTAGATGCTGGTTTTCAATCAGAGTGAGTATAAAGCTGAATGTGTACTCACATTGCCTGCTAGTAGCCATCTGGCTCCAGGAGGAGTGCACAGTGGGCTCGGCATGCATGTTGGTACCTGCATCCCTGGTTCTAATGGAGGCTGTTGCAGCACCAGAAGGGGTTAATAAGTAAGGTCTATCCCAGCGTGCATGCTGGGCTTACACTCCTGGATTTTATGTGGCTGTCGTGGCCCATAACAGGTAAGACTTAGCGTTAGGAGGATTTTATGTGGCTGTTATGGCCTATAGTAGGTCAGATTTAGCGTTAGTACCCACTCTAGGAGACAACCGTGTCGGGGTGAGTGGGCTTACTACCTTTTGATCAAAATGTAAACCAATGTCTCCACTGTTTGCATGCGATATCACTAATGTCCTCTTACAGCTCCCATCTTGGGCAGAGCTCTAGTTGCTGAGTGCTGTTATATTTTTGTGTTTGTATTTATATTTGCCATAACCTACGTGCACCTGCATACAGGGAGTGCTGACTGAAACCCCCCCTTTTTGTTTTACTACATTTATCCAGTGTGCAGTTAGAGAGATATAGCGTCCCTGGCCGTGCTTACTGGTCCACGTATGTGTGGTTAGGTGGACCTTGCCACAGATGGCGTTGCGCAGTGCACACTTGATTTTATCGGATACTTGGTTGTGCAGGGAAGGCACGGCTGTCTTGGAGAAGTAGTGGCAACTGGGAACAACATACTGTGGAACAGCCATGGACATCAGCTGTTTGAAGCTGTCTGTGTCCACCAGCCTGAATGACAGCATTTCAAAGGCCAGTAGTTTAGAAATGCTGGCATTCAGGCCCAGGGCCCGAGGGTGGCTAGGTGGGAATTTACGCTTTCTCTCCAAGGTTTGTGAGATGGAGAGCTGAACGCTGCCGTGTGACATGGTGGAGATGCTTGGTGACACAGGTGGTGTTGTCGGTGGCACATCCTCTGTTTGGTGGGCGGCAGGTGCCAACATTCCTCCCGAGGCGGAGGAAGAGGCCGAGGCAGCAGCAGAAGAGGGAGCAGGGGGAGCCAGAGTGAGTTCCTTGCTTTTAAGGTGTTTACTCCACTGCAGTTCATGCTTTGCATGTAGATGCCTGGTCATGCAGGTTGTGCTAAGGTTTAGAACGTTAATGCCTCGCTTCTGGCTCTGATGGCAAAGCGTGCAAACCACTCGGGTCTTGTAGTTAGCACATTGTTTAAAGAAGTGCCATGCCAGGAAACTCCTTGAAGCTGCCTTTGGGGTGCTCGGTCCCTGGTGGCGGTGGCCAGTAGCAGGCGAACCCTCTTGGAGGAGGCTGTTCTGCTTTTGCACCCTGCTCTCTCTTTTGCTACGCTGTTGGCTCGGTCTCACCACTGCCTCTTTCTCTGAACTATAAAAGTCAGTGGCACGACCATTATTCCATGTGGGGTCTAGGACCTCATCGTCCCCTGCATCATCTTCCACACAGTCTTCCTCCCTGACCTCCTGTTCGGTCTGCACACTGCAGAAAGACGCAGCAGTTGGCACCTGTGTTTCGTCATCATCAGAGTCGTGTGGACTCCGATGAGGTGGTATTCCCATGTCCTCATCATCAGGAAACATCAGTGGTTGTGCATCAGTGCATTCTATGTCTTCCACCACTGGGGAAGGGCTAGGTGGATTTCCTTGGGAAACCCTGCCAGCAGAGTCTTCAAACAGCATAAGAGACTGCTGCATAACTTGAGGCTCAGACAGTTTCCCTGATATGCATGGGTGTGATGTGACAGACTGATGGGCTTGGTTTTTAGGTGCCACCTGTGCACTTTCTGCAGATGACTTGGTGGGAGATATTGTCGTGAACATGCTGGATCCACAGTCGGCCATCCAATTGACTAGCGCCTGTACCTGCTCAGGCCTTACCATCCTTAGAACGGCATTGGGCCCCACCAAATATCGCTGTAAATTCTGGCATGTACTGGAACCTGAGGTAGTTGGTTCACTAGGACGTGTGGCTGTGGCAGAATGGCCACGTCCTCTCCCAGCACAAGAGGGTACACTAACACCACCACGACCGCGTCCGCGTCCCTTACTAGATGTTTTCCTCATTGTTACCGTTCACCAAGCACCACAATAAGAAAAAAAATATTTGGCCCAATGTATTGATTTCAAATTCAGGCCTTTTTTTTACAGGCACCTAACACTATCTGCCTATTTATTTATGTAGCGTAATACACTAATCCAGGCAGAGCAGTAACCACTGATTTAGGGGAATATCTCTTTTAGGGCTAGTATTTAGGCCCTGGATAAAATATATCCTTTTATGGACAGATTTACAATTGGCCTGCAACAGCTCGAACACCAGATTCAGGGTATTGCTATTTTGGCAATTGAATTTCACCCCAGAACAAAATATATGTTTTGGCGGACACTATTATACTTTGCCAGCCACAGCTGAAACCACTGATTTATGGTATTGCTATTTTGGCAATTGAATTTCACCCCAGAACAAAATATATAATTTGCAGGACACTATGAAACTTGGCCAGCCACAGCTGAAACCACTGATTTATGGTATTGCTATCTTGGCAATTGAATTTCACCCCAGAACAAAATATATGTTTTTGCGGACACTATGAATCTTGGCCTGCAACAGCTGGGACACCAGATTCAGGGTATTGCCATTTTGGCAATTGAATTTCACCCCACAACAAAATATATGTTTTGGCGGACACTATTATACTTTGCCAGCCACAGCTGAAACCACTGATTTATGGTATTGCTATTTTGGCAATTGAATTTCACCCCAGAACAAAATATATGTTTTGGCGGACACTATTATACTTTGCCAGCCACAACTGAAACCACTGATTTATGGTATTGCTATTTTGGCAATTGAATTTCACCCCAGAACAAAATATATGTTTTGGCGGACACTATTATACTTTGCCAGCCACAGCTGAAACCACTGATTTATGGTATTGCTATTTTGGCAATTTAATTTCACCCCAGAACAAAATATATGTTTTGGCGGACACTATTATACTTTGCCAGCCACAGCTGAAACCACTGATTTATGGTATTGCTATTTTGGCAATTGAATTTCACCCCAGAACAAAATATATGTTTTTGCGGACACTATGAATCTTGGCCTGCAACAGCTGGGACACCAGATTCAGGGTATTGCTATTTTGGCAATTGAATTTCACCCGAGAACAAAATATATGTTTTGGCGGACACTATTTTACTTTGCCAGCCACAGCTGAAACCATTGATTTATGGTATTGATATCTTCGCAATTGAATTTCACCACATAAAATAATCTATCCTTTGCCACACAGCAGACAGTATTATACTTGGCTAGCCAAAGCTGGAACACCAGATTTAGGGGATTGGTATTTGGGCAATTGTATTTAACCCCTTAATAAAATATAGAAATTGCTATCCTGAGTTTCTAGGGGTGACAATTAGCACAGCCAAGCCCCTGATGTAGGATATAGCAAAAAAAAAAAAAAAACTAGTATTGATGGACTTGGTGGCAGCTTGTTCTGGTGCACCACAAGTCACAAAATGGCCGCCGATCACCCCAGAAAATAAGTGACAGAAAAACGCTTTGTGCAGCCTAAAAACCAGTGAGCAAGTAACTAGCAGAAGTTCAATCATTCACAGCTGTAGATCGATCCGTTCATTAGGTGCTGTTGCTGACTTTTCCCTGCCTAATCTCGCCCTCACAGAAGCTGCGTCCTCTCCCTACACTAATCAGAGCAGTGTGACGTGCGGCGCCACGTGACTCCAGCTTAAATAGAGGCTGGGTCACATGCTGCACTTGTCCAATCACAGCCATGCCATTAGTAGGCATGGCTGTGATGGGCTCTTAGGGCAAGAAGTAAAACACTAGCTGATTGGCTGCTGTGCAGCCCTTCAGAAAGCGGGAAGTAATCGCCGAACAACGAACCCGAACCCGAACCTTTTTGAAAATGTCCGGGTTCGGGTCCGTGTCCCGGACACCCCAAAATTCGGTACGAACCCGAACTATGCTTGAACTGTTCGTTCAACACTACTCATAAAGCCTTCGCACTAAGTGAAATGCCTGCCAAAAATTACAAGGAACTGGCAGTCCAATA
Organism: Bufotes viridis; assembly: GCA_033119425.1. Classification (NCBI taxonomy): domain Eukaryota; kingdom Metazoa; phylum Chordata; class Amphibia; order Anura; family Bufonidae; genus Bufotes; species Bufotes viridis. The sequence goes on along the minus strand of CM065592.1, from coordinate 378,385,998 downwards.
CACCCGTTGTTACAGATAAAGGAGGGCATCATAAACCTGCTTATCTGACCATCTAAAACATTAGGGGCAAAGGCCTGCTGCTGAGCTGACTATTTAAAAAAATTATGCGAGAGTGCCTGTTGCTTAGCTGATTATCGAAAAATTATGGTTAAGGGCCTGCTGCTGAATATATACAATCTGGCTGAGGAGGAGGGGGAGGAGGAGGGGGAGGAGAAAACAAGATTTAACCATATACACTTTTTTGTGGTGGAAAAGGTGCATGGAAATACACTACAGTAGACTGAGTACATTATAAACAATACATTGAAATTGCCTTTATGTTCATCATCAGCCCAGCTCTCCTATGGTGGAGTTGCGAAGTCAGGGGCAATGCAGGCCTTGTTCATTTTTATCTGAGTCAACCTGTCAGGATTGTCAGTGGACAAGCGGATAAGGTTATCATTTATAATGCCACCAGCAGCACTAAATACACTCTCAGACAAAAGGCTGGAAGCAGGGTAGGCCAGCAGCACCTCCATGGCGTAGACTGCAAGTTCGTTCCACGTGTCCAGCTTGGAAACCCAGTAGTTGTAAGGCACTAAGGGATCATTTAGGATGCTGACACGGTCTGCAATGTATTCCTTCACCATCTTCCAAAACTATTCCCTCCTTTTGCCACCAGGCAGCGCTTCAGGGTGAGGTTTCTGGCGGGGTGTCATTAAAGTGTCCCATGCCTTGTAGAGTCCTGCCCTGCCTTTGTTGGAACTGCTGTGTGTTCCCCTTGTCTCCCTTCCTCGGTTGCCTAAGAAAGTGCACACTCTGCCGGCCGCGTTGTCAGATGGAAAATTTTGGAGCAATCTCTCAACAAGTACCTTCTGGAATTGCACCGTTTTACTCATCCTCTTAACCACAGGAATGAGAAATGAGAAGTTCTCTTTGTAGCGGGGGTCAAGAAAGATGAACATCCAGTAATTTGTGTTATCTAAAATGCGTATAATACGAAGGTTGTGGTAAAGGCCGCCTAACATGAATTCAGCCATGTGTGCCAGAGTACCAATAGGCAAGACGTCGATGTCAACATCAGGATGAGTCTCAATCCCCTCATCCTCCTCCTCTTCTTCCCATCCACGCTGAACAGATCGAATTAAAGTTCCATGGATACTACCCTCTGTAGCAGAGGCAACTGTCTCCAGCTCCTCCTCTTCATGGCCCAGTTATCGCTGAGAAGACGAACTGTGGGTGGTCTGGCTATCACCCTATGTAATGTTCTCCCTCATTTCCTCGTCTGCCACATTCAGAGCATCGTCCTTAATTGTGAGCAGCGATGGTTTTAGTAGACAAAGCAGTGGGATGGTTACACTGATTATAGCTTTATCGCCACTAACCATCTGTGTGGATTCATCAAAGTTTTTTATAACCCCACAGAAGTCTGACATTAATGCCCACTCCTCGCTTGTGAATAGTGGCAGTTGATTCAAAAGGCGACAACCATGTTGCAGCTGGTATTCCAAAACTGCTCTCTGCTGCTCACAAAGCCTGGCAACATGTAGAACGTAGAGTTCCAGTGCGTGCTCACGTTGCACAACAGTCGGTGAGCTGGAAGCTGCAAGCGCTACTGCAGCGTTGACAGACCGGCTGAAGCAGTGGTCAACTTATGGAAATGGGTACACACGCGGCACACTTCACAAGTAGCTTTGCCAAATTGGGGTAGGTTTTTATAAACCGCTGAACCACTAAGTTTAAGACATGGGCTAGGCATGGGATGTGGGTCAGGTTGCCGAGCTCCAAAGCCGCCACCAAGTTACGGCCATTGTCAGACACATCCATGCCTGGTTGTAGATTGGGTGGCGGCGGTGTCCTGTTTGTCCCCTAAGCAGATCAGCTTCAGCACGGCCTGTTGACACTTACTCACAGGAATGCTACACTGCTTCCAGCTAGCGACTGATGGCTGACTGCTGCTGGAGGTGGAAGTGAAGGAGAAAGCGGCAGAGGAGGAGAAGAAGTGGTTGGAGCCAATAACATAGCTGCTGGTGGAGACCCTGATGGACGTAGGGCCCGCAATACTAGGCGTGGGTGGCATCCCAGGGTCCGACTTACTCCCGGCCTCCACAACATTCACCCAGTGGGCGGTCAGGGAAATGTAGCATCCCTGGCCACCAGCACTTCTACATTAGTGTTGAGCGCGAATATTCGAATTGTGAATTTTTTTTAACGAATATCGGCACTTCGCTAATTTGCGAATATTGCAAATAGAACGCTATATATTTGCTATTTCAAATATTCGTGTTTTATTTTTTGAATACTGATTGAGGGATGCAATATACATGCTTCCACAAAATACTGATTAAGGGGTTTGAAATACCTGCTTCCACAAAATGCTGATTGAGGGGTGTGAGATACCTGCTCCCACCAAATATTTAGGGGTTCTATATACCTGCTTTCACAAAATACTGATTTAGGGGTGAGATATACCCATTTCCACAAAATACTAATTAAGGGGTTTGATATTCCTGTTTCCACCAATTATTGACTGAGTCCTGCGATATACCTGCTTCCACAAAATACTGATTGAGGGGTGCGATTTACCTGCTTCCACCAAATATTGATTAATGGGTTTTATACACCTGCTTCCACAAAATACTGATTGACGGGTGCAATATACCTGCTTTTACCAAATATTGATTAAGGGGTTCAATACACCTGCTTCCACAAAAAACTGATTGAGAGGTGTGATTTACCTGCTTCCACCAAGTTTTAATTAAGGGGTTCTATTCACCTGCTTCCACAAAATACTGAATGAGTGTTGCGATATGCCTGCTTCCACCAAATATTCATTAAGGTGTTCTATATACCTGCTTCCACAAAATGCGGATTAAGGGGTTTGATATACCTGCTTCCACAAATTACTAATTGAGGGGTGCAATATACTTGCTTCCACCAAATATTGATTAAGAGGTTCTATATCCCTGCTTCCACAAAATACTGATTGAGGGGTGCGATATACCTGTTTCCACAAAATACTAATTAAGAGGTTTGATATACCTTCTTTTACAAAATAGTGATTGAGGGATGTGATATACCTCATTCCACAAAATGTTGATTGAGGTCTGTAATACACATGCTACCACAAAATACTGATTGAGGGGTGCGAAATACCTGCTTCCACAAAATACTGATTAAGGGGTCTGATATACCCACTTCCACAAAATAGTGATTGAGGGATGCGATATACCTGCTTCCACAAAATACTGATTAAGGGGTTTGATATTCCTGTTTCCACCAAATATTGATTGAGGCCTGTAATATTCCTGCTACCACAAAATACTAATTGAGGGGTGTGATATACCTGCTTCCATCAAATATTAATGAAGGGGTTCTATGGACCTGCTTCCACAAAATACTTATTGCGGGGTGCGATATACCTGCTTCCACAAAATACAGATTAAGGGGTTTGATATACCTGTTTCCACCAAATATTGATTGAGGCATTCAATATACCTGCTTCCACAAAATACTACTTGAGGGGTGCAATATACTTGCTTCCACCAAATATTGATTAAGGGGGTTCTATATACCTGCTTACACAAAATATTGATTTAGTGGTGCGATATACCTGCTTCCACAAAATACTAATTAAGAGGTTTGATATACCTGCTTTCACAAAATACTGATTGAGGGGTGCAATATACCTGAATAAACCGAATATTGATTGAGGCCTGTGATACACCTGCTACCACAAAATACTGATTGAGGGGTGCAATATACCTGCTTCCACAAAATACTGATTAAGAGGTTTGATATACCTGCTTCCACAAAATGCTGATTGATTTGTGTGATATAGCTGCTTCCATCAAATATTTAGGGGTTCTATATACCTGCTTCCACAAAATACTGATTTAGGGGTGTGATATACCTGTTTCCACAAAATACTGATTAAGGGGTTTGATATTCATGTTTCCACCAATTATTGACTGAGTCCTGCGATATACCTGCTTCCACAAAATACTGATTGAGGGGTGCGATTTACCTGCTTCCACCAAATATTGATTAATGGGTTCTCTACACCTGCTTCCACAAAATACTGATTGAGGGGTGCAATATACCTGCTTCCACCAAATATTGATTACAGGGGTTCTATACACCTGCTTCCACAAAAAACTGATTGGGATGTGCGATTTAACTGCTTCCACCAAATTTTGATTAAGGGGTTCTATACACCTGCTTCCACAAAATACTGAATAAGTTTTGCGATATGCCTGCTTCCACCAAATATTAATTAAGGTGTTCTATATACCTGCTTCCACAAAATACTGATGGAGGCCTTCAATATACCTGATTCCTCAAAATACTGATTATGGGGTTTGATAGACCTGCTTCCACGAAATATTGATTGAGGCCTGGATCTACCTGTTTCCACCAAATATTGATTGAGGACTGCGATATACCTGCTTCCACAAAATACTAATTGAGAGGTGCAATATACTTCCTTTAACCAAAAATTGATTAAGGGTTCTATATACCTGCTTCCACAAAATACTGATTAAGGGGTGCAATATACCTGAATCCACTAAATATTGATTGAGGCCTGTGATACACCTGCTACGACAAAATATTGATTGAGGGGTGTGATATACCTGCTTACAAAAAATACTGATTAAGAGGTTTGATATACCTGCTTCCACAAAATACTGATTGAGGGGTGCGATATACCTGCTATTACAAAATACTGATTAAGGGGTTTGATATTCCTGTTTCCACCAAATATTGACTGAGGTCTGCGATATATCTGCTTTCACAAAATACTGATTGAGGGGTGTGATTTATCTGCTTCCACCAAATATTGATTAAGGGGTTCTATACACCTTCTTCCACAAAATACTGATTGAGGGGTGCAATATACCTGCTTCCACCAAATATTGATTAAGGGGTTCTATACACCTGCTTCCACAAAGCACTGATTGAGCGGTGCGATATACCTGCTTCCAACAAATATTCATTAAGGTGTTCTATATACCTGCTTCCACAAAATACTTATTGAGGCCTTCAAAATACTTGCTTCCCAAAATGCTGATTATGGGGATTGATATACCTGTAAATGTTCGCAAACGGGCGAACCAGGCGAATCGCCATAGACTACAATAGGCAGGCGAATTTTAAAACACACAGGGACTCTTTCTGGCCACAATAGTGATGGAAAAGTTGTTTCAAGGGGACATATACCTGGACTGTGGCATGCAGGAGGGGGATCCATGGCAAAACTCCCATGGAACATTACGTAGTTGATGCAGAGTCAGATTTTAATCCATAAAGGGCATAAATCACCTAACATTCCTAAATTGTTTGTAATATCGTGCTTTAAAACATCCAGTGTGTGTATACGATCAGATATGATGTTGTATTGATCAGGTAGTGTAAGGGTTACGCCCGCTTCACAGTGACAGACCAAACTCTGATATACCAAACTCCCCGTTTAACGCACTGCAAACAACCGCAAACAGTCCATTTGAACAACCGCAAACTCCACATTTGCACAAGGTTGGATACCAAGCAAGCCATGTCCCGTTCCTTGTCCTCACTGACTCCACTCAGCCACGTACAACCCGAAGGGTCCCCGAAAGGTGACAACAAGCCCCCTGGGACGCCTGCTGTGGTTGGTCTTCCACCTCCTCAAAGCCACCTTCCTCCTCTGACTCCTCTTCTTCAGACTCCTCTCTGCGTTGCCGCAGGTCCAGCAATCGACGACGACAAGGCTGCTTCTGGTGGTGATGGTGACCAGAACTCTTCCTCTTTATTCTCATCTACGGCCTGATCCGGCACTCTTCGCAGGGCACGCTCCAGAAAAAAGGCATATGGGATGAGGTTGATGATGTTTAGTGTTGAGCGAACAGTTCGAGAATCGTTCGGGTCCGTACCGAATTTTGGGGTGTCCGTGACACGGACCCGAACCCGGACATTTTCAAAAAAGTTCGGGTTCGGGTCCGGTGTTCGTCGATTTCTTCCCGCTTTCTAAAGGGCTGCACAGCAGCCAATCAGCTAGCGTTTTACTTCTTGCCCTAAGAGCCCATCACAGCCATGCCTACTAATGGCATGGCTGTGATTGGCCAAGTGCAGCATGTGACCCAGCCTCTATTTAAGCTGGAGTCACGTAGCGCCGCACGTCACACTGCTCTGACTAGTGTAGGGAGAGGATGGAGCTTCTGTGAGGGCGAGATAGGCAGGGATAAAGAAGTGATTGAATGATCTACCTTTCTACACCTGTGCATCAGAACAACTCAGCTGAGCTGTTCACTGAAAGTCACTATTTTGTTGAGACTGGCCAGAGCGATTTTTACTGGCACATGTAACTGGGCTGACCGGCGGTGGCCATTTCGGGACTTGTGGTGCGCCAGCACAAGCTGCCACAGAGTCTAAACCAAAGCTCCAAAGAAGTGTAAAATCTACACCTGTGAATCAGAACAACAGCGATTCAGCTTCTCAGTCAAAGTCTATTTTTTTTCTGGCTGGGCAGACCGTTTTCTGGCACATGTTACTGGGCTGATAGGCGGCGGCCATTTTGGGACTTCAGCAAAAGCTGCCACAGCGTCCATTAATCTCATGTAATAGTCAATTTTTTCATAGATATACTACATCAGGGGTTTGGCTGTGCTTGTGTCACCCATACTAACTGCAAAGATATTTAATATATCAGTGGTGAAACTGAAAGTAACCCACTTGGATAGCAAATCCCATGAATGTGCTGTTCCAGCTAGGCTAGCCAGTGGCACTACAGCCAAGTACAATACTGTCAGCCAGAATTTTTTTTTTTTTTTATGTGCCAGAAATATAAATTAGAAAAAGCTTTCACCGTAATAATAAAATTATTCTGGTGTTAGACCAGAAGAAGCACTCCTATTGTAATTAATACTGTAAAAAGGCTTAGGCAATATTTCTCCCAGTATGGGAAATTTATCTAGCAAAACTAGCATTTTACTAATTCCGGTGTTCTGAAATACCAGCAGTCCTCTTGTAATTAATACCGCTAAAAGGCATTATATTGTCCAGTGTTGTAATTTTGGTGAAAAAAAGGCCAATTTAATCAATCTGGTGTTTGTTAGACCAGAAACACTAGGCCTCACGTTTTTACTCCTGTAAAAAGGAATTATATCTCCCCGTGTGGGAATCTATGTACCAAAACTAGCATTTTAAAAATTCAGATGTCCAATTTGCAGCAGTTTTCTTGTAAATAATACCGCCAAAAGGCATTATTGTCCAGTGTTGTAATTTTGGTGAAAAAAAGGCCAATTTAATCAATCTACTGTTTGTTAGACCAGTCCAGAAACACAAGGCCTCACGTTTTTACTCCTGTAAAAAGGAATTATATCTCCCCGTGTGGGAAGCTATGTACCAAAACTAGCATTTTAAAAATTCAGATGTCCAATTTGCAGCAGTCTTCTTGTAATTAATACCGCAAAAAGGCATTATTGTCCAGTGTTGTAATTTTGGTGAAAAAAAGGCCAATTTAATCAATCTGGTGTTTGTTAGACCAGAAACAGTAGGCCTCATGTTTTCACTCCTGTAAAAAGGAATTATATCTCCCCGTGTGGGAATCTATGTACCAAAACTAGCATTTTAAAAATTCTGGTGTCCAATTTGCAGCAGTTTTCTTGTAATTAATACCGGAAAAAGGAATTATATCTTCCAGTGTGGGAATTTATGTACACAAACTAGCATTTTAAAATTCTGGTGTCCAATTAGCAGCAGTCTTCTTGTAATTAATACCTGAAAAAGGCATTACATTGTCCAGTGTTGTAATTTTGGTGAAAAAAAGGCCAATTTAATCAATCTGGTGTTTGTTAGAACAGAAACAGTAGGCCTCACGTTTTCACTCCTGTAAAAAGGAATTATATCTCCCCGTGTGGAAACTATGTACCAAAACTAGCATTTTAAAAATTTAGATGTCCAACTTGCAGCAGTTTTCTTGTAAATAATACCGCCAAAAGGCATTATATCGTCCAGTGTTGTAATTTTGGTGAAAAAAAGCCAATTTAATCAATCTGGTGTTTGTTAGACCAGAAACACTAGGCCTCACGTTTTTTACTCCTGTAAAAAGGAATTATATCTCCCCGTGTGGGAAGCTATGTACCAAAACTAGCATTTTAAAAATTCAGATGTCCAATTTGCAGCAGTTTTCTTGTAAATAATACCGCCAAAAGGCATTATTGTCCAGTGTTGTAATTTTGGTGAAAAAAAGGCCAATTTAATCAATCTGGTGTTTGTTAGACCAGAAACAGTAGGCCTCACGGTTTTCACTCCTGTAAAAAGGAATTATATCTCCCCGTGTGGGAAGCTATGTACCAAAACTAGCATTTTAAAAATTCTGGTGTCCAATTTGCAGCAGTCTTCTTGTAATTAATACCGCAAAAAGGCATTATTGTCCAGTGTTGTAATTTTGGTGAAAAAAAGGCCAATTTAATCAATCTGGTGTTTGTTAGACCAGAAACAGTAGGCCTCACGTTTTCACTCCTGTAAAAGGAATTATATCTCCCGTGTGGGAATCTATGTACCAAAACTAGCATTTTAAAAATTCTGGTGTCCAATTAACAGCAGTCTTCTTGTAATTAATACCGCAAAAAGGTATTATTGTCCAGTGTTGTAATTTTGGTGAAAAAAAGGCCAATTTAATCAATCTGGTGTTTGTTAGACCAGAAACAGTAGGCCTCACGTTTTCACTACTGTAAAAGGAATTATATCTCCCGTGTTGGAATCTATGTACCAAAACTAGCATTTTAAAAATTCTGGTGTCCAATTTGCAGCAGTCTTCTTGTAATTAATACCGCAAAAGGCATTATTGTCCAGTGTTGTAATTTTGGTGAAAAAAAGGCCAATTTAATCAATCTGGTGTTTGTTAGACCAGAAACAGTAGGCCTCACGTTTTCACTCCTGTAAAAAGGAATTATATCTCCCCGTGTGGGAAGCTATGTACCAAAACTAGCATTTTAAAAATTCAGATGTCCAATTTGCAGCAGTTTTCTTGTAATTAATACCGCCAAAAGGCATTATATCGTCCAGTGTTGTAATTTTGGTGAAAAAAAGGCCAATTTAATCAATCTGGTGTTTGTTAGACCAGAAACACTAGGCCTCACGTTTTTACTCCTGTAAAAAGGAATTATATCTCCCCGTGTGGGAAGCTATGTACCAAAACTAGCATTTTAAAAATCCAGATGTCCAATTTGCAGCAGTTTTCTTGTAAATAATACCGCCAAAAGGCATTATTGTCCAGTGTTGTAATTTTGGTGAAAAAATGGCCAATTTAATCAATCTAGTGTTTGTTAGACCAGTCCAGAAACACTAAGCCTCACGTTTTTACTCCTGTAAAAAGGAATTATATCTCCCCGTGTGGGAAGCTATGTACCAAAACTAGCATTTTAAAAATTCTGGTGTCCAATTTGCAGCAGTCTTCTTATAATTAATACCGCAAAAAGGCATTATTGTCCAGTGTTGTAATTTTGGTGAAAAAAAGGCCAATTTAATCAATCTAGTGTTTGTTAGACCAGTCCAGAAACACTAAGCCTCACGTTTTTACTCCTGTAAAAAGGAATTATATCTCCTCGTGTGGGAATCTATGTACCAAAACTAGCATTTTAAAAATTCTGGTGTCCAATTTGCAGCAGTCTTCTTGTAATTAATACCGGAAAAAGGAATTATATCTCCCCGTGTGGGAATCTATGTACCAAAACTAGCATATTAAAAATTCTGGTGTCCAATTAGCAGCAGTCTTCTTATAATTAATACCGCAAAAAGGCATTATTGTCCAGTGTTGTAATTTTGGTGAAAAAAAGGCCAATTGAATCAATCTGGTGTTTGTTAGACCAGAAACAGTAGGCCTCACGTTTTCACTCCTGTAAAAAGGAATGATATCTCCCCGTGTTGGAATCTATGTACCAAAACTAGCATATTAAAAATTCTGGTGTCCAATTTGCAGCAGTCTTCTTGTAATTAATACCGCAAAAAGGCATTATTGTCCAGTGTTGTAATTTTGGTGAAAAAAAGGCCAATTTAATCAATCTGGTGTTTGTTAGACCAGAAACAGTAGGCCTCACGTTTTCACTCCTGTAAAAAGGAATTATATCTCCCCGTGTGGGAAGCTATGTACCAAAACTAGCATTTTAAAAATTCAGATGTCCAATTTGCAGCAGTTTTCTTGTAATTAATACCGCCAAAAGGCATTATATCGTCCAGTGTTGTAATTTTGGTGAAAAAAAGGCCAATTTAATCAATCTGGTGTTTGTTAGACCAGAAACACTAGGCCTCACGTTTTTACTCCTGTAAAAAGGAATTATATCTCCCCGTGTGGGAAGCTATGTACCAAAACTAGCATTTTAAAAATTCAGATGTCCAATTTGCAGCAGTTTTCTTGTAAATAATACCGCCAAAAGGCATTATTGTCCAGTGCTGTAATTTTGGTGAAAAAAAGGCCAATTTAATCAATCTAGTGTTTGTTAGACCAGTCCAGAAACACTAGGCCTCACGTTTTTACTCCTGTAAAAAGGAATTATATCTCCCCGTGTGGGAAGCTATGTACCAAAACTAGCATTTTAAAAATTCTGGTGTCCAATTTGCAGCAGTCTTCTTGTAATTAATACCGGAAAAAGGAATTATATCTTCCAGTGTGGGAATTTTGGGGCTAAAAAATAATATATTTTATTGTGGTGCGAGTTGAATCGCAACAATGAGGAAACATTCTATTAAGGGACGAGGACGCGGTCGTGGTGGTGTCCGTGGAGCCTCTGTTGCTGGCAGAGGACGTGGCCGTTCGGCCTCAGGCGCACAAAGTAGTGAACCAACTCCCTCAAGTAGCCGGCAGAATTTACAGCGATATTTGGTGGGGCCCAATGCCGTTATGAGGATGGTAAGGCCTGAGCAGGTACAGGCATTAGTCGATTGGGTGGCCGACAGTGCTTCCAGCACGTTCACCACATTGTCTTCCGCCCAGTCTTCTGCGGAAAGCGCACAGGTGGCACCTGAAAACCAAGCCCATCAGTCTGTCACATCACCCCCATGCATATCAGGGAAACTGTCTGAGCCTCAAGTTATGCAGCAGTCTCTTATTCTGTTTGAAGACTCTGCTCCCACGGTTTTCCAGGGGCGTCCACCTAGCCCTTCCCCAGCGGTGGAAGACATTCCATGCACTGACGCACAACCACTTATGTATCCAGATGATGAGGACATGGGAATACCACCACAGCAGAGTGACCGAGTGTCTGATGATGACGAAACACTGGTGCCCACTGCCGCGTCTTATTGCAGTGTGCAGACTGAACAGGAGGAGGTCAGGGAGGAAGACTGGGTGGAAAACGATGCAGAGGACGATGAGGTCTTAGACCCCACATGGACTGAAGGTCGTGCCGCTGACTTAAATAGTTCAGAGGAAGAGGCAGTGGTGAGACCGAGACAACAGCGAAGCCAAAGAGGGAGCAGGCGGCAAAAGCAGAACAGTCGCCGTCCAGAGAGTTCGCCTGCTATTGGCCAGCACCAACAGGGACCCAGCACCCCAAAGGCATCTTCAAGGAGTTCCCTGGCATGGCACTTCTTCAAACAATGTGCTGAGGACAAGACCAGAGTGGTTTTCACGCTGTGCCATCAGACACTGAGGCGAGGCATTAACGTTCTTAACCTGAGCACCACCTGCATGATCAGGCATCTACATGCAAAGCATGAACTGCAGTGGAGTACACACCTTAAAAACAAGGAACCCGCTCAGGCTCCCCCTGCTCCCTCTACCGCTGCTGCCTCGGCTTCCGCCTCGAGAGGAATGTTGCCACCTGCCGAGCAGCAAACAGAGGATGTGCCACCGACACCACCACCACCACCGCCACCGTCACCTAGTGTCTCCACTATTTCACACAGCAGCGTTCAGCTCTCCATCTCTCAAACCTTTGAGAGGAAGCGCAAATTGCCAACTAGTCACCCTCGAGCCCTTGGCCTGAATGCCAGCATTTCTAAACTACTGGCCTTTGAAATGCTGTCATTCCGGCTGGTGGACACAGACAGCTTCAAACAGCTGATGGCCATGGCTGTCCCCCAGTATGTGGTTCCCAGCCGCCACTACTTCTCCAAGACAGCCGTGCCTTCCCTGCACAACCAAGTGTCCGATAAAATCAAGTGTGCACTGCGCAACGCCATTTGTGGCAAGGTCCACCTAACCACAGATACGTGGACCAGTAAGCACGGCCAGGGACGCTATATCTCCCTAACTGCACACTGGGTAAATGTAGTGGCGGCTGGGCCCCAGGCGGAGAGTTCCTTGGCGCACATCCTTCCGCCGCCAAGGATCACAGGGCATCATTCTGTGCCTCCTGTAGCCTCCTCCTCCTACTCGGCTTCCTCCTCCTCTGCATCCACCAGCTCATCCAGTCAGCCACACACCTTCACCACCAACTTCAGCACAGCCCGGGGTAAACGTCAGCAGGCCATTCTGAAACTCATATGTTTGGGGGACAGGCCCCACACCGCGCAGGAGTTGTGGCGGGTATTGAACAACAGACCGACCAGTGGTTGCTGCCGGTGGGCCTCAAGCCCGGCCTGGTGGTGTGCGATAATGGGCGAAATCTCGTGGCAGCTCTGGGACTAGCCAGTTTGACGCACATCCCTTGCTTGGCGCATGTGCTGAATTTGGTGGTGCAAAAGTTCATTCACAACTACCCAGACATGTCAGAGCTGCTGCATAAAGTGCGGGGCGTCTGTGCGCGCTTCCGGCGTTCACATCCTGCCGCTGCTCGCCTGTCAGCGCTACAGCGGAACATTCGGCCTTCCCACTCACCGCCTAATATGCGACGTGCCCACCCGGTGGAACTCCACCTTGCACATGCTGGAGAGACTGTGCGAGCAGCAGCAGGCCATAGTGGAGTTTCAGCTGCAGCACGCACGGGTCAGTCGCACTGCGGAACAGCACCACTTCACCACCAATGATTGGGCCTCCATGCGAGACCTGTGTGCCCTGTTGCGCTGTTTAGAGTACGCCACCAACATGGCCAGTGGCGATGCCACTGTTATCAGCGTGAATAATACCAATTCTATGTCTCCTAGAGAAAACGCTTAGGGCGATGATGGAAGAGGAGGAGGAGGATGACAGGTCGTTTTTGCACTTTCAGGCCAGTCTGTTAGAAGTGGCTCAGAGGGAGGTTTTTTGCAACAGCAGAGGGCAGGTACAAATGTGGCCAGCCAGGGACCACTACTGGAGGACGAGGAGGATGAGGAGGAGGTGGAGGAGGATGAGGATGAAGCAGGTTCACAGCGGGGTGGCACCCAGCACAGCGCAGGCACATCCCTGGTGCGTGGCTGGGGGGATACAGAGGATGATGGCGATACGCCTCCCACAGAGGACAGCTTGTCCTTACCTCTGGGGAGCCTAGCACACATGAGCGATTACATGCTGCAGTGCCTGCGCAATGACAGCAGAGTTGCCCACATTTTAACGTGTGCTGACTACTGGGTGGCCACCCTGCTGGATCCACGGTACAAAGACAATGTGCCCACTTTACTTTCTGCACTGGAGCGTGATAGGAAGATGCGCGAGTACAAGCGCACACTGGTAGACGCGCTCCTGAGAGCATTCCCAACTGTCACAGGGGAACAGGTGGAAGGCCAAGGCCAAGGCAGAGGAGGAGCTAGAGGTCGCCCACGCAGCAGTGTCACGGCCAGCTTCTCTGAGGGCAGGGTTAGCATGGCAGAAATGTGGAAAAGTTTTGTCTCCACGCCACAGCTAACTGCCCCACCACCTGATACGGAACGTGTTAGCAGGAGGCAACATTTCACTAACATGGTTTAACAGTACGTCTGCACACAACTCCACGTACTGACGGATGGTTCGGCCCCATTCAACTTCTGGGTTTCCAAATTGTCCACGTGGCCAGAATTAGCATGTTATGCCTTGGAGGTGCTGGCCTGCCCGGCGGCCAGCGTTTTATCTGAACGTGTATTCAGCACGGCAGGGGGCGTCATTACTGACAAACGCAGCCGCCTGTCCGCAACCAATGTGGACAAGCTGAAGTTTATAAAAATGAACCAGGCATGGATCCCACAAGACCTGACCCTCCCTTGTGCAGAGTAGTCCTTAATAACTGCCTTAAACCATGTTGTCTTGTACTCCTGGCCACTTCTTCATTGAAAAATCAATTTTTGAAATTAAGTAGGATCTTGGGGTGCAACCCAGAGTTGAATGAACCTTCCCTCCTGTGCTGGGTGATATGAATGTTATAATTGTGCTGTCTGACATGTCTCCTTTGTGTGGGTGCAGGGGGCCAAAGTCACTGAAAGCAGCCTTCTCCTGTGGTGGGTGATCAAAATGCCTGATTCTCTGCTGTGGGACCTCTCTCCTCTTTCTGGGTGCAGGGGTCAAAGAAACAAAAGGTGGCCTACTCCTGTTGTGGTTGACATGATGCCTGATTCTCTGCTGTGGGACCTCTCTCCTCCGTGTGGCTGCAGGGGTCAAAGTCGCTAAAAGTGCCCTTCTCCTGTGGTGGTTGATGTAAAACTGATGCTTGTGCTATCTGACCTGTCTCCTCTGTGTCGGTGCTAAGGCCTAAGTCACTGAAAGCAGCCTTCTCCTGTGCTGGCTGATATAAATGCCTGAATCTCTGCTGTGGGACCTCTCTCCTCCGTGTGGCTGCAGGGGTCAAAGTCTCTAAAAGTGCCCTTCTCCTGTGGTGGTTGATGTGAAACTGATGCTTGTGCTATCTGACCTGTTTCCTCTGTGTCGGTGCTAAGGCCTAAGTCACTTAAAGCGGCCTTCTCCTGTGGTGGGTGATCTAAATGCCTGATTCTCTGCTGTGAAACCTCTCTCCTCCGTCTGGGTGCAGGGGTCAAAGTCTCTCAAAGTGGCCTTCTCTTGTGCTGGGTGATGTGAAAATGATGTTTGTGCCATCTGACATGGTTGCCGGGGTCCCATTAAATGATGGCCTACTCCTGTGGTGGGTGATCTAAATGCCTGATTCTCTGCTGTGAAAACCTCTCTCCTCTGTGCTGGTCCAAAATAAATGAGAGTGGCCTTCTCCGGTGGGGGTTGATATGACGCATGATTCCTTGATGTGGGACCTCTCTCCTCTGTCTGGGTGCTGGTCCAAAATACATGAGAGTGGCCTTCTCCGGTGGTGGTTGATATGACGCATGATTCCTTGCTGTGGGACCTGTATCCTCTGTCTGGGTGCTGGACCAAAATAAATGAGAGTGGCCTTCTCCGGTGGTGGTTGATATGACGCATGATTCCTTGATGTGGGACCTTTCTCCTCTGTCTGGGTGCTGGTCCAAAATACATGAGAGTGGCCTTCTCCGGTGGTGGTTGATATGAGGCATGATTCCTTGCTGTGGGACCTGTATCCTCTGTCTGGGTGCTGGTACAAAATAAATGAGAGTGGCCTTCTCTGGTGGTGGTTGATATGACGCATGATTCCTTGCTGTGGAACCTGTATCCTCTGTCTGGGTGCTGGTCCAAAATAAATGAGAGTGGCCTTCTCCGGTGGTGGTTGATATGACGCATGATTCCTTGATGTGGGACCTCTCTCCTCTGTCTGGGTGCTGGTCCAAAATACATGAGAGTGGCCTTCTCCGGTGGTGGTTGATATTACGCATGATTCCTTGCTGTGGGACCTGTATCCTCTGTCTGGGTGCTGGTCCAAAATAAATGAGAGTGGCCTTCTCCGGTGGGGGTTGATATGACGCATGATTCCTTGCTGTGGGACCTCTCTCCTCTGTCTGGGTGCTGATCCAAAATACATGAGAGTGGCCTTCTCCGGTGGTGGTTGATGTGACGCATGATTCCTTGCTGTGGGACCTGTATCCTCTGTCTGGGTGCTGGTCCAAAATAAATGAGAGTGGCCTTCTCCGGTGGTGGTTGATATGAGGCATGATTCCTTACTGTGGGACCTCTCTCCTCTGTCTGGGTGCTGGTCCTAAATAAATGAGAGTGGCCTTCTCCGGTGGTGGTTGATATGACGCATGATTCCTTGCTGTGGGACCTGTATCCTCTGTCTGGGTGCTGGTCCGAAATAAATGAGAGTGGCCTTCTCCAGTGGTGGGTGATATGACGCATGCTTGTGCCGCTTCGTTTGAATTTTAGGTCACTGCGCATGCGCCGTGCAATGTACTGTGACACCCTATATGAGTGGTGGGCAGTGGGCACAGTACAGTCTGTCGGCCTAACACACACTGGCAGGCAACTGCAATTATATTAAAGGGTAAAAATTACATGACTTTTTTATCTGCAAGGTACTGTGCCACCCTATATGAGTGGTGTGCACACAGTACAGTCTGTGGGCCTGCGGCCTCTCACACATGGGCAGGCAACTGCAATATATATATATATTTATATATATATATATATATATATATATATATATATATATAAAAAGCAGACTGATGTACCAGCCCTAAAAAGGGCATATTGGGGTGCTGTCAGGACGCTGTCCTTACAGCAGATGGCCCCTTTCACACGAGCGAGTTTTTGCAATGCGTGACGTGAACGCATAGCATCCGCACTGAATCCTGACCCATTCAGAATGGCTTTGCCTGTGAAATCAGACAGTTTTCACTGAACGCATCAGCAACACATCTGGACCTAAGGCGCCATTCACACATCCGCAATTTTTGTCCGCATCCATTCCACAATTCTGCGGAATGGATGCGGACCCATTCATTGTGAATTGGGCCAGTTGTGATGCGGAAAGCACACTATGTGCTCTCCACTTCCGCATTTGCGGAGCCGCAGCCCCGAACTACCGAGTTTCGGGCCCGCAACATCCAGCCGCGGCTCCGCAAAAGATAGAGCATGTCATATTCTTGTCCGCAGCCTGCAGACAAGAATAGGCATCTCTTATGGGGAGTGCCGGAATGTTGTGTTGCGGATCCGTAACACACTACGGACGTGTGAACGGGGCCCAATTCGGACACGCTCGTGTGAAAGAGGCTGATGAGTCTTTGAGGACTGGAGTGGACACAGAACACTGGCCTAGCTAACGCTTTCCCTTGAGTACAAGAATAGATGGTTGAGGCCGGTATAAATCTATTCTGCACAACGTACAGACAAGTATTGTCGGATCAATTCCTGGTTCACTTTAAACTCGAGCTTGTCCACATTAAAATGTCCACTAAAAACTTGTTCGGACACCTTCAAGTTGTAAAGGGCAAGCTCAGGCCATGTGCCCAACTTGGAGACCCAGAAGTTAAATGGGGCAGACCCATCAGTCAGTACGTGTAGGCGTGTGCACACATACTGCTCCACTATGTTGCTGAAATGCTGCTTCCTGCTAAGACATTGTATATCAGCTGGTGGTGCTTGTTGTTGTGGCATGGTGACAAAGCTTTTCCACATTTCGGCTATGCTAACCCTGCCTTCTGAGGTGCTGGCAGTGCCCCGGCTGCGTTGGCGACTTCTTCCTCCTCCTCTGCCTTCGCGTTGTGCTTCCACTGAGGCCTCGGTGTCAGGTGGGAATGCCATCAGCAGCGCATCTACCAGCGTGCCCTTGGACTCGCGGATCTTCCGATAACGCTCCAGTGAGGGAATTAAGAATGGCACGTTGTCCTTGTAACAGGGATCCAGCAGAGTGGCCACCCAGTAATCAGCACCGGTTAGAATGTGTGCAACTCGGCGGTCGTTGCACCGGGACTGCAGCATGTAGTCGCTCATGTGTGCCAGGCTGCCCAGAGGCAACGACAAGCTGTGGGAGGTCTATTGTCTGTGTCCTCGGTATCCCCCAACCCACGCTGCAGTGATTGCCCTGAGCTGATTTCGGTGCCACCCTTCTATGAACACAGTTCGTCCTCATCCTCCCCCTCCTCATCATTCTCCTCATCCTCCAGAACTGTGCCCTGGCTGGACAATTGTGTACCTAGCCTACTTTGTTGCAGGAACCCACCCTCTAAACCACTTGTGAATGACTGGCCTGATAAACGTGGAAATAGTCCCTCTTCCTCCTCCTCTTCCTCCTGTGCCATATCCTCTTCCATCATAGCCCGAAGTGTTCTTTTAAGGAGATATAGAAGTGGGATAGTAACGCTGAGAATGGCGTCATCTCCACTGTTGGTGGGGTAGTCGAAACAGCGCAACAAGGCACACAGGTCTCGCATGGAGGCCCACTCAGAGGGGTGAAGTGGTGCTGTCCCGCAGAGCGACACACCTGTGCATGCTGCAGCTGAAACTCCACAATCGCCTGCTGCTGCTCGCACAGACTCTCCAGCATGTGCAAGGTGGAGTTCCACCTTGTGGGAATGTCACTAGGGATAGTTCGGGTTCTTACTGAATTTTGGGGTGTTCAGGACCCGGACCCGAACATTTTCAAAAAAGTTCGGGTCCGTTGTTCGGCGATTTCTTCACGCTTTCTGAAGGGCTGCACAGCAGCCAATCAGCTAGCGTTTTACTTCTTGCCCTAAGAAGCCATCTCAGCCATGCCTACTAATGGCATGGCTGTCATTGGCCAAGGGCAGCATGTGACCCAGTCTCTATTTAAGCTGGAGTCACGTAGCGCCGCACGTCACACTGCTCTGATTAGTGTAGGGAGAGAACACAGCTTCTGTGAGGGTGAGATTAGGCAGGGAAAAGTCAGCAAAAACACCTAATCAAGTGTTTGATCTACAGCTGTGAATCATCCAACTTCTGCTAGTTAATTACTTACTGGTTTTTTGGCTGCACAGAGCGTTTTTCTGTCACTTTTTTCTGGGGTGATCGGCTGCCATTTTGTGTCTTGTGGGGCACCAGCACAAGCTGCCACCAAGCCCATCAATACTAGTTTTTTTTTTTTTTTTTTATATATCCTACATCAGGGGCTTGGCTGTGCTTATTGTCACCCCTAGAAACTCAGGATAGAAATTTCTATATTTTATTAAGGTCTCACCACAATTGCCAAAATAGCAATCCCCTAAATCTGGTGTTCCAGCAGTGGCTAGCCAAGTGTAATGCTGTCTGCTGTCTGGCAAAGGATAGATTTTTTTCTGTGGTGAAATTCAATTGCCAAAATAGCAGTCCCCTAAATCTGGTGTCCCAGCAGTGGCTGGCAAAGTTTAATAGTGTCTGGAAAAGGATATTTTTTGTTCTGCTGTGAAATTCAATAGCCAAAATAGCAATAGCGTAAATCTGGTGTCCCAGCAGTGGCTGGCCAAGTTTAATAGTGTCCGGCAAAGGATAGATAATTTTCTGGGGTGAGATTAAATTGCCAAAATAGCAATACCATAAATCAGTGTTTTCAGCTGTGGCTGGCCAAGTTTAATAGCGTCCGCTTGAAACTGGTGTTCCAGCTGTGACTGGACAATTCCCTTAGTGTCCTTTAAAGGATATATTATTTTCTGGGGTTAAATACAGTTGCAAAAATAGAAATACAGCAAATCTGGTGTTCCAGCTGTTGCAGGCCTAGTTTAAATCTGTCCGTAAAATATTACATTTTTTTCTTGTGTTAAATTTAATTGCCAAAATAGCAATACCCTGAATCTGGTGTTCCAGCTGTGACTGGATAAATTCCCTAGTGTCCGTCAAAGGATATATTATTTTCTGGGGTGAAATACAGTTGCAAAAATAGAAATACAGTAAATCTAGTGTTCTAGCTGTTGCAGGCCTAGTTTAAATCTGTCCATAAAAGGGTATATTTTTTTCTGGGGTGAAATTTAATTGCCAAAATAGCAATACCCTGAATCTGGTGTTCCAGCTGTGACTGGACAATTCCCTTAGTGTCCGTCAAAGGATATATTATTTTCTGGGGTTAAATACAGTTGCAAAAATAGAAATACAGCAAATCTGGTGTTCCAGCTGTTGCAGGCCTAGTTTAAATCTGTCCGTAAAAGGGTACATTTTTTTCTTGGGTTAAATTTAATTGCCAAAATAGCAATACCCTGAATCTGGTGTTCCAGCTGTTGCAGGCCTAGGTTAAATCTGTCCGTACAAGGGTATATTTTTTCTGGGGTGAAATTTAATTGCCAAAATAGCAATACCTTGAATCTGGTGTTCCAGCTGTTGCAGGCCTAGGTTAAATCTGTCCGTACAAGGGTATATTTTTTCTGGGGTGAAATTTAATTGCCAAAATAGCAATAGATTGAATCTGGTGTTCCAGCTGTGACTGGACAATTCCCTTAGTGTCCGTCAAAGGATATATTATTTTCTGTGGTTAAATACAGTTGCAAAAATAGAAATACAGCAAATCTGGTGTTCCAGCTGTTGCAGGCCTAGTTTAAATCTGTCCGTAAAAGAGTACATTTTTTTCTTGGGTTAAATTTAATTGCCAAAATAGCAATACCCTGAATCTGGTGTTCCAGCTGTGACTGGAGAAATTCCCTAGTGTCCGTCAAAGGATATATTATTTTCTGGGGTGAAATACAGTTGCAAAAATAGCAATACCCTGAATCTGGTGTTCCAGCTGTTGCAGGCCTAGTTTAAATCTGTCCATAAAAGGGTATATTTTTTTCTGGGGTGAAATTTAATTGCCAAAATAGCAATACCCTGAATCTGGTGTTCCAGCTGTTGCAGGCCTAGTTTAAATCTGTCCATAAAAGGGTATATTTTTTTCTGGGGTTATATTTAATTGCCAAAATAGCAATACCCTGAATCTGGTGTTCCAGCTGTGACTAGACAATTTCCCTAGTGTCCGTCAAAGGATATATTATTTTCTGGGGTGAAATTTAATTGCCAAAATAGCAAAACCCTGAATCTGGTGTTTCAGCAGTTGCAAGCCTAGTTTAAATCTGTCCGTAAAAGGGTATTTTTTTTTTCTGGGGTGAAATTCAATTGCCAAAATAGCAATAACCTGAATCTGGTGTTTCAGCTGTTGCAGGCCTAGTTTAAATCTGTCCATAAAAGGGTACATTTTTTTTCTGGGGTGGAATTTAATTGCCAAAATAACAATACCCTGAATCTGGTGTTCCAGCTTTTGCAGAACTAGTTTAAATCTTTCCGTAAAAGGGTATATTTTGTTCTAGGGTGAAAATTAATTGCCAAAATAGCAATACCCTGAATTTGGTGTTCCAGCTGTGACTGGACAATTTATCTAGTGTCCGTCAAAGGATATATTATTTTCTGGCGTGAAATACAGTTGCAAAATTAGAAATACAGTAAATCTGGTGTTCCAGCTGTTGCTGGACAAGTTTAATAGTGGCCGGCAAAGGATATATTATTTTCTGGGGTGAAATTCATTTGAAAAAATAGAAATACAGTAAATCTGGTGTTCTAGCTGTGTCTGGACAAGTAGTTTAATAGTATCTGTCAAAGGATAGATTTTGTTCTGGGGTGAAATTCACTTGCCAATATAGCAATACCCTGAATCTGGTGTTCCAGACAGTGTGGAATAAAATGCAGGGGACGACGAGGTCCTAGACCCCACATGGAATGAAGATCATGCCACTGACTTTCATAGTTCAGAGGAAGAGGCAGTGGTGAGACCGAGCCAACAGCGTAGTAAAAAAAGGAAGCAGGGTGCAAAAGCAGAACAGCCGCCACCAAGAGAGTTCTCCTGGCCACTGCCAACAGGGACCGAGCACCCCAAACGCAACTTTAAGGAGTTCCCTGGCATGGCACTTTAAACAATGTGCTGACGACAAGACCCGAGTGGTGTGCCATCAGAGCCTGAAGCGAGGCATTAACGCTCTGAACCTTAGCACAATCTGCATGACCAGGAATCTACATGCAAAGCATGAACTGCAGTGGAGTAAACACCTTAAAAGCAAGGAACTCACTCAGGCTCCCCCTGCTCCCTCTTTTTCTGCTGCCTTGGCCTCTTCCTCCACCTCGGGAGGAATGTTGGCACCTGCCGCCCACCAAACAGAGGATGTGCCACTGACACCACCACCTGCGTCACCAAGCACCTTTGAAATGCTGTCCCACAGTATGTTGTTCCCAGCCGCCACTACTTCTCCAAGACAGCCGTGCCTTCCTTGCACAACCAAGTATCCGATAAAATCAAGTGTGCACTGCGCAACACCATCTGTGGCAAGGTCCACCTAACCACAGATATGTGGACCAGTAAGCACGGCCAGGGACGCTATATCTCCCTAACTGCACACTGGGTAAATGTAGTGGTGGCTGGGCCCCAGGCGGAGAGTTCTTTGGCGCACGTCCTTCCGCCGCCAAGGATCGCAGGGTATCATTCTTTACCTCCTGTAGCCTCCTACTCCTACTCGGCTTCCTCCTCCTCTGCTTCCACCTGCTCATCCAGTCATCCACACACCTTCACCACCAACTTCAGCACAGTCCGGGGTAAACGTCAGCTGGCCGTTCTGAAACTCATATGTTTGGGGGACATGCCCCACACCGCGCAGGAGTTGTGGCGGAATATTGAACAACAGACCGACCAGCGTTTTCTGCCGGTGGGCCTCAAGCCCGGCCTGGTGGTGTGCGATAATGAGCGAAATCTCATCGCAGCTCTGGGACTAGCCGGTTTGACGCACATCCCTTGCCTGGCGCATGTGCTGAATTTGGTGGTGCAGAAGTTCATTCACAACTACCCCGACATGTCAGAGCTGCTGCATAAAGTGCGGTCCGCCTGTGCGCGCTTTCGGCGTTCACATCTTGCCGCTGCTCGCATGTCTGCTCTACAGTGTAACTTCGGCCTTCCCGCTCACCGCCTTATATGCGACGTGCCCACCAGGTGGAACTCCACCTTGCACATGCTGGAGAGTCTGTGCGAGCAGCAGGCGATAGTGGAATTTCAGCTGCAGCACGTACGGATGAGTCGCTCAGCGGAACAGCACCACTTCACCACCAATGACTGGGCCTCCATGCAATACTTGTGTGCCCTGTTGCGCTGTTTCGAGTACTCCATCAACATGGTCAGTTGCGATGATGCCGTTATCAGCATTACAATACCACTTCTATGTCTCCTTGAGAAAACACTTAGGGCGATGATGGAAGAGGAGGTGGCCCAGGAGGAAGAGAAGGATGAGGGGTCATTTTTAGCACTTTCAGGCCAGTCTGTTAGATGTGCCTCAGAGGGAGGTTTTTTGCAACAGCAGAGGCCAGGTAAAAATGTGGCCAGCCAGGGCCCACTACTGGAGGACGAGGAGGATGAGGAGGAGGTGGAGGAGGATGAGGATGAAGCAGGTTCACAGCGGGGTGGCACCCAACACAGCTTTGGCCCATCACTGGTGCGTGTCTGGGTGGATACGGAGGACGATGACGATACGCCTCCCACAGAGGACAGCTTGTCCTTACCTCTGGGCAGCCTGGCATACATGAGCGACTACATGCTGCAGTGCCTGCGCAACGACAGCAGAGTTGCCCACATTTTAATGTGTGCGGACTACTGGGTTGCCACCCTGCTGGATCCCCGGTAGAAAGACAATGTGCCCACCTAACTTCCTGCACTGGAGCGTGACAGGAAGATGCGTGAGTACAAGCGCATGCTAGTAGACGTGCTCCTGAGAGCATTCCCAAATGTCACAGGGGAACAAGTGGAAGCCCAAGGCAAAGGCAGAGGAGGAGCAAGTGGACGCCAATGCAGCTGTGTCACGGCCAGCTGCTCTGAGGGTAGGGTTAGCATGGCAGAAATGTGGAAATGTTTTGTCACCACTCCACAGCGAACTGCACCACCACCTGATACGGAACGTGTTAGCAGGAGGCAGCATTTCACTTACATGGTTGAACAGTACGTGTGCACACCCCTCCACGTACTGACTGATGGTTCCGCCCCATTCAACTTCTGGGTCTCCAAATTGTCCACGTGGCCAGAGCTAGCCTTATATGCCTTGGAGGTGCTGGCCTGCCCGGCGGCCAGCGTTTTGTCTGAACGTGTATTCAAATCATTAGAAAACGTGGTGTGGTGTTTAACAAGCAGGATATGCTCAACCCATATGCAGTTGTGCATGTATATAGGAGAGCACATCCTGCACTTGTAGTCCGTTGCTAGGGGCAATCAACAGCAAAAAATTCATACAATGGAAGATGCCATCAACGGACTACAAGTACCACAATAACCATCCTACATACGGTAATGTGGATGCGGAGAACAATCAAAAACATAACCATAGCAAAGGCAGGTGCACTCTGCGGCAATACTAAACCCTCACACTGATAAAATTGAGAGGTTAGTTCGACACATCCTACTCGGAGGACATGTCTTAAGCTCGGACACCATGGCAAGGTCTCTCAAGGAGCCCGAGGCCCTATCACTCAACCTACCTGTGCCGTATGGGCGATACCAGGGGCCGTTGTGCATTACGGGAGCGTAAGGCCTGACTCACAGACAGCTCACCAGTGACCTCAAGCATGTAACCATGCTTGCAATGGGAGGTGGGAGGTGCCTGTGAGCCCCACGCAAGACCAGCTGATATGGCCCAGAGCCTACCAGCTGCACCTGAATGTAGCCTGTAGATGAAAAGCAGGCACTTTTAAATTGGAGTTTATACACCTCCAAACATATTATACAAACCATTAGAAAACGTGGTGTGGTGTTTAACAAGCAGGATATGCTCAACCCATATGCAGTTGTGCATCTATATAGGGGAGCACAACCTGCACTTGTAGTCCGTTGCTAGGGGCAATCAACAGTAAAAAATTCATAGAATGGAAGATGCCAGCAACAGACTACAAGTACCACAATAACCATCCTACATACGATAATGTGGATGTGGAGAACAATCAAAAACATAACCATAGCAAAGGCAGGTGCACTCTGCGGCAATGCTAAACCCTCACACTGATGTTAAAATTGAGAGGTTAGTTCGACACATCCTACTCGGAGGACATGTCTTAAGCTCGGACACCACGGCAAGGTCTCTCAAGTAGCCCGAGGCCCCGAGGGGGTGAGCAGGAAGGCCGAAGTTACACTGCAGCGCAGACAGGCGAGCAGCGGCAGGGTGAGAATGCTGAAAGCAGGCACAGACAGACCACACTTTCTGCAGCAGCTCTGACATATTGGGGTAGTTTTTCAGGAATTTCTGCACCACCATATTCAGCACATGTGCCAGGCAAGTGATGTTCGTCAAACCGGCTAGGCCCAGAGCTGCTACGAGATTTAGTCCATTATCCCATTATCCGAGATTTAGCCCATTATCTTCTCTTTGCGGGGTGGCCAGTTCCACTGTCACTCCAGAGGTGGAGGAAGAGGCCGAGACTGCAGCAGAAGAGGAAGCAGGAGGAGCCTGAGACCTTTCTTGGTTTTGGAAGTGTTTATTCCACTGCAGCTCGTGCTTTGCACTTAGATGCCTGGTCATGCAGGTTGTGCTCAGGTTTAGAACGTTTATGCCTCGCTTCAGGCTCTGATTGATTGCACAGCGTGCAAACCACTCATGTCTTGTTGTCTGCACATTGTCTAAAGAACTGCAATGCCACGGAACTCCTTGGAGCTGGCTTTGTTGTGCTCGGTCCCTGGGTGCGGTGGGCAGAAGCAAGCGTACTGTTTAGGGAACGTCCGCTCTGCTTTTGCACCCTGCTCCCTGTTTTTTTCTGTGCTGATGGCTCTGTGCGACCACTGCCTCTCCCTCCGAACTGCACAGGTCACTTCATGACCTTGATTCCTTGTGGGGGCTGGTTTTTCGCACCCCGACCCGAACCCGAACATTTCTGTAAAAGTTGGGTTCGGGTTCGTTCTTCTGCGATTCTTCACGCTTTTTGAAAGGCTGCAGGACAGCCAATCAACAATCGTTTCACTACTTTGCCCTAAGAAGCCATCACAGCCATGCCTACTATTGGCATGGCTGTGATTGGCTAAGTGCAGCATGTGACCCAGCCTCTATGTAAGCTGGAGTCACGTAGCACCGCATGTCAACCTGCTCTTCTCAGTGTAGGGATAGGATGCTGCTTCAACTGTGAGGGACAGATTAGGGAAGAAATCTGTTGAACTTGGTGGTGTCAAATAATTGAAATTACAGCAATTATTGAGGGTGCTATGCTACATATTTGTACCCAGCCCTGAGCCCAGTGATTCTGCAAAATCATTTTTAATCCATCTGTTTTTTTCTGGTAGCTCAATGCAGGAAAAATTCATTTTTTCTGGCAGGTCAAGCCCCCCTACATTACCTAATTTATAATTTAGCAGTGGCATACTGCATTTCTGTAGTAGAGGGAAAAAACCCGTACTGTTGTGCCACAGAGCAGTTTTGCATACAACGCTGAAAACCCTATTTTAAAATTTAGCAGTGACATACTGCATTTCTGTAGTTTGTTGCATTAAACACTGGTTTTGTGATACATAGCAGATCTAAGGCATAGTTCCGCATATGGTCCGCAAAAAAAACGGAACGGACACGGAAAGAAAATACGTTTGTGTGCGTGAGGCCTTAGTTTGGTGGGTGAACGCAAATAATGAGGAGAACATCAAATAAGGGACATGGACAGGGTTGTGGTGGTGTTGGTGGAACTCCTGTTGCTGGGGGAGGATGTGGCCATTCTGCGCCAGCTACAGGCCCAAGTGAAACACCTTCCTCAGGTGCGTGTAGGCGACAGAACCTGCACCATTATTTGGTAGATTCGAATGCTGCTCTACGGATGGTGAGGCCAGAACAAGTACAGGTGATAGTAGATTGGGTGGCTGACAGTGCCTCCTGTTCCTTCACGTTGTCTCCCACCCTATCCCCTGCTGAAAGCACAGAGTTGGCACCTGCAGCCCATGGTCATCTGTCTTGCACCTCACCCTCTTGCAAATCAGCCAAGCAATCTGAACCCAAAGTCATGCAGCAGTCTCTTATGCTTTTTGCTAACTCTGCTAGCACGGTTTCCCAGGGCCATAACCATAGCCCTGCCCCAGAATTGGAAGAGATTGAGTGCACGGGTGCCCAACCACTTAGAACCATCAAAGTAGAGCAGATATGCATATGATTGCTGTTATCCTAACATTCAATAGTATACCCAAAACATAATATTAGGCTCTAAAATATAATTTTTAATAAATTCATTAAAATTGTAGCAAAATAAGTATTTATCAACAAACCGCAAAATAGAGGGGTCGCTAGGGTTCAATAGAATATCCGGTTAGAGTTAGGGGTAGGGGCTGCTGATGCTTACCCTATTTCTCCCTATATATCTAGCTCAGTCCGGAGAAGACCCCTGATGGTGGGGACCCACCGTCCTCGTGCCTAGGTCCTAACAGACCCTATCACGGCCCTCCACCATCTACTCACCAATAGTACACAGATATTAAACGGGTAACCTGATACCAGTTTGCAACAGGCCACTTCACCCCGACGCGTTTCCCCAAATTAATGGTTCTTCAGGGGGTTGATACGCCAATCCACACACAGGGTTACTTATATTAAAAGGGGGGATGTTTAAACATAATATCATTCCACATTATATAATCATGTTTTATGCATAGGATTACACTCATCCCCGCTGATTTTTTATGCCACCCTCACTTATTCAAATCCTCTACAGCCACCCCCAGAGGCAAGCGATTAATAGATAAAAATAATAACGATTATTCAAGATAGTATCATAATGACGATTGGAATTTGGAAAGCTGAACGGCCTCCCTGGTCAGTATTCGTATACCGCATCTACTTATATATATTCATCCCCTTATTATTTAGCAGGCATGAAAAGGAAGTCTGACAAGGACATTCATTTCAGAGGAAACATCCATAAGTGAGGTGCTCATTTAAGCCCCTAGGGGACTGGGATCGGAAGTTGAAAATCCATTCCGCTTCATGTTGCAGAATCTTCCGATCCCAGTCCCCTTTCCTAGGGGACCTAGGTACTACCTCCAAAACTGAAAAACGTATCACTTCAGGATTACCATCATGACACTCAGTCACATGATTAGCACCCGGGGTATTCTTTTTTTGTACAATATCATTGACGTGTTTCAGCACCCGTCTTCTCAACTCCCCTTTTGTCTTCCCTATGTAATCCATAGGGCACGGGCACTGGCAGATATATACCTACCCTTCGGTTCTACAGTTCACAAAGTCTTTGACTGACACCGCCTGTTGTGTAACTGAACACTGTATCACTTTTTCATTAGATATCAATTTGCAGGCTTTACACCTTCCGCAACGGAAAACCCCAATTGGTTTCCGATCTAGCCATGTCCCACCTTGTGGCTGGGATACATAGTGACTATGGACAAGCCTATCCCTAAGGCTCTTCCCTCGTCTATAGGTGACACTTACATGTGGGGAAATTATGGATGTCAGATCCTTGTCCATAGTCAGTATGGGCCAGAATTTACGCAGGATAGAGTTCACCTCAAAATTACCCCTATCAAATGTGGAGATGAGCCGTATCTGAGAGTGGGCCCACTCCGCCACGGGTTTTGGTGTTAACAACTGTGTTCTGTTGCTGGAAGATGCATGTTTAAAGGCATCAGACAATACTTTGTGTGGATACCCCCTACATAGAAGTCTGTCACGGAGTTTTCCCGCTTCCATATGATATACTACATCACTGGAGCAGTTACGCCGTACCCTCAGGTACTGGCCTTTTGGAATGCCTCGTCTGAGGGCCAGCGGATGGTAACTACTCCAATGGAGTATGGAATTGGTTGCTGTACTCTTTCTATAGAGCGTGGTATGTAGTCTGTCCTGATGTTTCGTAATCAATACATCTAGAAAACTAATCTGAGTGTCATGTATCTCATACGTGAAGTTCAGTCCTATCTGGTTATTGTTTAGAGACTCCACGAAGGTAGTAAATTCCTCTCTGGTCCCCTCCCAAATGACTAAAACGTCGTCTATGTATCTTGTCCAGAAGGAGACCCTGTCCCCCCACCACTGGTCAAGGTCAGGGAAGACCAATAGATCCTCCCACCAGCCCAGGAGGAGATTTGCATATGATGGGGCATATGGACTCCCCATCGTAGTCCCCCTGAGCTGGTGGTAGAATCTCGGACTGAACAAGAATACATTGTGGGTAAGGATGAATCTCAAAAGAGAGAGGACAAAGTTGTTATGAGCATAAAATTGTACACCTCTTGTCCTAAGATAATACAAAACTGCTTCGATCCCCTTATCATGGGGGATCGATCTATATAAGGCCTCTACATCGATACTGGCCAAATAGCAATTCGGATTGATGGACAGGGTGTTAATTTTTCTCAAGAGATCCATGGTATCACGTGTATAGGATGGTAATGCTGTGTGAAACTTCCTCAGAATCCGATCCACATAGATACTGCAATTCTGAGTAAGTGAATCCACCCCCAAGACGATCGGACGACCCCTTAGGGGGTGGATCCCCTTGTGGATTTTGGGTAGGGTATAGAATGTTGCCATAGAGGGGTTATTTGGTATCAAGAATTTATATTCAGATTTAGAGATAACTTTTGCTTTTAAACCATCCTGCAGCAATCCCTCCAATTCTTCTCTAAACATTAAGGTAGGGTCATGTGATAGGCACCGATAATTTTGGGTGTTGTTTAATATGTCTAAGCACATTTTTTGATACATCTCGTGTCCCATAACCACTAAATTCCCCCCCTTATCAGATGGTTTAACTATTATTGATGTATCCCTTTCCAGTGTTTTGAGGGCCTCAATCTCACTGGGACTCAAATTATTTGCTGCAGGATGTTGTAAAACCAATTCCTCCAATTCGTTCGTGACCATCTGGAGGAAGATGTCGATGTTTTCATAGTTAAATTGAGGTGGCATTCTTTTACTCCTTGGTTTCAGATCAGTGAAAGGCCCCTCACCAGGCCTTCTCGAACCCTCCTCCAGAAGGTCAACAAGCATTTCCATATCCGCATAATCTGATTCATCCAAGCCCAGTCTGTCACAGGTTTCTTTATTAGAATGTTTCAGAAACTTATACCACTTAAGCTTTCTACAAAATAAATTAATGTCCTTAACCCACGTAGATGGTTTAAAATTAACAGTGGGCACAAATGATAAACCTCGAGATAGAACATCTACTTTTCCCGGTGTGAGGACTCGTGTTGTGAGATTGATTATTTGTGTGTCGTCATCCCTGTTTCCCCTCCTCTGTTCCGGAGAGGGTAAACGGTTCGATTGGCACCTAAAAAAGGAGGTATGGTCAATTGGTTGGTCCCAGACATTGTTAGAGAGGATGAGGAGGATACAGAGGGTAACTGTTCCCCAGTCGGTGCAGTTCCTCCTGAATGCTGTGTATAGGCTCTTCCACCTCTCCCCCGCCATTTTCTATGGTTTTTATTAAATCTCCTGAAGGAGTGGTTTTGTTTATTGACGTTAGGTCTATTTTCTCCTGACTCAGATTGTTGAGTATCTGTGTCAGAGATGTCTAGGTCCGAGAAAGATGCCTCAGATGGATTATCCCCTTTTGGAGAAAATTATATGCCCTGTTTTCACAAAACTCCAATAGGTCTCGTTGGAACTGTCTATATTTCCTTGTTTTAATTTGATTTTGTAGTTTGTCCACCGAAATCTGTAACGCAGATTCCGTTTAGGGAACTCAGGATCTGATTGGAAATTGAGGGCTTTATCAGTAACACTCTGTAATTTCTCCGATGTTTTTTGAAAAATCGCCTTCTCCTCGTCCAATAAAAGTTTCATCAAATTAATAGAGCATCTAGTTAGTTCCTCCTCCCATTTATTAAGGAGAGACGGGGAAGTAGCTCTAGCTGCCGGTATAATATTACCTCTTAGTCCCTTTGGGACGACCTTTTGTTCAATATAACTTTCCAGGGACCTTATCTCCCACCACGATTTGACGTTCTCTTTATAGGCTTGATATAGGTCCTGGAAAGCTGTCTTACATGTAGCGCTACTGGAAAAAGCAGTGATTTCCTTTCCTGAAAAGATGTCATTGGCTTCCTTAATGAGTGCCTCAGAGAATACAGTAGTGCCCAAGAAACTGGCCATACATTATTACTTTAAACCATCAAAGTAGAGCAGATATGCATATGATTGCTGTTATCCTAACATTCAATTATATACCCAAAACATAATATTAGGTTCTAAAATATAACTTTTAATAAATTCATTAAAATTGTAGCAAAATAAGTATTTATCAACAAACTGCAAAATAGAGGGGTCCCTAGGGTTCAATAGAATATCCGGTTAGAGTTAGGGGTAGGGGCTGCTGATGCTTACCCTATTTCTCCCTATATATCTAGCTCAGCCCGGAGAAGACCCCTGATGGTGGGGACCCACCGTCCTCGTGCCTAGGTCCTAACAGACCCTATCACGGCCCTCTACCATCTATTCACCAATAGTACACAGATATTAAACGGGTAACCTGATACCAGTTTGCAACAGGCCACTTCACCCCGACGCGTTTCCCCAAATTAATGGTTCTTCAGGGAGTTAACAACATTGGTGCTGAATAAAATACTAGCATGAGTCCCAATTGTCACTGGCTCATGGAGTTGGCAGCTCATACGTAAGAACAGGCAGCCTGATATGTTGCCCTGAAAAAGCTAATTAGAGGAATAAATTAATAATAAAACCGTAATATAACCGCGGTTGGGCACTAATTGTGTATAATATCTACTTACCCGATAAACTGGATGATGCTGACCCGTCCGCAGTTGATCTATGGCGGCATAAGAGTGGTGTCTGGTCGTGGAGATTAAATACCCCTCCCTACTCCCTGATTGGACGTGACATCACTCATAGTATAATGCGTGTCAGCTTGGACCGCAAATACTTCCGGGATAATATTAGTCAGCGCTCCTCATGTGCGTGTCAGTGTGAACCGCATGTACTTCCGGGTTGACGGAATGGCCGGGACTTACCTACAGGTGTGCGCTCCAGCGTGGAATGCACGCTCTTCCGAATTATCGCAGGCCAACCTCAAACAAATGAATCGGATCGACCCGAAATACAGGCGTGCACTTCAGTGTGGAACGTACGCTCTTCCGGATTGTCCCAGGCCAGCCTCAAACAAATGAAACATGTAAAATCGGCCCGGAAGTAAGGATGTCACTTGATACGCCAATCCACACACAGGGTTACTTATATTAAAAGGGGGGATGTTTAAACATAATATCATTCCACATTACATAATCATGTTTTATGCATAGGATTACACTCATCCCCGCTGATTTTTTATGCCACCCTCACTTATTCAAATCCTCTACAGCCACCCCCAGAGGCAAGCGATTAATAGATAAAAATAATAACGATAATTCAAGATAGTATCATAATGATGATTGGAATTTGGGAAGCTAAACGGCCTCCCTGGTCAGTATTCGTATACCGCATCTACTTATATATATTCATCCACTTATTATTTAGCAGGCATGAAAAGGAAGTCTGACAAGGACATTCATTTCAGAGGAAACATCCATAAGTGAGGCGCTCATTTAAGACTCTAGGGGACTGGGATCGGAAGTTGAAAATCCATTCCGCTTCACGTTGCAGAATCTTCCGATCCCAGTCCCCTTTCCTAGGGGACCTAGGTACTACCTCCAAAACTGAAAAACGTATCACTTCAGGATTACCATCATGACACTCAGTCACATGATTAGCAACCGGGGTATTCTTTTTTTTGTACAATATCATTGACGTGTTCCAGCACCCGTCTTCTCAACTCCCTTTTTGTCTTCCCTATGTAATCCATAGGGCACGGGCACTGGCAGATATATACCTACCCTTCGGTTCTACAGTTCACAAAGTCTTTGACTGACACCGCCTGTTGTGTAACTGAACACCGTATCACTTTTTCATTAGATATAAATTTGCAGGCTTTACACCTTCCGCAACGGAAAACCCAAATTCGTTTCCGATCTAGCCATGTCCCACCTTGTGGCTGGGATACATAGTGACTACGGACAAGCCTATCCCTAAGGCTCTTCATTCGTCTATAGGTGACACAAATTTATATCTAATCAAAAAGTGATACGGTAAGTCCCGGCCATTCCGTCAATCCGGAAGTACGTGCGGTTCACACTGACACGCACATGAGGAGCGCTGACTAATATTATCCCGGAAGTATTTGCGGTCCAAGCTGACACGCATTATTCTATGAGTGATGTCACGTCCAATCAGGGAGTAGGGAGGGGTATTTAATCTCCACGACCAGACAC
The DNA here is from genome assembly GCA_033119425.1 of Bufotes viridis. NCBI lineage: Eukaryota > Metazoa > Chordata > Amphibia > Anura > Bufonidae > Bufotes > Bufotes viridis. The sequence goes on along the minus strand of CM065592.1, from coordinate 378,353,131 downwards.
CACTCTTATGCCGCCATAGACCAACTGCGGACGGGTCAGCATCATCCAGTTTATCGAGTAAGTAGATATTATACACAATTAGTGCCCAACCGCGGTTATATTACGGTATTATTACAAATTTATTCCTCTAATTAGCTTTTTCAGGGCAACATATCAGGCTGCCTGTTCTTACGTATGAGCTGCCAACTCCATGAGCCAGCGACAATTGGGACTCATGCAAGTATTTTATTCAGCACCAATGTTGTTAACCCCCTGAAGAACCATTAATTTGGGGAAACGCGTCGGGGTGAAGTGGCCTGTTGCAAACTGGTACCAGGTTACCCGTTTAATATCTGTGTACTATTGGTGAATAGATGGTGGAGGGCCGTGATAGGGTCTGTTAGGACCTAGGCACGAGGACGGTGGGTCCCCACCATCAGGGGTCTTCTCCGGGCTGAGCTAGATATATAGGGAGAAATAGGGTAAGCATCAGCAGCCCCTACCCCTAACTCTAACCGGATATTCTATTGAACCCTAGGGACCCCTCTATTTTGCGGTTTGTTGATAAATACTTATTTTGCTACAATTTTAATGAATTTATTAAAAGTTATATTTTAGAGCCTACTATTATGTTTTGGGCCCAACCACTTAGGTTTGAGGATGAGGACATGGGCAGCACATCTCTGATGATGACGAAACACATGTGCAAACTGCTGCGGCTTTCTGCGGTGTGCAGACCGACAAAGAGGGCAGGGTTGAAGACTGGGTGGAAGATGATGTTGAGAATGATGAGGTCCTACACCCCAAAATTTACCACTTAAATCCATGATTTTCATGGGTGGTGAAAAAATCATATTTTTTTAGGCCAGGAATTTCCTTTGCGGCCTGTGCTGCATATGTGGCGGGGACAATAATATAGGTATTCCGTCTGGGAGTTCAGGGGTTGACATATTCCAATATTTGCTGTCAAGTAACCCTGCACTGCATAGGTGACAGGGACCGAAAATTAGAAAAATCTTCTTTTAAATTGTTGGGTGCAATATTACCATTTTTGCCAGGTACAAACCCCTGCTCTGCGTAGGTGACAGTGACCGAAAATGCTGAAAATCGTCTTTTAAATTGTTGGGTGAAATATTACCATTATTGATGGGTACAAACCCCTGCTCTGCATAGGTGACAGTGACCAAAAATGCGGAAAATTGTCTTTTAACCGCTTCAGCCCCCCTAGCTTAAACACCCTTAATGACCAGGCCACTTTTTACAATTCTGCACTACACTACTTTCACCGTTTATTACTCCGTCATGCAACTTACCACCCAAATGAATTTTACCTCCATTTCTTCTCACTAATAGAGCTTTCATTTGGTGGTATTTCATTGTTGCTGAGATTTTTACTTTTTTTGCCATTAATACAAATTTAACGACATTTTTGCAAAAAAATGACATTTTTCACTTTCTGTTGTAAATTTTTTTTTAAAAAACTACATTTCTATATAAATTTTTCTCTAAATTTATTGTTCTACATGTCTTTGATAAAAAAAAGTCCAATGAGTGTATATTTATTGGTTTGGGTAAAAGTTATAGCTAGAGATGAGCGAACATTAAAAAAAAGTCCGTTGTTCGGCGTTCGGGTGGTGGTAAGTCGCGCATCCCGTTATGGATTCCACTATAGCGGCATATGGAATCCATAAGGGGCGGCTGCCACCAACTCGAGCTGTTGCACAGCCGAAGGACCTGGGGTGACGTCACTGTCATGTGATCAGTGCAGGGGCGTGGCTCAGCACTGGATTTGATCCCGTGCTGAGCCACGCCCTGCACTGATCACATGACAGTAACGTCACCCCAGGTCCTTCGGCTGTGCAACAGTTCGGGTTGGTGGCAGCCGCCTTATGGATTCCATATGCCGCTATAGTGGAATCCATAACGGATGCGACTTACTACCACCCAACGCCGAACAACGGACTTTTTTAATTTTCACTCATCTCTACTTATAGCGTTTACAAACTATGGTGCAAAAAGTGAATTTCGGCATTTTGAAGCAGCTCTGACTTTCTGAGCACCTGTCATGTTTCTTCAGGTGCTAGAATGTCAGGATAGTATAAATACCCCCCAAATCACACCATTTTAGAAAGAAGACACCCCAAAGTATTCGCGGAGGGGCATGGTGAGTTCATGTATCATTTCATTTTTTTTCACAAGTTAGCGGAAAATGACACTTTCTGAGAAAAAAAAAAAGTTTCAATTTCTGATAACTTCTGGCAAAAAAATAAAAATCTCAGACGGACTCACTATGCCCTCAGTGAATACCTTGGGGTGTCTACTTTCCGAAATGGGGTCATTTGTGGGGTGTGTTTACTGTTCTGGCATTTTGGGCGGGACTAAATTGTGAGTCGCCATAAAACCTAAAGGTACTCGTTGAATTTGGGCCTTTATGCACCCAGGCTGCAAAAAGTGTGACTTATGTGGTATTGCCGTACTCAGGAGAAGTAGGGCAATGTGTTTTGGGGTGTATTTTTACATATACCCATGTTGGGTGAGAGAAATATCTCTGTAAATTGTCAACTTTGTATAAAAATTTTAAAATATTTTTCACACAAAGTATGGGTATATATAAAAATACACCCTAAAACACATTGCCCTACTTCTCCTGAGTACGGCGATACCACATGTGTGCCACTTTTTGCAGCCTGGGTGCAAAGGGCCCTAAAACCAATGAGTACCTTTAGGATTTCACAGGGCATTTTTACGCATTTGGATTCCAGACTTCTTCTCACGCTTTAGGGGCCTCTAAAATGCCAGGACAGTATAAATACCCACATGTGACCTCATTTTGGAAAGAAGACACCCCAAGGTATTCTGTGAGGGGTATGGTGAGTTCATGTAAAATTTTATTTTTGTCACATATTAGTGGAATATGAGACTTTGTAAAAAACAAAATTAAAAAAATATATCAATTTCCGCTGACTTGTGCCAAAAATAAAAATTCTGTGGACTCACCATGCCCCTCACGGAATACCTTGGGGTGTCTTCTTTCCAAAATGGGGTCACATGTGGGGTATTTATACTCACCTGGCATTTTAGGGGCCCCTAAAGTGTGAGAATCCAAATGCATAAAAATGGCCTGTGAAATCTTAAAGGTACTCATTGGTTTAGGGCCCTTTGCATCAGGCTGCAAAAAGTGTCACTCATGTGGTATCGCCGTACTCAGGAGAAGTAGGGCAATGTGTTTGGGGTGTATTTTACATATACCCATGCTGCGTGAGAAATATCGCTGTAAACGACAACTTTTTACATTTTTTATTCAAAGTTGTCAATTTACAGAGATATTTCTCTCACCCAGTATGGGTATATGTAAAAATACACCCTAAACACATTGCCCTACTTCTCCTGAGTACGGCGATACCACATGTGTGACACTTTTTGCAGCCAAGATGCGCAAGGGGCCCAAATTCCAATGAGTACCTTTTGAGGACATTTTACGCATTTTCTTCTCACGCTTTAGGGCCCCTAAAATGCCAGGGCAGTAGAAATACCCCACATGTGACCCCATTTTGGAAAGAAGACACCCCAAGGTATTCCATGAGGGGTATGGCGAGTTCATAGAAGATTTTTTTTTTGGCACAAGTTAGTGGAAATTCATTTTTTATTGTTTTTTCTCACAAAGTCTCCCTTTCCGCTAACTTTTGACAAAAAGTTTAATTTTTCATGGACTCACTATGCCCCTCAGCGAATACCTTGGGGTGTCTTCTTTCGAAAATGGGGTCACATGTGGGGTATTTATACTGCCCTGGCATTTTAGGGGCCCTAAAGCGTGAGAAGAAAAATGCGTAAAAATGCCCTCCTAAAAGGTACTCGTTGGAATTTGGGCCGCTTTGCGCATCTTGGCTGCAAAAAAGTGTCACACATGTGGCATCGCCGTACTCAGGAGAAGTAGGGCGATGTGTTTTGGGGTGTATTTTTACATATACCCATGCTGGGTGAGAGAAATATCTCTGTAAATTGACAACTTTGAATAAAAAAATTTAAAAAGTTGTCATTTACAGCGATATTTCTCACACCAGCATGGGTATATGTAAAATACACCCTAAAACACATTGCCCTACTTCTCCTGAGTACGGCGATACCACATGAGTGACACTTTTTGCAGCCAAGATCGCAAAGGGGCCCTAAAACCAATGAGTACCTTTAGGATTTCACAGGCCATTTTTACGCATTTGGATTCTCACGCTTTAGGACCCCTAAAATGCCAGGGCAGTATAAATACCTCACAAGTGACCCCATTGTGGATAGAAGACACCCCAAGGTATTCTGTGAGGGGCATGGCGAGTTCACAGAAAAAAAATTGGCACAAGTTAGCGGAAATTGATTTTTTTTTTTTACAGTCTCATATTCCACTAACTTGTGACAAAAAATTTAATTTTGCATGAGCTCACCATACCCCTCACGGAATACCTTGGGGTGTCTTCTTTCTAAAATGGGGTCACATGTGAGGTGTTTGTACTGTCCTGGCATTTGAGGGTCTCCGCAATCATTACACGTATGGCCAGCATTAGGAGTTTCTGCGATTCTCCGTATATTGAGCATACGGGTAATGAGATTTTTTTTTTCCGTTCAGCCTTTGCGCTGAAAAAAAAATAAAAATGAACGGCACAGATTTTTTCATTCGCATCGGTCAATGTGGATGAAAAAATCTCTGCCAAAATCAGTGACTGCGGTGCGGTGGGCTGGGCGCTAGCTACCTAACAAGTAGCTAACTAACTGGAGGTGATAAGGGACCCTTATGCCCCATTCACACGTCCGAAATTCTGTTTGCGGAACGGAATTGCGGACCCATTCATTTCTATGGGGACAGAATTTGTCCCGCTCGGATCCGGAATTACGGATCCGCGCTTCCGGGTCTGCACTTCCGTTCCGCAAAAATATAGAACATGTCCTATTCTTGTCCGCAATTGCGGACAAGAAAAAGCATTTTCTATATAGTTCTGGCAATGTGCGGATCTGCAAAATGCGGAAAGCACATTGCCAGTGTCCGTGTTTTGAGGATCTGCGGATCGGATCTGCGGATCGGATCCGCGGATCCGTGAATCCACGGATCCGCAAAACACATATGGACGTCTGAATGGAGCCTTACAAGGGGTGTGATCAATGACAGGGGGGTGATCAGGGGGTCTAGATGGGGTGATCAAGGGGTTAATAGGTGAGGGGGGGGGTTTGTGTAGTGTTTGGTGCAACTTTACAGTGTTACCTGGTCCTCTGGTGGTCGATCCCAGCAAATGGGACCACCAGAGGACCAGGTAGCAGCTATATCAGACGCTGTTCATAAAACAGCGTCTGATATGGCTGTTTGATGCGATTTTATTCACATCTACAGCCTGCCAGCGATGGATCATCGCTGGCAGGCTGTAGCCTAACAGCCGTGCCGCGCTTCTCTGTGTTCACAGGAAATCTCGGCTCTCACGAGATGACGCGCCGACGCGTCATCTCAGAGCTACAGGACCGCCCGCAGGATGCATCCCTGCGTTAGGCGGTCCTGTACTGGTTAAATTGTTTGGGGAAATGTTACCATTTTTGCAGAGTACAAACCCCTGCTCTGCATAGGTGACAGCGCCCGAAAATTTGAAAAATCTTCTTTTAAATTGTTGGTTGCAATATTACCACTTTTGCCGTGCATAAACACCTGCTCTGCCTGGATTCTAGGGGCCTACATTTTTAAAAATCGACTGTTCCATTGGTGGGTGACATGAACCCCATTTTGCCGTGAATAAACCCCTCCTCTGCCTAGGTGCCAGGGGCCTACATTTCCAAAAATCGCCTGTTCCATTGTTGGGTGACATGTACCCCGTTTAGCCGTGAATAAAGCCCTGCTCTACCTGAATGCCAGGGCCCTACATTTTTAGAAATCATCTTTTCCCTTGGTGGGTGACATTAACCCAGTTTTAAGCATAATAAAGGTACAGCAGGTAGTTACCCTGCTTCTACTAAAAATAAAAGAGCAGACACAAAAAAACAAATACCTGCTGTATCTTTATTATGCTTATTACCCGGGGTGGGAACCCTATATACAGCAGCATCTAACTGAGCGCGTACAAACCTTTATTGTGATTAACCCAGTTTTGCCAGTGAAAAACCCCTGCTGTGCATTGCTGACAGGGAACCAAATTTGGTAAAAATGTCTGTTACTGATCCAAAGATGTGTGACTACAAAGGCACGCTGGTAGACGCGCTGCTGATGGCATTCCCACCTGATTCCTCCTCAACCTCCTACTCCACATCAATTTCCTTCTCCTAGATCAAGATTGCTATTTTTAATTTTTATTTATTTTATTTTAAGTCATTTCCCTATCCACATTTGTTTGCAGGGCACTTACCCACATTTTGGTGCCTTTTACAGCCCTCTAGCCCTTTCCAGGACTTTTTTACATTCATTTTAGTCCCTAAAAGTTCAGGTCCCCATTGACCTCAATGGGGTTCGGGTTCAACTTTTTTGTGAAGTTCGGCCGAACCAGTCAAACCCGAACTTCCAGGGGTCCGCTTAAATCTAGCAGGGTGTAGTGTAGGGTATAGTATTAGGGAATAGTGTAGGTTCAAGTGCAGGGTCTAGGTTAGTTTTAGTATAGTGTAGGCTTTAGTTGTGTTTTATAGTTTTATTTTAGTGTCTTTGTTAAAACAAAAATAAAAAATTGTGTTACTTTATCGTCTTAGTTTATCATAGTTTAGTTTGTGTAGTGTAGTTGGTGTTGTGTCTGTCTGCGTCAGTGTCAGCGTCTTCTGTTAGTAAAAAAAAAATGTTTATTAGCGTTTGTTTTACTTCAGAGTTTTTTATAGTTTAGTTGGTGTTGTTTCTGTCTGCCTCAGTGTCTGCGTCTTCTGTTAGTTAAAATAAAAACAAAAAAAGGTCTTTTATTCTTATTTAGTTACTGCTTTTATTTATTTTTTTCATTTTAGCCTCAGAGTCCCCATCCCAATAAAGTTATCCCTAAATTCTCTCTTTTTTGCAGCATATTTATATAGTATGATCTCACGTGGTTATTCAGAATAAGCCTTTAGATGTGAGGCTTGTCTACAGACGGGGGTGTGTGGTAGTGTCAAACAGCCAGTGGAAGGCTTCACCTGAAAGGAGTGAAAGGAGATGACTAGCAAAGTGCAGCACCTTCACTGTCAATCAACAGAGTGCAGTTTGGATTCTGTTCTGAAGGCACCATGTGCTTTGGAGTTACATATAACTGCCGATAAACTGTCCCTACATAACAAAAGCAGCTGTGCTTCATTTTGTTTGACTTGAAATAGAAATTCTTATTCCTTTAAGTTCAATAAAGACATAAAGTGATTCGGTCCTCTACAATGCTGATGTAATGAGGTGGAGAATAATGCAGCGCTTCACGGGAGCGATGGGGTAGTGTCAAACTATATATTTTATATAAAATATAAATATTTTATATAGGAGATAATATGTCAATAAAATATGGAAATCAGTCAGGAAATCCACTAGGCGGACATAACGGCTTTTCTTTTATCTTGAGACTCTAAATTTAATTTATGCAATTAATAAAACGACGGGGCAATCAATTATGCGAAAATATAAAATGTATTTACAGGATGCATATAGGTCTGGTGGGGGCCCGATTCCTGGGAACATATTCCGACTGCACACTTAGAACCTGCTACTTTACAAGGTGTCTTGTTTTATTTATGTTGTTGCCCAGGTCTGGTGGGGGCCATTCCTGGGAACATATTTCTGCTGCACACTTAACCTCTTAAGGACACAGGACGTACCGGTACGTCCTGGTGTCCTGGTACTTAAGGACACAGGACGTACCGGTACGTCCTGAGTATTTCCGATCACCGCCGCGGTGATCGGAACTGGGTGACTGCTGAAATCAATCAGCAGGCACCCTGGGAGAATTCAGACCTGCGGTTTGCAGCTTTTCGGACGGCGAGCGCGTGGGTATCGGGTCCACGTGTTGCTGTAATGGGAACCCTATAGCAGGGAAGGCAGCCCTATGCCTTTCTTAGGCATAAGGGCTGCCTTCCGGTGAAGAGTCTGTGAGATTCAGCCCCCTGGATCTCACAGGCAGGAAGCTGTATGAGTAATACACACTGTATTACTGATACAGCCAATGCATTCCAATACAGAAGTATTGGAATGCATTTTAAAGGGGATCAGACCCCCAAAAGTTGAAGTCCCAAAGTGGGACAAAAAATAAAGTGAAAATAAAGTTGAAAACATAAAGTTTCCCCCACCAAAAATTAAAAGTTTTAAGTAAAAAAAAAAAAATGTAATTTTCCCCAAATAAAGTAAAAACAAATTGGTAAAAAATAGAAAAAAAAAGTTGACATATTAGGTATCGCCACTTTCATGTCGACTGGCTCTATAAACATATCACATGACCTAACCCTTCATATGAACACTATAAAAAAATAAAAACTGTGTTAAATAAACAATTTGTTTGTCATCTTACATCACTCAAAGTGGTACAGCAAGCGATCTAAATGCCCACAAAAATAGTACCAATCAAACCGGCACCTCATCCCGCAAAAAATGAGCCCCTAGCAAAGACAATCGCCCAAAAAAACTATGGCTCAGAATATTGAGACACTAAAACATAATTTTTTTTAATTTTTTTTAAAAAAAGCTGTTTTGTAAAATTTAAGTAAATTAAAAGAAGTATACATATTATGTATCACCACGTCCGTAATAACCTGCTCTATAAAAATATCACATGACCTAACCCCTCAGATGAACACCGTAAAAAAATAAAAATAAAAACGGTGTAAAAAAGCAATTTTTTGTCACCTTACATCACAAAAAGTGTAATACCAAGTGATCAAAAAGTCATACGCACCCCAAAATAGTGCCAATCAAACCGTCACCTCATCCCGCAAAAAATGAGACCCTACCTAAGATAATCACCCAAAAACTGAAAAAACGATGGCTCTCAGACTATGGAGACACTAAAACATGATTTTTTTTTTTGTTTCAAAAAATATATTATTGTGTAAAAACTTACATAAATTAAAAAAGTATACATATTATGTATCGCCGCGTCCGTAAGAACCTGCTCTATAAACATATCAGATGACCTAACCCCTCAGCTGAACACCGTAAAAAATAAAAATAAAAAAGGTGTAAAAAAGCAATTTTTTGTCACCTTATATCACAAAAAGTGTAATACCAAGCGATCAAAAAGTTATACGTACCACAAAATAGTGCCAATCAAACCGTCATCTCATCCTACCAAAATCATACCCTACCCAAGATAATCTTTAAATTTAAAATGAAATCATGTGTAAAACTTACATAAATAAAAAAATATATACATATTAGGTATCGCTGCATCCGTAATAAACTGCTCTATAAAAGTATCACATGACCTAACCCCTCAGGTGAACACCTTAAAAAAATTAAAACGGTGTAAAAAAGCCATTTTTTGTCACCTTAAATCACAAAAAGTCTAATACCAAGCGATCAAAAAAAAAACTACGGCTCAGACTATGGAGACACTAAAACATGTTTTTCTTTTTTTTCAAAAATGAAATCATTGTGTAAAACTTACATAAATACAAAAAGTATACATATTAGGTACTGCCACATCCGTAATAACCTGGTCTATAAAAATACCACATGATCTAACCTGTCAGATGAATGTTGTAAATAAAACGGTGCCATAACATCTATTTCTTGTTACCTTGCCTCACAAAAAGTGTAATATAGAGCAACCAAAAAATCTGCCTTCCAAAAACCTTATGGCAATCCTTTCCTTCTGTGCCCTGCCGTGTGCCCGTACAGAAGTTTACGATCACATATGGGGTGTTTCTGTAAACTAAAGAATTAGGGCAATAAATATTGAGTTTTGTTTGGCTGTTAACCATTGCTTTGTAACTGGAAAAAAATGATTAAAATGGAAAATCTGTCAAAAAAGTTAAATTTTGAAATTGTATCTCCATTTTCCATTAATTCTTGTGGAACACCTAAAGGGTTAACAAAGTTTGTAAAATCAGTTTAAAATACCTTGAGGGGTGTAGTTTCTAAAATAGGGTCACTTTTTTTGGAGTTTTTACTCTAGGGGTGCATAAGGGGGGCTTCAAATGGGACATGGTGTCAAAAAACTAGTCCATCAAAATCTGCCTTCCAAAAACCGTATGGCAATCCTTTCCTTCTGTGCCCTGCCGTGTGCTCGTACAGAAGTTTACGATCACATATGGGGTGTTTCTGTAAACTAAAGAATTAGGGCAATAAATATTGAGTTTTGTTTGGCTGTTAACCCTTGCTTTGTAACTGGAAAAAAATTATTAAAATGAAAAATCTGCCAAAAAAGGGACATTTTGAAATGTTATCTCTATTTTCCATTAATTCTTGTGGAACACCTAAAGGGTTAACAAAGTTTGTAAAATCAGTTTTGAATACCTTGAGGGGTGTAGTTTCTAGAATGGGGTCATTTTTGGGTGGTTTCTATTATTTAAGCCTCACAAAGTGACTTCAGACGTGAACTGGTCCTTAAAAAGTGGGTTTTTGAAAATGTCTGAAAAATTTCAAGATTTGCTTCTAAACCTCTAAGCCTTGTAACATCCTAAAAAAATTAAATGTTATTCCCAAAATGATCCAAACATTAAGAAGACATATGGGGAATGTAAAGTAATAACAAGTTTTGAAGGTATTACAATATAATATAGAAGTAGAAAAATTGAAACTTGGAAATTTGCTAATTTTTGCAATTTTTTTTGTAAATTTGGTATTTTTTTAGAAATAAAAATGAATTTTTTTCTACTCCATTTTACCAGTGTCATGAGGTACAATATGTGATGAAAAAACAATCTCAGAATGGCTTGGATAAGTCAAAGCATTTTAACCCCTTAAGGACACGGCCTTATTTCACCTTAAGGACCAGGCCATTATTTCAAAATCTGACCAGTGTCACTTTGATAACTTTAAAACGTTTAAAACGTTTAAAACGTTTTTTCTTATCCAGGCCATTCTGAGATTTTTTTTTCGTCACATATTGTACTTCATGACAGTGGTAAAATGAAGTCGAAAAATTTCATTTTTATTTATAAAAAATACCAAATTTACCAAACATTTGCAAAAATTTGCAATTTTCCAAGTTTCAATTTCTCTACTTCTATAATACATAGTAATACCGCCAAAAAAAATTATTGATTTACATTCCCCATATGTCTACTTTATGTATCGATCATTTTGAGAATGCCATTTCATTTTTTGGGGACGTTACAAGGCTTAGAAGTTTAGAAGCAAATCTTGAAATTTTTCAGAAATTTTCAAAAACTCACTTTTTAGGGACCAGTTCAGGTCTGAAGTCACTTTGTGAGGCTTACATAATAGAAACATCCCAAAAATGACCCCATTCTAGAAAATACACCCCTCAAGGTATTCAAAACTGATTTTACAAACCCATTAGGTTTTCCACAAGAGTTAATGGAAAATGGAGATAAAATTTCAGAATTTCGATTTTTTGGAAAATTTTCCATTTTAATAAATTTTTTCCAGCAACAAAGCAAGGGTTAACAGCCAAACAAAACTTAATATTTATTGCCCTGATTCTGTAGTTTGCATAAACACCCCATATGTGGTTGTAAACTGCTGTATGGACAAACAGCAGGGGGCAGAAGGAAAGGAACGCCATATGGTTTTTGGAAAGTGGATTTTGCTGGACTGGATTTTTGACACCATGTCCCATTTGAAGCCCCCGATGCACCCCTAGAGTAGGGTGACTCCATCTAAGAAACTACACCCCTCAAGGTATTCAAAACCAGTTTTAAAAACTTTGTTAACCCTTTAGCTGTTCCACAAGAGTTATTGGCAAATGGAAATGAAATTTCAGAATTGCTATTTTTGGTTACCTTGTCTCAAAAAAGTGTAATATAGAGCAACCAAAAATCATATTTACCCTAAAATAGTACCAACAGAACTGACACCTTATCCCGTAGTTTCCAAAATGGGGTCACTTTTTTGGAGTTTCTACTGTAAGGGTGCATCAGGGGGGCTTCAAACGGGACATAGTGTCAAAAAACCAGTCCAACAAAATCTGCCTTCCAAAAACCATATGGCGTTCCCTTCCTTTTACGCCCTGCCGTTTGGCCATACAGCAGTTTACGACCACATTTGGGGTGTTTGTGCAAACTAGAGAATCAGGGCAATACATATTGAGTTTTATTTGGCTGTTAACCCTTGCTTTGTTACTGGAAAAAATGGATTAAACTTGAAAATTGTTTTGGGGCCGTTTTGTATTTTTTGTTATTTACATAGTTGAACTGACAGGTTAGATTGTGTGCTATTTCTATAGAGCAGGTTATTACGGATGCGAAAATACCAAATATGACAACTTTTTGGGGTTTTTGTTTCAGTTTTACATAATAAAGCCTTTTTGAAAAAGATGATTTTTTAGTGTCTCCACATTCTGAAAGCCATAGTTTTTTTTTTTTTTTTTTTTGGGCGACTGTCTTATGTAGGGGCTCATTTTTTGCACGATGAGATGTCGGTTTGATTGGTGCTATCCTGGGGTGCATATGACATTTTGGTCGCTTGCTATTACACTTTTTGTGATGTAAGGTGACAAAAATGGCTTATGACACCATATTTATTATTTTTTTGCTGTGTTCAGCTGAGGGGTTAGGTCATGTGTTATTTTTTATAGAGCAGGTTGTGACAGACGCTGCAATACATAATATGTATACTTTTTATTTATTTATATAAGTTTTGCACAATAATATAATTTTTTAAAACAAAAAAAAATCATGCTTTAGTGTCTCCATAGACTGAGAGCAATATTTTTTTATTTTTTTGGGCGATTGTCCTATGTAAGGGCTCATTTTTTGTGGGATGAGATGGCGGTTTGAATGGTACTATCACTATTACACTTTTTGTGATGTGGTAGAAGTGGTAGCTGCAAATACAGTGAAGGAGTTTAAGCATGCATGGCCATGCCATCCTTCATATAAGATTCATATAAGATAGGGCCTGGGGCTATCCATAGTATTCAGCATATTGGGCAGACTAGATGGGCCAAATGGTTCTTATCTGCCAACACATTCTATGTTTCTATGTAAGGTGACAAAAAAATTGCTTTTTTGACAACGTTTTTATTTTTTATGTTTACGGCGTTCACCTGAGTGGTTAGGTCATGTAATATTTTTATAGAGCAGGTCCTTACGGACGCGGCGATACTAATATGTATACCTTTTTTGTTTATTTTGGTTTTACACAATAATATCCTTTTTGAAACAAAAAAAAAACATGTTTTAGTGTCTCTATAGTCTGAGAGCCATATTTTTTTCAGTTTTTAGGCAATTGTCTTAGGTTTGGTATAATTTTTGCGGGATGAGGTGATGGTTAGATTGGCACTATTTGGGGGTCATATGACTTTTTGATCACTTGCTATTACACTTTTTGTGATGTAAGGTGACAAAAAATAGCCTTTTGACAAAGTTTTAATTTAAATTTACAGTGTTTACTTGAGGGGTTTAAATTTACAGTGTTTACTTGAGGGGTTCGGTCATGTGATATTTTTATAGAGCCGATTCTTACGGATGTGGATATACCCAATATGTCAACTTTTTATTTTTTTTTACATTTAACACTAAAAAGCATTTTTGAAACAAAAAAAATCATGTTTTAGTCTGAGAGGCATAGTTTTTTTTATTTTTTGGGCAATTGTTTTATGTAGGGGCTCATTTTTTGCAGGATGAGATGGCGGTTTGATTGGTACTATTATGGGAGTCATAGTACTTTTTTAACACTTTGTATTACACTTTTAGTGATGTAAGGTGCCAAAAAATGGCTTATTTACACATTTTTTGGGAATTTTTTATGGCGTTCACCTGAGGGCTTCAGTCATGTGATATTTTTATAGAGCAGGTTTTTACAGACGCGGCGATAACTAATATGTGTAGTGTATTTTATTTTTGTAATTATTATTCAGTGATATGTGTTTTACTTTTTCTCACTTTTTTACATTTTTTTTTGGACCCAGACCCACTTGGTTCTTGTAGATCCAGTGGATCTGGTGTACAATACAGTACAGTACACTATACAGTGCGCTGTGCTGTTTTTTTTACTTGACAAAGTACTATTCAGACTTTCAGTACCATGAGCGTCCTGCTTCCATGGCAACCATCACCCGCTGCGATAACAGAGCAGCGGGCGATGGGATCCCATCCTGTCGGGGGGCTGCAAAGGCACAGCAGCCTCGCGATGGGAGAGGGAGGGAGCGCAGTATGGAAGGGGTTAAACGGCTGGCATCTGATCAAGTACAGCTCATTTAGACTCTGATCCCCACGGTCACAGGACCTCCCTCGCCATTGTAACAAGGTACCTGCTGAATGATTTCAGCAGGTACCTTGTTCCGATCACTGCCGGTTGAGCAGCAGTGATCGGAACTACTCATGACGTACCAGTACGTCATGTGTCCTTAAGGATTCGGGAAACATGCCGTACCGGTACGTCATGTGTCCTGAAGGGGTTAAAAATATCACCACATAAAGTGACACTGGTCATATTTGCAAAAATGGCCTGGTCCTTAAGGTGAAATATGGCTGTGTCCTTAAGGGGTTAAAACCTGCTGCTGCCTGTCCTGCAGAGTTATGCCGAAATATATGTGTAGGCCTTATCCTCGACCTTTACCATCTATCTGCTGCTGCTGTCTCTCATAATCATGCTGAGGTATCTTTTAGGCCTTTTACCACACCATTACCTGCTGCTGCCTGTCCTGCTAAGTTAGGTGGAGATATATGTGTAGGCCTTATACTTTACCGTTACCTTCTACCTGCTGCTGCTGCTCTCTGTCATGATCATGCTGAGTTATCTTTTAGGTCTTATAGTACACAATTACATTTACCTGGTGCTACTGCTGTTGACTGTCCAGAAGCCGCATAGTTAGTTTCATCTATGTGTAGACCTTTAGCCTTACTATTTAACTACTTTGGGCTGTCTCGATCCTGTGTATTCCAGAATTTTGTAGTCCTTATACTACCGAGTTACCATTTACATGCTGCTGTCTGTCATGATACTGCTGGGTTAGGCCCATCGGTGTGTAGGCCTTAAACTTTACCTGATACTGTCTGCCATTATTCTGGCAAGTTATGAGTCGCCAATCTAGTACAGTGTTAACAAATACCTGTTGATGCTGTCTGTCCTGATCGTGTGAAGACAACCAGCATGGACCACTTATTCTCCATAGGATTTTTTCAAGTATAATTGAAAATTTGTAATTCTCTTATAATGGTTAGTGATGAGCGGCAGGTGCCATATTCGATTTCGACGAAATTCGAGAATATTCGAAAGAATATTCGTTTCAAATTCGTTGAAATTGAATATTCGTCATTATTCTAGTTATCGCGATTTAAATAATCGCGTATTGCGGTTTTAACTTAGGCTACTTCCTTATTGGTTTCATATCTAGAATTATAGCGAAGATGACGAATATGACGAATGTATTCGTCATATTCCTTAAAACGAAGATAACAAAGTATTCTCCATCTTCGCTTTAGCTACCTATTCGTCAACTTCGCTAATTCTAGCAATCAAATAGGAGGGTTGACTATAGAGACTGCTGTGTGTAATTCGCTATGCGGCTATATTACTTTACTTTTTTAATGGAATAATTATATTACTTGATAATTATTATAATTATTCTATTTATTAAAAAAAAAATAATAATCTATTCGCATAGCGAATTAAACAGTGTTGACTATAGAGACAGCTGTGTTTAATTCGCTATGCGATTATATTATTATTATTTTTTTTAATAAATAGAATAATTATAATAACTATCAAGTAATATAATTATTCTATTAAAAAAAGCAAAGTAATATAATCGCATAGCGAATTAAACACAGCTGTCTATATAGTCAACCCTCCTATTTGATTGCTAGAATTAGCGAAGTTGACGAATAGGTAGCTAAAACGAAGATGGAGAATACTTTGTTATCTTCGTTTTGAGGAATATGACGAATACATTCGTCATATTCGCTAATTCTACCAAGCCAAGAACGTCTCCATACTAAAATGTACTGTCGGATTTGAGAATTATGTTGAAATCGCAATACGATTAATATAGCTTGAATTAATCGCATTGCGATTTCTACTTAGACCTGGTTTACTATGGCTGGCTTGGTAGAATTAGCAAATATGACGAATGTATTCGTCATATTCCTCAAAACGAAGATAACGAAGTATTCTACATCTTCGTTTTAGCAACCATAGTAAACCATGACTGTTGAAATCGCAATGCGATTAATTCAAGTTATATTAATCGCATTGCGATTACAACTTAGCACTGCTATCTTACATATTAGGCTAGAATTAACGAATATGGAATATAGCAGCAGTGCTAAGTAGAAATCGCAATGCGATTACTTCAAGTTATATTAATCGCATTGCGATTTCAACTTAAAGCTGGGTCAGCTTGCTAGAATTAACGAAGTTAACGAATATGGAATATATTATAGCAGTGCTAATTGAAATCGCAATGCGATTAATATAACTTGGAGTAATCGCATTGCGATTTCTACTTAGCACTGCTGCTATATTCCATATTCGTTAATTCTAGCCTAATATGTAAGATAGCAGTGCACTGCTAAGTTGTAATCGCAATGCGATTAATATAACCTGAATTAATCGCATTGCGATTTCAAAGTAATTCTCAAATCCGACAGTACATTTTAGTATATGGAGACGTTCCCATGGTGATGGGGACGCTCCATGAGCACGGAAGTCGGCAGAAGCGGCAACGGGCACTGACTGGAGCAGCCAGGAAGCCAGGAATCCTCAGGACAGGTAAGAACTACTTTTGGGAAGTGGGAAAGAAAAAAATATAATTAAAAAAAACCAAAAAAAACGAATATTCGAAATAGCGAATTTATAGCGCTTTATTTGAAATATTCGCGAATCAGCGAAGTGCCGATATTCGCGATAAAAATTCGCTATTCGAATATTCGCGCTCAACACTAATAATGGTGTGCATTTTTCCGTTTCGCGTATGTGCTCTGTTCATTATGTATTGTCAATAGTTATATAATTCTATATATACAATGTTTTTTTTTATACAATCATGCAGTGTTATGCTTCATTCACAAAATATAATTTTTTTATTTTATTTTATATTTTGTTATTTTGATAAAGTTGGGTTTGGGGCGGCACAGGTGTGGTTGTCACTGAAGCAAGGTGGGGACCGCATGTTGGCTTCCCTTTTCAAAAGATCTTGGGCAGTTAACATGGTACAGGACTGGTTTATAAACCTAATAAAGTTTTATAATTTTATTTCTTTTATTGTTTGTTTAAACACCTCAGCCACACTAGCTTAAACACTCTTAATAACCAGGCCACTTTTAACAATTCTGCACTACACTACTTTCACCGTTTATTGCTCCATCATACAACTTACCACCCAAATGAATTTTACCTCCTTTTCTTCTCACTAATAGAGCTTTCATTTGGTGGTATTTTATTGTTGCTGACATTTTTACTTTTTTTGCTATTAATAAAAATTTAACAACATTTTTGCAAAAAAATGAAATTTTTCACTTTCTGTTGTAATTTTTTTTTTTTTAAAACTACATTTCTATATAAATTTTTCCATAAATTTATTGTTCTACATGTCTTTGATAAAAAAAAATGCAATAAGTGTATATTTATTGGTTTGGGTAAACGTTATAGCGTTTATAAACTATGGTGCAAAAAATTTCCGCATTTTGAAGCAGCTCTGACTTTCTGAGCACCTGTCATGTTTCTTCAGGTGCTAGAATGTCAGGATAGTATAAATACCCCCCAAATGACACCATTTTAGAAAGAAAACACCCCAAAGTATTAGCGGAGGGGCATGGTGAGTTCATGTATCATTTCATTTTTTTTCACAAGTTAGTAGAAAATGACACTTTCTGAGAAAAAAATAAAATAAAATAAAGTTTCCATTTCTGCTAACTTCTGGCAAAAAAAACTAAAATCTTAGACGGACTCACTATGCCCCTCAGTGAATACCTTGGGGTGTCTACTTTCCGAAATGGGGTCATTTGTGGGGTGTGTTTACTGTTCTGGCATTTTGGGCGGGGCTAAATTGTGAGCAGCCATGTAAAACCTAAAGGTACTCGTTAGAATTTGGGCCCCTTTGTGCACCAAGGCTGCAAAAAAGTGTCACTTATGTGGTATCGCCGTACTCAGGAGAAGTAGGGCAATGTGTTTTGGGGTGTATTTTTACATATACCCATGCTGGGTGAGAGAAATATCTCTGTAAATTGTCAACTTTGTATAAAAAAAATTAAAAAGTTGTTGTTTACAGAGATATTTCTCACAAAAAGTATGGGTATATATAAAAATACACCCCAAAACACATTGCCCTACTTCTCCTGAGTACGGAGATACCACATGAGTGACACTTTTTTGCAGCCTGGGTGTGCAAAGGGGCCCTAATTCCAATGGGTAGCTTTAGGATTTCACAGGGCATTTTTACGCATTTGGATTCCAGACTCTCACACTAAAATGCCATGACAGTATAAATACCTCACATATGACCCCATTTTAGAAAGAAGACACCCCAAGGTATTCCGTGAGGGGTATGGTGAGTTCATGTAAAATTTTATTTTTTGTCACAAGTTAGTGGAATATGACACTTTGTAAAAAAAAAAAATATATATATATATATATATATATATATATATATATATATCAATTTCCGCTAACTTGTGCCAAAAAAAAAAAATTCTGTGAACTCGCCATGCCCCTCAGTGAATACCTTGGAGTGTCTTCTTTCCAAAATGGGGTCACTTGTGGGGTATTTATACTGCCCTGGCATTTTAGGGGCCCTAAAGCTTGAGAATCCAAATGCGTAAAAATGCCCTGTGAAATCCAAAAGGTACTCATTGGTTTTAGGGCCCCTTTGCATCTTGGCTGCAAAAAAGTGTCACACATGTGGTATCGCCGTACTCAGGAGAAGTAGGGCAATGTGTTTGAGGGGGTATTTTTACATATACCCATACTTTGTGTGAGAAATATCGCTGTAAACGACAACTTTTTTTATACAAAGTTGTCAATTTACAGAGATATTTCTCTCACCCAGCATGGGTATATGTAAAAATACACCCCAAAACACATTGAACTACTTCTTCTAAGTACGGCGATACCACATGTGTGACACTTTTTTGCAGCCAAGATGCGCAAAGGGGCCCAAATTCCAATGAGTACCTTTTAGGAGGGCATTTTTACGCATTTTCTTTCTCACGCTTTAGGCTCCTAAAATGCCAGGGCAGTATAAATACCCACATGTGACCCATTTTGTAAAGAAGACACCCAAGGTATTCCGTGAGGGGCATGGCGAGTTCATAGAAGATTTTTTTTTTGGCACAAGTTAGCGGAAATTGATTTTTTATTGTTTTTTCTCACAAAGTCTCCCTTTCCGCTAACTTTTGACAAAAAGTTTAATTTTTCATGGACTCACTATGCCCCTCAGCGAATACCTTGTGGAGTCTTCTTTCCAAAATGGGGTCATTTGTGGGGTGTTTGTACTGTTCTGGCATTTTGGGTGGGGCTAAATTGTGAGCAGCCATGTAAAACCTAAAGGTACTCGTTGGAATTAGGGCCCCTTTGCGCACGCAGGCTGCAAAAAAGTGTCACACATGTGGTATTGCCGTACTCAGGAGAAGTAGGGCAATGTGTTTTGGGGTGTATTTTTACATATACCCATGCTGGGTGAGAGAAATATCTCTGTAAATTTACAACTTTGTATAAAAATTTTTAAAAAGTTGTTGTTTACAGCGATATTTCTCACACACAGTATAGGTATATGTAAAAATACCCCCCAATCACATTCCCCTACTTCTCCTGAGTACGGCGATACCACATGTGTGACACTTTTTTGCAGCCAAGATCCGCAAATAGGCCCTAAAACCAATGAGTACCTTTAGGATTTCACAGGGCATTTTTACGCATTTGGATTCTCACGCTTTAGGACCCCTAAAATGCCAGGGCAGTATAAATACCCCACAAGTGACCCCCTTTTGGAAAGAAGACACCCCAAGGTATTCTGTGAGGGGCATGGTGAGTTCACAGAATTTTTTTTTTTGGCACAAGTTAGCGGAAATTGATATTTTTTTATTTTTTGTTTTTTACAAAGTCTCATATTCCACTAACTTGTGACAAAAAATAAAATTTTACATGAACTCACCATACCCCTCACGGAATACCTTGGGGTGTCTTCTTTCTAAAATGGGGTCACATGTGAGGTGTTTGTACTGCCCTGGCATTTGAGGGTCTCCGCAATCATTACACGTATGGCTAGCATTAGGAGTTTCTGCGATTCTCCTTATATTGAGCATACGGGTAATGAGATTTTTTTTTTCCGTTCAGCCTCTGGGCTGAAAAAAAAAAAAATGAACGTCACAGATTTTTTTCATTCGCATCGGTCAATGTGGATGAAAAAATCTCTGCCAAAATCAGTGACTGCGGTGGGCTGGGCGCTAGCTACCTAACAAGTAGCTAACTAACTGGTGGTGATAAGGGACCCTTATGCTCCATTCACACGTCCGCAATTCTGTTTGCGGAACGGAATTGCGGACCCGTTCATTTCTATGGGGACAGACTTTGTCCCGTTCGGATCCGGAATTACAGATCCGCGCTTCCGGGTCTGCACTTCCGTTCCGCAAAAATATAGAACATGTCCTATTCTTGTCCGCAATTGCGGACAAGAAAAAGCATTTTCTATATAGTTCTGGCAATGTGCGGATCTGCAAAATGCGGAAAGCACATTGCCGGTGTCTGTGTTTTGAGGATCTGCGGATCCGCGGATCCGCAAAACACATATGGACGTCTGAATGGAGCCTTACAAGGGGTGTGATCAATGACAGGGGGGTGATCAGTGACAGGGGGGTGATCAGGGAATCGAGATGGGGTGATCAAGGGGTTAACAAGGGGTTAATAAGTGAGGGGGGGTGGGGGGGGTTAGTGTAGTGTTTGGTGCAACTTTACATAGCTACCTGGACCTCTGGTGGTCGATCCCAGCAAATGGGACCACCAGAGGACCAGGTAGCAGGTATATCAGGCGCTGTTAACAAAACAGCATCTGATATACCTGTTTGATGCAAATTATTTCACATCTACAGCCTGCCAGTGATTGATCATCGCTGGCAGGCTGTAGTTAAACTCCTGAGACGCGCGGTACACGCGAGATGACGCGCCGATGCGTCCACTCAGAGCTACAGGACCGCCCGCCGGACCCATCCATGCGTTAGGCGGTCCTGTAGTGGTTGAATACGGATTTTGGTCCGAACATGGTGTTGTCTGTCGTCTTGGAAAGGATGCCTGACTTCCGTGTTTACCTCTTTACATGTTTGGGTGTGACGGGCGTTATACTCATCCGTGTGTTAATCCGGTTTTGTTAATGGGGCATTATTGCCACATGTAGATATCGATATATACATTTATATTTTTAGATAGTTTTTGACAAATATGTTATGATAATTTGCACAGGCTGTTATAGTAAAAAAATATATTTTAAACTTTAAACTTTACAGTCTAAACTGTAGAGTATATCAAGTTCTTGAATCTATGTCACCATTTTCCGAGTATTCCTTTCCATGGTTGCGATCATGTGACCGCTTCGACATGATGTGTTTTTGGCTCACGGTGCGTTCAATTGATGGTGCAAACATGTTTTTTTTTATGTGAATGCAATGTGTTGGGACAATCAATGCCTTTTTGCGTTCCACCTTGGATTTTAAACCGAAATTGCATCACAACTTAGTTTCTGAAAGGCGAAAGCTATGCTCCGACATGCACTGTTAACAAAACGGGAAGCTAAATGTGATCCATGCTGGTTCGTTCATAGCCCACTCCATTATGCGTTAAATGAAAAATTTAATTTTTTTACACTTGTTTGGGCGATATTTTTTTAGAAATACTGTTAGTCAAGTTATAATTCTCTATCATTTTTTTTTTACTTGCACATTATGTACATTATATTTAAAAATGAAATTTTTTTATAGATACTGTACGATTCCTGAAATTTTTTGTTAAGGAACGTTATAATATTTCAGTTGAAAATTAAACAGATTTGATATTTAGCTTAGTTCTTAGCACTCTTTTTTTTCCATAAGGACAAAATAACAAACATGCTGATGATGGGGTTGTATTACTTTATTTTATTCGCTGTCCTCATCAAGCTTATTTATTCTCTGTAGGCCTCACACTACACCTTTACCTTTACTTGCTGCTGCTGTCCTCATCAAGCTGAGTTAAAAAAAAGTTGTAGGCCCAATACTACACCATTACTTTTACCTGCAGATACTGTCCTGATCAAGCTGAGTTATGTGTAGGCCTTATACTACACTGTTAACATCTACCTAATGCTGCTTTCTGACTGGTCCCTGCATAGTTTGCCCCTTGACTAAAGGGTCTTTACTGCTAAGTTTTCTGTTAAAATTACACAAAAACATAATATAATTCAAAAATGAAATGAAACGTTATAAATGAAAATAACTTTTTAGTTAAAACATTAACACAAAAAATTTAGCTCTAGGGCAGTTTTTTGAGTTGTTCCTGCAGCTCCACCAACTCTTGCAGGTCCTTCTCCTGTTTTTTTTTTTTATTGACGCAGCTGGTTGGTCACCTTCCGCAGCTGACCTCTTTTTGTTGTTCACACTGTATTTTTTTTTACAGCTGTTTAGAAAAATAAAAATAGTATACAATTCAGACTAAGAGGCAATTATAGCATTTAGTTGAGTATTATGTTTAGCATTAACTGTTTTACATGTCAATTGTTAAATATATAATATTCACAAAAATTTAATATTTGGTTATTTTGTGAGAGTATAATGTTATATTTTTGTTTTGTTAGTATTAGTTTCTGTAGATTATAGAGTTATTATGAAGTGCTTCTGTTTTATATTACTGTAGTTAGTGTTGTCCACTCATTGTTGGCCCTTTTATATTCTTCATGACCGGCACCATAATAGTACGGTGCAGCATTACATGACCAGCGCCGTACTATTAGTGCGCAACAAACAACCAGTCCCCTGGACATAATCGCTCGCTAACCATGGTACGATGGCTGCTCTACCAAAATGATCCACACATGATTTGTGCATAAGTACGAACTATTTTTGTCGGTATTACTATCTATTATAACAAAAATGGGAATTTTTATGTAGAATATTATTTTTTTTTTCACACTATTTTGATATTTTTTTTGCTATAATAATTTAATAATTAGACTCAATTTTACCACTGTCATGAAGTACAATGTTTAAAGAGAAAATCAAACTATGCCCGTGATAATTAAAAGCGTCTATAACGTTTTTACCACATAAAGTGATACATGTCATGGCACTGAGTGGTAACCAGCTCCTCCTCCTCATCAGGAGCTGGGTGGGCCATATCCTCCTCCTCATCAGCAGGAGTTGTGGTGGCCATATCCTCCTCCTCAGCTGGAGCTGGGCTGGGTGCATCAGGCCTTTTGGAGGCTCCTTCTTCCACCTCCACAACATTGGCCACCTCAGGTGGGGTAGTGGCCTCCATAGAGTTTGAGAGGCCTGCCTGCTCATCATCCTCCTCATTCTCCTCAGACACCTTCACCACCCACAGATCCTGTGTAGCAGATCTGCTGCGGACGGTTGGAACTGGATCACCTGTAATCACACAACGTTCAGGATTTAGACAAACAGCTCTGAACTCACAACAAATGCAAATTAAGGCTAGTTTCACATTAGCAGCAGGGACCTCCGGAACTGCCAGAATTGCCTGTCTGATTAGGGGCTTGGGGGGTCTACTGTATATATAGTTATTGGTATGATATATGCCTTAAAATAGGCAGTAATGAGCATGATTAAAAAAAAATGGTTGCATGTTTACTGTCACCTGTTTTACATGCAGGACGCATGTCCGCAGTTAGCGCCAGATATGCAAGGTGTTGGTAAATGTGTATCAGTGGTCTGTTTATATGGGCACAAGCAGATTTGCTTGAGGCGTTTGTATTTGAGTTCTGATGCTATTGTATGTAAGTGTGTTTAATCTATAAACTGTACAGTGCTATATTTATAGGTGCACCATTATGCCATTTAATTGGCGTTGCATCAGGGTTTATGTTCAACCATGTTCGTTTTTTTCCTAGGCGAACTCAAGGGGGTGTTGTGGTGACCATCGTTCCCAAAAAAAATAAAAAATCTCCGGCAGCATTATATAGAGGTTCGTTCGCGCCTGGGCAATGGCAGAAGGTGTCAGGCGAGTGCTGGCATTCACAGGAGGATCGGACTTGTTTACACAGGGGTTGGGCGCTAATGGTCGAATGATTGTGGTTAGGATTGTTACCTTCAAAGCTACGTCCTGTATCTGCATTTACACCTTGTCCTATTCTCCATTCACTACTAAAGCTGCGTTCATGTGTCTGCTGTTGCATCACATTAATACTCTGCTCACTTTCAGATTGCATTCATATGGCTGCTTTATTCCATGCTTTTCATGCTCATACTCAGAGCTGTGCCCATACCATGTTTTTAGGCACCACTCACATCCACAGCTGCATTCACCCACCTGTTCTCAAATTATGTGTTATACTCTGCTTCCACTTAAAGCTGCATTTTCCTTTTCATTGCTACATTATGGCTTACTCAGTATTCTTACCAGGGCAGTCAGCACCCACCGCTCTGATACTGCTCTCCCAATAAACATAGCTGCTTTCTTTTCAGGCTTACGTTTCTTTCCTCGGTGGTTTGTTACATTCCATAGGCCTACTTTGTCTGTTTACTTCGGTGGATTAATAAAAAAAAATAAAAAATTGTGGTGTTCTTTAGTCCTGGTTTGTATTCACTCAGACTGGTCTCCTTTACGTCTGGTTCCCATTCAATCAGATTGGTCTCCTGCCAGTTCACCAAGCAGCTCCTCAGCGGTCAGTGGGCGAATTGGAGTAAGTTTCCTACTATGTTTTCACAAGTTGTTCATTTGTTTGTCACGATAAGGGTCTTCTCTTAGCGAACTGCAATGCCTCTGGCTCTTGTTTTTCGCCCATCTGTTTCAATTTCACGGTACGCGGTTGGTTTTAATGTTTTATTTATGCACGTAGTTCGAATCAATAATGTCTATGCATATCCCATCAGGTCTGGCTCACATTTTAATTATCGTCACCGTAACGTCATCCTGATCAGTCTCTTGGCTTCAGGAGGCCTCATGGCTACGAGGGCCCGATGACTGCTTCGGCCTCATGGCTTCTGGGGCCCTATGACCATTTTTCATGTTGTTCGTTAGTAGTACAATATGGTTGTAGCCTGGTTAGTGTCCTAGGTTCGCTGTCGGAGGGGATCATGGTTATGCGAGTCCTCAAGTTATACTTGTGCTGCATAAGTGGTTTATATTTAAAAAAAAAACCACTATACTATGGTGTCAGTTTCGACCACAGGAAGTCCTGTCACGACTACAGGCGCATTTACGAGGTCTGTCCCGTACACAGACTAATAAGTCCTGCCACGAGTACAGGCGATTTATGAAGTCTGTCACGTCTACAGACTAATAAGTCCTATCATGACTACAGGCGATTTACGAAGTCTGTCAAGTCTACAAACTAATAAGTCCTGTCACGACTACAGGCGCAATTTACGAAGTCTGTCACGTCTACAGACATGATAAGTCCTATCACGACTACAGGCGCAGCATACGTAGTCTATCATGACCTTAAGCTTATTTACTATTACGTTACAGCTGCAGGTATTGCATGTACATTCTGTCTTCATTCCAGGTATGCTTACTTCATCTAAAAACTCAGGTTGAGGGAGTTGGTGTCGGGCCCAGGTCCTGGATATCTATCCACCTTCCAGTAGGAGGCACAGTCATAAGGCGCAATTTACGAAGTCTGTCACGTCTACAGACACGACAAGTCCTATCACGACTACAGGCGCTGCATACATAGTTTATCTCGACCGTAAGCTTATTTCCTGTCACAACTGCAGGTATGGTGCGTACGTTTTCTGTCCTCATTACAGGCAACATAAGCTCTTTAATTGAAATAGCCATGTATTCGTGTTTTATGGTTCCCCAGGCCTGGTGAGTTTAATCTACTAATAGAGTAAGACGGCATACGCCATGTTCTAACTTTTGGGTCCTTTAAAAATAAAAAGTGTGGCCTGGGGAATAAGTAAAGGTCAAGTATTTTGCCACCAGGTACAGTTGATGTCCAATCAGGGCCCTTGGCAAATAGTTGAAGTTCATTTAGGCCTTCCCAGCAGATTCACCATTGTTTGTTTCAGTCTGTAGCTCTCAGTATTCAGACCTTCTCGAAATATGTTCCTATGTTGTCAGTCAACATAGGAGTAAATCGTTTCCGATTACCGGACATTCTTTCAATCGCAGCAGCTTTAGCTACCTCCAAGAATGATGTGCCGGTGCACTTGACAAAGAGGTAAGGTAAATGGAAGTCACTGTGATATGTATGGTATATTCCACACCTTTATCGTGAAATGTTTTTTGCGTTCAAAAGTGGGTGTCGTACTGGTATGTGTATATTTTGCTTTAAACTAAGGTCTGCTCTTTTTGGCCCCTTTAGGCTGCCCCACCACAGCAGTTATGGCATAACTCCACTGCTTGTTATAGATAGGGCTAGATAGGTTAGGTACCCCTTCTGATAACCGATCCGGCCACAAGTGTTCAGCAAATATATTTGCTGTATTTGTGGGAGGGGAGGCTGATTACAAGGCTATTTATATGCACCTGTGGGCCCAGGCTGACGTTGATTCAGCTGATTTCACCCACCCACCCACACCATCTTACAGTCACTTCACATTAAGGTGGCCCCCTTTAGGCTGCCCTAAAACAGCAGCTATGGAATAACTCCACTGCTTGTTGTAGATAGGGCTAGATAGGTTAGGTACCCCTTATGATAGCCAATCTGACCACAAATATATATATATATATATATATATATATATATATATATATATACATATTACCGGGGTAGACTCTCGCTAAGATCTCCCATATTCAGTCTGGGTGCCTCCACTTGAGATCCGACCACTTCTTGATTATCGCCTTTTCTGTGTGGTCCCTTTTAAACTTCCTCTGCAGAAGTGGCTGGATCCCCAACACGATTTTTTGTTTCTCTGCCTGTTTCTGGGTCCGATTATATCCCTTCTTCAACATTCGAAGCAGAATAAAGATGCAAGCATATAATCCCAAATTTTTGAAATACAAGTATTAAAAATGCATGTCTTCATCCTCAGCAACTCGACAAAAAGCGTTTAATTGTTGGAAGGGGAAATATTAGATTTACGTTAAGTTACCGTTATAAGATCAGATTGTATTCCAATTTTATGTGTGGGGTCTGAGCAATCGTATGTTTTCCAGCTAAGCTGAGATGTACAGTATTTTTCTCCATATACTTTAAAAAGATATGCTTTTGGTAGGTTTGAAAGTAATGGTGGTCTGTGGATGATACTGTTATGGGGGGATCGGTGGATGACACTGCTATGGTGGGACCTAGGGATTACACACATACATAGCATCATACACAGATGCCACCCATAACAGTGTACCTGTATAAATAGTGCACAGAAACACAAAGGGGGGGGGGGGGGTCAGTCAGCACATCCCTGTATGCAGATGCACATAGTCATGGCAAAATATACATACAAACACAGAAATGCAACAGCATTCTGCAACCAGCACTCTGCCCTGCCTCTATGCTAGAGTTTGTCAGAGGCATTAGTATACATTTTGATCATAAAGTAATAAGCCACTCGCCGCACCAAGGCCGCCTCTGTGAGTGGTCCTAACGCTAAATCCTACCAGTTATGGGCCATGACAGCCACATAAAATCCAGGGAAATTATATATTTTGTTCTGGGGTGAAATTCAATTGCCAAAATAGCAATACCCTGAATCTAGTGTTCCAGCTGTTGCAGGCCTAGTTTAAATCTGTCCATAAAAGGATACCTTTCATCCAGGGCCTAAATACTAGCCCTAAACGAGATATTCCCCTAAATCAGTGGTTACTGCTGTGCCTGGATTAGTGTAATACTCTACATAAATAAATAGGCAGATAGTGTTAGGTGCTTGTAAAAAAAGGCCTGAATTTGAAATCAATACATTGGGCCAAATATTTTTTTTCTTATTGTGGTGCTTGGTGAACGGTAACAATGAGGAAAACATCTAGCAAGGGACGCGGACGGTGGTGTTAGTGTACCCTCTGGTGCTGGGAGAGGACGTGGTCATTCTGCCACAGCCACACGTCCTAGTGAACCAACTACCTCAGGTTCCAGTACCTGCCAGAATTTACAGCGATATTTGGAGGGGCCCAATGACGTTCTAAGGATGGTAAGGCCTGAGCAGGTACAGGTGCTAGTCAATTGGGTGGCCGACAGTGGATCCAGCACGTTCACAACATTATCTCTCACCCAGTCTTCTGCAGAAAGCGCACAGGTGGCGCCTGAAAACCAAACCCATCAATCTGTCACATCACCCCCATGCATATCAGGGAAACTGTCTGAGCCTCAAGTTATGCAGCAGTCTCTTATGCTGTATGAAGAGTCTGCTGGCAGGGTTTCCCAAGGGAATCCACCTAGCCCTTCCCCAGTGGTGGAAGACATAGAATGCACTGATGCACAACCACTGATGTTTCCTGATGATGAGGACATGGAAATACCATCTCTTCGCAGTCCGCACGTCTCTGATGATGACGAAACACAAGTGCCAACTGCTGCGTCTTTCTGCAGTGTGCAGACCGAACAGGAGGTTATGGAGGAAGACTGTGTGGAAGATGATGCAGGGGACGATGAGGTCCTAGACCCCACATGGAATGAAGGTTGTGCCACTGACTTTCATAGTTCAGAGGAAGAGGCAGTGGTGAGACCGAGCCAACAGCGTAGCAAAAGAGGGAGCAGGGGGCAAAAGCAGAACAGCCGCCTCCAAGAGAGTTCGCCTGCTACTGGCCACCGCCACCAGGGACCGAGCACCCCAAAGGCAGCTTCAAGGAGTTCCCTGGCATGGCACTTCTTTAAAGAATGTGCTGACGACAAGACCCGAGTGGTTTGCACGCTGTGCCATCAGAGCTTGAAGCGAGGCATTAACGTTCTGAACCTTAGCACAACCTGCATGACCAGGCATCTACATGCAAAGCATGAACTGCAATGGAGTAAACATCTTAAAAGCAAGGAACTCACTCTGGCTCCCCCTGCTCCCTCTTCTGCTGCTGCCTCAGCCTCTTCCTCCGCCTCGGGAGGAATGTTGTCACCTGCCGCCCACCAAACAGAGGATGTGCCACCGACACCACCACCTGTGTCACCAAGCATCTCCACCATGTCACACGGCAGCGTTCAGCTCTCCATCTCACAAACCTTGGAGAGAAAGCGTAAATTCCCACCTAGCCACCCTCGAGCCCTGGGCCTGAATGCCAGCATTTCTAAACTACTGGCCTTTGAAATGCTGTCATTCAGGCTGGTGGACAAAGACAGCTTCAAACAGAAGATGTCCATGGCTGTCCCACAGTATATTCTTCCCAGCCGCCACTACTTCTCCAAGAGAGCCGTGCCTTCCCTGCACAACCAAGTATCCGATAAAATCAAGTGTGCACTGCGCAACGCCATCTGTGGCAAGGTCCACCTAACCACAGATACGTGGACCAGTAAGCACGGCCAGGGACGCTATATCTCCCTAACTGCACACTGGGTAAATGTAGTGGCGGCTGGGCACCAGACGGAGAGTTCTTTGGCGCACGTCCTTCCGCCGCCAAGGATCGCAGGGCATCATTCTTTGCCTGCTGTAGCCTCCTCCTCCTACTCGGCTTTCTCCTCCTCTGCTTCCACCAGCTCATCCAGTCAGCCACACACCTTCACCACCAACTTCAGCACAGCCCGGGGTAAACGTCAGCAGGCCATTCTGAAACTCATATGTTTGGGGGACAGGCCCCACACCGCGCAGGAGTTGTGGCGGAGTATTGAACAACAGACCGACCAGTGGTTGCTGCCGGTGGGCCTCAAGCCCGGCCTGGTGGTGTGCGATAATGGGCGAAATCTCATTGCAGCTCTGGGACTAGCCGGTTTGACGCACATCCCTTGCCTGGCGC
This sequence comes from Bufotes viridis, assembly GCA_033119425.1. Lineage (NCBI taxonomy): Eukaryota > Metazoa > Chordata > Amphibia > Anura > Bufonidae > Bufotes > Bufotes viridis. The sequence continues at coordinate 378,323,112 of CM065592.1, read as the reverse complement.
ATGTGCTGAATTTGGTGGTGCAGAAGTTCATTCACAACTACCCCGACATGTCAGAGCTGCAGCATAAAGTGAGGACCATCTGTGCGCGCTTCCGGCGTTCACATCCTGCCGCTGCTCACCTGTCTGCGCTACAGCGGAACTTCGGCCTTCCCGCTCACCGCCTCATATGCGACGTGCTCAGCAGGTGGAACTCCACCTTGCACATGCTGGAGAGACTGTGCGAGCAGCAGCAGGCCATAGTGGAGTTTCAGCTGCAGCACGCACGCGTTAGTCGCACTGCGGAACAGCACCACTTCACCACCAATGATTGGGCCTCCATGCGAGATCTGTGTGCCCTTTTGCGCTGTTTCGAGTACTCCACCAACATGGCCAGTGGCGATGATACCGTTATCAGCGTTACAATACCACTTCTATGTCTCCTTGAAAAAACGCTTAGGGCGATGAGGGAAGAGAAGGTGGCCCAGGAGGAGGAGGAGTAGGATGAGGGGTCATTTTTAGCACTCTCAGGCCAGTCAGTTAGAAGTGGCTCAGAGGGAGGTTTTTTGCAACAGCAGAGGCCAGGTACAAATGTGGCCAGCCAGGGCCCACTACTGGAGGACGAGGAGGATGAGGAGGAGGTGGAGGAGGATGAGGATGAAGCAGGTTCACAGCGGGGTAGCACCAGGCCCATCACTGGTGCGTGGCTCGGGGGATATGGAGGACGATGACGATACGCCTTCCACAGAGGACAGCTTGTCCATACCTCTGGGGAGCCTGGCACACATGAGCGACTACATGCTGCAGTGCCTGCGCAACGACAGCAGAGTTGCCCACATTTTAATGTGTGCGGACTACTGGGTTGCCACTCTGCTGGATCCCCAGTACAAAGACAATGTGCCCACCTTACTTCCTGCACTGGAGCGTGATAGGAAGATGCGCGAGTACAAGCGCACGCTGGTAGAGGCGCTCCTGAGAGCATTCCCAAATGTCACAGGGGAACAGGTGGAAGCCCAAGTTGAAGGCAGTGTAGGAGCAAGAGGTCGCCAATGCAGCAGTGTCACGGCCAGCTCCTCTGAGGGCAGGGTTAACATGGCAGAAATGTGGAAAAGTTTTGTCTCCAAGCCACAGCTAACTGCACCACCACCTGATACGGAACGTGTTAGCAGGAGGCAGCATTTCACTAACATGGTTGAACAGTACGTCTGCACACCCCTCCACGTACTGACTGATGGTTCGGCCCCATTCAACTTCTCCAAATTGTCCACGTGGCCAGAGTTAGCATTTTATGCCTTGGAGGTGCTGGCCTTCCCGGCGGCCAGCGTTTTGTCTGAACATGTATTCAGCACGGCAGGGGGCGTCATTATTCCTTGCTGAGGGATTATTCCTTATTCCTTGCTGAGGGACCTCTCTCCTCTGTCTGGGTACTGGGGCCTAAATAACTGAAAGAGGCCTTCTCCACTGGTGGGTGATATGACGCATGATTCCTTGCTGTGGGACCTCTCTCCTCTGACTGGGTGCTGGGCCGAAATAACTGAAAGTGGCCTTCTCCAGTGGTGAGTGATATGACGCATGATTCCTTGCTGTGGGAACTCTCTCCTCTGTCTGGGTGCTGGGGCCGAAATAACTGAAAGTGGCCTTCTCCAGTGGTGGGCGATATGACGCATGATAAATTGCTGTGGGACCTCTCTCCTCTGTCTGGGTGCTAGGGCCTAAATAACTGAAAGTGGCCTTCTCTAGTGGTGGGTGAAATGACGCATGATTCCTTGCTGTGGGACCTCTCTCCTCGGACTGGGTGCTGGGCCAAAATAACTGAAAGTGGCCTTCTCCAGTGGTGGGTGATATGATGCCTTATTCCTTGCTGAGGGACCTCTCTCCTCTGTCTGGGTACTGGGGGCTAAATAACTGAAAGAGGCCTTCTCCAGTGGTGGGTGATATGGCGCATGATTTCTTGCTGTGGTACCTCTCTCCTCTGTCTGGGTGCTGGAGCCGAAATAACTGAAAGTGGCCTTCTCCAGAGGTGTGTGATATGACGCATGATTCCTTGCTGTGGGACCTCTCTCCTCAGTCTGGCTGCTGGGTCGAAATAACTGAAAGTGGCCTTCTCCAGTGGTGGATGATATGACGCCTTATTCCTTGCTGTGGGACCTCTCTCCTCTGTCTGGGTGCTGGGTCCGAAATAACTGAAAGTGGCCTTCTCCAGTGGTGAGTGATATGACGCATGATTCCTTGCTGTGGGACCTCTCTCCTCTGTCTGGGTGCTGGGGCCGAAATAACTGAGTGGCCTTCTCCAGTGGTCGGTGATATGACGCATGATTCCTTGCTGTGGGACCTCTCTCCTCTGTCTGGGTGCTGGGCCGAAATAACTGAAAGTGGCCTTCTCCAGAGGTGTGTGATATGACGCATGACTCCTTGCTGTGGGACCTCTCTCCTCGGTCTGGCTGCTGGGACGAAATAACTGAAAGTGGCCTTCTCCAGTGGTGGGTGATATGTCGCCTTATTCCTTGCTGTGGGACCTCTCTCCTCTGTCTGGGTGCTGGGTCCGAAATAACTGAAAGTGGCCTTCTCCAGTGGTGGGTGATATGACGCATGATTCCTTGCTGTGGGACCTCTCTCCTCTGTCTGGGTGCTGGGGCCGAAATAACTGAAAGTGGCCTTCTCCAGTGGTGGGTTGTATGACGCATGATTCCTTCCTGTGGGACCTCTCTCCTCTGTCTGGATGCTGGGGCCTGAATAACTGAAAGTGGCCTTCTCTAGTGGTGGGTGAAATGACGCATGATTCCTTGCTGTGGGACCTCTCTCCTCGGTCTGGGTGCTGGGCCGAAATAACTGAAAGTAGCTTTCTCCAGTGGTGGGTGATATGACGCCTTATTCCTTGCTGTGGGGCCTCTCTCCTCTGTCTGGGTGCTGAGGTCTAAATAACTGAAAGTGGCCTTCTCTAATGGTGGGTGAAATAACGCATGAATCCTTGCTGTGGGACCTCTCTCCTCGGTCTGGGTGCTGGGCTGAAATAACTGAAAGTGGCCTCCTCCAGTGGTGAGTGATATGACGCATGATTCCTTGCTGTGGGAACTCTCTCCTCTGTCTGGGTGCTGGGGCCGAAATAACTGAAAGTGGCCTTCTCCAGTGGTGGGCGATATGACGCATGATAAATTGCTGTGGGACCTCTCTCCTCTGTCTGGGTGCTAGGGCCTAAATAACTGAAAGTGGCCTTCTCTAGTGGTGGGTGAAATGACGCATGATTCCTTGCTGTGGGACCTCTCTCCTCGGTCTGGGTGCTGGGCCAAAATAACTGAAAGTGGCCTTCTCCAGTGGTGGGTGATATGACGCCTTATTCCTTGCTGAGGGACCTCTCTCCTCTGTCTGGGTACTGGGGGCTAAATAACTGAAAGAGGCCTTCTCCAGTGGTGGGTGATATGGCGCATGATTTCTTGCTGTGGTACCTCTCTCCTCTGTCTGGGTGCTGGGGCCGAAATAACTGAAAGTGGCCTTCTCCAGAGGTGTGTGATATGACGCATGATTCCTTGCTGTGGGACCTCTCTCCTCAGTCTGGCTGCTGGGTCGAAATAACTGAAAGTGGCCTTCTCCAGTGGTGGATGATATGACGCCTTATTCCTTGCTGTGGGACCTCTCTCCTCTGTCTGGGTGCTGGGTCCGAAATAACTGAAAGTGGCCTTCTCCAGTGGTGGGTGATATGACGCATGATTCCTTGCTGTGGGACCTCTCTCCTCTGTCTGGGTGCTGGGGCCGAAATAACTGAGTGGCCTTCTCCAGTGGTCGGTGATATGACGCATGATTCCTTGCTGTGGGACCTCTCTCCTCTGTCTGGGTGCTGGGGCCGAAATAACTGAAAGTGGCCTTCTCCAGAGGTGTGTGATATGACGCATGACTCCTTGCTGTGGGACCTCTCTCCTCGGTCTGGCTGCTGGGACGAAATAAATGAAAGTGGCCTTCTCCAGTGGTGGGTGATATGTCGCCTTATTCCTTGCTGTGGGACCTCTCTCCTCTGTCTGGGTGCTGGGTCCGAAATAACTGAAAGTGGCCTTCTCCAGTGGTGGGTGATATGACGCATGATTCCTTGCTGTGGGACCTCTCTCCTCTGTCTGGGTGCTGGGGCCGAAATAACTGAAAGTGGCCTTCTCCAGTGGTGGGTTGTATGACGCATGATTCCTTCCTGTGGGACCTCTCTCCTCTGTCTGGATGCTGGGGCCTGAATAACTGAAAGTGGCCTTCTCTAGTGGTGGGTGAAATGACGCATGATTCCTTGCTGTGGGACCTCTCTCCTCGGTCTGGGTGCTGGGCCGAAATAACTGAAAGTAGCTTTCTCCAGTGGTGGGTGATATGACGCCTTATTCCTTGCTGTGGGGCCTCTCTCCTCTGTCTGGGTGCTGAGGTCTAAATAACTGAAAGTGGCCTTCTCTAATGGTGGGTGAAATAACGCATGAATCCTTGCTGTGGGACCTCTCTCCTCGGTCTGGGTGCTGGGCTGAAATAACTGAAAGTGGCCTCCTCCAGTGGTGGGTGATATGACGCCTTATTCCTTGCTGTGGGACCTCTCTCCTCTGTCTGGGTGCTGGGGCTGAAATAACTGAAAGTGGCCTTCTTCAGTGGTGGGTGATATGACGCATGATTCCTTGCTGTGGGACCTGTATCCTCGGTCTTGGTGCTGGGCCGAAATAACTGAAAGTGGCCTTCTCCAGTAGTGGGTGATATGACGCAATGATTCTTTGCTGTGGGACCTCTCTCCTCTGTCTGGGTGCTGGGGCCGATATAACTGAGTGGCCTTCTCCAGTGGTGGGTGATATGACGGCTTATTCCTTGCTGTGGGACCTCTCTCCTCTGTCTAGGTGCTGGGTCCGAAATAACTGAAAGTGGCCTTCTCCAGTGGTGGGTGATATGACGCATGATTCCTTGCTGTGGGACCTCTCTCCTCTGTCTGGGTGCTGGGGCCGAAATAACTGAAAGTGGCCTTCTCCAGAGGTGTGTGATATGACGCATGACTCCTTGCTGTGGGACCTCTCTCCTCGGTCTGGCTGCTGGGACGAAATAACTGAAAGTGGCCTTCTCCAGTGGTGGGTGATATGACGCCTTTTTCCTTGCTGTGGGACCTCTCTCCTCTGTCTGGGTGCTGGGTCCGAAATAACTGAAAGTGGACTTCTCCAGTGGTGGATGATATGACGCATGATTCCTTGCTGTGGGACCTCTCTCCTCTGTCTGGGTGCTGGGGCCGAAATAACTGAGTGGCCTTCTCCAGTGGTCGGTGATATGACGCATGATTCCTTGCTGTGGGACCTCTCTCCTCTGTCTGGGTGCTGGGGCCGAAATAACTGAAAGTGGCCTTCTCCAGTGGTGGGTTGAATGACGCATGATTCCTTCCTGTGGGACCTCTCTCCTCTGTCTGGATGCTGGGGCCTGAATAACTGAAAGTGGCCTTCTCTAGTGGTGGGTGAAATGACGCATGATTCCTTGCTGTGGGACCTCTCTCCTCGGTCTGGGTGCTGGGCCGAAATAACTGAAAGTAGCTTTCTCCAGTGGTGGGTGATATGACACCTTATTCCTTGCTGTGGGACCTCTCTCCTCTGTCTGGGTGCTGAGGTCTAAATAACTGAAAGTGGCCTTCTCAGTGGTGGGTGAAATGACGCATGAATCCTTGCTGTGGGACCTCTCTCCTCGGTCTGGGTGCTGGGCTGAAATAACTGAAAGTGGCCTCCTCCAGTGGTGGGTGATATGACGCCTTATTCCTTGCTGTGGGACCTCTCTCCTCTGTCTGGGTGCTGGGGCTGAAATAACTGAAAGTGGCCTTCTCCAGAGGTGTGTGATATGACGCATGACTCCTTGCTGTGGGACCTCTCTCCTCGGTCTGGCTGCTGGGACGAAATAACTGAAAGTGGCCTTCTCCAGTGGTGGGTGATATGACGCCTTATTCCTTGCTGTGGGACCTCTCTCCTCTGTCTGGGTGCTGGGTCCAAAATAACTGAAAGTGGCCTTCTCCAGTGGTGGGTGATATGACGCATGATTCCTTGCTGTGGGACCTCTCTCCTCTGTCTGGGTGCTGGGGCCGAAATAACTGAAAGTGGCCTTCTCCAGTGGTGGGTTGAATGACGCATGATTCCTTCCTGTGGGACCTCTCTCTCTGTCTGGATGCTGGGGCCTGAATAACTGAAAGTGGCCTTCTCTAGTGGTGGGTGAAATGACGCATGATTCCTTGCTGTGGGACCTCTCTCCTCGGTCTGGGTGCTAGGCCGAAATAACTGAAAGTAGCTTTCTCCAGTGGTGGGTGATATGACACCTTATTCCTTGCTGTGGGACCTCTCCTCTGTCTGGGTGCTGAGGTCTAAATAACTGAAAGTGGCCTTCTCTAGTGGTGGGTGAAATGACGCATGAATCCTTGCTGTGGGACCTCTCTCCTCGGTCTGGGTGCTGGGCTGAAATAACTGAAAGTGGCCTCCTCCAGTGGTGGGTGATATGACGCCTTATTCCTTGCTGTGGGACCTCTCTCCTCTGTCTGGGTGCTGGGGCTGAAATAACTGAAAGTGGCCTTCTCCAGAGGTGTGTGATATGACGCATGACTCCTTGCTGTGGGACCTCTCTCCTCGGTCTGGCTGCTGGGACGAAATAACTGAAAGTGGCCTTCTCCAGTGGTGGGTGATATGACGCCTTATTCCTTGCTGTGGGACCTCTCCTCTGTCTGGGTGCTGGGTCCGAAATAACTGAAAGTGGCCTTCTCCAGTGGTGGGTGATATGACGCATGATTCCTTGCTGTGGGACCTCTCTCCTCTGTCTGGGTGCTGGGGCCGAAATAACTGAAAGTGGCCTTCTCCAGTGGTGGGTTGTATGACGCATGATTCCTTCCTGTGGGACCTCTCTCCTCTGTCTGGATGCTGGGGCCTGAATAACTGAAAGTGGCCTTCTCTAGTGGTGGGTGAAATGACGCATGATTCCTTGCTGTGGGACCTCTCTCCTCGGTCTGGGTGCTGGGCCGAAATAACTGAAAGTAGCTTTCTCCAGTGGTGGGTGATATGACACCTTATTCCTTGCTGTGGGACCTCTCTCCTCTGTCTGGGTGCTGAGGTCTAAATAACTGAAAGTGGCCTTCTCTAGTGGTGGGTGAAATGACGCATGAATCCTTGCTGTGGGACCTCTCTCCTCGGTCTGGGTGCTGGGCTGAAATAACTGAAAGTGGCCTCCTCCAGTGGTGGGTGATATGACGCCTTATTCCTTGCTGTGGGACCTCTCTCCTCTGTCTGGGTGCTGGGGCTGAAATAACTGAAAGTGGCCTTCTTCAGTGGTGGGTGATATGACGCATGATTCCTTGCTGTGGGACCTGTATCCTCGGTCTTGGTGCTGGGCCGAAATAACTGAAAGTGGCCTTCTCCAGTAGTTGGTGATATGACGCAATGATTCCTTGCTGTGGGACCTCTCTCCTCTGTCTGGGTGCTGGGGCCGATATAACTGAGTGGCCTTCTCCAGTGGTGGTTGATATGACGCATGATTCCTTGCTGAGGGACCTCTCTCCTCTGTCTGGGTGCTGGGGCCAAAATAACTGAAAGTGGCCTTTTCCAGTGGTGGGTGATATGATGCATGATTTTTTTTATTTCAATTCATTTCCCTATCCACACTTTGTTTGCAGGGCATCTACCCACATTTTGCTGCCTTTTTCAGCCCTCTAGCCCTTTCCTGGACTATTTTAAAGCCTTTTTATGCCCAAAAGTTCGGGTCCCCATTGACTTCAGTGGGGTTCAGGTTCGGGATAAAGTTCGGGTCGAGTTCTGATCCCAAACCCGAACATTTTCGGGAAGTTCGGCCGAACTTCTCGAACCCGAACATCCAGGTATTCGCTCATCTCTATTTGTGTCCATTGGCACACCGCAATAGAAGGTCTCTGGAAGGAAATATTTCTCCAAGATGTGCATCCCAGAGCTATATGGCCCTCTTCAGAAAGTAAATATATCTTTGGCACACAGTGTCGGTGTTAAGATACATCTGACCACAGACACATGGTCTATTAGACACGGGCAGGGAAGGTACATAACTTTGAATGCCAACTGGGTGAACCTTTTGACGGCCGTCAAGCATGTAACCTGCGGTTCACGTGTGGATTTGGCGTTACCGCAACGGATTGCATGCAGGGCTGCCTCTTCTTCAACTCCTCCTACTCCATCCTCCAGCTCCTCCTCGGCGGTGCTCTGCGGTCACAGGCCAATCAGTGGCTAACCCCGCTCAATTTGACAGTTGGTAAAGTGGTGTGCAACAATGGTGCCAATCTGCTGAGCATGCTGAAACAGGGCAAAATGACAGACGTGCCGTGCATGGCACACGTCCTGAACTTAGTCGTGCAGCGATTCGTTGCCAAATACCCCGGCGTCCAGGACGTCATGCCGCAGACCAGGAAAATCTCTGGCCATTTTAGAAGATCTTACACAGCCATGGCTCACTTTGCTGACATTCAGCGGTGACACCACCTGACGGTCAGACATCTGATTTGTGACAGCTAGTGTTGATCTAGCACCCAAGCACTCGGGTGCTCTGGTGCTTGGGCTAAACACATTGGGATTGTAGGGTGCTCTACGGAGCATAATTGAAGTCGATAGGAGAACCCGAGCATTAAACCAGGCATCCCCTGCTCTGAAGATGGGAGGGTGCCCGGTTCATAGAAAATGGTCCGAAATTGATGGAAACACCACCGAAATGGTTCTGGAACAGCATGGGGAAGATGTCTGGATGCATCTTGGACTCTCAGGTTGCTGCTGTGAACAATGTTATCCGAGTAGTACGCCACTTTTACAGACTGACAATAATACGCACAAAACCAAAGATAAAATCGATTTTTGAGGAAAAATTGTTAGGAAACATTCTTTCCTGTATATTAACTTGTATATAAAGTGCAAGTGCTGCCAAAAATTACAAGGAAGTGGGACTCCGATACAATCTGTATATCACATAAAGGAGGGCCTCATTCACATTGTGGTACAATTGTTCAGGTAATGGGACTCCTACACTCATAAAGCCTATGCACTAAGTGAAAGGGCTGCCAAAAATTAATGTAAAAAATTATATGCGAGCAGAAATGTGCACACACGCGGCGCACCGTCACCAGCAGCTCAGGAAACTTTGGGTAGGTTTTGAGAAACCACTGAACCACTAAGATTAAGACGTGGTCTAGGCATGGGATGTGTGTGAGCTTACTGAGCTCCAAAGCCGCCACCAAGTACTTAGACACAACCATGCCTGGTTGTAGGTTGAGTGGTGAAGGCCACAACACAGTCTGGTCCCTTATACCCTACCACAGCTCTGCGGCGGTGTGCTGTTTGTCACCTAAGCAAATTAGTTTCAGTATGGCCTGTTGCCTGTTGTCAGTATGGCCTGTGTCGGTAGCACCTGTGCCATCCCAAGGTTACGACTCACTCCCGGCCTCCACAACATTCACCCAGTGTGCTGTCAGGGAAATGTAGCATCCCTGGCCGAATGCACTTGTCCATGTGTCCGTGGTTAAGTCAACCTTTGCAGTAACTGTGTTGGTCAGGACACATGTGATGTTACGGGACACATGTTGGTGTAAGAAAAATAGTGGTGGCTGGGGACTGCGTAATGCGGGACGGCCACCAACATCAGGCTGCGGAAAGCCTCAGTGTCCACAAGCCTAAATGGCAACATTTCCAGGGCCAGTAATTTGAAAAGCTGCACATTTAGTGCTATGGCCTGTGGGTGGGTGGCTGGATATTTGCCCTTGCGTTCAAAGGCTTGGGGTAAGGACATTTGGATGCTGCGCTGGGACACGGAAGTGAAGGTGGTCGCTGATGGTGCTTGCGAAGGTCCAGGTGCAGGGCGGAAAGCATCCGGGCCTTCGCCTTTGACAGGGGATTGGCCAGCAGCACGTAACATAGGGTAAGAGGAGGCAGTGGTGTTACCCGCAGACACAGATTGTGGACCCAGGCGTTCGGCCCACTTATTAGGGTGCTTTGATGCCATGTGGCGTATCCTGCTGGTGGTGGTGAGGTTGCTAGTGTTCATGCCCCGGCTCATTTTGGTAAGGCTCAGGTTGCAAACTACTATTCTTTTGTCGTCCGCACGACGGACACCACTTGTAGACATCGGTCCACACCAATACCGAACCTTCGTCCAGAGTGACATCGGGAAAATCGAAGCACACGGTAGGATCACCTTTCATTTATGCCGGCATATACCTACCACAACTAAAAACTCATACTAGAATATCGCAGCAGGATGCCGCTGCCTATTCCGATATAGCAGGACTTCGCATTCAGGTCTCACTGTTGGGGAATATAAACGCAAGACAATCGCATGAATATAATGCATTAAGCGAACAAACATACGAGCGCGAATATATTCCAAACTTGCAAGTTGTACTACATGGAATAGCAATACACCACTGCGAATATTATATATAAAAATTCAGTTGTAGGGATCTGATTCTTTTGGAGTTTTTTAGGAAACCAAAAACCATCAACGTAACTCATTGTTGCTTTTATACCTTATATTGCCATCTGAATTACTGCTGTTCAATTATTCTGGACTTTTTAGCCACATGTTGCTCCTATCGATTGTTGTAATACTGTCCTAGTCTTTTTAGTTATTTTATCCAATTGGATCAATGATTTAATGTACTTATTTTTACGAATATATTAAATTGTTCATTTTAACTAATAAATACAATATAGGTTCCAGCATCCTGAGAGTGCCCAGTTCTTCTTAGATTCCACAAATACTTTCTCAAGTGGACAGGGTGAGTCCACTTTGGTCATTTTGTTGGTCCTGTGCGCCACACAATTAAACCTTTTGCATAAAATGGGTCCCTGATTAAAATACATATTTTTTGTGGATATTTTTGCCATTGATCCACCTCTGGTATGTCAATGTCCATGTTGTGGGACTATTTATGCACTTCTAGTAAGTATTTGGTGGCTGCAAGGTTTTTAAGGTTCGCCTGCCATTAAAGTCAATGGGGCCAGCCACGAACGCGCAGTTCGTGAACATTTTATCATCCCAGCCTATGTTCATTCATCACTAATTATAACATACAATTTTCATGCAAAACTATTTTTCCAGTCTCCCTACATATTTGTGCCATATAATAATCTTACAAACACAATGATCAACATTAACTATAAAGTGGTCTACCCCTTTAATAACTGTTTCATAATGAATTTGCTCCAAATTACTTAGAGGACGGACTATACAGGACTGCCCATTTCACCTATTTTTGGCTTTTTTGGCTTTTTTGGCTCTAGGACATTAATGGTTGTTGGTTTTCTAGTAGTTAATTTTTTTAAGTAAGCATATAAAGTTGCCAGGGAGGATAAGTGAAGGAGCAGGATGTTGGTGATAGCCATGGACAGGCTTATGGTCACCAAACAGGGTCAAAAGCAGACAAACAGATGCAGATAAAGCTATTTGGGGTTAGTTGAAGCAAACTTTTTTCTTATGCATACTAATAGTGTTGAGCGAGCATGCTTGGCCGAACACCAGTTTGAGTTTCCTCCCTGCATGTTTGTTGGCTGCTATGTAGCCAATAAACATGCAAGTAAGCACAGCCACTTACTGTAATGCCATGTTGGATACTGGCATTACAGTGATTGGCTGGCCGGAACACGTTATTGGGTGCAATAAAGCACCCGATGACGTGTGGTTCACCTCAGTCTTAGTCAGGGAGAGCTGGGCTGTAGAAGAGAGAGAGAGTGTAGAGAATTGAATTTTATTTTCTTGTTAGGCAGGGTTGGTCTTAGAGACCCAAAAGTCCTTTTAAGGACTATTGTTGTGTCTGGCAGCAATATATATTTTTATCGCAACCTGTGCTAAATTGCATGCAATTGTAGAAACCCACAAGTCCTTTTAAGGACTATTGTTGTATCTGGCAGCAATATATCTTATTAGCGCAACCTGCGCTAAATTGCGTGCAATTGTTAGAGACCCAAAAGTCCTTTTATGGACTATTGTTGTGTCTGGCAGCAATATATATTTTTAGCACAACCTGCGCTAAATTGCATGCAATTGTAGAAACCCACAAGTCCTTTTAAGGACTATAGTTGTATCTGGCAGCAATATATCTTATTAGCACAATCTGCGCTAAATTGCGTGCAATTGTTAGAGACCCAAAAGTCCTTTTAAGGACTATTGTTGTATCTGGTAGCAATATATATTTTAGCACAACCTGCGCTAAATAGCGTGCAATTGTTTGGCTTCTGCAGACAGCGTTGTTATTTGCGCTACATCTCCTGTTTAACGTGTGCGCATACTAAAAATATCTGTGACATCCAGTGTACTTTTTCCGTAGATGCTGCGGACAGCGACATTATCTGCGATACAATTCCTGTTTAATGTGTGCGCATGATAAAAATATCTGTGACATCCAGTGTACTTTTTCCGTAGATGCTGCGGACAGCGACATTATCTGCGCTACATCTCCTGTATAACATTTCCCCATTCTAAATATCTGTGACATTGATTATAATTTTTTCTTAGCCGCTGTTGACAGCAGCGCCATTACCTGTGGTACCTCTCCTGAATAACGTTTCCGCGTCCCAAATATCTGTGACATTGACTGTAATTTATTTGCGCATACACTTAAAAAAACTGCGCTACTGTACATGTGACATACTTGCAAGCATATATACCATTTAAAATGATGAAGGCGAGTAGTAAGGGATGGGGAAGTGGCCATGCTGCTGATGGAGCAAGCAGAGGCTGTGGCCCTGGGCGTGGTGAAACTGTGCTTGCTTGGAGAGCACAAAAAACACAATCATCCACGATACCTAGCTTCATGTCCAAGTTTGCAGGGTGGCACAGGACACCACTCTCGAAGTCAGACCAGTGTAAGCAGGTGGTCAGTTGGATTGCAGCAGATAATGCTTTCAGGCAGTTAATCACCACCCTGTCTTCCACAAAGTCCAGGCTCAGTAGCAAAGAGGAAACTACAAAGAAACAATTGGAGCACACTCAAAAAGTGTAGAGAAAATATGCTTTATTCCAAAATACAATTGTAACAATATACTAAAAAATTACATTAAATTTTTTTTAGTATATTGTATAATGTAATTTTTTAGTATATTGTTACAATTGTATTTTGGAATAAAGTATATTTTCTCTACACTTTTTGAGTGTGTTCCAATTGTTTATTTGTAGTTTCTCCTTTGGTTAGGGAGTACACACTCTTTATGATTTAGTCTTATAGGCCCTAAAGTTGAGTCATTATGACATATTACCACTTTTGATTATGAAGGGCTTTTTGCATATTGGTTATTTGTTTATTCAGTAGCAAAGAGTCTGATCAACAGAATCATCACCCTGATCCTCCTTCCTATCACCATTGGGAGTCTTTGCAAACAAGTAATCCCACACTCGGATATTCCGAGGAGCTCTTTTCATCAGCATTCCTTAATTTGGGCCTCCCGCCAATCCAGTTTGAAGAGGGACATGAGGAAATTTGGTGCTCTGATTCCCAAACTCTTGAGTATCCAAATTCAGAAAAAGATGACGGTGGGGAACGGCAATTAGTGTTTCTCCAGGTGGATGATGATGATGAGACGCAGTTGCCAATAAGTCAACCGCAATTAGTGTCTCAAGAGGTTGTTGATGAGGATGAGACACAGTTGTCAATAAGTGGGGTTGCTGTTAGGTTAACAAGTCAGGAGGATGACCAGAGTGAGGAAGTGTTAGAGGAGGTGGTGGACAATGAAATCAGTGAACCAAATTGGGAAGGTGGAAAGCCAAGCGAGGACAGCAGTACAGAGAGAGAGGGATCCACAGCACCGAAACAGGCTGGAAGAGGCAGTGGGGTGGCAAAAGGGAAAAGGTGGGCCACACCAAACAGGCCCCCGGAGTAACCCCTGGCAGTAATCTCCCTTGCCAAGGGGTAGCTGTTCCGCAGTCTGGCACTTTTTTTTATGAAACTGGTAAGAACAGGTTTTTTTTATTTAAAAAAGAAGACAGCCTCTGCGTTTTTTCTGGAGCGTGCCCTGCGAAGAGTGCTGGATCAGGCTGTAGATGAGCATGAAGAGGAAGAGTTGTGGTCACCATCACCACCAGAAGCAGCCTTGTCGTCGTCGATTGCTGGACCTGCGGCAACGCAGAGAAAGGAGTCTATAGAAGAGGAGTCAGAGGAGGAAGATGGCTTTGAGGAGGTGGAAGACCAACCACAGCAGGCGTCCCGGGGGACTTGTTGACTTGTCACCTTTCAGGGACCCTTGGTGTTGTATGTGGCTGTGTGGAGGAAGAGACCTTCAATGATGTCAGTGATGACAAGGAACGGGACATGGCTAGCTTGGTATCCAACCTTGTGCAAATGGGGAGTTTGCAGTTGTGCAAATGGACTGTTTGCGGTTGTTTGCGGCGCGTTAAACGGGGAGTTTGGTCTGTCACTGTGAAGCGGGCGTAACCCTTACACTACCTGATCGATACAACATCATACCTGATCGTATACACACACTGGATGTTTTAAAGCACGTTATTCCAAACAATTTAGGAATGTTAGGTGATTTATGCCCTTTATGGATTAAAACCCGACTTTGCGTCAACTACGTAATTTTCCATCGGAGTTTTGCCATGGATGGCCCTCCGACATGTCACAGTCCAGGTGTTAGTCCCCTTAAAACAACTTTTCCATCACTATTGTGGCCAGAAAGAGTCCCTGTGGGCTCTAAAATTCGCCTGCCAATTGAAGTCTATGGTGGTTCGCCCGGTTCGCCGGTTCGTGAACATTTGTGGAAGTTCGCGTTTGCCGTGCGCAAACGGAAAATTTTATGTTCGCGACATCTCTAATGGTCAGATCACCAGCAAGCCCTCACCCCTAATGTTTTAGATGGTCAGCTTAGCTGCAGACCCTCGCCCCTCATGTTTTAGATGGTCAGATCAGCAGCAGGCCCTCGTGCCTACTGTTTTAAAGAGTCAGCTCAGCAGCAGGCGCTCACCCCTATTGTTTTAGATGGTCAGATCAGCAGAATGCCCTTGCCCCTAATGTTTTAGATGGTCAGATCAGCAGCAGGCCCTCGCCCCTATTGTTTTACAGGGTCACCAGCAGGCCCTTGCTCCTAATGCTTTTTGGGTTACTTATTTTTCAATGGTGTGTATGATGCCCTGCTTTATTTGTAATAAAGGGTGTATTGGAGTGCCGGTTCCTTATAATTTTTGGCAGCTCTTTCACTTAGTGCATAGGCATTATGAGTCTAGGAGACCTATTATAAGAACAATTGTACCAAAATGTGAATTAGGCCCCCCTTTATGTGATATACAGGTTGCATCGGAATGCCTCTTCTTGTAATTTTTGGCAGCACTTGCACTTTATATACAGGTAAATGTACAGGAAAGAATGCTTCCTAACAATTTTTCCTCTAAAATCGATGTTATCTTCGGTTTTGTGCATATTATTATCAGTCTTTTAAATTGGTGTACTACTCGGACAAAATCGTTCCCAGCAGCTACCATATTGTTCCCGAACCATGTCAGTGGTGTTTCCATCAATTTCGGACCTTTTCATGTGAACTAGACACTCTCCCCTCTTCAAAACAGGGGATGCCTTGTTTAATGCTCATTTTCTCCTATTGACTTCCATTGTACCGAGCACCCGAGCATCCCAAGGTGTTCTGCTCGAGCACCCGAACACTTTGGTGCTTCATCAACACTACATACTAAGAAAAACTTACTATGGTCAATAAACATACAGTTAAGAATCTGGTCAAATAACGCAGAGGGCAATCAGGTAGGGTGGACAGTTTAGGTTTAAATAAAGGCTTCCATGATGTCAGAGAGGGCCAGGCGGAAAAGGGGTTAAAGAAATTAGGGGCGTGCAGCTGGGCATTTTAACCCGTAGGGGTGGCTTATGCAGGCAGCACCTCATCACAGGTATGGCCACAGAGCAGAAGCTAATGGCTGCGCTTGAAGCTCACATTCAGAGTGAAGGGCCGGCTTTTCTGTCTCGCCTGCTGGCAGCATTACAAGCTCCAGCTCCGTCACTACCTCCCCCATCCACCTCCGATAATAATATTGTATAAGCTGGTGGCATCCGACCACCCGCTCGCCTTAGTCCTCCCCCTCCATGCTTACCTGCTTGCTCCTCCAGGTGATCAAATAGACGGGGAAGCCCAAGTACAGGCGCACTGTCCAGGCAAGCCTCAGTGCTTCCAGCCACGTCCCCCGTCCGAGCAACTGTCGCGTCTGTAAGTGAGAAGAGCAGCAGTAGACACGCGACCCATTACGTGCCCTCTACATTTAACATGGGCAGAGGAGGCTCATCCTAATGTGGTCTCCACTGCAGCCTTAGCCTCTCCTGACCCTCCCCCTGCACCCCAAGTTAACCCCCTCTTGGCTTTACAGCCAGGGCAGCCTGATGCAGGCGAGCCCCAGCCGATTATAAAGGGCCACCTCCTAGTGGCCACCTTATACAGCCTCCTAGCCGTCCCTCTCACACCAGGTCGCGGTCACTTGTTGAAGTTCCCTACCGCCGAGATAGGCGCAGGTCGGAATCCCATTGCTACCGCTGTTCATGTCACGCATCCAGACGTTCCAGAAGGAGCCAGAGATCTACCCGTTCAAGGTCTTCAAGGTGGCGGTCGCCTTCATCATCAGAGTTGAGCTCCTACGGATCCAGTTCCAGCAGGTCAATAAAACGTAGCATGTGTAGTCTGACTAGCGATTTGCAAAGTTGTAGGACTATGGTCTCATCACAGGCGTCTATGCCCCTTTTGATGCAACCCATTATCTTATTGGCCTTGGCTGAAGCTGCCTGACACTGGTTTTTGCAGCTTAGTTTGCTGTTTATTAAAATTCCTAGATCCTTTTTCATGTCAGTGTTACTGAGTGTTTATTATGTACGGGTGACTTGCATTGTTCTTTCCCATGTGCATAAATTTACATTTGTCAATGTTAAACCTCATCTGCCCAAGCCTCCAATCTATCCAGATCCCTTTGTAGCAGTATATTGTCCTCTTCAGTGTTAATTACTTTACACAGTTTAGTGTCATCTGCAAAAAATTATATTTTACTATGCAAGCTTTCTACACAATCATTAATAAATATATTGAAAAGAATAGGGCCCAATACTGACCCCTGAGGTACCCCACTAGTGACAGTGACCCAATCTGAGTGTGTACCGTTAATAGCCACCATCTGTTTTCTATCACTCAGCCAGTTACTTGCCCACATACAGACATTTTCTCCCAGTCCAAGCATTCTCATTTTATGTACTAATCTTTTATGTGGTACAGTGTCAAATGCTTTAGAGAAGTCCAGATATACAACATTCATTGATTCGCCGCTGTCAAGTCTAGAACTTACCTCCTCATAGAAACTGATTAAATTAGTTTGGCATGACCGATCCCTCAAGAAGCCATGCTGATATGGCCATATTTGCTTATTTTGTTGAGATCCTCTAAGATAGCATCTCTCCGAAAACCTTCAAACAGTTTACCCACGACAGATGTTAAACTTACTGGCCTATAGTTTCCAGGCTCTGTTTTTGGACCCTTTTTGAATATTGGCACCACATTTGCTATTCGCCAATCCTGTGGAATATTCCCTATCAGTATAGTTGTACTTCTTCCTGTGTCAGACAAGACACTTTTAATCGGGAATTTATTTTTACATTCAGCATTTCATCGGACATTTTATTTTCCTGAGTGAATACATTGGAGTAATAAATATTTAACAGCTTTGCTTTCTCCTCATCGCTCTCTGCAACTTCCCCCTCATTACTCTTTAAAGGGCCGACACCTTCAGATGTATACTTTTTAACATTTATATAATTGAAGAACATTTTAGGGTTAGTTTTACTCTATTTGGCATTTAATCTCTCAGTCTCTAGTTTGGCTGCTTTTATTTGTTTTTTACATGTTCTATTTGAGTTCTATTTTACTGATGCAGCAGTGTCTACCGGTTTTGGTGCTATATTCGGCTGCGAGTGGTGTGCTTCCCCATGGCCAAAAAGGTGGCGCGAGGCTGGCTACTGCTCAAACATTACTCTCCTTTAACTGTTTCCCATCATTGTCGCCATTAATTTATGGGGGCATCAATATAAAAATCACCGTATATGCTTCTGGCCGATAATGGCGATGGTCCATTGTATAACTAAATTGACCTCTTACTCTCCTCCGATGCTAGCTCTGTTCCGACATTTTGTCCTTCGCTGTTTAGAATTCAACATCTGAGTGTTCACAACTCTGCCGCTGATACTCTTTCCCGTTTTTTTTTTGGGCAGGAATTCCAAAACAATTTACCGGGGGCTCTCAAGGAAGGTCGGCCCTGCCCACTGTCACTATGGGATTTGCTGACTAACGCATGATGGCTCCGGTCAGAGCTTCGGTAACGCCAGCAACTTGGTCTGGACATGGTAAGGCGTGGGCTGAATGGTGGGCGGTGGCAGGTGATGCAGGGGTCGAGGACTTACCAGCTTTTAGCTTGGAGGTGAAAATTGCATACCTATTATGCTTGAGAGAGCGAGGGGTTTCAGCTGTAGTCGCGCAGTGTCGGCTGTCAGGAGTAGGCTTTTACCTTAAGTTGGCCAGACGTGACTAAAGATTTCATCATTCGCCAAGCCATTAAGGGCTGGTGTAAAGAACACGCCCGTGTCTTATTCCCATTTAACGAGCCTATATAATGTGCTTCCCACAGTTTGCTCCTCATCCTACGAAGCTACGCTGTTTAGTGAAGCCTTTTGTTTGGCATTTTTTGCAGCCCTGCGGATCGGGGAGCTGGTGTCCCAATCGTGATCTCGCCCAGGTAGTCTATGTACTGGCAACATCGTACTCACTGAATCCTCACTCTGCGTGTTCATACGCCACTCAAAAACCAATGTATTCGAGTGCGGCGTTTGGCTCCCTTTGCAAAAGGTACACGGCCCGTTATGCACTCAGGCGGCGGTGTCAGAGTTATTGTTTACACACGTTCAGGGTGCCCCCCTCCTCATACACTCTGATGGTAGTCCACTTGTTTGCCTTATGGCTATGCACTTGTGAGTGTATATATATATTTGCTTACTCTGAACTCTGTCTTATAGTATATATTGAGGGTGGCGCCTCTTTTGGACTCGTCCAAGTCCAAGTACCTGGGACTTCTCAGCACAAAAGCAATTTAGCTGGTTCCTGCAGTGCCCTGAATGAAAGTAAGTCCATGAAAGGCAGTATCTGTAATGTTAAGGACCCTTGTGCGGAAGCCGCCATGACGTGGTACTTGGGCCCGACATACTTTTGATCAAAAATGTGCGCAAAGAGCTTCCTTCGTTCCAATTTTTTGGAATGAGCCCCTTTTCCTATTTTTTGCTATCAGTTTATGATATATTGTGCAGCCATCTTTTAACCAACCTTGTTTGCCTTATGGCTATGCACTTGTGAGTGTAGATATATATTTGCTTAGTCTGAACTCTGTCTTATGAGGTGGTAATAGTATGGTCCGAAATCATCCCCAGGGTTACGTGGCAAGGGTCAAAGGATTCCCAGGTGATAGAGAGGGCTAGGAGAATGGTCAACACCCAGATCTCCCGATTTTTCCGTTAAAGGGCGGGAGTGGTAGTCCGTCACCGCTAGCTGGAAGATGATAATATACGGCTTATGCAGCCAGATGGCATTCACCTCAAACGACATCAGGTTGGATATCTTCTTGTCAGGTCAGATGGTGTGGAGCAGGCATTGTTTCTGTTGGGTGGGGGTCAGAGTGCCGTGTAGGGGTACATGGGCTCCTCAGTGGAGGTTGGTGCGAGTTAATTGAAGATGGAGAAGAAGGCGGACTTGCCCACGGAGGGATTCCGTGGGGCATACTGCTTTTTGAAACTCTGATTTTCCCCAGGTTTTGATATTGCAAAGTTGGTGTTTTGATTAAATCATTAATGAAGCTAGGATCGACTCTCATCCAACAAAGGTGTCCTGGTGTTTCTTATTTCTAGCTATAAGCGTTTAAAGGTTGTGGGTTAAGGGTGATAATTCTCAACAGGCAAATACAAAATAGGGTTTAGAACTAGGCTCAAGCTATACACCACTGGTAACTGGAGTACACCAGATGATGTTTAAATGGTATGTTCAACCGGGTGTTTAATTGAAGGGATCAAACCTGAGTGACTTTGTATCCAGTCTGAAAAGCATTCAGTGAGGTTGTGGTGAGTCCCTTCAAGTAATCAATCTATTGTTCTGAGGAAGGAGATTTGGTTCATTACAGTCCATGGCAGCTTGTCCCTAGCAAAGCGAAAATAGAGCCAATGAGCCATAGCACCCTCAGAGGAACCACAACCTCTTCCTTCTAGAAACTAGTGAGGTTCTCACCAATTAGAGTTTCAAGGATGCTATTTACTGACATGTCTCAGTATAACATTTTATGCATAATGGACACCATCGTGCCTCAGTGGTTGGTACTGTTGTCTTGAAACACTGGGGTCTTGGGCGTCAATCTGACCAGTGTCTGCAAAGGGTTTACATGTTTGCCCTTTTTGTGTGTCGGTTCACTTCAGGTAATAATTTTAACTCCTTCACTCCAAACACATACACATAGGTTATTTTGCAATTTAGATTATAAACTCCACTGGGTACAGGTAGTGATGATAATGGAATATGTAAGTGTCCTCTTCTTTGATACTATATGTAATTGACTTGACATACTTTTATATTTTAAACAGGTCAGCAATAGTGACGAGCGGGAGGTGCCATATTCGAATTTGCGATATATCGCGAATATTCGAATGTATATTCGTAATATATTTGCCGAAATCGAATATTCGCCATTATTAACCTAATCGCGATGATATGCGAATATTTTATTCGCATAGACGCGAATTGAACTTCTTATATAAATGCATATCTCCTGATGGCTTGCAAACATGAACGAATACTCTAAGTTATATGCGCATTGCGAAAAAAAATTACCATTTTTTTTTTTCAACAATCACAATACTTACTTAGAAGTGTTCAACTTCATATTCTGTTCACTGGTTAAAAAAAAAATTTTTCGCATTGCGAATCCAACTTGGAGCTGAGTGTCAATATAGGCAACTCCTATTGCAAATGCATTTTTGAATTCGCGTATAGAATATAGCGATATATTCGCATTCACCATATTCGTTAATTCGAACAAGCCAATAATGTATTCGTATTTCTGTAGCTGTACAACGCGACTTTAATGTGAATAATTTTCATATAAACATTCGTGTGCGTACAGATGTTATTGTTCAAGTTAGGTGGCAATAACAACTTATTCGTATGTGCTTGTGCGCTTTTTTGTGCGCGTGTTATGCGCATGTTCGTGCGCACGCACACGCGCACATACAGGCGTGGCTTCTTCCTGGGAGCAGTTCCAACACGTTTTCTTGTTGTGCATGCGATCCATGCGAATCAAGATGGTGGGCAGCAACTTTACAAGAGAGGAGGAGGATATCCTGATTACAGTAAGTGATTGAACATTACATTACAGCTATAAGTACATGTGACACGCTTGTAACATTCAAATGTATGTTTATGGAGATAAAACATTCTCACATTTTTGCAATACATATAAAATCTCATTTCACATAGTTTGCTTACTGCAGTGCTTACATAGAAATGATTTGTGGAAACAAGTATTGTTGGCATTCAAAAACAATACTTATTGCCCCAAATCATTAATATCTACTGATCTCTTATATATATAAAAATGAGTTTCTGTCTGTTATTTATGGCCGACGAAACGACTGGACCAATCTTCACTAAGTTTGGCAGACGAGTACATCAGGTGTCTGGGAAGGTTTTAGACCGGGGCTCAGCTATATAGGACGTATTATTTCTGAGATATTCCCCCAAAAATGACCTGCATTAGCAAAAACAAGCCCCCAACTGCAAACCACACGTCACATGTCCCTTATCAGCCAATAGAAGCTCGCATGTCCCCAGGTTGCCATAACAAGCGATCACAGGTTTCAATAGTTGTCAGGTCCTTAAATGTTCATTTATATCATGTATGACGACAAAACTACACTGCTACATGCATGGGGGGCAGGGGCCACTATTAAAGGGGCGGGCATTGTGGAGTTCACTGTCATTAACCCCTTAACGCAAAACGCTGTGCATGCACGGCTAGATGATCGGGCGGGTGCAGGAGCTGCGCCTGACCAATCACTGCAGGGGTACGGCAGTCCCTGATAGCCAGGCCCCTGCTGTATCTGCCGGCATCGCTGTTTACAGCGATGCTGGCGGATTAAACCCTTCTATGTCGCGGTCAGCGCTGACTTCAACATAGAAGTGTTTTGCGGTTAGTGAACGAGCGCATCGGGTCCCCGTGCTGCTGTGACAAGGACGCGATGTGTGAGAAGGCAGACTGATGCCGTGCAGAGGCTGCCCAATGCCTTGCATGGCATCGGGACCTGCCTTCTACGGGTGCCCAGTGGATCCTGATGCCGGAAATCCGTTGCTGATGGCAAGCAACAGCAAAAAAATACATACAGTGGAAGATGCCAGCCAGTCTTTGCTATGGTTATGTTTTTGATTGTTCTCCACATTATCGTTATCGTATGTAGGATGGTCATTGTGGTACTTGTAGTCCATTGCTGGCATCTTCCATTGTATGCATTTTTGCTGTTGATCGCCATCAGCAACGGACTACAAGTGCAGGATGTGCTCCCCTATATATATATGCACGACCGCATGTGGGTTCGAGCATATCCTGCTTGTTAAACACCACACTACGTTTTCTAATGGTTAAAAAAAAAAAGGATAGCAGATAAATCTATATATGATTCACATTGCACATCTAATCTTCCGCCTCACACAATATACCCACCACTACATACCACCAGACCCCCTCAAACCCACACCACCTCTGACCACCCCCCACCCCCAACACACACACATACACAGTCTATAGCAGGCATTCTCAAACTGCGGCCCTCCAGCTGTTGTAAAACTACAACTCCCATGATGCCCCACTATTGGATGATAGCTGTAGGATGTCATGGAATGATGTGATTTTTAGTTTGGAAAAAGCAGGAGGGCCGAAGTTTCCTGGAGGGCCGCAGTTTCCTGGAGGGCCGCAGTTTGAGGATGCCTAGTATATAGATTCTAATAAGTGTCCCGTTGGCCAGGAGAAGTAATGTTTGACATTCAGTATTTGCTGGTTCATTTAGCGTTACCCAGGGTGCACCACGGGGAGGCGAACCAGTCTTACACCCCGTACCGTCACTTCACTAGACGGGTACATCTCTCCTCAGATGGCCAATATCCAATATCTCATACTACACACACAAACAATTTCAACACAATCCCAAATTTAAAAAAAATAAGATTAGGCGACTTTCACATTAGCGGCAGGGGGAGTACATCTGACTATTCCAGGGAGATGAACAGCCTGTCGGATCCGTACTGCCGCTAGTTCTCCCACGCTTCGTCCCTATTGACTATAATGGTGGCGGGGGCGGCGGTACGGCAGCAGCAATGCAGCGCACGGCGAGAAACAGTCTAACTGAAAGATCTGCATGTCATAGTTTAAGCCCGGGGAACCTCTCGCCGTGCGCTGCCTTAGCCATAGTCACCAACATTTATTCATCATCTCAACCACCAAACCAAAAATTATTAGTGTTTGAAAGTGAAATATTAGATTTAAAGTTACCGTTATAAAATCTGATTATATGCTTTTTTTTTATACTGCAGCGCATGTTGGAGAAGGGGTATGACCTCACCCGCTCCCATGAAGAGAAGGCGGCCATTGTGCGCAGGCTCGCCTATGAGCTCTGGACGGAGTTCAACAAAAAGCACCTGCGTCTGGCCATTTTAAAAAAAATGGTCATATTTAAAACGGAGGCACGCAGAAAGAATCCGCGAAATACGGGACGAGAAATGCCCAGGTATAATGATTACTGAGTGTTGGAATAAAGATACAAAAGTAATGTAAAGCATCTGTACATTTTTGTTTTTAGATTTTTTTTCTAAAAGTAGTAAAATTTGTTATTATAGGTGTTCCTTTGCCTGCAGTCAGGTGCAGGCCTCGCAGACAGCAGCAGGTGTGGGAGGTGTCTGCGTCAGAGGAGGAGGAGGAGGAGGCCGGACCCTCAGGGCATCTTCATGCCCCTAGCCCCCCAGAGGAGTCAGAGGCAGGAGCGGAGGGTGGACCCTTACCCCAACCCACCTCACCCCCTCAAGTGGCTGATAACGGGGACAAGGAGGAGGAGGAGGAAGAAGAAGAGGAGGAGCTCATCACCACCCCCCACAAGGAGAGTAAGTATGTGCTGTGGCTGTTTTCACTCACTCACTGTTCACACACACGTGTCAGTTTAGTCTTCACCATAGAAACACTTTTTTGGAGCAAACAATAAGCATGTTAAAGCTTTACTAATAATCTTTCTTGAGCCCACACATATCGGAGAACCAATAGTCCCACACTTACAGTTCGGTACAAGTGGGATAACAAAGAAGTACTATCTCAACACTCTTTACAGTCTTCCAGAGGTTTGGTTCCCCTCTAGGATTGTTCTGCGTTCCAATCGCCTAGCCAAACTGTACTTTACCAGCCTTTTTAACCACAATGTTATGAAAACCGCAAGATGTAGTACGGGTGTGACCTGTCCCACCCAATATCTCTGACTATTAAAACCCAGGCCCAAAATAATTTCTAAAGAAAACCTCCCTGAAACCGATAGTTACAGGTGTACTGATTCACCGAGGTATACATTCCCACATTCACATTGAGACATACCGAGCAGCCATGATTATTCCCCAAACTCAGACCAGATATTGTTGTTGTCAACCCAAATAAACGGGTATATTTTTTTGGGGGGGCACCCCAAAGTGGGCGGAGATACCATTGGCCAATGAAATTTTAGCTATTTTCTATACGCTACTCCTCCCACAGTTTTAGGAGTACAATTAACAAACTTTGCTTGTGCTTTGTTAACCGATCCCCCGTCCGGGCCCCTGGAGCGGCCCCCGGAGACCCCATTTTGTCCAATCGACTTTCATAGGAAAACTATTAGGTTTTGTCACTCCTTCAGCTTTCAAGTTAAAGTCACCAAACTTGTGTCACTTATTCATGGGGTCACCCTGAAAATCTGTGTCAAATTTGGGGACATTAAAAAGTGGGCAGAGCCACAAACAACCAAACAAATTTTCACTGATGACTTCAGTGTGAAAACGTTAAAAGCTGTCATTCCCACGATATTTAAGCCAGGGTCCCCAAACTTGGCACTGTGGGTTACTAGGTGACTGGGATTAAAATTTATAAAAAAGTGGGTGGAGTCTACACTGCCCAATCAAATTTCAGGCATTTGTTTAAAGGTGGGAAATCAAACTGCCGCTGCTCTTAGACTTTTATTGTCACAGTCTTCAAACTTTGCAAAGTTGGTCACTGGAGGACTGGGATTAAAATTCAAAAAGTGGGTGGAGCCACCAACAGCCAATCAGATTTTTAAGCCAACATCATGTGGTTTCTTCAGAAACGACACCGTCTATTTTATTTATTGTTTTTATTTTTTTACAGTATTAAAACAAATGGATTTAAAAATCCAGAAGATGCGTATGGAGCAACAGGCTGAAATGAAGGCCTTCCGGGAGCATCATCTCCGGAAGATGCGGGAGATGAAGCTCCAGTTC
This sequence comes from Bufotes viridis, assembly GCA_033119425.1. Classification (NCBI taxonomy): domain Eukaryota; kingdom Metazoa; phylum Chordata; class Amphibia; order Anura; family Bufonidae; genus Bufotes; species Bufotes viridis. Next base: position 378,297,595 of record CM065592.1, on the reverse strand, counting down.
TCAAATGGCCTGAGAAAAATGGAGGAGAAGAATGCCAAGGACGTGGGGGATTTACAGAAGATGGTGAAAGATATGAGGGCATTGCCCTAATAACATCTTTGAAATAGTTTTATTTTATTTTTTTGTAATTATATAGTTTATTTTATTTTATTTTTATTAAAAACTTTAAAGTTTTCATTACAATGGTTCAACATTTATTTTTTAGTGAAGGCCCATAGAGTACATTCCCAAACTAATCAGTATCCTGACATACAGCATCCGCAGGTATATAGAAATAGGGTAGTATGAGGCCTACACATAACTCAAATGGATCACGATAGTAGTAGTCATTGGTAATGGTTGTGTATTAAATATTAAGTACAAAGCAAAGCATTCTAATAGTCCAGAGTTACATTCAAAATAAATTTTTGGTTAATTTCCTAGTAACTAAATTATTTTATGTAGTAAGATAAATTTCAAATTATCGTGAATAATAAATGTATTTTTTCATCAAACAATTAACTACTAAAATACAAAACTTGAACAGAGTAATAATACCTACAAAAAACCTTGTTTGATTTATAAAATTAGCAAAATTATAAACTTTTACTAATTCAAAAATTTCTTTACAATCTTATTATCAGAAATATAAAACAAAAAAAAAGGAACAATGTTGGAACAATAAAATGGTAGGGGTAAGAACTAACCAGCATGGTTCTTCGATAGCGTCCAATTTTATAATAATTTGCATGTTGTAGCATTGCTTCCGCCGTACACATAGAAACATATGATTGATTACATGACTATGATTATATGAATTCTCTAACCGGTGACATGTCTCCAAGAACATCATATAGTGCACAGTTTATACTTAAAATCTTAAAGCAGTGGTTATATATAATTAGCATGTGCAAATCCTTATTACATAATTGCCAATAAGTGACATAAACAAGAAAAGTACCTATACATATTTACATGTTGCTACATGGCTCCATTCACAAAACCGGATTTCCACACGGATGAGTATAACGCCAGTCACACCCAACCATGTAGAGAGGTCAACACGGAAGTCAGCCATCCCTCCCAGAATGACAGACAACACCGTGTTGGATCCTAAATCCGTGTGACAACAAAAAAATAAAATAAAATAAAATATATAAATTTTCGTAGGTTCATCAATCAGTCCTGTACAATGCCAACTGCACAAGACCTTTTGACAAGGGAAGGCCACATGCGGTCCACACCGTGCTAAAGCGTGAACCACAACATAGCCACCCCAAACCACACTTAATTTAAAATAAAAATAACAAAATAAAGTAAAATCATTTCATTTTGTGAATGAAGCCAAACAACGCTAGATGAAATGTCTTTTAAAAAGATTATTTAATTTAATATTTTTATGTCGAAATATTGACAATACATAAAGAAGCTGAGCACATGCGAGAATACGAAACATGCAAACCAGGTTAAGAGAATTTATAATTCTATACTTGTTAAAGTGCAAAAGATAAAATCAGGTCCATGATGGTTGTCTACACACTATCAGGACATACAGCATCTAGAGTTAACACACTACTAGAATGCTGACTCATAAGTTTCCATTTGCAACTAGGCAGAATAACGCCAGGCACTGGCAGGTAAGCACACTTCCAGTTTATAATACAAAATTAAATAACCCAATCAAAATTTTACTTTAAAAAAAGTGTGAAGGTCTGGACTCTATGATTATTCCCTGTGCGATCAAATGTCACAACAAATTTTCATGAATTGCAGCAGCATCATCAACGGCAGGATTTAGGGAGTGGTGTATTATCAGGGCAACATGTAGCTAGGCCCGATTCGACTTCACAGGCAGCAGAAGACGTTATGTTAAAAGGATCAAATGTAAGTCAAATTTTTCATGACATGCAGCAGCATCAACGGCAGGATTTAGGGAGTGGTGTATTATCAGGCCAACATGTAGCTAGGCCCGATTCGGCTTCAGAGGCAGCAGCAGACGTTATGTTAAATGGATCAAATGTAAGTCAAATTTTTCATGACATGCAGCAGCATCAACGGCAGGATTTAGGGAGTGGTGTATTATCAGGCCAACATGTAGCTAGGCCCGATTCGGCTTCACAGGCAGCAGAAGACGTTATGTTAAAAGGATCAAATGTAAGTCAAATTTTTCATGACATGCAGCAGCATCAACGGCAGGATTTAGGGAGTGGTGTATTATCAGGCCAACATGTAGCTAGGCCCGATTCGGCTTCAGAGGCAGCAGCAGACGTTATGTTAAATGGATCAAATGTAAGTCAAATTTTTCATGACATGCAGCAGCATCAACGGCAGGATTTAGGGAGTGGTGTATTATCAGGCCAACATGTAGCTAGGCCCGATTCGGCTTCACAGGCAGCAGAAGACGTTATGTTAAAAGGATCAAATGTAAGTCAAATTTTTCATGACATGCAGCAGCATCAACGGCAGGATTTAGGGAGTGGTGTATTATCAGGCCAACATGTAGCTAGGCCCGATTCGGCTTCAGAGGCAGCAGCAGACGTTATGTTAAATGGATCAAATGTAAGTCAAATTTTTCATGACATGCAGCAGCATCAACGGCAGGATTTAGGGAGTGGTGTATTATCAGGCCAACATGTAGCTAGGCCCGATTCGGCTTCACAGGCAGCAGAAGACGTTATGTTAAAAGGATCAAATGTAAGTCAAATTTTTCATGACATGCAGCAGCATCAACGGCAGGATTTAGGAGTGGTGTATTATCAGGCCAACATGTAGCTAGGCCCGATTCGGCTTCAGAGGCAGCAGCAGACGTTATGTTAAATGGATCAAATGTAAGTCAAATTTTTCATGACATGCAGCAGCATCAACGGCAGGATTTAGGGAGTGGTGTATTATCAGGCCAACATGTAGCTAGGCCCGATTCGGCTTCACAGGCAGCAGAAGACGTTATGTTAAAAGGATCAAATGTAAGTCAAATTTTTCATGACATGCAGCAGCATCAACGGCAGGATTTAGGGAGTGGTGTATTATCAGGCCAACATGTAGCTAGGCCCGATTCGGCTTCAGAGGCAGCAGCAGACGTTATGTTAAATGGATCAAATGTAAGTCAAATTTTTCATGACATGCAGCAGCATCAACGGCAGGATTTAGGGAGTGGTGTATTATCAGGCCAACATGTAGCTAGGCCCGATTCGGCTTCACAGGCAGCAGAAGACGTTATGTTAAAAGGATCAAATGTAAGTCAAATTTTTCATGACATGCAGCAGCATCAACGGCAGGATTTAGGGAGTGGTGTATTATCAGGCCAACATGTAGCTAGGCCCGATTCGGCTTCAGAGGCAGCAGCAGACGTTATGTTAAATGGATCAAATGTAAGTCAAATTTTTCATGACATGCAGCAGCATCAACGGCAGGATTTAGGGAGTGGTGTATTATCAGGCCAACATGTAGCTAGGCCCGATTCGGCTTCACAGGCAGCAGAAGACGTTATGTTAAAAGGATCAAATGTAAGTCAAATTTTTCATGACATGCAGCAGCATCAACGGCAGGATTTAGGGAGTGGTGTATTATCAGGCCAACATGTAGCTAGGCCCGATTCGGCTTCAGAGGCAGCAGCAGACGTTATGTTAAATGGATCAAATGTAAGTCAAATTTTTCATGACATGCAGCAGCATCAACGGCAGGATTTAGGGAGTGGTGTATTATCAGGCCAACATGTAGCTAGGCCCGATTCGGCTTCACAGGCAGCAGAAGACGTTATGTTAAAAGGATCAAATGTAAGTCAAATTTTTCATGACATGCAGCAGCATCAACGGCAGGATTTAGGGAGTGGTGTATTATCAGGCCAACATGTAGCTAGGCCCGATTCGGCTTCAGAGGCAGCAGCAGACGTTATGTTAAATGGATCAAATGTAAGTCAAATTTTTCATGACATGCAGCAGCATCAACGGCAGGATTTAGGGAGTGGTGTATTATCAGGCCAACATGTAGCTAGGCCCGATTCGGCTTCACAGGCAGCAGAAGACGTTATGTTAAAAGGATCAAATGTAAGTCAAATTTTTCATGACATGCAGCAGCATCAACGGCAGGATTTAGGGAGTGGTGTATTATCAGGCCAACATGTAGCTAGGCCCGATTCGGCTTCACAGGCAGCAGCAGACGTTATGTTAAATGGATCAAATGTAAGTCAAATTTTTCATGACATGCAGCAGCATCAACGGCAGGATTTAGGGAGTGGTGTATTATCAGGCCAACATGTAGCTAGGCCCGATTCGGCTTCACAGGCAGCAGAAGACGTTATGTTAAAAGGATCAAATGTAAGTCAAATTTTTCATGACATGCAGCAGCATCAACGGCAGGATTTAGGGAGTGGTGTATTATCAGGCCAACATGTAGCTAGGCCCGATTCGGCTTCAGAGGCAGCAGCAGACGTTATGTTAAATGGATCAAATGTAAGTCAAATTTTTCATGACATGCAGCAGCATCAACGGCAGGATTTAGGGAGTGGTGTATTATCAGGCCAACATGTAGCTAGGCCCGATTCGGCTTCACAGGCAGCAGAAGACGTTATGTTAAAAGGATCAAATGTAAGTCAAATTTTTCATGACATGCAGCAGCATCAACGGCAGGATTTAGGGAGTGGTGTATTATCAGGCCAACATGTAGCTAGGCCCGATTCGGCTTCAGAGGCAGCAGCAGACGTTATGTTAAATGGATCAAATGTAAGTCAAATTTTTCATGACATGCAGCAGCATCAACGGCAGGATTTAGGGAGTGGTGTATTATCAGGCCAACATGTAGCTAGGCCCGATTCGGCTTCACAGGCAGCAGAAGACGTTATGTTAAAAGGATCAAATGTAAGTCAAATTTTTCATGACATGCAGCAGCATCAACGGCAGGATTTAGGGAGTGGTGTATTATCAGGCCAACATGTAGCTAGGCCCGATTCGGCTTCAGAGGCAGCAGCAGACGTTATGTTAAATGGATCAAATGTAAGTCAAATTTTTCATGACATGCAGCAGCATCAACGGCAGGATTTAGGGAGTGGTGTATTATCAGGCCAACATGTAGCTAGGCCCGATTCGGCTTCACAGGCAGCAGAAGACGTTATGTTAAAAGGATCAAATGTAAGTCAAATTTTTCATGACATGCAGCAGCATCAACGGCAGGATTTAGGGAGTGGTGTATTATCAGGCCAACATGTAGCTAGGCCCGATTCGGCTTCAGAGGCAGCAGCAGGCGTTATGTTAAATGGATCAAATGTAAGTCAAATTTTTCATGACATGCAGCAGCATCAACGGCAGGATTTAGGGAGTGGTGTATTATCAGGCCAACATGTAGCTAGGCCCGATTCGGCTTCACAGGCAGCAGAAGACGTTATGTTAAAAGGATCAAATGTAAGTCAAATTTTTCATGACATGCAGCAGCATCAACGGCAGGATTTAGGGAGTGGTGTATTATCAGGCCAACATGTAGCTAGGCCCGATTCGGCTTCAGAGGCAGCAGCAGACGTTATGTTAAATGGATCAAATGTAAGTCAAATTTTTCATGACATGCAGCAGCATCAACGGCAGGATTTAGGGAGTGGTGTATTATCAGGCCAACATGTAGCTAGGCCCGATTCGGCTTCACAGGCAGCAGAAGGCGTTATGTTAAAAGGATCAAATGTAAGTCAAATTTTTCATGACATGCAGCAGCATCAACGGCAGGATTTAGGAGTGGTGTATTATCAGGCCAACATGTAGCTAGGCCCGATTCGGCTTCAGAGGCAGCAGCAGACGTTATGTTAAATGGATCAAATGTAAGTCAAATTTTTCATGACATGCAGCAGCATCAACGGCAGGATTTAGGGAGTGGTGTATTATCAGGCCAACATGTAGCTAGGCCCGATTCGGCTTCACAGGCAGCAGAAGACGTTATGTTAAAAGGATCAAATGTAAGTCAAATTTTTCATGACATGCAGCAGCATCAACGGCAGGATTTAGGGAGTGGTGTATTATCAGGCCAACATGTAGCTAGGCCCGATTCGGCTTCAGAGGCAGCAGCAGACGTTATGTTAAATGGATCAAATGTAAGTCAAATTTTTCATGACATGCAGCAGCATCAACGGCAGGATTTAGGGAGTGGTGTATTATCAGGCCAACATGTAGCTAGGCCCGATTCGGCTTCACAGGCAGCAGAAGACGTTATGTTAAAAGGATCAAATGTAAGTCAAATTTTTCATGACATGCAGCAGCATCAACGGCAGGATTTAGGGAGTGGTGTATTATCAGGCCAACATGTAGCTAGGCCCGATTCGGCTTCAGAGGCAGCAGCAGACGTTATGTTAAATGGATCAAATGTAAGTCAAATTTTTCATGACATGCAGCAGCATCAACGGCAGGATTTAGGGAGTGGTGTATTATCAGGCCAACATGTAGCTAGGCCCGATTCGGCTTCACAGGCAGCAGAAGACGTTATGTTAAAAGGATCAAATGTAAGTCAACTTTTCCATGACATGCAGCAGCATCAACGGCAGTGGGATCAACGGCAGTGTGGCGGAACCAACCTGGCCAATGGGTGCTTGAGAAGCCTTGTTGCCAGCTTCTTGATCTTGACCCAGGATTATGGCCCCTCTCATCAGCCCATGCTAAAATTAAACCACATGGGGATTTGACTGTGTTTGTGGCATCTGAGCGCTGTTTGGATATATTGAGCGCTCAGATCCAAGCCATCTGGGGATATGTTAAATGTCTGTGTGTACTGTAAAGGGTGGGACATTGTATATTGAATAGTGATGTCTGTCCTATTGTCCCCACATGTGTATTGGCGATTTCCCTTTGTCCTGAGAGATAATTGAATGACTCCTCTGTTGTCTCCAGGACAGAAGACATTGTTTAAAACTATGTATTCTCCTGCCTGTGATTGATAATTACATCAACCCATTGTGTAAAGTAATTTTATCACAGGCAGAGGGGAGAATTTCGTAGGGGAGTGTTTAAACTGTAAAGCTGTAAAGGATTGGCTGCTAGGTCATGTTCTCAGTTCCCAACCAGGATTTCAGAAGTGGTCTATTATCATGGCCACATGTAGCATGGCCAAATTCAGCAGCACAGCCAACAGCAGACATTATGTTTAAAGGCCCAAATGTAACTCAACATGTTCAAAACAAATTCATAATTAAAAATTAAATTAATATATACATGATACAAACTAGACAAAAATATCGATCAAATAAATATCAATAAATAACTAAAAAAGTAATTCATATAAAGTTAAAAACAGAGGGAACAATTAAAAACAACGGAATTTGGGAGGGAGAGCAAAGGAGAGGGATGGACAAGGGACCCTTCAGCGCCCTGAACCGACAGCGGGGGCCATGAAGTCACTGCCGATCCAGGACTCATTCATCTTAATGAATGTGAGTCTGTCCACGGAGTCTGTGGACAGACGGGTCCGCTTGTCCGTGACCACCCCACCTGCCGCGCTGAATGCCCGCTCAGACAGTACGCTGGAGGGAGGGCAAGATAGTAACTCCAGCGCATACTGAGCGAGCTCACGGCAGGTGTCCAGCCTGGCAACCCAGTACTCCATGGGGTCGTCGGTGGTCATGCTGTCAGAAGCACCGACCGACCCCATGTAGTCTGCCACCATGCGGGCCAGCCGCTGGTGGTGACTGATGCTGCTGCTGCTGGTACTGGGTCGCGCAGACTGGTAGAAGAGCCTCATCTCACCCAGAAGGTCACCTGCTCGGCTGGTGCTGGTGGTGCTGCTAGTGCCAGCCGCCTGCTGGGTGAGATGGGCGGGAGAACTGGAGCTTCAGGCCGAGGGTTTGCCTCTTCCAGCCGGTGGATAAGACAGGCCCGCAATTTTTCGAGACGGGCCTGCCTCCGGCTGGCTGGGATGAACTGCTCCAGTTTCCCCTTGCAGCGAGGGTCTAAAAGGGTGGCCAACCAAATGTCTTCCCTCTCCTTAAAATTTTTGATCCGGGGTCCCTCCGGAGGCATCGCAGCATATGGGCAGCCATGAGGAAGAGCACAGCCCGCTGTGACTCTTCACGACTGCCCGGGACCATGACCTCTTGGTCCTCCTGCTGCTCATGCTGCTGCTCCCGGTCGGAGATGCCCCACCCCGGACTAACGGTGCCCCCAGCACCGGCTCTCCCTCCTGACCAGGCCCAGACTCCTGGACGTACACTGATTCCTCCTCCTCCTCCTCCTCGTCCTGGGCCTGGTCCTGGTGGAGCAAGGCCGCCTCATCTTGCTCCACCAAGGCACTCTCCCCAGCTTCGAGCAGGCGATCTAGTGTCCTGTCCAGCAGGAACACTAGGGGAGCACGTCATTCAGACCGACATGCTCCGCGCTGACCATCTTTGTCGCCTGCTCGAATGGGGCCAGCACGTGGCAGACCTGCTGTATCTGCCCCCACTCCGCATTGGTGATGTAGGGGAGTGGGTGTGATGGCCCTGAAGTGCCTAGGTCCAGCAGGTATTCCCTCACCGCCCGTCGCTGCTCCCACAACCTCTCCAGCATGTGGAGGGTGGAGTTCCACCGCGTCACACTGTCCACAATCAGCCTGTGGTGGGGCAGGCTGTTGTCCCTCTGTAGTTTGGACAGGGACGCGGCGGCAGTTGGGGAGCGTCTGAAGTGGCTGGCAATCCTACGTACCCTCAGCACAATGTCACTCAACCCTGGGTACGTACTGAAGGAACTTCTGTACCACTAGGTTGAGGACATGTGCCATGCAGGGCACGTGGGTCAGACTGCCAGCATGAAGGGCGGCGAGTAGGTTGCTGCCGTTGTCACAGACAACCATACCTGCTTGGAGCCTTCGGGGTGTCAGCCACTTCTGAACCTGAGCCTGTAGTGCGGACAGAACATCAGGTCCAGTGTGTCTCCGGTCCCCTAAGCTCACAAGCTGGAGCACGGCCTGGCAGCGGACGTGCCCCACACTTGCGTAGCAACGGGGACGCTTGCTGGGGGCTCAGCAGCTGTGGAGACAGTGGCTTGCGGGAGAGCAGCAGTTCTCCCCTGGACACCCCGGGCGGCACCACAAAATCAGATGCCGCCAATCCCTCCCCGGCGCCTCGGAGGGACACCCAATGGGCTGTGAAGCTTATATAGCGTCCCTGCCCATGCCTGCTGGTCCAGGCATCCATTGTGAGATGCACCCTGTCGCTGACAGCATGATCCAGCGACAGGGATACATTCCGCACAATGTGCTGGTGAAGGGCAGGGACGCCGGTCCTGGCAAAGTAATGGCGGCTGGGGACACGCCATCTGGGTTGGGCCTGCTCCAACATCTGCCTAAATGGATTGCTATCCACCAGATTGTAAGGCAGCAGATGTTGGGCGATAACCCTTGCCAGGAGCCCATTGAGTGAACGCACGCGACGGTCCCCGGGGCGTAGGGCGCGGTGCGTTCAAAAGCATCTGGAATAGATGGCTGGCGCCGGACGGCAGAGGAGGGTGCAGTGGAGGCAGAGGTATGGCTGCCGGTACCAGTACCTCTATTAGAGGGAGCGGGGAGTGGGAATGAGTTGGTGGAACGGGTTGGGGTGGCTGCAGTACAGTGGCAGGAGCTGCTGTCTCCCGCACACTGCTGGTGGCGCTGCTGCTTTGACCACCCCGCATCTGTTCCCACTCCCGCCAGTGGTTGACTCGGATGTGCTGGTTGAGGGCCGTGGTACCCAGCCGAGCCATAGATCTCCCTCTCCTCACCCTGGCATTGCACAGCTTACAAATGCCAACTGTGACATCATCTGCTGCCAGGGTGAAGTAAGCCCAAACAGGCGACTTCCGCACCGACCTCCTGTCAGATGGAGTGGTGCTGGCTTGCGCCTGTTCGGGCTCGGTGCGCACAGGTGGAGCTGGCTGCTGCTGCCTACTCCTGCTGCCATTACCAGTGGAGCCCCTGACACTGGGCTCCTGGTGACCTGGCGCACCATTTGCCTCGGGTGCCTACCTTCATCGGTGCTGCCGTCACCTGACAAAGGAGGTGGCACCCATTCGGGTCACCCTCCTCTTCACCCCCTGATATGTCAGACCCAAGGCCAACCTGTGGTGGACTGACGGGAACAGCTGACATGGAGCCCCTGACCGGGCTCCGCTGTCCCCTTGCTGGCGCCTGGGTCTGAATAGGTGCAGGGGTTGTGTGGCTAACACCACCTGCACCAGTTGGAAGGGATCTCATAGGGGATTTATAGGCCCCTCCTCCTCCTCATCCCCAATCCCTTCCAACAGGTCCTGCCCATCCGCAGGGCTGAACAGTATTTCCGCCTCCTGCATTGCCTCCCCAAGATGTCCCTCTCAGTCTCAAAGTCTTCAAACATGAGAGGGGACAATTCTTGGGAGCTGGGGTTGGTTCTACAGGAGGCGGTGTGCTGCAGTTGCTGGCAGCCGGGGCAGAGGACTCCGTGGCACTCGAATCGGCCACGAGAGCCAAGACAGCCTCTGCATCCTGGGAAGTTATGGGCCGGCTGCCACTTGTGAAAAAGTCACGGATCAGGCGGACACCCCTGCCACCTGCGCCTGCCTGTCCGTGGCTTGATGAGCGGCCCCGTGCTGGGAGTGGTCCAGCGCGGGAACCAACTCCCTGTTACCCCGACCACGCCCACGACTGCCTGCACTCATACTGGGGATTAGGGGAAAACTTTATTGGGGTGGGGACGATGGGTGAAAAAAGAAAGGACGAAAACTGTAACACACGACACTAAACACGTAAAGCTATCAAAACTAAGACTAAACTAACAGACACAAATTTTTTTTTTTTTTTTTAACGGAGGACTGACAAAACTACACTAAACACAAAAACGTAAAACTTTAAAACTTTTTTTTTTTTTTACCTAAGACAGACACTAACTGACACAGAGACTAAAAACGCTTTTTCTTAACGGACGACTAACAAAACTACACTAAATGCAAAACACTTAAAACGTACACTCAATATTTAACCTAACACAAACAGTAACTGACACACAGAGACTACAAGACAGGGTTTTTTTTTAAAAAAACAGAAAAAACTACACTAAACACGTAAACCTATAAACTTTTTTTTGAATTTTTTTTGTTTTTAAACCTAAGACAGAAAGTTTTTTTTTTTAACGGAGGACAGACAGAACTAGACTAAACAAAGAACATATAAAACTTAAATTTATTTATTTTTTTCTTAAACTAAACACAGACACTAACTTAGACTAAAACACTTTTTAAAATTAACAAACAATGGAAAAAAAAAAAAAAAACTAATACACAAACTGGACGGACACTAACTGACAGACAAAACAGACAGATAGACCCTACACTATACTATATCAGTAACTAACCTAAACTACACCCTGCCCTGAAAAATCTAAACTTTAGTATTCCCTAACTGTAGCCCTAATACCTAACCTAAACTATCAAGCACTATCTATCTATCTATCTATCTATCTATCTATCTATCTATCTATCTAACAGCTACCTACCTAACTCGATGCCCTACACTTAACCCCGCACTGAGCCCTATCTGCTACACTAGGCCCTAACACTAACTATATTTTTCTCCTAACTCTGCTAAACTACTAAACTATCTCAAATTATTTCGACCCTATTAGCTATAAAACTACACTACACTATTCCCTAATCACTACTTGAAACTAACTAACTAGAATATTATAAATTAAATCAAGATTATATAAAACGCACAGCAGACAAAATAACACAGCTCCAAGCTCCAACAAATCCAACACCACAAAATGGCTGCTGGGTGATGTCGTCACTTATATAGTGAAGGGGTAGTCTAGTTTCCTATTGGTTGCTAGGGATGTTGCTAAGTTGTGACAAAGCCTTCTCATTGGCTATTCAAGCTAGGAGAAGGGAGGGAAAATGATAATGATGAGTCACCACATACATTGTAGAGAAAAAGAAAAAAAAAAAAATTTGCATGGAGAATATATCACTATATTCTACATATTCGAAAATTCAAACAAACAAAACCTGTACGAAAATAGCTTGATGCCCCTAAGCAGTTACAAAAATGCAAATATTGCATTCTAAATGACTCTAATTACTGAATACTGATGTATAATTTTCCTCTTTACCGTATCTTATGTCATGCGAAAATTCGGCAATTACATATGCGCGTGAATCGGATCGCATAAGGGCAGTATACTATTAGGTTGGCTTGTTGGGTCGAATATATAGAAGATAGCGAATATACTACTATATTCGCAATATTCGTCTATTCAAGTAGACCAACCAACCCATTGAATGAACACAATATCATACTGCCCTTGTGCGGTGCGATTCACGCGCATATGTAATTTCCGAATTTTCACATGACATAAAATACAGTAAAGAGGAAAATTATACATCAGTATTCAGTAATTAGAGTCATTTAGAATGCACACAAACTTATCTTCCATACAGAGGACAATTATAAATCAGTAATGAGAATTGTTACTGTGATGTATAATTTGCCACTTTATGTAGGAACCTGTATTTTACGGCATGCGAAAAATCGGCAATTACATATGCGCATGAATCGGATCGCACAATGCCAGTATACTATTAGGTTGGCCTGCTGGGTCGAATAGACGAAGATAAAGAAAATAGCGAATGTAGTGCTATATTCGCAATGTTCGTCTATTCGAGTAGACCAACCAAGACAACCCATTGAATGAACACAATGTCATACTGCCATTATGCGGTGTGATTCACGCGCATAGGTGATTGCCGATTTTTCGCATGATGTAAAATACAGTTTCCTACATAAAGAGGCAAATTATACATCACAGTCTGTGATGTATAATTTGCCTCTTTATGTAGGAAACTGTATTTTACGGCATGCGAAAAATCGTCAATTACATATGCGCATGAATCGGATCGCACAATGCCAGTATACTATTAGGTTGGCCTGCTGGGTCGAATAGACGAAGATAAAGAAAATAGCGAATGTAGTGCTATATTCGCAATGTTCGTCTATTCGAGTAGACCAACCAAGACAACCCATTGAATGAACACAATGTCATACTGCCATTATGCGGTGCGATTCACGCGCATAGGTGATTGCCGATTTTCGCATGATGTAAAATACAGTTTCCTATATAAAGAGGCAAATTATACATCACAGTCTGTGATGTATAATTTGCCTCTTTATGTAGGAAACTGTATTTTACGGCATGCGAAAAATCGTCAATTACATATGCGCATGAATCGGATCGCACAATGCCAGTATACTATTAGGTTGGCCTGCTGGGTCGAATAGACGAAGATAAAGAAAATAGCGAATGTAGTGCTATATTCGCAATGTTCGTCTATTCGAGTAGACCAACCAAGACAACCCATTGAATGAACACAATGTCATACTGCCATTATGCGGTGCGATTCACGCGCATAGGTGATTGCCGATTTTTCGCATGATGTAAAATACAGTTTCCTACATAAAGAGGCAAATTATACATCACAGTCTGTGATGTATAATTTGCCTCTTTATGTGGAAACTGTATTTTACGGCATGCGAAAAATCGCAATTACATATGCGCATGAATCGGATCGCACAATGCCAGTATACTATTAGGTTGGCCTGCTGGGTCGAATAGACGAAGATAAAGAAAATAGCGAATGTAGTGCTATATTCGCAATGTTCGTCTATTCGAGTAGACCAACCAAGACAACCCATTGAATGAACACAATATCATACTGCTATTATGCGGTGCGATTCACGCGCATATGTGATTGCCGATTTTAGCATGATGTAAACTACAGTTTCCATACAGAGAGGCAAATTATACATCATCAGTTCTGTGATGTATAATTTGCCTCTTTATGTAGGAAACTGTATTTTACGGCATGCGAAAAATCGGCAATTACATATGCGCATGAATCGGATCGCACAATGCCAGTATACTATTAGGTTGGCCTGCTGGGTCGAATAGACGAAGATAAAGAAAATAGCGAATGTAGTGCTATATTCGCAATGTTCGTCTATTCGAGTAGACTACCCAAGACAACCCATTGAATGAACACAATGTCATACTGCCATTATGCGGTGCGATTCACGCGCATAGGTGATTGCCGATTTTTCACCTGATGTAAAATACAGTTTACTACAAGAAGAGGCAGATTATAGATCACAGTAACAATTCTCATAACTGATTTATAATTGTCCTCTGTATGTAAGATAGTTTGTGTAGTGCGAAAAATCGGCAATTACATATGCGTAAATCGCACTGCATAAGGGCAGTATACTATTAGGTTGGCTTGTTGGGTCGAATATAGAGAAGATAGCGAATGTAGTGCTATATTCGCAATATTCGTCTATTCGAGTAGACCCATTGAATGAACACAATATCATACTCTAATGCTGTGCGATTCACGCGCATATGTAATTGCCGTTTTTTTTGCACTACACAAACTATCTTACATACAGAGGACAATTATAAATCAGTTATGAGAATTGTTACTGTGATATATAATCTGCCTGTTCTTGTAGTAAACTGTATTTTACATCATGCGAAAAATCGTCAATCACCTATGCGCGTGAATCGCACCGCATGAGGGAAATATACTATTAGGTTCATTTCATGGGTTGTCTTGGTCGTCTAGGTCATAAGATCTAAGTAGAATTCGCATTGCGATTAATATAACCTGTAATGCTCGCATAGCAAATTCAACTTAGAGCTGGGTTCCAAAATGGTTGGCAATGGCTTACTAGAATATTACGATTATAACGAATTCACGAATATAGCACTATATTCACAATCTTCGTTATATTCCAGCAAGTAGCAAGTGCAACCAACCATTAGGAGCTCAGCTCAAAGTTTAATTCGCGATGCGAGTATATTTTCGCATCGCGAATTAAACTTTGAGTTGAGCTCTTAACGGTTGCATTGCTATAATTGACGAAGATTGAGGATATAGCGCTATATTCTCAATCATCTTTTAGCAACAACCATGAGGATTGGAACCCAGATCCAAGTTTAATTTGCGATGCGAACATATGCGCGCATTGAGAATTAACGTCAGAGTTGAGTTGGTGGATTCCCATTTACAATGAAAACATGATTCCTTCCTGCTTAACTTGCTTGTGGGCCAATGACTCATTGGCCCACAAGAAGGAAGCAGGGACAAGTCCTGTTTTCGCTTTTCAGATATTGGAAAATGACGAATATTCGAATTAGCGAATATATATCATCATATTCTAAATATTCGCGAATTCTCGAAGTTGCAAATATTCGCGATAAAAATTCGCAATTCGAATATTCGCGCTCAACACTAAGTCAGCAATGCCTACTCTTATGTTAGATCAATATATAAAGTACAGAGAGACGAATAATGTCTGTTAAGCTATGTTCACATAGCCACTTTCTATTTACGCTGTTCTGCTCTAAGAGTAGAACAACAAAATTAATGGAAGTACTGTTTATATGTAAGGATGTTAATGAATGGCGCCTGATAAACCCATTAACGGTAATGTCCTTCATCAGATTTCTGTTACAAAATCCTGTGCTATACTATAAACAGTCGCACAGCATGCTGCACTTTTCTGTCCAACATTTTTAACAGACTCTGCAACAGATGCCCCTAACGGAGCTTCTGATGCAAATGTAAGAATAGTCTTATTCTGTGGAGTGGTAGACATGGTAAACATCTTACTTTAAAGACCAGGGACTTAAAGCTGAATCTTGTACTTGTAAATGAATTTTATCTATTGCATTATCAATGTCTATTGTTTTTTTTTTTTTTTTGTGAATTCATCCTTCCTAAATGTCTCTATAACTGAATCCACTAGAATCAATATCTTGGCAACTGTGAATATTCCATTGACCTAACTGGCTACAGATTGTTTATAATCTGCCTTTCTGTAAAGAATTCCCTAGGCTTTGAAATGCGCTAACTCAAAGGTCTAACAGTAACAAGACGCTAATTAAAAGCAAGTTAAAAGATAGGGAAAGAAAGAAAGGTTTTAAATACATATGGACCTGTCTCTGTCTCTGAATAACAGCACACTGAGTTAATTTACTGTGAATTAGCATCTTGCTTGTGCTACATTCAGATGAATTTACCACTTGCCTTGTAATTGTCTCTCATGGAACAACCCAAAATCCTCATATGATTCATCATATTTATTTTTGTTTCCTCAAGCAACATCTTTTATTAGTTGTGCACTCAGTACTGAAATGTAATTTCTGCAGCAGAACAACAAAGCAGTTGATTATTATTATTGAGGATCTAGTACAGCACTGAGTGAAATAAAATCTATAAGGCATTAAAATGACAGATTAGAAAAGAGCTGTATTCATTTACAAATGTGAGGACATAATGTTAATGCTTCAAAGCATAAAATGAAAATCAACTCTTTTGCAGGGCTTCACTAATACACAATGACAAACCTCAAAATAAAATTGTTTATACTTTAAAGAATGCCGTTTATGGTGCCTATACTGATTTTCATGCTCGTGCTTGCCACACAGACTTGCTTGTCTATTCCTATGACCGTACTGAGCTAAGTAGTTACATTCTTAAAATAATCTTGGATTTATGAAAGGAACATAAGACTCATGAGTGAAAAGTTCCACAGATGCCCTTCTACCTTATAAGATTTTAAGAACAGTGCCCCCTCAAGTGATAATAAGAATTCGTTCCAGGATGACCATTGTAACTTGGAAATATAGTAATGTGAGACCATAGCTCGTTCTTTCACTAGTAATCTGATACAAATTCACAGTCCAAACCATACAGATAGGTTCATTTGGAATTTAGATTTTAGGCCCCAGGGCAACAGGAGCCAATGTGAGTGATGACAATCTGTGTACAGTATAGTGAAATTAGCAGGCAACACTCGTATTTGGGTCTTGCTGAAAAAGGCATATTTATTTATGGAGAGATAAAATACTGTGTATATACGATCGATCAGATACAAATATTGAATAGTGTAGGGAAGAATAGGTGATAGCTGGTGTAGGGAATATACTATGAAGTATTGGATCTCAAATGGTGTGTGCTGAAAAAGGTGTGTTAGTGTAGTGATAGATACATCACTTCAAATTCGAGCGCTCCGCTAAAGAGAAAAACAGCCTCATTGAAACAGCCGGCAGGAACCTGACCACGTGACCCACGCGCGCCGATCAAGTTCAGCAACAGACGCGCGGGCCGCACATAGGATCCACGAGGACGCCGAAGCTCACTGACTCCTGCCGCGAGAAGCCCCAGCAGACGGGTAAGTGAACCCTGAGCCAAAGACAGTGCGGGACGCGGCACCCAGGCTCAGGACACCGTCCCTTCACCTCCACAGCTACCAGACTGCCTGAGTTGCTCATCGGACCACACAACTTTTTCACCAGGACAGACTATTACTTAAGTGAACTGCACAATACAACTGAAATAATTTTCAGACCACTTATAGCAGAACCAGCAACATCAAACTCTATATACTGGGAGGTCCACTGTGTTCAAAGAAGAACCACTGGGGCTGAACCTATATACAAGAACTATTACCATATTACCCTTATTTTTATTTTTAGCATTTTATTCCTAATTTTTGCATTTTATTCATATTTTTTTAAGATACTTTGTACGAGACTGTGTTAAACCCTAAGGGTACATTTTTGTTTTTATTACATTTTTATGAGAATATTTTCACGCAATAATTTTATGTCCCCGTCCACCAACTTAATCCCCACCACCCCTAATTACCCCCATACCTGTATACACTATATCTCTCACTTTATTGATACTATCTCTCCTATCACTACACTAACACACCTTTTTCAGCACACACCATTTGAGATCCAATACTTCATAGTATATTCCCTACACCAGCTATCACCTATTCTTCCCTACACTATTCAATATTTGTATCTGATCGATCGTATATACACAGTATTTTATCTCTCCATAAATAAATATACCTTTTTCAGCAAGACCCAAATACGAGTGTTGCCTGCTAATTTCACTATACTATTTATTCTCTCTGACTGGGTGAGCCAGACATAGCGGTTCTGCACCTCCATCATCTATATTGAAAAGTTGAGCCGTCCACTTCCTTTTACAATCTGTGTACAGGGTAGTAGCCATATAATATTTTTCAGAGAAGTGATTTTACACCTGTTCTCAATAACCCTGCGGTTGAGCATATATGTAGGCAGTCAAACAAGAGATATCAGAACATAAGCTCACACAGACAGGGGGGAGGAAATTTAGACATCCAAACCTGACAACGGCTGAGATAGAGGCATTAGACACACTTAGAAAGAATTCTACATTAACAGTGAAACCTGCCGATAAGGGTGGTGCCATTGTCATCATGGACATAAGTAAATATTTCCATGAGATCATGAGGCAATTAAGTGATATAAATGTATATACTGCCATTCAATCAGATCCGAAATTTGATATTGCAAAAATTATTAAAAAATGTTTATCAAATGCGTTGACAGCAGGGGTCATTGATAGTGACCTATGTGAATTTCTTACGGTAGCACATCTGGTCACACCCATGATATATGTGCTACCGAAGATACACAAATCTCTAATAGATCCGCCCAGAAGACCCATTGTCGCCGGGACGGGTTCTATATTTAGCAACATTGCTATTTTTCTCGATAAAGTGTTACGCACATTTTCAACTGGTGGTACCTCATATATACAGGACACATCGGATTTCTTATTGAAATTGAATGAGATAGATATGACACATGTTCCTTCTGTCATACTAGCCTCATTTGACGTCACCTCATTATACATCTATTGATCATATGAAAGGGATCTCAGCTGTTAGACGGATGTTGGATATGCCTTCACTCTCTCCTCAGGCTTGCAAATTTATTATATCATTATTGAAGATTATTTTGGGATACAAATATTTTTTATTCCAAGATACATTCTACATGCAAAAAAGAGGCATGGCTATGGGGTCTCACGTAGCCCCAACTTATGGCAACATTTTTATGAGATGTTTTGAGGAGGATGTCGTCTATCTATCCCACCACTTCAGACAAGTTCTGAGGTGATGGAGATATATCGACAACATCTTCCTCATTTGGATTGGGGATGAGGCACAATTGCTTGATTTCCAGGTTTTTCTCAAAAGTATTGATAGTAATCTACAGTTTACATTGATCTATTATTGTATTGAGGTCCAATTTTTGGATACAAAGGTCACCTATTCTAATTGTAGATTACATACACAATTTTGTTACAAAACTGACTGATACCAACACATTTCTATACTATAATAGTTGTCATCCAAGAAAAATGGTCAGATCTCTTCCCTACTCACAATTTCTAAGAGTCAGTCGTATTGTGAGTGAACAAGATAAATTAGATGCCACTCTAGATAATATGATGGAGAAATGTATTCAACGGGGATATCCCCACCAACTATTGTTGGAACATAAGAAAAATGTATGTAAACTAGACAGGACAAAAGTATTAGTGGGCCAGAGGCATACAAAAAAACAAATAGGATTCCTTTTGTCTCTACATATAATGAATCAAGTACCAGTATTAATAAAATAATTAAACGACATTGGGGAATATTGAGGGGAGGCTTTGGTAATGTTCCAGAATTTAAACACCCCCCACTATTCTCCTATCGTAGATCTAGGAACATACGAGATCAGCTTGTTAAGGCTGATGTTGAACCAAGGGGAGGTTCAAAAAAGACTACATTAGCACAGTTTGGTGGTGGATGTTATCCATGCCTGAACTGTTTTAACTGTAGATATATTTGTAAAAGGAAAATGTTTGTACACCCTTCTACGGGTGCTAAGTATGATATAAAATTCCATCTGACATGTGATTCTAGTTATGTAATATATGTATTGTCCTGCCCATGTAATTTGCTTTACGTAGGAGAAACATCTACGGAGTTGAAAGCTCATCTAAATAATCATCGTTACACAATACATAAAAAGCGTTTAGACTTACCTGTATCTAGACACTTTTCTTAACTTGGTCATCATGAGCGAGATTTAAGATGTTGGATTATAGACCATATACTCCCACTTAGATGAGGTGGTAATAGGATGAAGTTGTTAAAAAGGAAAGAATTACAATGGATATACACATTCAATTGTCTTAGACCCGCTGGGTTGAATGTTGATTATAATTTTGTGGAGATAAGAGGATAATTGGTTTGCCTTAAGCTCCTGTGGCATGCGTTTTTTTTGGATCTCATCTTGCATCTAGGCATCAGTAATAGAACTTATTTGTGCTGTTACATAATAACTTTTGACTTATTATTTTTTTCTTTTTTCTCTTTCTTTAGATGGTACTGAGGGAAGATGGAGATTGAAATGGAGGAAGTTGGACTAATATACCCTTCGGGAACACATTTATGTATTTTTATAGTAATTTGTCGCACCAGGTCATGCCAAACAGGATATATGTTATACTTAGCTTTTTTATTTTGATATAATTTTTTTTTTTTATTTATTTTAATTTTGTTAATTTTAGTACTTTATGACCTATCGGTCCATGAGGAGATCCCTCTTAGACGTAGAACTATATGTCGGGACCTGTGATGGATTGTATGGAGGTCCGCATCTACATGCTGTACACTTTACGCAATCTTTTCCTAAGGGATGGGTTTCAATCCTTTGACAAGCATTTTCCCCTCCATCTGCGCTGTTCTGTCCTATATTGCTGACCCGCGGTCTTTACATTTGTCTAAATGGCATAATGCCAATCACTAACATGGCACTGTATACTCAGGAAGATTCTGGGCATGCGCTGATTCATTAGAGCAATCTGTACCAATTTAAAGATGGCGCTGAGTTCACAGGGTTGCACAGCACATGCACCAACCCCGGTGATCTTGTTTAACCTGTAGACATGACTTAGCGCAGGCGCAGATGGTAGTAAGCCACGCCGATGTCGGCAACATGTGCATTTCTTCTTATGGCCGAACAGTAGGATTTTGTCCACTCCTCCTGCATCTCCCTCTTTATTACAAATTATTCAA
Organism: Bufotes viridis; assembly: GCA_033119425.1. NCBI lineage: Eukaryota > Metazoa > Chordata > Amphibia > Anura > Bufonidae > Bufotes > Bufotes viridis. The sequence continues at coordinate 378,276,694 of CM065592.1, read as the reverse complement.
TGCACCTGACACTTTATCACTGTTGATATTTTGCATCTAGCACTTTATTATGAGGTCTGAACATGTATATGCACTGTTATATGTGAACATCATGAAGTTATTTTATTGATTAACTTCTGTGTACATTCACTATATGTTGGATACACATATATATGATATTCATTTTTTTATACACAATATTTCACATGAATTTTTTATGATTGATGTATTTATTATTTAATTGTGTCACATGATAGAAACATTGCAAAACGTAATACTAAAGTTAAATGCACTGAAAAGGAAATCTGTAGAGCAAAAGCTGTTGAAAAGTTTTAATAAAAGGCAGCTACAAAATGCTTTTTAGCCCAAAATGAGTAAATTGGAATGATAGCAATGATAATTTCCCCCAAAGGTATCTATTGCCTGTAAAGGTGGGCTTTGGATATTGCTCTCTTATGTGAGGAAAACGGCAGTGTGACACTCATGACCTGACTTCTTACTCAATACAGCTCTTGCAATGGCGTCAGTGAATTAACCTTTCCCCAATGTACATATGGCAGATTTTTACCCACCTCTGTATTAAATAAAATGCATATTCGGATTGTCCGAGCTGTTAGCTGTAATCCAGATGCTAAGTCTACCAAAACCAGATGTCGATTGGCCAGGCTAAACGAAGGGAAAGAGTTAGGCTACTTGAACATCTGAGCGTTCCCTTTTTGCTATTGATATCTGTCATAGGATCTCAATAGCCGGGGAAACCGCTTCTCTTTTGCCCCCCTTCATTGTCAATGGGGACAAAACTGAACTGAACAAAACGGAGTGCACCGAAATTAGTGATGAGCGGCAGGGGCATTTTCTTAAATTTGCGATATTTTGCAAATACTTGTTAGAATATTCATCATATATTCGCATTCAAGATTATTCTATTGATTGCGAAAAATCGCCAATATAATATTCACGTAATGCGAATATTCTAAAACACGAATTTATAGCACTGTAGAATGTAGTGCTATATATTTGTGTTTTAGAATATTCGTCATTTTTTCCAATTTAATGTTAACAGTCATTGTCCCAAAAGCAACTTAAGCAGGGAGGAATCATGACTTCAGATTGAAAAAATGACGAATATTCTAAAAAACAAATATATAGCACTATATTCTACAATGACGATTTTGAAGAATATTCTAATTCTCTACAGACTACAATATTGCAGCCTTCTCACATTGGCCCACAAGCAAAAAGAAAGTAGGTATACTAGGTAATGGGTTCAGCTGAAAAAATATATATATTCTCGTAGTGCCGATATTTGCGATAAAAATACACAATTTGAATATTCACGCTCAACACTAACCAGAATGCATTCAATTCTGTTTGGTTGAGTCCCCATCGCGGACAGAATAACGCAAGCATAATTTTTCTGTCCGTGATGTGGTGCAGTGCAAGATGGATCCATCATAACTTACAATGTAAGTCAATGGGGACTGATCCATTTTCTCGGACACACTAGGAAACAGTTCCGTTTCCCATTGACTTTCAATGTTGTTCATGACGGATCCGTGTTGGCTATTTTAAAGATAATACAACCGGATCCGTTCATAACAGATGAAGATGGTTGTATTATCATGCCTAGCGATGAGCGGATTTCTCAAAAATTCGATTAGTCCGATTTGACGATCTTTTGTGGTACTGAAACAATTCTGTGAGTAAGTATGACATGTAGATGACAGGCGTCGCTCTTAGATTCACTGCACACTTCACTTATTTGGGCAGTTACGGGTCCAAAACTGACCAAATAACTCAAGTGTGAAGTCAGCCTTACAGTTCAATGTTAGCTCAAGAAGAAGCGCATTAAACGTTTATACAAGAGTAGCCCCCCTGACAGAGTGGAGAGGGTGTCAGCAGTAAGTTTGCGTTGACGTAATTGATTATTTTGCCCTCCCTCTGATCCGTCAGAACAATAACCACCAAAAAACGGATCCTGTCTGTGGAGCATCTACCTTCACTCATTCAGCATTTGGTCAGTAATCCATCAGTATTGCTAAAGCCAAATAAACACAGGAGTGGATTCAAAACAGAGATGAAACGTGAATGGAATATTTGCATCTCTTCTGTGTTTTGTACCTACTCCTGCTTTTGGCTACCAAATCATAAGCCAATTCTGATACATAATAGGGACCATGTCATAAGGGCCTTAGAGCTGTTACATAGACAGCTGTTGCATCTAATTTTTCCTTCCTTCTTACAGATCAGAAGAAGGGTCAAATAAATAATGATGTCAGCCAGGTCAAAAGGCAAAATAGAGGACCAGTCATGAAGGGGGAGGGTGGCAACAGCATCAGCACCAGAAGGAGACCACAGGATGGCACAATGACAGTGTGGAGGTGGCAGCAGCATCAGGAGGAGGCCACAGTGTGAATGTGGTGGTGTCACGGATGTGGTGTGGGTGTGAAACACCACACCGAGCACAGAAGGAAATGGTAAAGGAACTAGGCCTGGAAAATTGGGTAAGGGAGAAGGCCACCTCATAGAATAACCATAATTCAAGTCCTGACTAACTATCAGTATGAACTGACCTCGATGATAGGAAAGTTCATACACAGGAACCTAGATGCCTAACACACCCTTTAGGGCCCTGGTATAGTGACAGTACTTGAGACAACCTATTCCTCCACCAGAAGGATGAACATGAGTCTCCCTTAGGCCAAGAGAAATGCAACAAACAAAATACAAATAGGAAAGATGACACTTTACTTAATGTGGAGCAAAGGCAGCGCCAGGAGCTTAACCGAGATCCAACAACCGGCTAGCCCAGAGTCCAAAAACTGAAGCTATAAACCACATCCCCAGAAGGGGTAAGCATCCCCAGAATAGGGGAAGTTAAATGACCAAACAAACAACACCTACAAGAGGTGCGGTAATTACCAAAACAACACAGACACAAATGATCCACAAGGAACCAGTCAGATTAACCCATGTGTTGCCAATCTCTCTGATCTCCTGTTACCTGTCACGGGGGTTTCTGTGACAGGCGGCAGTAGCATCAGGAGGAGGCCACAGGGAGGCACAATGACAGTGTGAAAGCGGCAGCAGCAGCATCAGGAGGCCACAGAGTGGGACCATGACAGAATGTGGGGGTAGCAGCAACAACAACATTAGGAGGTGGCTACAGAGTGGCACAATGACAGCAGCATTATCAGGAGGCCACAGAGTGGCACAATATCAGAGTGTGGAGATGGTGGCAGCATCAGGAGGCCACAGAGTTGCAAGGTGACATAGTGTGGCGGTGGCAGCAGTATCAGGAGACCACAGAGAGGAAAGGTGACATAGTGTGGAGGTGGAAGCAGCATCAGTAGACCACAAAGTGCCAAGGTGACATAGTGTGGAGGTGGCAGCAGCATTAGGAAAACACAGAGTGGCAAAGTGACATAGTGTGGAGGTGGCAGCAGCATCAGGAGACCACAGAGTGGCAAAGTGACAGAGTGGGGAGGTGGGTGGCAATACCAGTACCAGTGGAAGATGGTGGGTGAAAGAAAGAGCACTTGGCATTAGATATGTGGCATCAGGAGGGTGGAAGCATCAGAATAGTAGCTAATGCGGGTAGCCGGTCTCTTTTGTCAAAGTGTTGGTGTGGCACCATAGATGATCTAGTCTGATGCATCAGGCATTGGTGGGGGGAAATCCTGGCTGATCCACGCCTGATTTATCTTAACAAAGGTCAGTCTCTCCACATTTTGGGTGGACAGGCAAGTTCTTCTTGGGGTAACTATGGCCCTGCCGCACTAAACACCCGCTCTGATGCCACACTACTGGTCGGGTGGGAAAGTTTTTCCAGGGCAAGCTCTGCCAGTTGCGGCCACAAATCCAGTTTGACTGCCCAGTAGTCCAGTGGATCTTCAATGTGGGGAGGCAGGGTGCAGTCCAAGTATGCCACCACCTGCTTGTTCAGGTCCTGCTTCAGGTCTAGCTGCTGCTGCTGCTGTTGAGTAGTTTCTTCACTAGGTGGGTGAAGAAAGCTGCTCATCAGCGACTCTAGACTTAAGTTTTTGCTGATGGAACTGGAACTGCTCCTACCCCTACACCGTGCCACAGCAGCCATGGCAGAGGAACGTGAGCACAGCGGGCCCCCCCTGTTCAGACCTGCGAGAGGATGGACGATGGCGTAGATAGGTAGCGGCCAACTGACTACATAGGATGTCTCTATAGTAGTTCAGTTTGTCCTCCCTCTCAGCGGGTGTAAAAAAGGCCCCCATTTTGGACCGGTTGCAAGGGTCCAACAAGATGGAGACCCAGAAGCCATCCCTCTGCCGAATGGTGACATGTCGGCTGTCACTACTAGTAATGAGTGGCAGGGGCAATATTTGAATTTGCGATATTTTGCAAATATTTGGGTGAATCTTCATGTTAAATTAGCGAATTCGAGAATTTGAGATTATTTTCTTGATTTCAAAAATCGGCAATGTAATTGCGCACACAATATAGGCATGCATCACTATTGCTACATTTTTCAAAATGCTAGAAGTTTCCTGAGACTGGAAAAAATGGTTGGCACAGCGGAATATTACAATAGCTTTATATGCAGATAGAGTGCTCAAATACATTCGCGATTGCGCAAATTGTTAATTAATGATGCACATATTTTTTGCCCAATATGTGCAACTTGACATTTTAGCAGGTCTGACTACATATTAGTGATTGGTGCACTAAGTATTTGGTAAACTTGTAACATCACAGCACTATGTATATAGCATGTAAGTGCAGGCCGGAATTAGGGCTGCAAGGCTGGATGGGGGCCTGGCATGACTGGGGCTTGAAGGGAGCGGATTCGGGGTTATGAAGGGTTAAGGAGGTAGGATAGTGACGGAAGGGATGGGGTGTGGCTAAGAGCATAAAAGGGATATCAAGGGTGGGAAAAGGGGCCATTTTGTGAGGACAGCAGTGTGGCAGCAGCCCCCACCCACCCATTTTTTGGCTGCTCTTTGCCTGGGTTAGGTGGGGGATCTCGAGTGTTTCTTAGTGTTGGTGGTAGGGCCGGGGGGTTGCGAGTGGATTACAGGTGGTCCGGCAGAGATTGGTGGGTGGGCTTTGTCATAGCGGCCTGGGGCGGTGGTGGGTCCTTGGGGTTGATGGTTATGGTGGCTCTGGCGTGGTGGGGAGGGAGCCAAAGGAGGCTCTGGACTTCCCAGGTACAGGTTTAAGGTGTGATATGGCTGGTAGCTTCCCACGTTGTTTGCCCTTGGTTACCGGTTCCTGCCTCGGAGCTGGCGTTTATCGGCTAGAGGTAATTTAACTGAGGACGGGGTTATCCATCATTTACGGGGCTCCAAGGACCCTCCTCGTGTTGGCATTCATAGGTTCTTGGTAAGGTCTTAGCGCGGGGCCTTCAGGTGCAAAGGGAAAAATCATTTATTATGAACAAGCAAAAATAGTACAAAAATTACCACTATTAAGCATTATTTTATTAATATATTGAATAACTCAGAAATACATAATTGACACAGATTAAAAACAGTTAAAAACCTAACCTAGGTCTGTAGGTCGAGGTCTCATGAACACAAAGTTAAAGTGCCAGTGCAAAGAAGGCAGGCAACACCAATGTTATATATGTGTATCCAGCCAATCCAGTGGTGTGGTACAAATCAATAAGATGACATATAGACAAAGTGCCAAAAAGTACACTACATTCCCATACACCACTGATAATTGGTCAAAGAGACACATACAAACAAATAATTAGTATATGAACAAGTGTACCAACCAAAGTCCAGAGACGCCGAGACCTGCAGACCTCCCCGACGCGGGTTTCGTCGTCAGCTTTTTTAAGGGGTGATGGTTTAAGGAAGTCCAAATCCAAACATATATAGCACAAAGGCGGGACCAAAGAATCCACTTCCTCCTAAATGTCCAATGCAAACCGCCCAATGATCAAAGCCAAACATCTCACCTGTATACTAATTTCAAAAGTTCATTATATGGCGCACACACCCCGCATGACATCACCAGACGCGTGGCAGCACATGACTCGCCCGGAGGTGTAACAACACCATCAGACCAATCCCCGAATCCATGCTACGCCGCACCGGTGGCGCATGCCCACAAATGTGTGCGCTCCATGGCCATCCATGATGGATGATGGCAAAATAGAGGGCATATCAGGCTCGCAGACAATAAACCTAAATGCGTGGCTATAAATAATAGTATATACCCTGATAAAGAAAACATATCCTAAACATATATAAGTATCTCAAGATATGCCCCAAAAGTTGGAACTGAATATCACATTACGTTTAACACAACTCATATATATATATATATTGTGTGTTACAGCAGTGACACAACAGTCAGATATTATTACAATTCATACATAGATGATACATGGGGCCCCATGTATACCCACAACCCAAATGAGTACAAGTGTAAATAATCACAATAAATCAAAACTTATTAGATTAGTGCCATAGTCACATGCAAAAAATACAATAAAAAAAAATATATATGAAAAATATATGTAGAAAAATATATATATGATAAATAATAATAATAATAAAAAATGTGAAAATGTGAAAAACAATACAATATAAATATTTATACAATATAAAGTCACATGGTGATCCATGTCCGGATTATGAGTCACCATGGACACGTGAATGTGCAGTGTGTGTGAACTAAATCAGTGCCAAATTATACACCACAAGCAACATAAAATGTACAAATAAAGAGTGCCTAAAAACTACAATTAATTCATTATTAAGAACTACAATTAGTTCATTATGAAATATCTTTAAATTAGTACAATGGGGCAGCCATAGTTAACTCCACTTAGTAAAAGACAATGTAGATGTCACGAAAGGGATCCAGCAATGCTGAGTGATATCGATTATGAAGCAAAATACCAAGGAGATTCTCATCACAAGACAATTACATCATCATAACCTGAAATACGTAAGGACAAATATTAATGCAGGACTTAATTCAATCACAATTAGGGACATCCAAACCATATAAGTAGTAAAAACAATATATATAATTATAAAAATTTAATTAAACAACTATCCACATAGTAACAGGTCACAAAAAGTAAAAAATCACAGAAATGACGTAAATGGAATCTTGTCAGTCAAACCACACGGTATCTGTGTATTAAGCTTTATAATCCATTTGCTTTCAATCTGCTCCAGGAGACGAAAAAGATCACCACCCCTCACACCTAAGGAGACCTTATCAATTCTGCGGAATTGCAATTCTTGCCACCGATTATTGTGACAATGGCGGAAATGACGTGCTATAGGTTTGAGTTTTTTTATTTTCTCTACATCAATCTCATCCATTTTTGCCGCTGCCCGTATGCCTTTTTGATGTTCCTGTAGGCGGACCCGTAACTGTCGTATTGTCACGCCCACATATATGTACCCACACGGGCATGTCGCATAATATACGACACCCGAAGTGCTACAATTAATAAAATGCACAATGTTTTACACTGACTCACCCGAGGAATCACAAAAGGTGTTGGTTTTGAAAATAACCTTACAGGAAATGCAATGACCGCACGCAACAGAGCCCCATTTTGGGCCCTTAGAACCAAGCAAAAAGCCAGAAGATGGTGGTATATAATTACATTTTACTAAGAAATCTTTGAGATTTCTACTCTGCTTTGCCACAACCAGAGGTACTGGTGTTAAAATCTGTTTAAGATCTGAATCCGATTGTAGTATTGGCCAAAACTTATTGAAGATCTTCCTAATATTGCACCATTGTGCATTATAATTAGTGATCATCCTCACCGTTTGTTTCTCAGAAGAGACTACATTATCTTTAGGGGTCAACAACGTCTCACGTCGAGTGTTTTTAGCTCTTATATATCCACGTTGTATATCAGAACGCCTATATCCCCTTTGAGTAAATCTCTGTGTTAGGACCTTAGATTCCAACTCAAAATCCACATCATTTGAACAAACACGCTTTGCACGTAGGAATTGACCAGTTGGTATTGATCTTTTCTGATGTTGAGGGTGAAATGAGGAGGCGTGCAAAAGGGAGTTCACCGTAGTCTCCTTACAATGGATACTCGTTTCCAACAGGCCTGATGTTGACACCTTGATCTTAATATCTAAAAAATCAATCTCCACCCGGCTCACCGTCTGAGTCAATGAGATGTTCCAAGTATTAGTATTAAGGCCTTGTAAAAAGGAGTTAAGCGCATCCCTAGAGCCCTGCCATATAAACAGGACGCACAAATTCAAACAAAAAGGAGCGTGAGAAAAAGATAACAATCAGGAAGCTCCGGAAGGGGGTTTCCTGAACGGAAAGAAAGAGAGAGAAGAGGATGGATAGGAAATGGAGAAAAAGAAAGATTGGGGGAGGGAGAGAGGGGGATAGAAAAGAGAGGGGGCGCCAGGGGATGCCCAATAAGGATAATCCGTAGGTCAGTATTAATAAGGTTTTAGGCAGCTCACAGACACGGGGTGACGAGCAGGCCGTGTTGTATACCAAAGTGGAAAAGAAAAAAAGCCCAGGTGGAGCGCCAAAATAGGGAAATAGAATCTTAGAATATCCATGGGGGGCCACTAGTGGGGTCCATGTTGGAAAATACGGTGGAATGTCAAAAATAAAAACATACAATATTGCTAGAGTAGCTGCAATAGTTTCTACTCACTTCAAGGGTCAAGATAAACTCAAGACACTTGGAGCCCAGAACCCCCCTCGCCGAGATCACCTGTAGTATGTTGAATTCCTTGGTGTCCAGTATCCAGAGGACCACACGGACCTCCAATGTTGTAAGGAAATCTTTTATTTGTTTAAGCTTGACGCGTTTCGGGGTTAAACATAAGACCCCTTCCTCAGGAGCATATAAAACCAACACTAACATGGGTAACTTAAATACACACACTTAGAATGTAAGACAAAGACACGTGGAGTGTTCACTTCCGGTCAAGTGGTGAGCGGACCGGAAGTGCACTCAGTGGTGAATCGCAAAAAATAGCATTAGATGTTTTAAAAAAGTGTGTTCAACGACATATTCAAATAAAAGTGTTAATCGGGAGCCCCCACCAACGGGAGCGGTATGAAAATACCAATAGCCGTAGGTTCTTCACCTCACTATCGGATCGGTAACTTCCGGTCATGGAGCACATGGAGGAAGGAGGCGGGCTAACCACTCCGATGTGCTGTCTCCGGTCACGTGATGCGTTCTGCGCTCCAGCGTGGAACGCAGGGTGACAGGAGCAGAAGCATTGTATTGACCGAGGGCTTCCGGTCATCTGATATTGTTGTGCGCCCCAGAGTGGAACGCAGAATGAATCTACTGAATGCAAGATGCCGTAGTGGGTGGGATTTCTAAAGTGCCGCACTTCCAGCAGAGTAGAGACTTCAAGGCACAGTCGGAATCCATTGGAATATCATTGGATATAGGCTCTTGATAAATATTATGAATTAATAGGCAATACATGATTCGGGTCATACATATAGATATAAACATAAATATAAATGTCGGAATGATATTGATATTATTATAATAATATATAAAAATATAAAAGGGAAAAATAAATAAATAAGTATATATATGAATAGATGAATAAACAGTATAAAAGTATAAGTGTAAAACTAACTATATAAATATATGTTTATATATATATATATATATATATATATATATATATATATATATATGTCATTTCAGTACGTCCGTGGAGTCACATACAAAAGAAGGTAAGCTCTCCACACATGGCTTCAAATAGAAGAATGAGAATCTCCTTGGTATTTTGCTTCGTAATCAATATCACTTAGCGTTTCTGGATCTCTTTTGTGACATCTACATTGTCTTCTACTAAGTGGAGTTAACTATGGCTACCCCATTGTACTAATTTAAAGATATTTCATAATAATTTCTTAATAATGAATTAATTGTAGATTTTTGGCTCTTTATTTGTACATTTTATGTTGTTTGTGGTGTATAATTTGGCACTGATTTAGTTCACACACACTGCACATTCACGTGTCCATGGTGACTCATGATCCGGACATGGATCACCATGTGACTTTATATTGTATAATAATGATTTTTTCACATTTTCACATTTTTTTATTATTATTATTTATCATATATATATTTTTCTACATACGTAATGTGATATTCAGTTCCAACTGGGGCATATTTGGAGATACTTATATATGTTTAGGATATGTTTTCTTTATCAGGGTATATACTATTATTCATAGCCATGCATTTAGGTTTATTGTCTGTGAGCCTGATATGCCCTCTATTTTGCCATCATCCATCATGGCGGCCGTGGAGCGCACACATTTGTGGGCATGCGCCACCGATGCGGCGTAGCATGGATTCGGGGATTGGTCTGATGGTGTTGTTACACCTCCGGGCGAGTCATGTGCTGCCGCGCGTCTGGTGATGTAATGCGGGGTGTGTGCGCCATATAATGAACGGCACCACTTTTGAAATTAGTATGCAGGTGAGATATTTGGCTTTGATTATTGGGCGGTTTGCATTGGACATTTAGGAGAACATGGCTTCTTTGGTCTTGCCTTTGTGCTATATATGTTTGGATTTGGACTTTCTTAAACCATCACCCCTTGAAAAAGCTGACGGCGAAACTTGCGTCAGGGACGTCTGCAGGTCTCGGCTTCTCTGGTCTCTGGATACTAATTATTTGTTTGTATTTTTCTCTATGACCAATTATCAGTGGTGTATGGGAATGTAGTGTACTTTTTGGCACAATCACAATACCTAACACCCTGCACTGGAATCAGCTACACTATATCACGATCTAACCTATACTGACTATCTCCCACTAACTATCTATATGATATATATAAGCTAACTAACTATCTAATGTAATGTGACACAGCAAAGCCCAGAGCACAGCAATGACACTGCTGCCTCTCTCAGAACTGAAAAAAAAAAAAAACTGCAGAAAATGGCTGCTGGGGAGGTTCTTATATAGTAAGGGGAAACTTTCCTATTGGTTGCTAGGGATGCTGCTAAGCTCAGACAAAGACAATGCAGCCTTCTCATTGGCCCACAAGAAGTGTTGAGCGAACAGTTTGAGAATAGTTCGGGTTCGTACCGAACTTTGGGGTGTTCGTGACACGGACCCGAACCCGAACATTTTCGTAAAAGTTCGGGTTCGGGTTCGGAGTTCGGCATGTTCTCTCGGCGCATTTTGAAAGTACTATATAGCAGAATAGTACAGGCTTAAAGCTGAAATCGCATTGCGATTACAACTTTGAGCTACCGATCCCCATGGGAAAGCCTCCTCCAGTAGAATGTACTGTCGGATGTTTGAATTACGTTGAAATCGCAATGCGATTCTTATATATTTGCTTAATCGCATTGCGATTTCAACTTCTCAAATCCGACAGTACATTCTAGCATTGTTCCCATGGTGATGTAGAGGGTCCATTAGCACGGAATCCGGCTGAAGCAGAAATCGCAATGCGATTCTTAGAACTCAAATAAATCGCATCACACTACACGTTCTAATTGCATTCGATTTTAACTTTACTGTTTGGTTTTGTATTGCGATAATACAAAATTTGAATAATCGTGTGCGTGCTGTTCTAGCATGCAGTGCTATTCGTATCCCACTCTTAAGTTCTAATCGCATTCGATGTTAACTTATGCATTATTTTTTTTTTCTGCCAGGCATCAGCAGTAAGTTAAAATAGAACGCGATGCCTGGCAAAAAAAAAGCATAAGTTAAAATCAAATGCGATTAGAACTAAGAGTGGGATACTGAATAGCACTAGTGTTGTTGAGCGCACATTTCGAGAATAGTTCGGTCCGTACAGAATTTTGGGGTGTTCGTGACACGACCCGAACCCGAACATTTTCATAAAAATTCGGTTCGGTTTTGTAGTTCGTCATTTTTGTGGCGCATTTTGAAAGGCTGCAAAGCAGCCAATCAACATGCATCATACTACTTGCCCTAAGATGCCATCGCAGCCATGCCTACTATTGGCAAGGCTGTGATTGGCCAAGTGCAGCATGTGACTCAGCCTCTTTATAAGCTTGTGCGCACGTCAGGACGTGCTCACTCCCGATGTGAATAGAACAGGGATAGATGCAGCTGCTGTGAGGGCGAGATAGGCAGGGAATAATCGAGGAAAAAAACCTGAGAAGAAGTGAAAGATCTACACCAGTGAATCAAAACAACTCAGCTGAGCTGTTCACTGAAAGTTTATTTTTTTTTACACTGGCCAGATAGATTTTTACCGGCACATGTAACTGGGCTGACCGGCTGCGGCCATTTTGGGACCTGTGGTGCGCCAGCTCAAGCTGCCACAGAGTCCAAAGAAAAGCTCCAAAGAATTGAAAAATCTACTCCTGTGACACAGAACAACAGCGATTCAGCTGCTCAGTCAAAGTCAGTGGCGTTGCGAGGGGGGTGCGGGAGGTGCGGGCCGCACCGGGTGACACCACTGATCGGGTGACACCAGTGCCGGCGATCAGTGCAGTGAATAAATTATCTTGTGCTGGCAGCCAGCACTGGTGTCCCCCATTGTCAGTATGCTTGGGGACACCCAATGTATTTTAATCTAATTTAGCTTCTATTTCTGAAAAGTTGCAACCAGGATTCGAACTCACAACCTTTCATATCAGAGGCAAGAACACTAACCACTGAGCTATGGAGCTCAATGGTAAACTGTATTAGAAATACACATTTATTTTTTTATTTAGTTATACTTCTGCTATATAGGAATACCTAATACATGATACACTACTAAGAGTTTTTTCAACATAATTTATCATTGAGCTTCATAGCTCAGTGGTTAGGGTTTTTGCCTCTGATGTGAATGGTTGTGAGTTCTAGTCCTGGTGGCAACCTTTTAGAAATAGAGGCTAAATTATGCATTAATGTACATCAGAAGTATGATAATATATATTTGTGGTCGGATTGGCTATCAGAAAGGTGTACCTAACCTAACAACCCTATCTACGACAAGCAGTAGAATTGTGCCATGACTGCTGCGGTAGGGCAGCATAAAGGGGGCCACCCTAATATGAAATGACTGTAAGAAGGTGTGGGTGGGTGGGAGAAATCAGCTGAACCGGTGTCAGCCTGGACCCACAGGTGCCTATAAATAGCCTAGCAAACAGCTAGCCTACGCCCACAGGTGCATGTAAATTGCCTTGTAATCAGCCTCCCCTCCCACAAATACAGCAAATATATTTGCTTAATACTTATGCTTCTGATATAAACATAAAAAAATTTAGCTATGGAGGGGGGGGGCCTAACATTTTTTGCTGTGGGGCCCAGTCATTTCTAGCTACGCCCCTGGGTGACACCACCAGGAGAAGAGAGAAGAGCACTTGCATTATGGAAGTACTCATCTCCCTACATTCATCTGTATCGCGATACAGATGAACACTGCAGCAGGGGAGGGAGAGGCATCTCTCTTCCCTGTTCCTCTGATAGGCTGCCGGCACAAGGCCAGCAGCCTATCAGAGGCAGGTGCAGGCGGCGCGATTACGTCATCGCTCCGCCTGAGCTGTACTGCTCGGGACAGGCCTGCATCGCATCACTGCCATGGAGGTAAGTATGTGTTTTGTTTTGTTTTTCTGTGAGGCGCTGGGCTGCCCTGGGGAGTCATTGCTGGCATAAAGGGACACTTTGGGGCAATGGCTGGCACATGGGGAACACTATGGGGGCATTGCTGGCATATGGTGGACAATATAGGGCATTACCGGCACATGGGGGACACTATGGGGGAATTGCTGGCACATGGGGACACTATGGGGGCATTGCTGGCACATGGGGGGACACTATGGGGGCATTGCTGGCACATGGGGGACACTATGGGGGCATTGCTGGCACATAGGGGACACTATGGGGGCATTGCTGGCACATGGGGGACACTATGGGGCATTGCTGGCACATTATGGGGACACTATGGTGTTGGATGGGAGAATAATACTATGGGGGTATATTATATAGGCACATTATGGGGGCACTAAGAAGGGGCATTTAATACTGGCACATTCTGGGGGACACTATGGGGGAATCTTATACTGTCACATTCTGGGGGCACTATGGGGAAGAGGAGAGGAGCACTATGTGGGCATTTACTAGGGGCATTATATAGGGATATTTTATACTTGCACACATTATGGGGACATTAGCTCAACTGGCAGCACTGAGGGAGTTTTTTTTGTACTGGCACACAGAACGGGAGCACTTTTGAATTAGTGCACATTATTATTATTACTGAAGGTGGCAGGTGAGTTGTTAATAAGGTAGGAGGGTGATGAAAAAGTAGGAAGCTAAGATGTCTTTTGTCAAACTACAGAGACGAGAGATGGGTGAAAAATCATCATGGCGATCTGATCTGAAAGGAGAAGATGATGACACCCGAAATAGTAGGCAGCACGATGTTACTCCTTTGAAAACGAAATAGTTCTCCCACTGTGGGAATTCATTTAACATAAGTAGCATTTAAAAAATTCTGGTGTCCAATTTGCAGCAGTCTTCTTGTAATTTATAGCGTAAAAAGGAATTATATCTTCCAGTGTGGGAATTTTTGGGCTTAAAATTAATATATTTTATTGTGGTGCGAGTTGAATCGCAACAATGAGGAAACATTCTATTAAGGGACGGGGTCGCGGTCGTGGTGGTGTCCGTGGAGCCTCTGTTGCTGGTAGTGGACGTGGACGTTCGCCCTCAGGTGAACAAAGTAGTGAACCAACTCCCTCAAGTAGCCGGCAGAATTTACAGCAATATTTGTTGGGGCCCAATGCCGTTATGAGGATGGTAAGGGCTGAGCATGTACAGGCAGTAGTCGATTGGGTGGCCGACAGTGCTTCCAGCACGTTCACCACATTGTGTTCCACCCAGTCTTCTGCGGAAAGCGCACAGGTGGCACCGGAAAACCAAGCCCATCAGTCTGTCACATCACCCCCATGCATATCAGGAAAACTGTCCGAGCCTCAAGTTATGCAGCAGTCTCTTCTTCTGTTTGAAGACTCTGCTGGCAGGGGTTCCCAGGGGCGTCCACCTAGCCCTTCCCTAGCAGTGGAAGACATACCATGCACTGACGCACAACCACTTATGTATCCAGATGATGACAACATGGGAATACCACCACAGCAGAGTCACCCAGTCTCTGATGATGACGAAACACAGGTGCCCACTGCCGCGTCTTATTGCATTGTGCAGACTGAACAGGAGAAGGTCAGGGAGGAAGACTGGGTGGAAGACGATGCAGAGGACGATGAGGTCTTAGACCCCACATGGACTGAAGGTCGTGCCGCTGACTTAAATAGTTCAGAGGAAGAGGCAGTGGTGAGACCGAGACAACAGCGAAGCCAAAGAGGGAGCAGGGGGCAAAAGCAGAACACCCGCCGTCCCGAGAGTTCGCCTGCTATTGGCCAGCGCCAACAGGGACCCAGCACCCCAAAGGTATCTTCAAGGAGTTCCCTGGCATGGCACTTCTTCAAACAATGTGCTGAGGACAAGACCAGAGTGGTTTGCACGCTGTGCCATCAGACCCTGAGGCGAGGCATTAACGTTCTTAACCTGAGCACCACCTGCATGATCAGGCATCTACATGCAAAGCATGAACTGCAGTGGAGTACACACCTTAAAAACAAGGAACCCGCTCAGGCTCCCCCTGCTCCCTCTACCGCTGCTGCCTCGGCTTCCGCCTCGAGAGGAATGTTGCCACCTGCCGAGCAGCAAACAGAGGATGTGCCACCGACACCACCACCACCACCGCCACCGTCACCTAGCGTCTCCACTATTTCACACAGCAGCGTTCAGCTCTCCATCTCTCAAACCTTTGAGAGGAAGCGCAAATTCCCACCTAGTCACCCTCGAGCCCTTGGCCTGAATGCCAGCATTTCTAAACTACTGGCCTTTGAAATGCTGTCATTCCGGCTGGTGGACACAGACAGCTTCAAACAGCTGATGGCCATGGCTGTCCCCCAGTATGTGGCTCCCAGCCGCCACTACTTCTCCAAGACAGCCGTGCCTTCCCTGCACATTCAAGTGTCTGATAAAATCAAGTGTGCACTGCGCAACGCCATTTGTGCCAAGGTCCACCTAACCACAGATACGTGGACCTGTAAGCACGGCCAAGGACGCTATATCTCACTAACTGCACACTGGGTGAATGTAGTGGCGGCTGGGCCCCAGGCGGAGAGTTCCTTGGCGCACGTCCTTACACCACCTAGGATCGCAGGGCATCATTCTCTACCTCCTGTAGCCTCCTCCTCCTACTCGGCTTCCTCCTCCACTGCTTCCACCAGCTCCTCCTGTCAGCCACACACCTTCACCACCAACTTCAGCACAGCCCGGGGTAAACGTCAGCAGGCTATTCTGAAACTCTTATGTTTGGGGGACAGGCCCCACACCGCGCAGGAGTTGTGGCGGGGTATTGAACAACAGAAGGATGAGTGGTTGCTGCCGGTGGGCCTCAAGCCAGGCCTGGTGGTGTGCAATAATGGGCGAAATCTCGTGGCAGCTCTGGGACTAGCCGGTTTGACGCACATCCCTTGCCTGGCGCATGTGCTGAATTTGGTGGTGCAGAGGTTCATTCAGCACTACCCCAACATGTCAGAGCTGCTGCATAAAGTGCGGGCCGTCTGTGCGCGCTTCCGGCGTTCACATCCTGCCACTGCTCGCCTGTCTGCGCTACAGCGGAACTTCAGCCTTCCCGCTCACCGCCTCATATGCGACGTGCCCACCTGGTGGAACTCCACCTTGCACATGCTGGAGAGACTGTGCGAGCAGCAGCAGGCCATAGTGGAGTTTCAGCTGCAGCACGCTCGTGTCAGTCGTACTGCGGAACGGCACCACTTCACCACCAATGATTGGGCCTCCATGCGAGACCTGTGTGCCCTGCTGCACTGCTTTGAGTACTCCACCAACATGGCCAGTGGCGATGACACTGTTATCAGCGTTACAATACCAATTCTATGTCTCCTAGAGAAAACGCTTAGGGCAATGATGGAAGAGGAGGTGGCCCAGGTGGAGGAGGAGGAGGAGGAGGAGGGCTCGTTTCTAAGACTTTCAGGCCAGTCTGTTAGAAGTAGCTCAGAGGGAGGTTTTTTAAAGCAGCAGAGGGCAGGTTCACAAGTCGCCAGCCAAGGAACTCTAATGGAGGACGAGGAGGATGAGGAGGAGGTGGAGGAGGACGAGGATGAAGCAGGTTCACAGCAGGGTGGCAGCCCACACAGCTCAGGCCCATCACTAGTGCGTGGCTGGGGGGATACGGTGGACGATGACGATACGCCTCCCACAGAGGACAGCTTGTCCTTACCTCTGGGGAGCCTGGCACACATGAGCGATTACATGCTGCAGTGCCTGCGCAACGACAGCAGAGTTGCCCACATTTTAACGTGTGCTGACTACTGGGTGGCCACCCTGCTGGATCCCCGGTACAAAGACAATGTGCCCACTTTACTTCCTGCACTGGAGCGTGATAGGAAGATGCGCGAGTACAAGCGCCCGCTGGTAGACGCGCTCCTGAGAGCATTCCCAACTGTCACAGGGGAACAGGTGGAAGGCCAAGGCCAAGGCAGAGGAGGAGCTAGAGGTCGCCCACGCAGCAGTGTCACAGCCAGCTCCTCTGAGGGCAGGGTTAGCATGGCAGAAATGTGGACAAGTTTTGTCTCCACGCCACAGCTAACTGCCCCACCACCTAATACGGAACGTGTTAGCAGGAGGCAGCATTTCACTAACATGGTTGAACAGTATGTCTGCACACCCCTCCACGTACTGACGAATGGTTCGGCCCCATTCAACTTCTGGGTTTCAAAATTGTCCACGTGGCCAGAGTTAGCATGTTATGCCTTGGAGGTGCTTTCCTGCCCGGCGGCCAGCGTTTTATCAGAACGCGTATTCAGCACGGCGGGGGCGTCATTACTGACAAGCGCAGCCGCCTGTCCACAGCCAATGTGGACAAGCTGACGTTCATAAAGATGAACCAGGCATGGATCCCACAGGACCTGTCCCTCCCTTGTGCAGAGTAGTCCTTAATAACTGCCTAAAACATGTCTTGTTGTACTACGGGCCACTTCTTTATTTAATACAAATTTTATGTAACCCACAGTTGAATGAAACTCTCCTCTGTCTGGGCGTCGGGGCCTAACTAGATGAAAGTGGCCTGTTAAACTATCGGGTGACATGAAGCCATAACCTCTGCCATGCTACCTCTGTCCTCTGTCTGGGTGCTGAGGCCTAAGTCAAATAAAGCGGTCTTCTGCTGTGCTGGGGGATATGAAGCTAATCTCTGACCTCTCTCCTCTGTCTGGGTCCAAAGGCCTAAGTCACTGAAAGAGGCCTTCTCCTGTGGTGTGTGATATGATGCCTGAATTTGTGCTGTGGGACCTCTCTCCTCTTCCTGGGTGCAGGGGTCAAAGTATCTAAAAGTGTCCTTCTCTTGCGGTGGTTGATATGATGCCTGAATATGTGCTGTGGGGCCTCTCTCCTCTGTCTGGGTGAAGGGGTCAAAGTAACTTTATGGTGGCTTCTCCTGTGGTGGTTGATATTATGCCTGATTCTCTGCTGTGGGACCTCTCTCCTCTTCCTGGGTGCAGGGGTCAAAGTATCTAAAAGTGTCCTTCTCTTGCGGTGGTTGATATGATGCCTGAATATGTGCTGTGTGGCCTCTCTCCTCTGTCTGGGTGAAGGGGTCAAAGTAACTAAATGGTGGCCTACTCCTGTGGTGGTTGATATGATGCCAGATTCTCTGCTGTGGGACCTCTCTCCTTTGTCTGGGTGCTGGGGTTGAAATAATAGTAAGTGACCTTCTCCATTGGTGGGTGACTTGAAGCCTGATTCTGTGCTATGGGACCTCACTCCAATTAATATTGTTTAATTTTTATTTATTTTATGTTAACTCATCATTTCCCTATCTACATTTGTTTGCAGGGGATTTACCTACATTTTGCTGCCTTTGCAGCCCTCTAGCCCTTTCCGGGTGTGTTTTACAGCCTTACCAGAAACCTTACCAGATCTAGCACATAAACCAGTTGAACTTGAAACCCTTGAAAGATTACAGTAATGAAAAATAATTATTAATATGGGCAACACTATCTGTACCCTTTGTTTCCAATCAAACAAAACGCAATAAATTTGATTTAACATTATAGTTTTATAAAATAATCTTTAACAAAATAGAATTATTTTTTAACATAAATATATAAATAACCAAAAAAATTAGGGTAATTTTTAAATTTTCTCTGCTCCTCCAGCAGATCATCGATGTCCTTAAGATGAGCCTCCTCCATGGCTCGCATTTGGTGGGAGAACTGCATCTTGAGCTGCCTCATCTTCCTGGTTTGCTGCTCCCTGAACTGCTGCATTCGCAGCTGGTGCTTCCTTCGCATTGTTTTTATTTTTTTTAACATGATGTTGTCAGCTGTAAAATAAATGAAATAAAATTTGGAAATGTACATTAAAATACAATCATTAATTGTTATATAAAGCAGATGATATTTTTTTCTTGAAATCTGTTATATATTGGTTTAGGTAGGATTAATAATAGTTCCTTTTAGTTTTGGGTTATTGACTTAGTAGTTACGTTAATGGTTTTGATGTTGATCAATTGCTTTTTAGTGTTTATTTTTTATATTACTGTTATGTGTTGCACTTTATTTGTTGCCTGTTTTATTATATTTTCTTCATTTAAAAAAAATATATAGTTTGTTAAAATATATTCATACAAAAATGTATATATTGCATGCTTGTTATATCGTACTTCCAAAAATGTATGTGTCAGTTAGATACGTTATGGAAATCAGTACTTCCACCCGTAACATTAGCTTTCTGGGACACTGAATAAATAAAAATATCCACATCATCCATTTACCTTCTTGTCGGGGGGTAGTGACCATCTCCTCTTCTGCCTCCTCAGAGTCATCACCCTCCTCCACTGCAGCAGGTGGGCTATGGGCCCGATAGCCTGATGACCCTGCCTCTTCCTGCTCCTCCTCGTCCGAGTGGTCTGTCTCCTCCTCCACCTCCACCGCCTTCTTCTTTTTAGAGAGCTTGGCTCTCACTTTGGGAAGCGGAGCATCTGTAATGATGATGACCAAATTTTTAAAAATGCCAAGATAAACAAGTAACGCCAAATTACAGTTAAAGGTACACAAATTAATCTATGGTAGTGTCTGGATGGCATAATAATTAACTACACCTATCTTTCTTCTCCTTTT
Organism: Bufotes viridis; assembly: GCA_033119425.1. Lineage (NCBI taxonomy): Eukaryota > Metazoa > Chordata > Amphibia > Anura > Bufonidae > Bufotes > Bufotes viridis. The sequence goes on along the minus strand of CM065592.1, from coordinate 378,256,545 downwards.
GGCTTAGATCAAGTGTAGTATCATCAGTGTCTGCCTTGACCTGCCGGCCCAGGAACCTGTGGGTACCCCCTGCACTCTGCCTTTGAGCATCGTTGATTAAGTTCAGCTTCAACTCACTGCTGCTATTGGGTGTTGGGCCACTCCCAGGGAACAAGAGTGATTCGAGTCTATGACTTCATTTGGGCATGTGGCCTAATTGTCCTGATCGATGCTTGTTGTCTACACTCGTCCAGACGTGCGAGGAGTTTGGACAAGCTTCAGGGGCCAAAGTCAACTGTGTAAAGTCAAAAACATATGTGGCCCAGAAAGAGGTCTCATATTGCCACCTTTAGCACCCTTTCCCATCAGTTCAACACCACTGTACTAAGTGATTTATTGTAAAGGGTTAAAATACTTATTTCTCTCACCAACATATTGTTATCTATCTGCTCAGTTATGCAAATAAGTATTGTACCTGGAAAAGATTTATCTCTGATCTTAGTGATCAGATCCATCCTGTGGCGCTTCAGATCTGACCACTTTTTTAGAATCGCATCCTTCCGATGAGTGCACCCATGCTTCTGCCACAGCTGGAAAGCAATTCTCCGCACTATGGCCTGCTTTTCGCCCCTTGACCTTCTGCGGTCGTACCCCTTCTCCAACATTTCCTGCAAGATAATAATTAAATCATGTAATCCCACAGTTCTAAAATACAATTAATAGTTATCATAGTCATAAGAACCATCAAAAATAACATTTAATATCAAAACAGTCAAAGAGCAGAACATCGCCATCCCTTTAAAAGTGACTTGAACATTGCCGCCCCTTTAAAAGTGACTTGAACACTGCAGCCCCTTTAAAAGTGACTTGAACATCGCCATCCCTTTAAAACTGACTTGAACATCGCCATCCCTTTAAAAGTGACTTGAACATTGCCGCCCCTTTAAAAGTGACTTGAACATTGCCATCCGTTTAAAAGTGACTTGAACATTACGATCCCTTTAAAAGTGACTTGAATATTGTCGCCCCTTTAAAAGTGACTTGAACATCGCCATCCCTTTAAAAGTGACTTGAACATTGCGATCCCTTTAAAAGTGACTTGAATATTGCTGCCCCTTTAAAAGTGACTTGAACATCGCCATCCCTTTAAAAGTGACTTGAACATCGTCATCCCTTTAAAAGTGACTTGAACATTGCCACCCCTTTAACAGTGTCTTTCACTAATCACTCATGTAGTTGTGCAGTCTGCTAAAGCCTGTGATGAGTTTATGTCACCAAGCAGTAGGACATGTGACAGTGTAAGGCAGTTATGAGATCAGTGAAGGCCTGCAGGCTTCTTGGCTAATAAAAATCATTAATAAGTTTAAATCACATTACTGCATTACACACTAACTAAGTTCAATTACTTACAGTTATTAAGAAATCCAGCTCTTCTTTAGAGAAATTACTTTTCGCCATAATCGCTGGGACAGTCACCAATCTCCACTCTCGTCTCTCTCGATCCGATCCGAGGTAACGCACACACGTACAGACGCACGTACACGATTCTTGAATAGTTGTATTATCGCGATAATAAAACTAACAGTGTAAAGTTGACTGTATTGCTCTAAGTTATATTCGCGTACGAATGTAACTTCAATTACAGCACACCAATACTAAAACTGACTAAGAGACAGCTTTAAGTTCTGTTCGAACGCGATTGCAACTTTGGAACTTAAAGTGGTATACGATTTTAAAAGTTGAGTACTAAAAAGTTGAAATCGCAATGCGATTCTTATGTATTTGCTTAATCGCATTGCGATTACAACTTTGAGCTACCGATCACCATGGGAACGCCTCCTCCAGTAGAATGTACTGTCGGATGTGAGAATTAAGTTGAAATCGCAATGCGATTCTTATACATCTGCTTAATCGCATTGCCGTTTCAACTTAGCATTGCTAAATAATTCCATCCATATTCGTTAACTTACTGACTCAGTAAGTTAACGATATGGATGGAATTATTTAGCAATGCTAAGTTGAAATCGCAATGCGATTAAGCAAATATATAAGAATCGCATTGCGATTTCAACTTAATTCTCAGATCCGACAGTACATTCTACTGGAGGAGGCGTTCCCATGGTGATCGTTAGCTCAAAGTTGTAATCGCAATGCGTTTATTGCGGTATATTATCCCTCTGGGTGTCTTTTACAGCCTTTTTAGTGCCCAAAAGTTCGGGTCCCCATTGACTTCGATGGGGTTCGGGTTCGGGATGAAGTTCGGGTCGAGTTCGGATCCCGAACCCGAACTTTTCCCGGAAGTTCGGCCGACCTCGCCGAACCCGAACTTCCAGGTGTTCGCTCAACTCTACTCATCTTTAATCATGACGGAAGTTTTTTTGCTGATCCGTGACTGATCCAGCAAAAATGCTGGAATGAAAGTAGCCTTTCCATTCTGAATGGAAAGAGATCCCTTCAGGATACATCTGGATGTCTTCCGTTCTAGCAGCATTCTGTTTTGTGACCAGACACAAAAAAACTGCAAGCTGCGGTTTTGTGTCTGTTCTTAAAATCGGAAAAAGACAGCTCTGGCACTGAAAACTGTGTAAGTCAATGGTGAAGGATCCATTTTTTTGGAGTCTAAAAAACCGATGCATCACCCATTGACTCAATGTATTTAGTGACGGGTCAGTTTTTTTTTTTTTCATTTTGATTTCACACAACTGCATCCTAAAGGTATCTTGTATCCTGATGTGCAAAATCAAAACGGATCCGTTTAATTCCATTATTGAGATACTCTGCCGGATCTCAATACCGGAATTATCAACACAAGTGTGAAAGTAGCCTTTTGTACAAAATGAAATTGTGTCTACTATTTCAGTCCCCCGTCCTGACATAAAGTTCCCTATGTGCATGCATATATTTCTGAAGTTGTTGCCATGGTGTATATTATTTGTGCCGCACATTCTTTAAGCCGCACATTCTCTAGAATATGAGCATAAAGCTATAAGCAAGTATTGAGTGATGTGAAAAACATTTCTAATAAAAATTTTATTTTTATGTGAGAAGATTCAAATACTGCTGTACTGCATGAACTACCTGAACCAAATCAAATTCTCAGGTCAATTCCTTTTTCCAAGTGCTCCTTAGATAACAAAGTCTTGTTCTGTGAATCTGTTCAATATATTAAAGTTGATTCACTCGGACAGTGTGTAAGATATGATACATTAATCTGGGCCATTTCAATTTCTGAGACTGTGACTATAAAACTGGTGTGCTGCATACCTAATTTTTGAATATCTGATTTATGCATCTTTCTGATCCAGAATGTTGCTGGTATTGTGCATACGGCTCCTGTATTAACAACAGGCTGCATCAGCGTTCATATCTTATCTTGTTAAATCATACAAATGTTGCTGGATAAAAAGGATGGAATCGAGGCCTCGATTGGCTGGATGGAGGGAATTTGAATGCATTTTCTGAGGGGACATTCTTATTTGTATTCCAGGGCCTGAACTATCTCTCAAATACCTGTGTTATTTCCATATAAATATATGCATACATACATAAATACTACACTCATGAAAATCTAAAAAAAAAAGTGTGAGAGAAGCCACCCTTTAAAATTGTAAAAAATAAATAAGAAAGTATCTGCAGTTTATAAAATTGTTGTTGATGTTAAAAAAAGGAAAAGACAGGAATGTGTTAAGACTCTCTGTGCAGGAGCAATAAAAAAAAAAAAAAACATGTAAAAACAACGTCAGGCATATCCAAATTTTATAAACTGCAGCTTTATGTACTGCATTATTTTACCATATATCGTATTTTTCACCCTATAAGACACACTTTTCTCTCCCACTTTTTTTCAAGGAAAGTACTAATGAGCACTTCCATTATAGAATTTCTCATTAGTACAGTAGGACTGGGGCACGGTAAATACATTTATCCTATGCTGGCTCTATACTCTCCCATCCCTAGTCTTCTGCTGGCACCACACTCTGTTCTGTCACCTGCGCACAGCATGAAGACATAGAGGTCGCAGAGCACGCCTATGTTCTCACGCTGTCCACAGGTCACAGCACAGCGTGCAGCACCTGCAGGATATGACCAGGAAGCGGTGAGTAATGCAAGAACAAGAAGCATGGTATTCACTGCTCTTCAGTCTTACCGTACTCATGAGTGGTTTCATAATGAAACAGTTCATTATTATTCACACTACTGGGTGCACTACCATTTTCCCCACACTTTTTGGGGGGGAAATTGCATCCTATAGGTGAAATACATGGAATTTTTTTCACTGTTTTATTTACATAATAGAGTTAAGAGTGATGGACTGCCAGACGCAAAAGGACCACATCAACTGTCATGTGATCGATGGATTCTTATTATTGCAAAAAACAACGCATTTCGGAGATATACTGTATTTTTCACCCATAAGACGCACCTAGGATTTAGAGGAGGACAATAAGAAAAAAAAATACTTTTCATTAGACCTCGGGTCAGACCACCAATCAGACCTCCAATGTTAATAAGACCCCAGTAAGACCTCAGATCCCACCCCAATGTGAATGGCCCCCAATCAGACCTCAGATAGAAGCCCATGCCTCTTTCAGCCCCCATGCCTCTCATCACCCAAATATCAGCCCCCATGCCTCTCATCAGACCTCATATAAGCCCCCATTGCCTCAGATCAGCCCCATATCAGCCCCTATGCCTCTCATCACCCCCACATTAGCCCCATTGCCTCAGATCAGCCCCCAGCAGCCGCATGCTTTATAAAATAAATAAACCACTTACCTCTTCTGCTTCGGATGCCGACACTAACTCACCGCCTGCAAACGTCGTCTTTCTGCTATTGGCTATGCTGTGAACCAGCGTGCACAGCGTGAGATCACAGAGCGCCCTCACGCTGTGCACAGCCACAGTACAACCGACAGCTGAGGACCAGGAATCGGTAAGTACAGAGCACCCATTCACCGCTTCTCGGTCCTCCGGTACTAATGAGTGCTTCCATAATGGAAGCGCTCATTAGTATTTGCCCCATAAGACGCTGGGGCATTTTTCCCCCACTTTTGGGGCAAAAAATACGATAATTCTCCTTCTTCAGGTTTTATTTACAATATAGGCAACTGAAGTCTAGGTGTCTATAGCGGTTTAGAATCCATACATTCATACACTACTGACATTTTAGTGGTAAACAATGTGCTATGCAGGGCTCCTGTCTGTGGTCGCTTCACTCTGCTAAAAGCCCTACATACCACATCAGTGCAGATTTGCTATGTAAGACAGTGCTTATGTCAGCACACTCACTGCAGTCCTACACCTGTAGACCCTTACACCTTTGAAATGTCAAAGTGTATGCATTCCATAGAACTTTGGGTGCCTATCTTGTAAATAAATTGGGAAAGTAAAAAAAAAAATTACAATAAAACAAAGTATATTACTATAAAATATAAGTATATTAAAAAAACAATTTATGGGATTTAAAATAGTTTTTTAATAAAGTTTTTCAAAAGGTTTAGTACACTTTAACCCAGGCATCCTCAAATTACGGCCCTTCAGCTGTTGTAAAACTACAACTTCCACAATGCCCTGCTATAGGCTGATACCTATAGGCTGTTCGGGCATGCTGGGAGTTGTAGTTTTGTAACAGTTGGAGGGCCGCAGTTTGAGGATGCCTGCTTTAACCCCTTTAAAATGGCACCCTCTTGCAATGCCGATTGCAGAAATCTAACCCCTGAGATGCTGTGGTCTGTTGTGACCATGATAGCTGAAGCGGCTTTCCCTTGGAGCACTGGTATCCTGGGGCCATAACTCAGATCAGGGAGGCCGTTCATTGGTGCTGGCCTGCTGGAGGCCATCATGCCTACCACAGGTACATTTCTATGCAGGTCTGCAGGTGGCAGTGCTGAATCCTAAAATGCCCATATTATTAAAATATAAATGCACTTATCCCATACCGTGAACATCATACTTGAAATGAAAAAACTAAATGGCTGATTTGCTGCTTTTTAATTGCTTCACCTCCCTAAAAAATAAAAAGTGATAAAAAATAACAAACCCATTCCCTCACACTGCTCTGTATATTTACAATAACTATATAAAGGTTATGGGGACTACTGCAGACCCGAATAGAGAAGGTTCTGCTGAGGTGCAGATACCTGACATTAGACTCCCCACTCCAACAGAGAGACGCAAGACAACTGGTGGCTGTAGCAGACAGAGATGAGAGTTAAAAGATCCTCCTCTCAACCAGGACAGTGACTATAAGATCAAGCACCAAGTGCAAATGAGGAAGGGATGCAAATCCAATACTACGGTAAATGATACCCTGCAAAGCCCTTGCAGTAAAGGTGGCGAAACTACTGGCGATGGGCATTTAAGTCACTCTGGAAGCGACAGTATCATCCACATTACAACAGTTACATGCAGAGGTAGCATTCCTCTCAAATCCAGGAACTGGAGAAAAGGATCAGCTGAAGCTGAGCTGGAGAGGGCTCGGACACAGATTCACAATGTGATCTGTACAAATCAAAACCTGATAGACAAGGTGAAGGCCCTCAAAAAGAAGAACAATCAGAGGATTGTAGGATCACCCGAGTTGATTCCTCCTGGTCAATTAGCTCAAATATGCTCTGTGGAAATGCCACAGGTCCTGAGTCTCATGGGGCCTTTCATTATAGAAAGAGCTCACATTCTCGATCCTCCCAGAGAATTACACACTGATAAAGGGTCATCTAGACAGAGACTGGCAACAGTAAAATATCTGAACTATGCTGAAAAGTCAGCCATCTTGAGCAAGTTCAAGCATGCTACCTAGCCACTACAGGTGGGAGGACAGAAAATCGTGCTATTTGGCAACTAGTCAGTCAAAGTGGCCAAGAAAAGGTGAACTTTCTCCACAGTCTGCTCACTGTCCTGAGGGTTTTCCAGACTGATGGCACTATTGATATATATTTTACTCCAAAGGACCCAATGGCAGCATAAGATCTGGACTTCCCCTCAAACACTATTCTGGAAAGATCACCATCCCGGGAAGGGATGGAAGGGGGGTTTATCCCCCAGAGATGGGTTAAAACCTTTCAGGTCCCACAAAAGGTCCCATGGATTCTCACCTATTCTAAGAGGACCACTCAATTCCCAGGATTAGAGATCAGGCTGGTACTGAAGAAGTGGGAGGTTTGAGATCTAATCAGTGAGAGTTTTTGCATAATTTAAATTTTCAGATTTGCTGATTTTGCCAGGGTCCTTGCACCCAAGTACTATACCAAGTAGTGGTATTGTATATGACAAAGATTGAGAGGTAGGAAGATGATATACTTATCTGTATTTTCCCCAAGATAGTTAGCATTGAATATAGGGGAGGAGTTACAATTACGTATTATCTAGTGTACATCTCCAAAGGGAGTTCTGGAACTTGACAAAGTGGTATTTATCCAGGACAATGGTAGAATAGATAGGGGAGTAGGGAACTGTTCAATGGAACTCATAGTTTTGGAATAAGTTTCAATAAAGCCTAGAGACATGGGCAATATTGGTGAAAATAATGTGCTGTTCTGAATTAGGAGATGATAGCTGGATGAGTTTGTCTGAACCAAGTCCAGTCTGAAATTTGCTATTTTTGTGTGTTGTGTAGAATACAGAGAAGCAGGGTGGTTGATAGCCAGAGTTCAATTTATACATGATTACTTAAGTAATAGCCAAGGTGTGGCAGCAATCTACATGTGTGTATTAGGGTGATATTGAGCATCAAGCTTCAATTATCCATTTTCATATATTGAGCATCAAGCTTCAATTATCCATTTTCATTGATATTTAGTTTCCACACGGTTGCAATTTATTTTTATTAAGCTATATATATAGATAATTAATGCAGCAACACCCAAGGTGTGGCAGCAATCTACCTTTGTGTATTAAGGTGAAATTAAGGTGAAATTGAGTATCAATGATCCATTTACGTATATTAAGTTTCCACACAGTTGCAATTTAATTTTTTTTAGGGATTCAGTTTACTCAAGCTGCATAGATACAGGATTAAAGAAATAATACCCATGGGGTGGCAGCAATCTACCTGTGTGTATTAAGGGAAAATTGATTGTCAAGCCTTAATTGTCCATTTTGGTGAATTCAATTTCCACATGGTAATGTTAAATGCCAGTATATATGTATGTATGTATATATATATATATATATATATATATATATATACCACAAAAAGCAGCAGCACAGATGAAATAAAGTGGTGGGGTGCAATCCCTCTGGGAGGACGGACGGTCTTCCACTGTATATAAATACCCAAAAACGAGGTACCACTCCGTAGTCAGTGGTAACGGTGACCCAATTTATTCCCAGGCAACGTTTCCGCCTTCTCGTGGAGGCCTTTGTCAAGCAATACAATAGTGTCATGAGTGAACATATATACCCCTCTCAAAAGTGATCACATGGTATATAAGTAGATAATTAGAAAATGGAACAAGCATGACATCACAATACTTGTTTACATGATTTTGAGTTATACAAGCTTTAATCAGTGCAAAAACAACTCTAAATATATCAGGTGCTACTCAATAAACCTCAAAATCAGTGTATAGGTATATTTAATACCCAAAACATAGTGTATTTTTATTCAGTGAGTACAAAAGTGCAAGTGCTTACAGACTATCAAGAGTTAAAAACTGGTCAATCTGGTAACCACACAGCTGTGCAGTATCATTTTTTTATTAGAGAACATGAAAACAGCCTACCATTGGGTGGTCAGTGATGTCCGCATGTATCAGCGTTCCAATATGCTTATTGCGCATGCAAAATATAAAGGAAGTTAGCAAAAATGTGATAAATACAGGTTATCAGGTAATCTATCGTGGGCAAGTTAACCCAACATTTCAAATAAGTGAATAAAGTAAAATAAAAGGTGACTCTCCTATCAGCTCGGTGTCATCCTATCAGGGGAACTGCTAACAGTGAAAAAGTTAGTATGCCAATACCAACTAGCTCACTGCTCAAAGGAGAGTCATCCTACACACATACTTCAAGTTTGTAATGACAGGCAGGACAGTACCAACATAGAGGGGGGAGTATTAGCTAGACCCCACTCTCTGTTGGGAATGCCACCAAACGAAGACACTTAAATGTCCTCATTAGGTTGCAAAAATGTACCGCTGTCTTGTGAACATAATGAGCATTACATACTCTCATACACACATAAACGATAAATAATACACTGATGTAACCTCTTATGTCCAGTAAACTCAGTATACTATAAGATTTCAAAAGTCAGATTCCAAGCCCAACTCATGCGGACGCACAGGACCACTTCTGGCACTGCTGGAAAAAATAGGCAAAGGACTTCCATCACATAGATGACACTACTGTATAAACATACACCAGACTGGTAGATCCGGACCCCCAGGGCTAGCAACGCAAAAGTCTATATCTATCAAATAATCCCCACTTGAATTCAATGTTAAGCCATCAGGTTTTAATGTTTTTAAACGATAGATCCATACCATTTCACGCAGTTTCAATACTGCCTCCCTGTTCCCACTTCTTTAAAGGGCGGTATGTAATAATTCTGAATCTCAAATCTTTCTCTCTATGACTCACTTCAACAAAATGCTTTGATACTGGTCTTTTCTCTTCTGGCATATGTTATATCTATGGTAGTTTAACAATGTTTTAAGATCTAAGGTGGTTTCTCCTACATATAAGAGATTACAAGGACACTGAAGTAGGTATATTACAAAAGAACTGTCACAGGTTAAATAGTGGCGTATATCATACTGTACATTAGACTTTGGATGGATAAACGTATTACCTTTGTGCATGTACACGCAATTAACGCAGCTCAGACAGGGATAACATCCATTTCTTTTCACCCCAAAATAAGTTTGACCTGTTTCCATATTAGTTATATCAGCTTTAACTAGCTGATCACGTAAATTCACAGCCCTCCTATAGGACATCAAAGGGGGAATCTGAAACTCTTTTACCTGGCATAGATTACTTCTGAATATAGGCCAGTGTTTCCTGATAGCTTTGACAATATCATAGCTACCTGTTGTATATGTTGAAATAAAGGTCACACGTTCAGGTGATGCTTTGTTAGTGTTTACCCTCTGTGTCTCTAGATTGTCCAGATTTCTCTGTATCAATCGCCTAGGGTAACCTCTGTTGATAAATGTATTGGACATCTCTGTAAGTCTCCTAGACAGTGTAGTAGGATCCTTTACGATCTGTTGTACACGGAGGAACTGACTACGAGGAAGAGATCTAACCATAGATCTAGGGTGACAACTTTCAAAACGTAAAAGATTATTGCAATCCGTTTATTTAATAAATAAATCTGTAGTTAGTGATCCATCCACAATGCTCACCAAAGTGTCTAAAAATTGAACACCTGTTGTGGAGTATGTTACCGAGAATTTAATATCTGGATCTATATTGTTAAGGAACCTGTGAAAATCATATAGACCTTCATGTAGAACGCCAATACATACGGACATCACTGACCACCAATGGTAGGCTGTTTTCATGTTCTCTATTAACAAATGATACTGGACAGCTGTGTGGTTACCAGATTAACCAGTTTTTAACTCTTGATAGTCTGTAAGCACTTGCACTGAATAAACATACACTATGTTTTGGGTATTGAATATACCTATACACTGATTGTGAGGTTTATTAAGTAGAACCTGATATATTTTGAGTAGTTTTTGCACTGATTTAAGTTTGTATAACCCACGATCATGTGACCAAGTATTGTGATGTCATGCTTGTTCAATTTTCTAATTATCCACTTATGTACCATGTGATCACTTTTGAGAGGAGTATATATGTTCACTCATAACACTATTGTATTTCTTGACAAAGGCCTCAATGAGAAGGCTGAAACGTTGTCACGGGTATATGCGAACAACAGGAGTACAATCAGTGCACAAGCTACTGAGCGGACCCAAACTAGGGAGTATAAAAGGTAACCCCTGTCAGACCCTAAGAGCTCTCCCTGTGCTGCTATGCACATGCCCAGACCCTGATGGTGGGTCGAAGCATGCCCGCGTACCTAAAGCTGAGTGACACCTGAGACCTCTATGATAAAGGGGGGGGGGCACAGCCACCGGCTCCCTGCTCAGTATACAGATGGAACCGGGGTCGCCTCGGATCCAGTCAGCAAATAAACAAAACCAACAATGTCTGCAAACTTATCTGTAGGGGCTGCAGCAGCAGTGAAGACAGATCCAATCTCAGCAGACAATATCCGATGTTGCTTGCTTCAGCAAAACACACGTCCAGTGTAAAGAGACCACAGCAGTGTAGATACTCCAGTGGCTGACACAACTCAAGATGAGAAATATAACCCGCAAGGTGAAACAGGAAGAGGGGTGATTTAAAGGAAGAGGAATCAATCAGAGAAGGAACAGCTGGGAAGAGGGAAAGGAGTGAAAATGAACGTAAAGACCTCATCACAGGGGCGGAGAAACAGAGCTGTGAGAACTCCTCAAAACTCTGGTAGTGACAAACGTTGCGTGGGAATAAATTGGGTCACCGTTACCACTGACTACGGAGTGCTGCCTCGTTTTTGGGTATTTATATATATATCATTACTACAAGACACAGTGCAGTACAGCAATCTACAGTCTCTGTGAGTGATAACAAGAAATTGAGTGTCAGGCCTCAATTGTCTATTTAAGTAAATTCCATTTTCACATGGTTGGAATTTAATTTTTGTTTGGGATTGTTAAAATTAATTAAACCAGCATATATATGTTTGCTTGTGGCAAAAATCCTTCTGGAGCTGGCAGAAGTAGCAACAAAAGAAGGGGGATGGTAGCAGCAGTCGCAGTGACAGGCCAGAACTGCCAGTGTCATCCAGGGATCATGTTTTGACCAACAACCCAGCTGTCCTTGAATGGTTGACTCGGTCTTCAACATCATCTCAACTAACATCAGAACCCCCAGCCAAGTGTCCGTGGGTTCCTCTGACACCACTCTTAGTTAGCATGGCCCAGGAAAGAGGTCTGTGCCCCCATCCATCCTGAACCCTCCTCTTTCACTTTCTCTTATTTATACTCAGGAAGTATTATATGCTGTTGGCTCTGCTCTGCTTTTCAGTGAGGACAAGCCTATTGAGGACAGTCAGCAACTACTGCCCAGCCAAAATTTGGAGGAGAGATCTGCTTCTTCATCCTGTAGGCGAGCAAGTAATGATGATGAGAGTCACTTGGGAGCAGGCATTGTGAAGGCCAGCTATGTGGCCCTGAGACGCGTAGACAGTACGGTTGAGCGAACTTGTACCGGACTTTTACGATTTTTCACACCCGGACCCGAACATTTCCGTAAAAGTTTGGGTTTGGGTTCGTTGTTCTGCGATTTCTTCCCACTTTTTGAATCAGCAAGCCAGTCAGCAAGCGTCTCACTACTTTGCCCTAAGAAGCCATCATAGCCATGCCTACTAATGGCATGGCTGTGATTGGCTGAGTGCAGCATGTGACCCAGCCTCTATATAAGCTGGAGTTACATAGTGCTGCATGTCACTCTGCTGATCTTAATGTAGGGACAGGTTGCTGCCAGTGCTCTCAGGGAGAGATTAGGAAAGAAATCTGTTGAACTTGGTGGTGTGAAGTCTTCAAGCTACAGCAATTATTGAGGGAGGGTGCTACTGCTATTCTATATTTTTGTACCCCTCCCTGAGCCCAGTGATACTGCAAAAAAAATTTTTTTAATCCATCTGTTACTGAGGTAGGTGTCAGCGGCCATTTTAGCAACTGCAGTGTCCTTGGAACTGCATGTGACCTGCATATGTGACAGCTTGCCAGGGACATCAATCTAATCCTTTTTTGGTAGCTCAGTGAAGGAAAAATAACTTTTTATTGGCAGGTCAAGTCCCCTACATTACCTATTTTATAATTTAGGGGTAACATACTGCATTTCTGTAGTTGGGGGGGAAAAACCTGTATTGTGGTGCTGTAGAGCACTTGTGCATACAACGCACAAAAACTTATTTTAAATTTCAGCAGTGAAATACTGCATTAGTGTATTTTGGGGAAAGAAACCCGTATTGTTGGTTCATAGAGCACTTGTGCATACACCGCACAAATACCTTTTTTAAATTTCAGCAGTGAAATACTGCATTAGTGTATTTTGGGGGAAAGAAACTCATATTGTTGGCTCACAGAGCACTTGTGCATACACTGCACAAATAACTACGTTTAAATTTCAGCAGTGAAATACTGCATTGGTGTATTTGGGGGAAAGAAACCCGTATTGTTGGTCCACAGAGCCCTTGTACATACACCGCACAAATACCTATTTTAAATTTCAGCAGTGAAATACTGCATTAGTGTATTTTGGGGAAAGAAGCCCGTATTGTTGGTCCACAGACCAGTTTTGCATACACCGCACAAATACCTATTTTACATTTCTGCAGTGACATACTGCATTTCTGTATTTTGGGGAAATAAACCATTATTGTTTGTCCACAGACCACTTTTGCATGCAACGCACAAATACCTATTTTAAATTTCAGCAGTGAAATACTGCATTGGTGTATTTTGGGTAAATAAACCGGTATTGTCGGTCCACACATCAGTTTTGCATACACCGCACAAATACCTATTTTAAATTTCAGCAGTGAAATACTGCATTGGTGTATTTTGAGGAAATAAACCAGTATTGTTGGTCCACAGAGCACTTGTACATACACCGCACAAATACCTATTTTAAATTTTAGCAGCGAAATACTGCATTAGTGTATTTTGGGGAAAGAAGCCCGTATTGTTGGTCCACAGACCAGATTTGCATACACAGCACAAATACCTATTTTACATTTCTGCAGTGACATACTGCATTTCTGTATTTTGGAGAAATAAACCATTATTGTTGGTCCACAGACCAGACAACGCACAAATACCTATTTTAAATTTCAGCAGTGAAATACTGCATTGGTGTATTTTGGGGAAATAAACCGGTATTGTCGGTCCACGCCTGGTGCATGTGCTGAATTTGGTGGTACAAAAGTTCCTAAAAAACTACCCAGACATGTCAGAGCTCCTGCAGAAAGTGCGATCCGTTTGTGCGTTCTCACCCTGCTGCTGATCGACTGTCTGTGCTGCAGCGTAACTTTGGCCGTCCCGCTCACCGCCTCATATGCAACGTGACCACCAGGTGGAACTCCACCTTGCATATGCTGGAGAGACTGTGCGAGCAGCAGCAGGCGACAGTGGAGTTTAATCTGCAGCACACGGTAAGTCGCTCTGCAGAACAGCGCCACTTCACCACCAATGAGTGGGCCTCAATGCGTGACCTGTGTGCCTTGGTGCGGTGTTTCGAGTATTCAACCAACATGGCCAGTGCCGATGACGCTGTTTTTAGCGTTACAATAGCACTTCTATGTCTCCTTGAAAAAACACTTAGGGCGATGATGGAAGAGGATGTGGCACAGGAGGAAAAGGAGGAGGAAGAGGGGGCATTTCACAGGGTTTCAGGCCTGTCATTCAGAAGTGGCTCAGAGGTTGGGTTCCTGCGCCAGCAGAGGCCAGTTACACATGGGGCCAACCAGGGCACAGTTTTGAGGATGAGGAGGAGGAGGATAAGATAGAGGAGGAGGAACCGGGTTCACAGCAGGGTGGCACCCAACGCAGCTTATGCCCATCACTGGAGCGTGGCTGGGGGAATACTGAGGACACAGACGATACACCACCTACAGAGGACAGCTTATCCTTACCTCTGGGCAGCCTGGCACACATGAGCAACTACATACTGTAGTGCCTGCGCAACGATCGCAGAGTTGCCCACATTTTAGCTTGTGCTGACTACTGGGTTGCCACCCTGCTGATATTGTGCCGTCCCTCACTGGAGCGTGATAGGAAGATGCGCGACTACAAGGGCACGCTGGTAGATGCGCTCCTGAGTACATTCCCAACTGACACCAGGGGACAAGTGGAAGGCGAAGGTAGAGTCCGAGGAGGAAGATGTAGCCAACGCATCTGGGTTATGGCCAGCACCTCACAAGGCAGGGTTAGCATGGCCTACATGTGGAAAAGCTTTGTCACCACGCCACAGCAACAGGCACCACCAGCTGATATGGAACGTCTTAGCAGGAGGCAGCATTTGAACAACATGGTGGAACAGTACGTGTGCACACGCCTTCACGTACTGACTGATGATTCTGCCCAATTCAACTTCTAGGTCTCCAAATTTTCCACATGGCCTGAGCTTGCCCTTTATGCCTTGGAGGTGCTGGCCTGCCCTGCAGCCAGTGTATTGTCTGAACGTGTATTTAACACAGCAGGGGGCATCATTACAGACAGACGCAGCCACCTGTCCACAGCCAACGTGGACAAGCTCACTTTCATTAAAATGAACCATGCTTGGATTCCACAAGACTTGTCTGTACCCTGTGCAGAATAGACATTTATACCCGCCTCAACCATACATTGTTGTACTCAAGTGCACTTATTCTTTGATTTCTATTTTTTTTTATTTGTCCCATTATTTTGGGGGCAACCCCAATGAAAAAAAAAACGTTGTTAGTTGGCTAACTCCTCCTCTATCACCGTTTCCACCTACAACACCACATTCACCATCTCCTCAACCTCCGACTCCTCATCCACCTCCTCCTCCGAGTTGCAGGTTAATCATTTTTATTTATTTTAAGCTATTTCCCTATCCACATTTGTTTGCAGAGCACTTACCATGCTATAAAGTACAACTTGCTGCCTTTTGCAGCCCTCTAGCCCTTTCCATTACATTTTTAGGGCCATTTTAGTGCCCAAAAGTTCGGGTCCCCATTCACTTCAATGGGGTTCGGGGTCTAGTTTGGGTTAAGTTCGGATCCCGAACCCAAACTTTTTTGTGAAGTTCGGCCGAGCCCGTTGAACCCGAACTTCCAGGTGTTCGCTCAATTCTAGCAGACAGTAGTGGATCAGTGACGTGCAGTGACAGTGACGTGCAGACAGTAGTGGATCAGTGACGTGCAGTGACAGTAACTTGCAGACAGTAGTGGATGATGTGGATGATGATGTAGCCTATCGCACGTGGGAGCTGGGTGAAGAGGGGGCTTCATCATTATCAGCTTGCACGTGAGGCAACGGCTGAGCTAGCAGGGTGCACCCCGCACCCTTTTCTTTAGCAGTCAAGGCTCCACCACCTGAGCAGAAGGGAGCTGTGTTTCCTTCAGATCATCTACTGGTCCGGATGATCCTCCTCCTTCTACTCATCATTATCACTCATTTTGCCAGCAATTGATCTCAGAAGTGATTGCAAAAAGACAATAGTATGTGTGCACTCATCTAGCTGTGCAGCTGCTGGACAAGCTTCTGGCCAAGTTGCTGGCACTACAGTCCCTCCCTTTCCATGTGGTGGATTCTGCACCTTTCAGAGAACTAATAGCTTGTGTCAAGCCAAGGTGGAGAGTACAAGCACATAATTTCTTCTCCAAAAAGTTCACTGCAGTGCTGATGTGTTGCGCTCTAACTATGGTCATCGACAATATATGCCCTTTACATCCCACTGGATAAATGTGGTTCCTGCCCAGCCACACCAGCAACTTGGCCAGGTGATGGAAATGCCACCTCCGCATTCTCAAACTCTGTGTCCTGCGCCAATGTCCTCCTCTGCCTCCTTATCCTCAACCTTGTCCTCAGCCTTCACTGCAAGGGCAATTTGGAATGCTCTTCCAACATATCACCTATGCAGAGCATGGTGGTGTCACACTGTTCTGCATCTGGTTTGCCTGGGTGAACAGAGTAGTACCAGAGAGGAACTGCTCTGTATCCTTCAAGAGGAAATCAAATCCTGTCTATCTCTTTGCCAACTGAAGATTGAAACCATATGACCACCGATAACTTGAAGAACATTGTCTTGGTGCTGCTTCAAGGAGGAATGACCATGCACCCTGTGTGGTGCATGACTTTAATCGGGTTGTAAAGTGGTTCCTGAAGTCTTCCACTGAACTGCATCTTGAAAATGACCAGGAAAGTGTGCATGTACTTTAGCCACTCTTACGTGCAAAACACGCCCTCCTTGAGCTGCAAAGGCAGAATAGCATTTCTCAGCATTGCTTCATATGCAACGTTTCCACCCGTTAGAACTCCACCCTCCACACGTTGGAACGACTATACAAGCAGAGGAAGGCCGTGAACGATTTCTTGATGATGCAGATGGACAGGATTGCTCAGGCCCTTTGAAGCTGCCATTTTATTTGTCAGTCGCTAGGACTACGAAATGAATGACATTATTCCACTCCTTCACGTCATATCCTGGAGCAGATGCTGATAAATTTGGCTGGAGAGGGGACAGAAGACGTGGTCCTTACATCTCACCGCCACTGGAGCCCTTTGGGGGCTGAATTGGAGGGGGAGGATGACGAGGACATTCAGGCACAAGCAACGTATTCAAATATGGGTGGTTTATCTGCACATGTGAAAGGAGAGGAGCAGGAGAGCGATGAGGAAGGCCAAACAGATAACCCCAACACACCGTGGTAGTACAGACCACAGTCCCTTGTGCAAATAGCTAGATGCATGCTGAGTTGCTTGTGTAGTGACAGCTGTATTATCACCATTTGACAGAGTGACTACCGCTCCAAAATGGGGGCATTTTGAGGAGGGAGGGAGGGAGGATAATCTCAACTACTATCCTACGTAGTCAGTTGGCTGCTGCCTATGTGCACCACAGCCCATTCTCATGATGGTCTGACTAGAGGGGCCCTCTGTTCTCACTTTCCATTGCAATGGCTGCTGGAGCGGGGGTGGGGTTGCAAGAGCATCACCAGCTCCATCAGTAACTTAAGCCTGGAGTCTCTAATGAGCACTTTTATTCACCTACCTACTGAAGAAACCACCCAGAAGCACCAGGACATGGAGCAGAACCTGAACCAGCAGGTGGTGGCATACTTGGAGTGTACCCTGCCACCTCAAATCCAAGATCCACTTGGCTACTGGGCAGCCAAACTTGATTTGTTAATAGCCAAGTTTGCCCTGGACAAGCTTTCCTGCCTAGCCAGCAGTGTGGCATCAGAGCGGGTGTTTGGTGCGGCTGGGGGCATAGTTACCCCAAAGAGAGACTAACCTTTGTAAAGATGAATCAGGTGTGATTCAGCCAGGATTTCCACATGCCAGTGCCTGATGCATCAGACAAGATCATTTTGGGTGCCACCCCAAAACATTGTGAAGAAAAGCCTGTTTCTTCTGGCTACCTGCTTCAACCATTATTGCCACACACCTGCTGCCTCTGCTGCCATCTTCTCCTACTGTTACTCTCTTGTGCTGTTACTGCCACTGCTGTTGCCCCCCTCCTCCCCACTCTGTGACATGGCCACCATGTTGACTCCTCATGCAGTTGCCACCCTCCCCACTCTGTGACGGGGCCACTGTGTTGACTCCTCATGCAGTTGCAACCACCCCCTTTCTGTGACGGGGACACTATGTTGACTCTTCTCGCTGTTGCCACCCTAACCACTCTGTGATGGGGACACTAGTGCCCTGTTTGGTCTTGTTGACATCACCGTTTATTTTACCCTTCTTCTGATCTGTCAGAAGAACAGAAAAATAAAAAAACTCAACGGATCCTTTGTTTAGAGCATCCATAATGCCTCTATCACACGGTCACTATTTTGCATCAGGATTTGCTTATGATTTGGAAGCCAAAAGCAGGAGTGGGTACAAAACATAGAAGACATACAAATATTCCAATCACGTGTCATCTCGTGTTTTGGATCCACTCCTGTCTTTTCTTTGTCCTCAGCAATACTGATCGATTATTGACCAAATGCTAACCATGTGAAGGTGGATGCTCAAAAGACAGGATCCGTTTTTGGGGTTGTTCTTGTGATGGATCAGAAAAAGGGAAGAATAAACAGTGACCTAAACACAAACTTACTGCTGATACCCTCTCCACTCTGTTATAGACCCTCTACTTGTTGAAGAGTGTAACAGAACATGTTCTGTAGAAATCTATGTGGAATCAGCTGACGGTGTAAAACGAGTGTGCTTTTTCACTCTATAGTACAATATTGGGCCACTGCTAGTGTTGAGCGCGGATATTCGAATAGCGAATATTAATAGCAAATATCGCATATTCGACAATTTGTGAATATTACAAATATAGTGTTATATATTCGTTATATTGAATATTCGTCATATTTTTTTTACCAGCTGAACAAATGATTTCTCCCTGCTTCTTGCTTGTTGGTCATGGGCAATCAGTCATTGGCCTACTACCAACTTAAGCAGGGAAGAATCATGATTTTAAACTGGGTAAAAAAAATAATAATATTCTAAAAAACGAATCTATAGCAGTTGAATATATTCGGTTTTTAGAATAATCGTTTTATTTTTATAAATTTTTACTGAAAAAGCTGAACAAATGATTCCTCCCTGCTTCTTGCTTGTTGGGCATGGGCCATCAGTCATTGGCCTACTACCAACTTAAGCAGGGAGGAATCATGATTTTAAACTGGGCAAAAAAAAAGAATATTCTAAAAAACGAATCCATAGCAGTCGAATATATTCGGTTTTTGGAATATTCGTTTTATTTCTTATATTTTTTACTAAATCAGTTCAGTATTTCCCTTTGGCATACTCCCTCCCGACAAGCGTCCCTGTTACCATGGAAAACCCTGTTGGTTAAAATCTACCATCGGATCCGATGGCATATTCTAACCACCAGGCGTTCCCATGGTGACGGGGACGCTTGTCGGGGAGGAGTATGCCAAAGCGAAAATACAGTACGAAAAGAAACAGAATATTCTAAAACGAATATGTAGAACTAAATCAAATCTATTTGTTTTTTAGAATAATCTTTTTTTAACATGTAAAGTCATGATTCCTCCCTGCTTCTTGCTTGTGGGCCAATTAGTCATTGGGCCACAAGCAATAAGCTGCAGTGTGGAATCACATGGGCTACATTAGAATAAGAATTCTAGATACATCACGAATATATATTTTTAGAATATTTGTCATATATCATGAATTCGCAGTTTATTACTCGAATCGTAATCGTGATGTGAACCCGATTTTCGATTTTGAAACTCGGGAAGGAAATTATCGCATATAGCACGCTATTATGATCGCGTAAGCATTACAATCGTTTGTGGTTTCGGTTTCGCATTCGCATCCACTTGTAAGTCGGCCCGAGAATTTTCTTCCTACCTGAAAAAATGGTACAAACAGCCTTTAAACCAGAAGAGATCAAAATCTTTCTAACTGTAAGTAATATTGCATTAACTGCAATATTTTATGAACAAAAGAACAATTTTGTAGTGTTTAAAATTATTAGTGTATGCGATTATTATCAATATCTATACGATCCCCCCCCCCCTCCAATATGATATATATATATATACTATTTGAATATTCGCACTCAACATTACATTATTCCTGGACCCTTATATCAGCTACCGGTACAGGGTGTACTGATCCTGCTTAGTTCACACTACAAGAAAAGCTCCAACGGTCCATTCAAACATCCGTGGTGTGTTGCGGTTCAGCAAATTTCAGATTCGCAACACACCCTGCCGGCACCCCCCACCAGGAGGGTAAATAAGTGCACACAATACTGTCATTCTGTATACACAACATATTCACAAACATCACACGATAACACCATCCCCCACACACACACATCTCTGGAGCTGCAATGCTCTTGTTTAAGGAATCCAAACAATAGCATCCCTTAGTTAACATGGCTGCCTGTTTAGCTGAGTAGCATTTGCACCACAGTTCCCAAACGTTTATGCCTGGGGGCAGGGTATTTGTTGGTCCATAATAGACTGTCCCTCTGTGTCAAGTCACGTCCCGCTGCAGCGTACTTCTAATGGCCAGCCATAAAGTGGTTAAAAGTGGCAACAATGAGTGGACTACAGTAATAGATGCCAAAAAAATGCGACTCAACAGCCCATTCACACAACGTATTAATGGATCCAAAACCGCTCCGAAATTTTAAATAACGGCTGCAGACCCATTCATTTCAATAGGGCAACAAAAGATGCAGACAGCAGACTGTGTGCTGTCCGCATCCGTGGTTAAGTTCTGCAGCTCCACGTAGAAGATAGAACATGTCCTTTACTTGTCCACAATGTCGGACAAGTATGGGCTTGTTCTCTTATGGCACATTGTGGAACGCAAATGGCCGGTATTCTTGTTTTGCGGATCCGCAAATTGCATATCCGCAATGCAATACGACCCTCTGAATGGGCCCTAACTCTGTAAATTACCTACAAACTATTAACTAACCAAATAAATAGCATTGTACTCTATCTGAACTATCACTAAGCAAACCAATATATAATTAACTTAAAGATCTATAGCTTGTTTAAACACATACTCCACACAATGCACTAATTGTCTTGTAACCCGACCTGACAAACATTTTTTTGTCAGTACTGAACAAGTGCCACGTATGCCACGTATGAAGGAGGATCACAGGAATGCCATGTCAGAAATTAAAAAGTTGCATCATCGCCTTGATAAGAAGGTCCGTGATATGAACCGAGCGCACCAGATTGTCTTAAAAAAAATGGATGAGTTATTTTCAGAGCCTGTTTTATTATTATTTTGTTATTAATAAAAATATTTTGTCAGTGTGAAAACGCTTCCTTTCATTTTTTATAATGTTATGTTCCTGTGTCATTTTCTATGTTAGTTTTTTAAGGACCCTTTAGTCCATGGTCAAACTCATCTTGAACAGGACAGACGGCAGAAAGGACAGCAGTAGGTAAATGGTAGTATAAGGCCCACACATAACTTAGCAGTGTCAGGAGTACTCGGTGTTCCCATGGTGCTGGCGACGCTTGTCGGGGAAGAATATGCAAATATTATTCAAGCTAATTTACCTTTGAATATTCAAGAAACTTCTAGAAACCAATTATATTGCACTGGCGAATATATATATTTTTTTTAGAATATGCTTCATTTTTTCAATCTGAACAGTAAACACATGATTCCTCCCTGCATAAAATGCTTGTGGGTCAATGACACTGTGAGCATTTTAAGTCGGTAGGAATCCTGGGTTCCCTATTCACTGCTCAAATTGAAAATATCACGAAAATTCTGAAAACGAATGTATTCGCTGTAGTGCTGTATATTAGTTTTTTGAATTCTGGTAAATATTCTAAAAAAGCCACAGTACTGATGGATATTTATTTAATAAAATATTCAACCAATGTGTAATATGGTGAAAATAGAAAATTTCGCAAGACGATTACAACTCAATTATAAAATTACACCGTAATATAAACCCAAATAAAAAAAAGCACGCATTATCAAAAGTAAAACAGGTTTTTATTAACAAAATAAAAAAAATGTCCTCTAGGGCAACTGTTTCAGCTGGGAGAATAGTTCTTCCATTTTTTGAAGTCCGATAATATGTTTTTTGTTCATTTCTCAGACCTTCAAATTTACATCATACTGGATCTTTTTTAAACCTATCATGTCCATTTTGAACTCGGCCTTCATGTCCTGCAAATGCTTAAAGCACTTGTTCACGACTGAAATAAAACAGTCAGTTCAGGTTACTTTCAAGACAATTATCGCATTGTGTGCAGTATGTGTTTAAAAACTACAGACTTATATCAAAACTCACTAACTAGATTTTTACGTTAATTATAATTTGGTTTACTTTGTGATAGATTTGATAGAGTATAATGTTATTTTTTTGCTTAGTTAATAGTTGATCGCTATTTTTCAGACTAAGTTTTCCTTTGTTTTACATTTTCTATTTCATTAGTTTTTGTTATCTCCTCATTGTTGCCACTTTAAACCATTTAACGGCCGACCATTAAGAGTGGAACTTCACACAGAGGGACAGTGTATTACGGACCAACAGATGCCCTGTCCCCAGGCATAAATGTTTGTGAGCCGGGGTGCAAAGGCTGCTCAGCTAAACCGGCAGAAATATTTAATAAGGGATGCTATTGTTTGGGTTCATTAAACAAGAGCATTGCAGCTCCGGAGATGCAGGAGGGTGGGGGGCGGGGGATTTTGGGGAATTGTGGTATATTTGTGAATATGTTATGTGTACCGAATTATAGTGGTTTATTCATATATTTACCCTCCCGATGGGGGGTGTAGACAACCTCTTCTGGATCCGGGGGGGTGGAACTTGGTGGCTGGGAAGGTCCGGCCTTCTCTGCCTCGACCGGGATTGCTGACATGCAGGGGGGAGGTGGCCTCATCAGTAGCCGAGGTTCCCGGGTCCTCCATCTCCATAACCACCACCATTTTGCCCACTTCAGGTGGGGGATGGGCCTCACTCACTTCTGAGGATCCAGCCTGCTCCTCACTGTCCTCCTCCTTCTCTGTTGACACCTGAATATTCTCCATTGTTTTTGGACGGCGACGGACAGGGGGAATGGTTTTACCCATAATAATCACACAATGTTAATAATTTAGACAAACAACTCAGAAATCCTAAACAAGGTAAAGATCCATAAATTTCGAGATGTAGGCATCTGCATAGGATTAAGATTAGCCCAATGGTGGATTAGCCTCATATTGAAGCTAAATAACATGCCAATACGAGTGTTACAGATGGTTAAAACTGGCCTAAATTACAAGGTAGGATGAGGTAACAAGGGAATTTGTTAGGAAGGTGTCCTACTCCTATTGTGTTAATGAGCCAGGATTGGTGATTTCACCGATGTCGGTACATGCAGCATGTGTCCGGCCATCAGTGACGGAAGTATCCCTGCTGCAGATGGGGCGGGCTCAGCTCCTGCACCTGCATGATCATAGTGCTGTAAAGATATGGCTCTGGGCCTTAAATCACGTTCAGTTGGGACGGACATATACTGTGCAGGTATTGAGGGGTTAAAGGAATGAAATACAGATGTAGTACAGTTAACACACGTGCTTTATTAGACATGTTTTATAAACTAATGGTGTTAGGCTATTTTTTTCTATGTATTGAATTTGGTTTCAAGATAACACAATGAGTTATGAAATTTGAGTTCACACTTTTTGTGTTAACCCGGCTACATCTGTACGGATTAGCAGCAACACTGAATATATACATTACAGATCAAAAATTCAGCCTCATCTTCTTTAAAGAACGTTCGCACCATTTTCGTGTTCCAAAAATTTCCAGTCAAGTTACTCGATAAAGTGAAAGCGAAAACGAGATGTGACAGGAAGGATGATGTCATATGATCGTGCAATTGCGCTATCATTGAGTTCGCGTAATGTAATAATCGGGAATTCAAATATAAAGATTGCTTTCACCGTGCGTCTTGCTTGGGCAAGGAAGAAATCGAATTCAACTTAAAACGGGTTAGGCTGGGTTAAAATCTTTATATTCCATTTCCCGATTATTACAATAAGGGAACGTAATAGCGTCGCGATCGTGTGACCGTCACTGTTTGGCATGCGATAATTTCTTAAGGAAGATAGTGCTATATACGATATTTGTTAGCTTTGTTATTCTAGCAATCCGACCATTAGGAATATTAACCAGCTAAGTTGAATTCGCAATGCGAATAATATAATAACGAAATATTCTCATATCGCAACCAACATAGAACTGGTTTACTATGGTTGGCTTGCTCGAATGAACGAAGATACATAATTAGTGCTATATTCGTTATCTTTGTATTCGTTGAAGAAAATAGCAAAATATTCTACACCTTCGTTATTAACAAAGATAGAGAATATTTCGATTTCTTTGTTATTGACGAATACAAAGATAACGAATATAGCGCTATATTCTCTATCTTTGTTAATTCTACCAATCCAATAGTAAATTGCCTATAGACTGGTCTAAATCGGATTCTCAATTCGATAATATTACTTTGTCTTTTTTTTTTTTTATAAATAAAATAATTATAATAATCAATCTATTTATTGACAAAAAATAAGCAAATTAATATTATTGCACTTTGAATTCAACTAAGAGCTGTCTATAGGCAACTTTACTATTGGTTGGCTTTGAAAAATTAACGAATATATTAAATATAGAGCTATATTAGTTAATTCTACATAGCCAACCAATATAAAATTTGTCTTGTACTCCAGTCAGTTTTAAAAATTGCAAAGAGTGAATAATTTTCGTACATTATTCGCGATAAAGGGAATAATTACGAATATTCGATTTCGACGAATATGCAAGGATTTTTGCCAACACAAGCGAAGCTACATTTTGGCGCCCCTCCTCCACCCCCCCCATGATCACATTATGACCCCCTATTGTGTCACACTTCTCCCCCCCCCCCATGGCACATTATCCCCTCCACGTCACATTTCTCCCCCTCCATGGCACAGACTATATACATTTGATTTGTCCCCCCTCCCATCATGTCACTAGTGACCCCCCTCATTAACCACCTCAGCCCCCCTAGCTTAAACACCCTTAATGACCAGGCCACTTTTTACAATTCCGCACTACACTACTTTCACCGTTTATTGCTCAGTCATGCAACTTACCACCCAAATGAATTTTACCTCCTTTTCTTCTCACTAATAGAGCTTTCATTTGGTGGTATTTCATTGTTGCTGACATTTTTACTTTTTTGCTATTAATAAAAATTTAACGACATTTTTGCAAAAATGACATTTTTCACTTTCTGTTGTAAAATTTTTAAAAAAACTACATTTCTATATAAATTTTCTCTAAATTTATTGTTCTACATGTCTTTGATAAAAAAATCCAATAAGTGTATATTTATTGGTTTGGGTAAAAGTTATAGCGTTTACAAACTATGGTGCAAAAAAGTGAATTTCGGCATTTTGAAGCAGCTCTGACTTTCTGAGCACCTATCATGTTTCTTCAGGTGCTAGAATGCCAGGATAGTATAAATATCCCCCAAATTACACCATTTTAGATAGAAGACACCCCAAAGTATTCGCGGAGGGGCTTGGTGAGTTCATGTATCATTTCATTTTTTCACAAGTTAGCGGAAAATGACACTTTCTGAGAAAAAAAAAAAAAAAAAGTTTCAATTTCTGCTAACTTCTGGCAAAAAAAAAAAATCTCAGACGGACTCACTATGCCCTCAGTGAATACCTTGAGGTGTCTACTTTCCGAAATGGGGTCATTTGTGGGGTGTGTTTACTGTTCTGGCATTTTGGGCGGTGCTAAATTGTGAGCCGCCATGTAAAACCTAAAGGTACTCGTTGAATTTGGGCCCCTTTAGCACCCAGGCTGCAAAAAGTGTCACTCATGTGGTATCGCCGTACTCAGGAGAAGTAGGGCAATGTGTTTTGGGGTGTATTTTTACATATACCCATGTTGGGTGAGAGAAATATCTCTGTAAATTGTCAACTTTGAATAAAAATTTTTAAAAGTTGTCGTTTACAAAGATATTTTTCACACAAAGTATGGGTATATATAAAAATACACCCCAAAACACATTGCCCTACTTCTCCTGAGTACGGCGATACCACATGTGTGCCACTTTTGCAGCTTGGGTGCAAAGGGCCCTAAAACCAATGAGTACCTTTAGGATTTCACAGGGCATTTTTACGCATTTGGATTCCAGACTTCTTCTCACGCTTTAGGGGCCCCTAAAATGCCAGGGCAGTATAAATACCCCACATGTGACCCCATTTTGGAAAGAAGACACCCCAAGGTATTCTGTGAGGGGTATGGTGAGTTCATGTAAAATTTTATTTTTGTCACAAGTTAGTGGAATATGAGACTTTGTAAAAACAAAATTAAAAAAACAAAAAAACAATTTCCGCTGACTTGTGCCAAAAAATAAAAATTCTGTGGACTCACCATGCCCCTCACAGAATACCTAGGGGTGTCTTCTTTCCAAAATGGGGTAACATGTGGGGTATTTATACTCACCTGGCATTTTAGGGGCCCCTAAAGTGTGAGAATCCAAATGCATACAAATGGCCTGTGAAATCCTAAAGGTACTCATTGGTTTTAGGGCCCTTTCGCATCTTGGCTGCAAAAATGTCACACATGTGGTATCGCCGTACTCAGGAGAAGTGGGGCATGTGGTTTAGGGTGTATTTTACATATACCCATGCTGCGTGTGAGAAATATCGCTGTAAACGACAACTTTTAAATTTTTTTATTCAAAGTTGTCAATTTACAGAGATATTTCTCTCACCCAGTATGGGTATATGTAAAAATACACCCCAAAACACATTGCCCTACTTCTCCTGAGTACGGCGATACCACATGAGTGACATTTTTGCAGCCAAGATGCGCAAAGGGCCCTAAAACCAATGAGTACCTTTTAGGAGGGCATTTTTACGCATTTTTCTTCTCACGCTTTAGGGCCCCTAAAATGCCAGGGCAGTATAAATACCCCACATGTGACCCCATTTGGAAAGAAGACACCCCAAGGTATTCCGTGAGGGGCATGGCGAGTTCATAGAAGATTTTTTTGGCACAAGTTAGTGGAAATTGATTTTTATTGTTTTTCTCACAAAGTCTCCCTTTCCGCTAACTTTTGACAAAAGTTTAATTTTTCATGGACTCATTATGCCCCTCAGCGAATACCTTGAGGTGTCTTCTTTCCAAAATGGGGTCACATGTGGGGTATTTATACTGCCCTGGCATTTTAGGGGCCCTAAAGCGTGAGAAGAAAAATGCGTAAAAATGCCCTCCTAAAGGTACTCATTGGTTTTAGGGCCCTTTGCATCTTGGCTGCAAAAGTGTCACTCATGTGGTATCGCCGTACTCAGGAGAAGTAGGGCAATATGGTTTGGGGTGTATTTTTACATATACCCATGCTGGGTGAGAGAAATATCTCTGTAAATTGACAACTTTGAATAAAAAAATTTAAAAAGTTGTCGTTTACAGCGATATTTCTCACACAAAGTATGGGAATATATAAAAATACACCCCAAAACACATTGCCCCACTTCTCCTGAGTACGGCGATACCACATGTGTGACAATTTTTGCAGCCAAGATGCGCAAAGGGCCCTAAAACCAATGAGTACCTTTAGGATTTCACAGGACATTTTTACGCATTTGGATTTTCACGCTTTAGGACCCCTAAAATGCCAGGGCAGGATAAATACCCCACATGTGACCCCATTGTGGAAAGAAGACACCCCAAGGTATTCCGTGAGGGGCATGGCGAGTTTACAGAGAAAAAAATTTGGCACAAGTTAGCGGAAATGGTTTTTTTTTTTTTTTTTACAGTCTCACATTCCACTAACTTGTGACAAAAATAAAATTTTGCATGAACTCGCCATACCCCTCACGGAATACCTTGGGGTGTCTTCTTTCTAAAATGGGGTCACTTGTGAGGTTTTTGTACTGCCCTGGCATTTTAGGGTCTCCATAATCATTACACGTATGGCCAGAATTAGGAGTTTTTGCGATTCTCCTTATATTGACCATACGGGTAATGAGAATTTTTTTCCGTTCAGCCTCTGCGCTGAAAGAAAAAATGAACGTCACAGATTTTTCCATTCACATTGATCAATGTGGATGAAAAATCTCTAAAAATGTGCAAAAAAAAGAGGGAAAAGCTATAAAGCTGCGATCGCTAAGGGACCCTAAGGCCTCATTCAAGTGTCCGCAATTCTGTTCCGCAAAATTTTGCGGAACAGAATTGTGGATACATTCAATTCTATGGGGACAGACTTTGTCCCGCTCGGATCCGTAATTGCGGATCCGTAATTGGAGATCCGCAAAAGTATAGAACATGTCCTATTCTTGTCCGCAATTGCGGACAAGAAAAGGCATTTTCTATATAGTTCTGGCAATGTGCGGATCCGCAAAATGCGGAAAGCACATTGCTGGTGTCCGTGTTTTGCGGATCCGCAGATTTGGTGGGGGGGGGGTTGTGTGGTGATTGGTGCACTTTGATATTTTTTCTCTGGTGGTCCCAAGCAAAGGGACCACCAGAAAGCGGGCAGCAAGCAGATCAGACGCTGTTCACAGAACAACGTCTGATCTGCGATTTTTTCTGCCATATACAGCCTGCCAGCGCACGATCGGCGCTGGCAGGCTGTAGTATAACTACATGCGAGCTCGCCGATGGCGCGCATTGCGCATGTGCGGGCGCGTCCTCGCGTCATCTCGCGTCTCGCGAGATGACGCGCCGATGCGTCGTATCAGAGCTACAGGGCCGCCCGCAGGACGCATCCCTGCGTTAGGCGGTCCTGTAGCGGTTAATGTTGTGCAATAATGATAAACAATATGCGCTCTGCGCTCATCACCTACCACCTACCCCACGGCAGTCGACAGTCTGTCTGGGCTGGCCTGGGCTGGCTGTGTGAGTCACAGTCACTAACAGCTGCTCCAGTCCCTGCTGCTGCCCGCCGCGGAGCCATTCGCCAGTCACACACCCCCTGAGTGCCCCCGTGACCGTGTTGCCGTGCTGCCACTCTGAGTGAGAACCGGGGCCGCATGGCACATGCAGGCTGGGATGGGTGGCCTGTGGTGCAACTCGCCGCAAGTGATTTAAAAAAACCGCTTGGTCTGCCTCATTATAGAACCGGCCCTGATTGTCAGTATGCTTGAGGACACTCTGTGTATTTAAGTTTTAATTAGTCTCTATTTTTCAAATGTTTCTGCTGGGATTCTTCTACATTATGAGAAGAGCAAGAGTATTAAAGGGGTTGTCTGGGATTTTTCTATTCATGAACTATTCTCAGTATAGGTCATCAATATTAGATCGGTGGGGGTCCGAAACATGGCACCCCCGCCGATCAGCTATATGGGGCGACGTTGCATGCAGTGTGCTGTCTCCCTTCTCTCCTCCTGTCTGCTGCTGCTGTTCCATAGACATATAGCAGTGAGTAGGAAGAGAGAAAGGAGACGGCATATGCACACTGCCCCATACAGCTGATTGGCAGGGGTGCTGGTTGTCAACCCTCCACCGATCTGATAGGCCATCAGTAGAAAAAACCTGGACAACCCCTTTAACCACTGAGCTATAGAGAAACCTCATAGTAGTTTATTATGTATTAGTTATTCATATATATATATATATATATATATCTATATACTTTTGATAAATATGAATATTACATGAGAAACTACTACCATAATATTTAACTTAAATACACAGGATGTCCCCAACGGTGAAAAGTTTTATTTTATTTTAAAAGAGGGGGCAAAATGTAAGATATCATCAACTAACACTGTATTAAGCCACACCAACCTTTTTAGCTTGTGTAAATTGATATTTTTTGTTGGGAAAGGCGGCAACCTTAACAGAACCCCTGCTCTGGACTTGATGGAATTATGTTTTCCATGTAGTAAAACTGACTCTTCAGGTCAGTATAAATCCAGCGATACCACATATGTATATTTTTTATTGCGTTTTAATACAAAAAAAAAATAAACTTTGGAAACATTTTTTTTTTCTTTTCATCGAAATATTCGGACCCCCATAACTATTTTTATAGTTATATCTATGGAGATGTGGGGGAATGGGCTCATTTTTGCGGGATGATCTGTAGTTTTTGACAATACCATTTTTGAGTGCGTATGACTTTTTGATCACTTTTATTGAATTTTCTTCTGCCATAAAATTATGAAAAATGGTGGATCGGCCATTTTTATTTTTTTCTGTTACACCATTCACAATATGGGCTAACTTTTTTAAATATTTTAATAGTACGGACGTTTCGCACATGGCCATGCCTATTATGTTATTTTTTAATTGTTTATTTTGGGGGAAGGGGGAAGATTTGTTTTTTATTTTTCAAAACTTTTTTTTACTTATTTTCACTATTTTTTGGATCCCCAAGTGGACCACAACTTGCAATTATTAGATTTTAATTTATACAGAATAATTGAAATTGCTCCATTGGTCTGTATAGAAATCATTATATCCGAGTTCAGTGCTACCACCCATTGGCCTGAACTGGAATATACTAATAATGAGCCTGGAAGCCTAGTACAGGCTGCGGCTCATTATTAAAACAGGAAGAGCGCGCTTCCGTCTCTTAACACTCTAAGATGCTGTGGTGACTAGGTTTGAGTGAACCCGAACTGCAAAGTTCGGGTTCGTAACGAACTTTGCGAGTTCAAGTACCCGGACCAGAACCCGGACTTTTTCACTGAAGTTCGGTGTTTGGGTGATTTAATTATTTTCCGTTATAACATGGTTATAACGAAAAATCATAAAGTTAAGTTCGGGTCCACATTGACTTTAATTGGTTAAGTTCGGGTCCCGAACCCGAACTTTGACTTTAAGTTCGTCCGAACCCGGCAAACCTAAACTTCACCGGGTTCGCTCATCCCTATTGGTAACATTTGACCAAGGCAGCTCACCATACAGTCAGCATTACCACAGATCACGGACATTGGCTGCGGGTTACTGCGGCGGTTGCTATGGTGCCCATTATGCTTCAGAGCGGGCACCATGTTTAAAGACCTGAAATGTGCTGTGCATTTACAGCAGATGTCAGGAAGGGGTTAATGGTCCCATGAACAAATGTGTAGGACAGAGCTTTTCTTCTGCACAGACTGCTGGAGCTCGTGGAGGTACTGTACTTGCCTGCAAGAGACCATGTGAGGGAGGGTCTAGTGGTGTACAGTGAAGTCGTAGGGTACATACTCTATGATGAACTGCTCCATTGCTATAGATTTTTGTGAGGGAGGGGAACTCATTCCTGTGATGGAAGGGGGCATGTGGTGTATTCTGGGACCATGAGGGTGCAGATCTGTGTGAAGGGTTTTATGGGGTGTAAATCTGTGACGGAGGGCCGGAATAACCAGAATGTGTTGTTAGTACATTATTGCAAGATTTGGGGCCCCACTTTTGATTTTGCCCAGGGTCACATTTTGTCTAAAACCGACCCTGCATATCCAGCGCATGTCCGGTAGGGGTTAAAGATGTTATTTTTGGGCACTTCCATTTCCAATAAGAAAGAAACAGTTAAGAATGGAATTTAAAGGAGTTGTCCAGGATATCACAAACATGGCTGTCTTCTTCCAAAACACCATCAGCCCTGCCCACAGGTTATGTGTAATATTGCAGCTAAGCTAAGCCCTATTTACATCCATGGACCTGAAATGCAATACTAGACATGGGTGGTGCTGTTTCTGTAAGACTAAAATGTTTTTCTAATCCTGCACAACCCGTTTTATTACTGCGACATTTAATATTTGTGTGGATTATATGTTTTCTATCCATTGTGTTATATATTAGAATGACTTCTGAATTTACCTTAGGCTATACAATTCAGTTTCTGTTTGTTGGTGCTTTGTCTAGGTGACTGACATATGTGTCCCCCAGGGTCACTTGGATTAGCTACTGCTTTTGTTCAAAATATGATTAACAAAATGCAATGAAGTGTATTCTCAAGTAGAAGAAATCTGCATATCAGTTATTTTTTTGAGTTCACAGAAAAACTTCTTTTTTTTTTGTAAAGACAGAATAAAGCATAAAATATCTTTAAGGTCACAGAACACTGACCTAATTGACTGGGTTAATTTGATTGTGCCAGAACAATGGCACCGTAGTCTTCTGCCAGTGAAGTGCATGCTAATTATGTGATATGCCCTTGATAAGACCTTGGTGGGTCACTCAGCAGTTGTGATCTGTCACTGACTTCTAATCGTATATTATCATCTGAGTCAGAATGGTAGCCTACGTTTTCTGTCTTTACAGCAATGTGGCACTCTAATTACCTTATGCCAAATAACTATGCAGAAATAAAATGAAGTGATCACTGTGGTTGCTTTCAAAATCTTTTTATCCTTTGTGTTGCTCCTCTGCAATTTACATTTTAAAACGCTGGGAGGCTTTGGGCGTGAGCAGAAATGCAAATCTGAAAATGAAATTGACATGAATGAGTAAATATATGTGTGTAATATATATATATATATATATATATATATATATATATAGTCTGTTAAACATGAGTGTATGTTTTAATCAGAATATTGAGTTATCATCCCTAGGTTGGCATGTCAATTTGTGACTGTAAGATCTATGTCTTCCAGCAGAGTGGATAGGGAGTGTCTTGGACTCTCATTTGATTAAGGGCATAAGTCCTACACCTCCCAATGATTCAAGTTATTATAGTAAATTGACATTTATTTTTTTTATTTATTTATGTATTTATCATTATCCTTTTTAGGAATAGTTGCAAAAAATCCCAGAAAAGAAATAAAAATAAAAGCTTCTCTACTGAAATCTTTCCCCACAAAAAACAGGCAGTAAAATGCTACATTGGAATCCAGCTTTTCATATATAGTATTAGTAGCAATAGTATTTGCTGGTGTGAGTACTTGTATTTTTATTTTTTTATCCTAACTATAATCGCCCCGCATCTTGTTCATCTGCTGCTCCACATATCCTTAATCTGTGCAGATATACATAATCTTAATTTGCACAAGACTCATTATCAACATGCGATCTAATATATAAGCACGTTTATCTAGTTCATCTGCTGCCCATTCTTACTTAATCTGTTATGTTATACATAGACACCCTGGGTTCAGACCTGAGAGTTCTTGAAACGCAAGTTTTACGTGCGTTTTTGTCACACGTATTTCAGCGCGTTTTTGCAAATAGGAAACGTGCATTCGTACGTGCGTTCTTGTGATTGACTACTGTAGTGTCAATCACAAAACGCGCGACAAACGCCCCAAAAAAAGTACTTGTTTATGCGTCGGGCGTTTTACAGCGCGTTCAAACGCGCTGTTAGATGCTGAAGTGAGAACCAGGGCCATAGGAAAGCATTGGTTTTCATGTGTTGAGCGTTTTACAGCGCGTTTGAACGCGCTGTAAAACGCTCAGGTGTGAACTTAGGGTTACTGTTCGTCTGACTCATCGCCAACAGGTGGTCAAATATATAAGCGCATTTATCTAGTTCATCTGCTGCACCATTTATGCTTAATCTGTTTTGATATATATAGACTTACTGTGTATCAGACTCATCATCAACAGGTGGTCTAATATATAGAAGCATTTATCTAGTTCATCAACTGCACCTTTAATAATTAATCTGTTCAGGTATACATATACGTAGTGTGCACCAGACTCATTTTCACCAGCCGGTCTAACATATAGGCTCATTTACCTAGTTCATCTGCTGTGCCTTGAATAATTAATCTGTTAAATTGTGCATAGGCTTATTGTGCATCAGACTTAGTCTCAACAGGCTATCTAATATATTGACCCATTTACCTAGTTCATCTGTTGGGCCTTTAATAATTCATCTGTTGAGTTATACATAGGCTTAGTTTGCAATCAGACTCATTGCCACCAGGAAGTCTAATATATAGGCACATTTACCTAGTTCATTTGCTGCGACATTAATACTTAATCTGTTCTGTTATCCTTAGACTTGCTGTGCATCAGACTCATTGTCAACAGGCAATCTAATATAAAGGTATACTTACCAAGTTCATCTGCTGTGCCTTTAATAATTAATCTGCTTAGTTCTACATAGGCTTAGTGTATGTCAGACCAGGGGCGGGCACAGACAGCAGAGGGCCCTTGTGCAAGGAATGTGCCTAGGACCCCCCGCCCCCCTTCGACATCACATGTGGAGGGACACCAGTGCATGCTATTTGTTGACACCCTACAAGGCAACCATGCAATGCTCAGCATCGTGCATGGTCCCTTCTGATTTGATAATTTCTGTGTGTCGGAAATGCTTGCTGTCTCTCCATGTCTGATTAGTAGAAGAAATTGAGGGGATCATTTATTTTCTTGAAATATCCCAATATTAGGTATATTTCAAGAGTAGATTGCGGCGCAATGGTTAGTTGCGCGCAATCTGCAACATTTCCCTGCTCACGCAAGGTCTAAAAAAGTGGTTGTGGCATAGGTGGGCAACAGGACAGCAAGCCTGTCTCATTCATCATTTTCTACAATTGGTTTAGGTGTAGAAAATGGTCTATATGTAAGACAGCTAGGAAGCTATATTACATTTAGACTAGAGCTGGATGCGACAAAGTTATAACTTCAGCTATCCACTGCCAGGTATAGGGGTTATTAAGACCGGCGTCTTAAACCCTGGTCTTAATAAATGTGCCCTTGAGCGTCTAGTCAACACTTTTAACCCATTTACACGACATGGACCAAATGTATTTTGTGATCTGCAAATTACGGATGACGTCCATGTGCTATCTACATTCTTCTGCAGACCAATTAATTGGCCTGCATGTTGCGGACCACTATAGGAGGTCACATTTCTATCCTTTGTGGAACAGACATATATGGAAAGCAAATAACTTCTATGTGCTTTCTGCATTCATATGTCTGTTCTGCACAAGACCGAAAATGTGACACACCCTATATTTCTCTACAAAATGCAGACTGCAGACCCATTTAAAGGGGTTATCCAATCCTATAAAGCCCCTCAATATGACGGGCCCCCCACACTGAATATACTTAACCGAGACCCCGCTCCCGGTGGCGGGAGTGGACAGCCAATGGCAGGCAAAGACGGGCAAAAGCCTCCCTAACATCACCCTCGATGCTAGGGAGGCTCATCCCCGTCACCGCCTGCCATTGGCTGTGCCCCCCAACACAGAATGGGCGCATGGGAAGAAGCAGCAGGAGTGGCGCAGGGAAAGAGGACCCAGGTAAGTATATTAAGCGAGGGGTGTCCGGAATATTGGTGGATTTTTATAGCATTGGAAAACCCCTTTAAGTCAATGGTTCTGCAAAAATATGTGGATCACATATGGACCGAGGTCAAATCTTACCAATCTGCGGACCGCAAAATACATTAGATCTTGTGAATGTAGCCTCACAGTGTGTGGGTAAGGGCTCATTCACAAGACCGTATAGAATGCGCATTCGTTCTGCAATTTTGTGGATTGGGTAATCCCATTCTTTTCAATTCATTTCAACAAGAAATATATATTCTCGGGTCACTTGTGCAGTTATTTCTGGTGAAAGGGTATAGGGACGTATTACAGTAAAAGAAGAAAAATAAATATACGCACTGCACTGTTGCAGTTATTTCTGATAAAAGCGTATAGGGTCGTATTTCAGTACTACAATAAAAAATATATGCACACTTTACTCTTTAATTGTTTTCTGGTTAAAGCATATAGTGGCCTTTTTCCGTCCAACAGGAAATATATTTTCTCGGGTCACTTCTGCAGTTATTTCTGGTGAAAGGTTATAGGGGCATATTACAGTAAAGAAAAAAATATATATATATATACTCACCGCACTGTTCAGTGATTCCTGTTGAAAGCTTATAGGGGCATATTTCCTTCAAAAAAGAAAAATATATACGCACTGCACTGTTGCAGTTATTTCTGGTGAAAGCATATAGGGTCGTATTTCAGTACTACAAGAAAAATATATACGTACTTCACTATTTTATTGTTTTCTGGTTAAAGCATATAGTGGCCTTTTTCCGTCCAACAAGAAATATATTTTCTCGGGTCACTTCTGCAGTTATTTCTGGTGAAAGGGTATAGGGGCGTATTACAGTAAAAAAAAATATATATATATGTACTCACCGCACTGTTGCAGTGATTTCTGTTGAAAGCTTATAGGGGCATATTTCCTTCAAAAAAGAAAAATATATACGCACTGCACTGTTGCAGTTATTTCTGGTGAAAGCATATAGGGTCGTATGTCAGTACTCAAAAAATATATATACGCACTTCACTCAAATTTTTTTCTGGTCAAAGTGTATAGGGGCCAATTTCAGTGCAACAAGAAATATATATTCTCAGTGCACTGCTGCAGTGATTTCTGTTGAAAGCATATAGTAAGTACGTAAGTGCAGGGACATCCCTGGGTGCCGCTCTCCATGTACATACCTTTGCCTAATAAACTGTTGACCAGTGAAAGGTCCTCTTTAAGCGGTTCCTAAAGTCTTCTACCCATTTGCAAGATATTCTAAAAATGGCCCGGAAACTTTGCATGCACTTCAGCCAATAGTACACTGCAAAGTATACCCTCCTTGAGCTGCAGCGGCAGAACGGCATCCCCCAACATAGGCTAATATGTGACGTTTCCACCCATTGGAATTCCACCCTCCATATGTTGGACCGACTATATGAACAGAGAAAGGCCATCA
Organism: Bufotes viridis; assembly: GCA_033119425.1. Classification (NCBI taxonomy): domain Eukaryota; kingdom Metazoa; phylum Chordata; class Amphibia; order Anura; family Bufonidae; genus Bufotes; species Bufotes viridis. The sequence goes on along the minus strand of CM065592.1, from coordinate 378,219,671 downwards.
ACGATTTTTTGATGATGCAAGCGGATAGGAGTACTCCCCTGTGTAACTTCGATGTTAGCCAGCGGCAGCTCATGCATGACACCTGCCATTTGCTCAGGCCATTTAAGGGTGTCTTGTTAATTGTCAGTGGGCAGGACTACAGTACGAACAATGTCATTCCACTGCTTCATGTCCTGGAACAGATGGTGGTAACAATGGCTGGTAAGGCGACAGGAGATGTGGCTCCTCGATCTCACAGCCACATAAGCCCTGTGGGGGCTGAACCGGAAGAGGAAGAGGAGGGAAGGAGGACATTGTAGCATAGGCAATGTGTAGCCAAATGGGTGGTTTTTCTACTCAGCTGACAGGAGAGGAGGAGCAGGAGCAGCCAGAGGAGCTACAGGGCGATGAGGAAGATGAGACAGAGGACCCAGACACACCATGGCACTATGCAGTGGAGATGGAAGCAGGAAGTCCCTCGGAGTCACTTGCACAAATGGCATGATGCATGCTTGCGTAGTGACAGCCGAATTGTCACCATTCGACAGAGGGATGACTTCTGGCTCTCTACCTTGTTGGACCCTCGCTACCGGTCCAAAATGGGGGCCCTTTATACACCCACCGAGACGGAGAACTGAGCTACTACAGAGACATCCTATGTAGTCAGTTGGCCGCTGCCTATCTGCGCTATCGTCTATCGTCCATCCTCTCGCATGTTTGACCGGGGGGGGGGGGGGCCCTCTGCATTAACGTTCCACTGCCATAGCTGCTGGGGAGGGGAGTGGTGGCAGGAGCAGTACCAGCTCCATCAGCAGCAGCCTGAGTCTACAGTCGCTGATGAGTAGCTTTCTTCACCCGCATAGTGGGTAGACCTGGAGCAGGAACTGAACTAGCGGGTGTTTGCATACTTGGACTGCACCCTGCCACCCCACATTGAAGATCCGCTGGACAACTGGGTAGCCAAACTGGATTTGTGGCCATAACTAGCAGAGTTTGCCCTGGAAAAGCTGTCCTGCCCGGCCAGTACTGTGGCATCAGAGCGGGGGTTTAGTGCGGCGGGGGCCATGGTTACCCCAAGAAGAACTCATGTTTGTCAAGATGAATCAGACGTGGATCAGCCAGAATTTCCAAACACCAATTCCTCAGACTAGATCATCCATGGTGCCACACCAACACTTTGATACAAGAGAAAGGTTTCTTCAGACTACCTGCCTCAGCTACTACTTTGATGCTGCAACCTGCCTGATGCCACACATCTGATGCCAAGTGCTCCTTATTTCACCCACCTTTGACAGCGGGTACTGGTATTGCAACCCACCACCCCACTCTGTTACTGGGTCACTTTGTGGTCTCCTGATGCAGCTGCTACTGCCATCTCCATACGATGTCACCATACCACTCTGTGGTCTCTCCATGCTTCTGCCATATACACACTATGTCACCTTGCCACTTTGTGGCCTCCTGATGCTACAGCCACATCCAAACTATGTCACCTTGCCACTCCGTGGTCTCCTCATGCTGCTGTCACCTCCAGACTCGATCATTTTGCCACTCTCTGGCCTACTCATGCTGCTGCAACTTCCACACTCTGTTATTGTGCTACTCTGTGGCCTATTTATGCTGCTTTCACCTCCAGAGTTTTTAATTGTGCCACTCATTGGTCTCCTCATGCTGCTGCTACCTCCAGACTCAGTCTACTCATGCTGCTGCCACCTCCACACTCTTTAATTGTGAAACTCTGTGGCCTACTCATGCTGCTGCTACCTCCGCACTCTTTAATTGTGAAACTCTGTGGCCTACTCATGCTGCTGCCACCTCCAGACTCTTTCGATGTGCCACTTTGTGGGCTACTCATGCTTATGCCACCTCCACACTCTGTCATTGTGCTACTCTGTGGCCTACTCATGCTGCTTTCTGGGTCACTTTGTGGTCTCCTGATGCAGCTGCTACTGCCATCTCCATACGATGTCACCATACCACTCTGTGGTCTCTCCATGCTTCTGCCATATACACACTATGTCACCTTGCCACTTTGTGGCCTCCTGATGCTACAGCCACATCCAAACTATGTCACCTTGCCACTCCGTGGTCTCCTCATGCTGCTGCCACCTCCAGACTCGGTCATTGTGCCACTCTGTGGCCTACTCTTGCTACTGCCACCTCCACACTCTTTCATTGTGCCACCCTGTGGCCTACTCATACTGCTGCCACCTCCACACTCTTTTTTTGTGCCACTCTGTTGCCTACTCATGCTGCTGCCACCTCCACACTCTTTAATTGTGAAACTCTGTGACCTACTCATGCTGCTGCCACCTCCAGACTCTTTCGATGTGCCACTTTGTGGCCTACTCATGCTTATGCCACCTCCACACTCTGTCATTGTGCTACTCTGTGGCCTACTCATGCTGCTTTCAGATCCAGGCTCTTTCATTGTGCCTCTCATTGGTCTCCTCATGCTGCTGCCACCTCCAGACTCGGTCATTGTGCCACTCTGTGGCCTACTCTTGCTACTGCCACCTCCACACTCTTTCATTGTGCCACCCTGTGGCCTACTCATACTGCTGCCACCTCCACACTCTTTTATTGTGCCACTCTGTTGCCTACTCATGCTGCTGCCACCTCCACACTCTTTAATTGTGAAACTCTGTGGCCTACTCATGCTGCTGCCACCTCCAGACTCTTTCATTGTGCCACTCTCTGGCCTCATAATCCTGCTGCCACCTCCAGACTCTTTCGATGTGCCACTTTGTGGCCTACTCATGCTGCTGCCTCCTCCAGACTCTGTCATTGTGCCTCTCTGTGGTCTCACATGATGCCGCCACCTTCAAACTCAGTCAGTTTGCCGCTCGGTGGTCTCCTCGTACTGCCGCCACCTGCAGACTCTGTCATTGTGCCACTCGGTGGCCTTGTCCTAATGCTGCTGCTGCTGCCGCCACCTACAGACTCTGTCATTGTGCAACTCGGTGGCCTCCTAATGCTGCTGCCACCTCCACACTTTTTCATTGTGCCACTCTGTGGAATACGCATGCTGCTGCCACCTCCACACTCTTTCATTGTGCCACTCTGTGGAATACGCATGCTGCTGCCACCTCCACACTGTCTTTGTGCCTCTATGTGGCCTAGTCATGTGGCTTCTACCTCCACGCTCTTGTCATTTTGCCACTCTTTGGCCTACTCATGCTGCTGCCACCTCCAGACTCTTTCGATGTGCCACTTTGTGGCCTACTCATGCTGCTGCCACCTCCAGACTCTGTCATTGTGCCGCTCTGTTTTCTCCTCATGATGCGGCCACCTTCAAACTCAGTCAGTTTGCCACTCGGTGGCCTCCTCATACTGCCGCCACCTCTAGACTCTATCATTGTGCAACTCGGAGGCCTCCTCATGCTGCTGTCACCTCCATACTCTTTCATTGTGCCACTCTGGCCTAATCATGCTGCTGCAACCTCCACACTCTGTCATTGCACCACTCTGTGGCCTACTCATGCTGCTGCCACCCCCAGACTTTGTCATTGTGCCACTCTGTGGCCTACTCATGCTGCTGCTACCTCCACACTGTCATTGTGCCACTCTGTGGCCTACTCATGATGCCGCAACTTCAAACTCAGTCAGTTTGCCACTCGGTGGCCTTCTCTTACTGCCGCCACCTCCAGACTCTGTCATTGTGCCACTCGGTGGTCTCCTCATGCTGCTGCCACCTCCACACTCTTCCATTGTGCCACCCTGTGGCCTACTCATACTGCTGCCACCTCCACACTCTTTTATTGTGCCACTCTGTTGCCTACTCATGCTGCTGCCACCTCCACACTCTTTAATTGTGAAACTCTGTGACCTACTCATGCCGCTGCCACCTCCAGACTCTTTCGATGTGCCACTTTGTGGCCTACTCATGCTGCTGCTACCTCCACACTCTTTTATTGTGCCACTCTGTTGCCTACTCATGCTGCTGCCACCTCCACACTCTGTCACTTCATGCCGCTGCCACCCCCAGACTCTGTCATTGTGCCACTCATGATGCCGCAACTTCAAACTCAGTCAGTTTGCCACTCGGTGGCCTTCTCATACTGCCGCCACCTCCAGACTCTGCCATTGTGCCACTCGGTGGTCTCCTCATGCTGCTGCCACCTCCACACTCTTCCATTGTGTCACTCTGGCCTAATCATGCTGCTGCTACCTCCACACTCTTTCATTGTGCCACTCTGTTGAATACTCATGCTGCTGCCACCTCCACACTCTGTCACTTCATGCCGCTGCCACCCCCAGACTCTGTCATTGTGCCACTCTGTGGCATACTCATGCTGCTGCCACCTTCACACTCTTTCATTGTGCCATTCAGTGGCCTACTCATGCTGCTGCCACCTCCATACAGTATTGTGCCACTCTGTGGCCTACTCATGCTGCTGCCACCTCCACACTCTTTAATTGTGCCACTCTGTGGTCTCCTCATGCTGCTGACACCTCCACACTCTGTAATTGTGATATTCTGTAGCCTACTCATGCTGCTGCCACCTACACACTCTTTCATTGTGCCACTCTCTGGCCTACTCATGCTGCTGCCACCTCCATATAGTATTGTGCCACTCTATGGCCTACTCATGCTTCTGCCACCGCCAGACTCTGTCATTGTGCCACTCTATGGCCTACTTATGCTTCTGCCACCTCAACACTCTTTCATTGTGCCACTCTGTGGTCTCCTCATGCTTTTGCCACCGCCACACTCTGTAATTGTGCTATTCTGTAGCCTACTCATGCTGCTGCCACCTACACACTTTTTCATTGTGCCACTCTCTGGCCTACTTATGCTGCTGCCACCTCCATGCTCTGTCATTGTGCCACTCTGTGGCCTACTCATGCTGCTGCCACCTCCATTCTCTACCATTGTGCATCTCTCTGGTCTCCTCATGCTGCTGCCACCTCCAGACTCAGTCATTGTGCCACTCTCTGGCCTACTTATGCTGCTGCCACCTCCATGCTCTGTCATTGTGCCACTCTGTGGCCTACTCTTGCTGCTGCCACCTTAGACTCATTCATTGTGCCACTCTCTGGCCTACTCATGCTGCTGCCACCTCCAGACTCTATAGATGTGCCATTTTGTGGTCTCCTCATGCTGCCACCAACTACAGACTCAGTCAGTGTGCCACTCGGTGGCCTCCTCATACTGGCGCCACCTCCAGACTCTATCATTATGCCACTCGGTGGCCTTCTCCTAATGCTGCTACAGCCACCTACAGACTCCACACCCTGTCATTGGGCCACTCTGTGGTCTCCTTATGCTGCTTTCACCTTACCACTATGTCATAGGTCCACTCTGTGGACTTCTCATTCTGTTCCTACCCTCCCCACTTCATGACTAGGCCACTTTTTTGCCTTTCAGCCTTGCTGACATCATCATTTATTTGACATTTCTTCTGATCTGTCAGAAGGAAGGAAAAATGAGACGTGCAACTGATCCTGTCTGTGTAGCAGCTTTAAGGCCTGTATGGTCTCATCAGAATTGGCTTATGATTTGGTAGCCAAAAGCAGGAGTGGATAGAAAGCACAGAAGATAATATTCCATTCACGTTTCATCTCTGTATTGCCTTTAGCAATACTAATGGATTATTGAGCAAATGCTGACCGAGTAAAGGGGTATGCTCCACAGACAGGATCCATTATTTTTGGGTTATTGTTCTGACAGTTTAGAGGAAGGGCAAAATAATCAGTGACGTCAACACAAACTTACTACTGACACCCTCTCCACTCTGTCAGGAGGGCTCTACTTGTATAAGCGTTTATTTGAACAGGTTCGGTAGACATCTATGTGGAATCAGCTGATGAGGATGTAAAAGGAATGTGCTTCTTCTTGATGCTAACATCTATCTGTAAGGCTAAGTTAATACTTGAGTTATTTGATCAGTTTTGGCCCCATGACCGCCCAAATAAGGGAAGTATGCAGTGATTCTAAGAAAGACGCCTTTCATCTGCATGTCATACAGACTCACTGTATTATTTCACTACCAAAGCAGTCTATCTATGCATGTTAATGCAAGCCACAGTGTTCTACACCGCTAGAAAGGCTCTCAGCAGACAGAAAATAGCCGTTTTTTTATGTAATTCGCCGCAAATATATTCAAATCAAAACAAATTTTCCCGGAAAAATTCAGCAAACCTGCAAATAGAATTTTTAAAAAATTCACTCATCTCTAATCATATCTGTACCAGCAAATGATAGAAGTTATCATAACCTTAGCTTGATCATTCTCATAATCTAGCATGAGCACTTGAAGTTTAGGTAATGTCCAACAAAGGCAAAAACAAATAAAACATATAAAACCAAGAAAAACCAAGAACCTGTGGTGATATGTCAGATGTAATGATTTGCTAAAATGAATGATGATTGATGATTGCGCATCGTCTGTGAAGTGCTGCCTTAATATATTACTAATCTGTGAGCTGTTGCTCTGTAGATATGACTAGAGATGAGCGAATAATTGAAAAGTTCGATTGGCCTGATTCGCTGAATTCTACAAAAAAATTTCCTTAGTGACAAATTACTTTGTCACAAAGCAATTTTATTTTAAAGTAGTGGGTGCAATGACAGGAAGCTGCGATAGCGCTGCGATAGCGCTGTTCCCGTCAATATACCCCTCAGATGCCCCGCGTTCATACATGATCGCGGCATCTGAGTGTAAAAACTGTGCAAAATTAACAATAATTTTTTTTTTTATAAAACTTACCGCCTCCATTTGCTCGCGACGGGCCGGCCGCCGCCATCTTGCTTGAAGATCTGTAGTGAAATCTCTCGCTGCGCGAGATTACGTCACCATGCACGGGAATTAGGCCGAGATCTTCAATCAAGATGGAGGCTGGCGGCCCATTATGATCAAATGGAGTTCGTAAGTTTTAATGTTTTTGTTTTTTGCACTATTTCAGGTTAAATCGATTTGCTGACACGAAGCACGAGGAAATTCGGCTTTGGGGCAAATCGAATTTATCCTGAAATTCGGATTGAATTCCACTTTGTGGGATTCGATTTGCTCATCTCTAGATATACTGATGGGGTTATCTATATGCCTCATCCCTGAGAATCCCTCCAAGGTTGCCACATCCTAAGATACCCTTTTCTGTTATTGTTTTCCAATCCAAACAGCAACTCCATTCTATTCACTTGTAGCATTTTCATTTTCCAGATGTCTAAGGTGGGGGCTGATGTGTCCCTCTATTTAGTGGAGATGAAAAGTTTAGCTGCAGCTCTCATTTGTGTGGGGAGGTCATGCTTGGAGGGTTTAAAGGTTGGGAGCGGCAGCCACAAGATGACTAGTTCTGGGGTCAATGTTATAGTGGTGGAGCAAATAGTATTTATTAAACCTTCTATAGCCCTCCAATATTTTTTAATCAATGGGCATGTCCATCATATATGAAGCATAGTTCCCTTCCCTCACACTTGCGTTGTTAATTCCGGCATTAAGGTCCAGTATAGGATATCAATACCAGAATTAAATGGATCCGTTTTGATTTTGCACATCAGGATGCATCTGTTCTGTTAGGATCCGGTTGTGTGAAATCAAAATGGAAAAATTTGATCAAGTTATTGGGTGACAGATCCTTTTCTGCTAAAAAAAAAAAGATCCATCACCATTGACTTACATTGTTTTTAGTGACAGATCCTTTTTTCCCATTTTTATGACCGGACACAAACCACAGCTAGCAGCGTTTTTTTATCCGGTTATAAAACATTATGCTGACAGAACAGAAGACTTCCTGATACATCCTGAACAGATCTCTTTCCATTCAGTGGAATCGCCACTACTGTTGCCTCCACTCCCCATGTTCCAGGGCCAGTATTGTGACTCTTCATGCTGTTGCCACCCTCACCAGTCTGTTACAGGAACACTAGAGTCCCTGTTTGGCCATGTTGGCATTACCATTTATTTTTCAGTTTTTCTGATCCATCAGAAGAACAAAAAAATAACAAAGAAAAAAAAATGGACCTCTATCCCATGGTCAGTATTTTGCATCAGGATTAGATTTTGTTCATGATTTGGAAGCCAAAAGCACAAATGGGTCCAAAATACAGAAGACATGCAAAAATGTACATCTCTGTTTTGGACCCACTCCTGCTTTTGTCTTACCAATATTGGTCAAATATTGATACAAAAAACTGACCAAATACTGATCGTGTGATAGAGGCCATAAAATTCCTTCATGCAGGACTTCTTTTCCATTGGGATAAAACCAATTTCAGACACAAATGGCCAAAAATCATGCAAATTGTGCATTAGACCTCTATTACACAGTCAGTATTTTGCATCAAGAGTTGATCATGATTTGGAAGCCAAAAGCCTAAGTGGGTTCAAAACACAGAAGACATGCTAATATTTCCATCACATGTTATTTTTGTTTTGGACCCACTCCTGTTTTTTCCTTGCTAATCCTGATCAAATACTGACCAAGTAATGACGTTTAAAAGCGAATGCTCAAACTACAGGATCTTCTTTTTTACCAGTTCTTCTGACTGATAAGAAGAATGGAAAAATAAACAGTGGCTTGAACACGGCCTTACTGCGGACACCCTCGCTACTGTCATGGGCCCACTACTTGAATCTTGGGCCCCTGCACCATTAAGTCCACCGACATAAATAACAGCTGATTCTAAAATTGACCTGTAAGGCTGAGTTTACACTTCTGTTATTTGGTCAGTTATTTTCATCACTTATTATGAGGCAAATTCAGGAGCCAAGCCTGCTTTCAGATTAGATATCATGAATAGATCTGTACCTGTTCTGTGGTGTTGACCCACAACTACTTTTGAATGACAATCACTGATTACAATAACTGACCAAATACCTTATATGTGTACTAAGCCTAGTAGTGACTCACCGTCATTCTAGAGCTAACAGAAGTGATTTAAACGCATGTGTTTGCACTGCCACAACATGGATGAAAAGAGCCTTTTTTAATTGTACTATTTTATTGGCGCTGCCTCCATATGCTTATTTTGTTCCGTTAAAGAGTCATTGGGATACCTGCAGGGGCGCATAGCCTTTTTTTTTTTTTTGCTTTACTAAAGGATGCTGTATGCTTTTTTTTTGTTTGGCTAGGGGTCAGCTAGGAATGTCGGTGGCCTGCACAATGATGTGCATATCCATATATGTGACCTACCAGTCATTCTGATGCACAGTAGCTGTTTTGATACCAGAAAGGACTATGCATTTTGCTGCACTGCACAGTGATGTAGACTAGGATGCATTCTTCCTAAAATGTATTCTTAAGGTGGATTTACACAGGACGAGGAGAAGATGATTGTCAGGTAAAAAACGTTCCTTCCCAACAGTCGGCCGCTCATTAATTGGATACAAAATCATTGCTCCTGGGTGGCAAAGTGCTGTTTAGACAGCATGATCTGTTGCCCAGGAACAATGATTGAGGTGTCCACACCTCCGATCATTTCACCTGATGAATGAGCGTCTCTCTCATTCTGCAGTGATGGATGGCCAGATTATTGGGAATGAACATTCATAGGAATGTTCATTCCTGATAATTGGCCTCAAATTTGGGCTGTGTAAAAACACCTTTAGACTTCTCAAATATGAGCTATGATCAGTTTATATAAATATGAATGAGGGGCACTCTGGAGGGTATCTGGGAATAGACCCACAACTCTATTGTTCAAACAATCAACTTTTATTCCATACAAATATAATATTCAATAAAATACTCAATAAAATGCTCAATAAAATGCTCATAAGCCTGTATGATTACTCGTTCTTCCTACTGGTAAAAAATGTCCAAGGACCGTACAGGATTAGTAAACTGCGCAAAATAACATCGGTAAAGTGCAAGCCGTAATATCATGCGTGATACAATACCAATAAAGTGCTAGGTGCTGATAACCTGTGAATAAACAAAGTAAAGCATAGTATAACAATTGTGCAGAATCTGCACAATGGTGCCGTATTAAAATAATGAGTCCCCTCGTGTTGAAAGTGCAGTTCAATAGTTAAAGAAATGGCAAATCAGATTCCTTTAAAGATAAATAAGATTCCTTTAAAGATAAATAATAGCTGTGTTCATTTGCGCATACACCGTCGGTGTATATTGATATTCCAACTCACTCGGGCGTATATGAGGAGCATGTACTAGTCCTCGTCACTTTAACCTCACGGCCGTTGTGTGTACCAGGCTCGTTGATGGAGCGACTGTGACTGCCGGCTTATTCCTCCTCGTCTCCTCCTTGTCTCCCGTACCCGTGTCCCCTCTGCCTTACCTCTGTCCCGTCTGAGTTTCTTCCTCCTGCAACCGCGGCGTCCCGCGTGATGTTGCTGGCTTGCGTGGCGTCCCACGTGATACTCGGGGATAGATGCAGAGGTGGCCCGCTGGGTCCTAGAGTCCTGGATAGTTGCGCTTTTGGACAATAGTTCCCGATGTACGGTGGGGAGGGGAGGGGATGTAACTCTGTTATAAAACTTTGCCACAGGTGTCCCAAACGCGTTTCGGGGTGGTCCCCTTCATCAGTGGATACCTGTGGTTTGTGGCCTCTTTACTTTTATATCCTGTGTTCCAAATTAGAATGTAATTCGCAAAACTTGGGCTGGATTCAAGTAAATGGATTTTGAAAGTCAATATGGATACGACAATCTTATAGAATAGCATTGCAAAAAGTCTAATGGGGGAACGTAGTGGAATTTCACTACCATAAAATAGATATTAGATTAAGAATGTATTAAAACAGCCTAAATATATGATCCACATGCAAGTTCAGTGTGCAATCAGTTCCATAGTTACTACATTGAACATATTCTTAATTGGCAAATTCAAGGAGTGGATTCAGATTTGCTAGAAGTAAATGGGGAGAGGGGCGAAGGGAGAGGAGAGGTCGGGGTGTCAGTAGAACGACCAGACCCCGACCCCTCGTCTACCCCGCGCCCATCCCCCTTTAAAGGAACCTAAAAATCTCCATTTCTGAATTGAGACCCCTCGGTATGAGGGTGTCCAATTCAAAAATTCGTCGGGATTCTTGCCTCGACATCTTTGCAATAAAGTCACCTCCCCTCCAGGTTTTCTTTACTTTTTCAATTGCCGCAAAGGTCAGGCCACTGGGGTCACTATTGTGAACCATTTTAAAGTGGCACCAACTGTCAAGGTGGCACCAACTGTCCAAAATACCAAACTAAAAGGAACAATCACTAAGAGTTGGCTCACTTTGAAGGGCTTCTATAGATGCGGTAGATGTGTGAACTGTAAGACTACATCATTCCCAAAGAAAAGAGAGGCCATTCAATCGAAAAGTAACGACTGCAACATACAGATCAAAGAGTTTTTATCGTGCGACTCAATAGAAGTAATATATATACTAGAGTGCCCATGTCATAAACAGTATGTGGGTCGTACAAAGAGAACTCTAAAGAAAAGGGTTAGCGAACACATTTCAAACATTAGAAAGGGATACGAAGCACACTCCGTATCCAAACACTTTAAAATGGTTCACAATAGTGACCCCAGTGGCCTGACCTCTGCGGCAATTGAAAAAGTAAAGAAAACCTGGAGGGGAGGTGACTTTATTGCAAAGATGTCGAGGCAAGAATCCCGACAATTTTTGAATTGGACACCCTCATACCGAGGGTCTCAATTCAGAAATGGAGATTTTGGGTTCCTTTAAAGGGGGATGGGCGCGGGGTAGACGAGGGGTCGGGGTCTGGTCGTTCTACTGACACCCCGACCTCTCCTCTCCTTCGCCCCTCTCCCCATTTACTTCTAGCAAATCTGAATCCACTCCTTGAATTTGCCAATTAAGAATATGTTCAATGTAGTAACTATGGAACTGATTGCACACTGAACTTGCATGTGGATCATATATTTAGGCTGTTTTAATACATTCTTAATCTAATATCTATTTTATGGTAGTGAAATTTCACTACGTTCCCCATTAGACTTTTGCAATGCTATTCTATAAGATTGTCGTATCCATATTGACTTTCAAAATCCATTTACTTGAATCCAGCCCAAGTTTTGCGAATTACATTCTAATTTGGAACACAGGATATAAAAGTAAAGAGGCCACAAACCACAGGTATCCACTGATGAAGGGGACCACCCGAAACGCGTTTGGGACACCTGTGGCAAAGTTTTATAACAGAGTTACATCCCCTCCCTCCCCACCGTACATCGGGAACTATTGTCCAAAAGCGCAACTATCCAGGACTCTAGGACCCAGCGGGCCACCTCTGCATCTATCCCCGAGTATCACGTGGGACGCCACGCAAGCCGCAACATCACGCGGGACGCCGCGGTTGCAGGAGGAAGAAACTCAGACGGGACAGAGGTAAGGCAGAGGGGACACGGGTACGGGAGACAAGGAGGAGACGAGGAGGAATAAGCCGGCAGTCACAGTCGCTCCATCAACGAGCCTGGTACACACAACGGCCGTGAGGTTAAAGTGACGAGGACTAGTACATGCTCCTCATATACGCCCGAGTGAGTTGGAATATCAATATACACCGACGGTGTATGCGCAAATGAACACAGCTATTATTTATCTTTAAAGGAATCTTATTTATCTTTAAAGGAATCTGATTTGCCATTTCTTTAACTATTGAACTGCACTTTCAACACGAGGGGACTCATTATTTTAATACGGCACCATTGTGCAGATTCTGCACAATTGTTATACTATGCTTTACTTTGTTTATTCACAGGTTATCAGCACCTAGCACTTTATTGGTATTGTATCACGCATGATATTACGGCTTGCACTTTACCGATGTTATTTTGCGCAGTTTACTAATCCTGTACGGTCCTTGGACATTTTTTACCAGTAGGAAGAACGAGTAATCATACAGGCTTATGAGCATTTTATTGAGCATTTTATTGAGTATTTTATTGAATATTATATTTGTATGGAATAAAAGTTGATTGTTTGAACAATAGAGTTGTGGGTCTATTCCCAGATACCCTCCAGAGTGCCCCTCATTCATATTTATATAATTTCTTGCTAATGGCTACACGTTTGTGGGTATAGTTGCCGGTAAGGTGAGCACCTGGTGTACCATCTTATCACCTCTGATAAAGTGTAGCCGCTCATTACTAGATATGATCAGTTTATGTCTAACTGAATTTATGAGAGCAAAGGAGTGCAGAAACCATTCCCATTTAAGGATATCATCTTTCCTACAAATTGGTAAAAATAATGGCTGATTTAAAAAAAATGTCAAACAATGGCCCACTCATTAGACACATGCAAACAGATGTCATCCATATTTTTTGCGGATCCGTTTTTTGCAGACCGCAAAATACATACGGTCGTGTGCATGAGGCCTTAGTATGGTCATAGTGTGATCAAACAGAGATCTATAAAGAAGATTATGGCAAATGGTAGGAATCTACTCTGCTGCAATGTAATAAATTGTATCCGTTAAGGGCTCATGCCCACAGCCATATTACAGCATCATTTTGTATGGAACCATAATAGTATTTCTATAAAGGTACATAAAGACTCTAATGTACCTGGCATAGAGGGGCTTGTCTGTGGAAGTCTGTTTGAATCCCACATTAAAAATTGTGGCATGCTCCAAAGGATTCTATAATTGTTGAAGCATTGCCTCTAGGGAAATTATATTTTCACATATGGCAACGGATTGGACCTTTACAACAGCACATGGAGGCTGCGTGACTCCATACTAGGAAGCTGTGCAGGCGAAGTGCCTGGGTCCAAACTCTTCAGATGATAATAGTAAACTATTGTGATGTCTGATTGGGGACAAAATCTGCATGTCTTTTCTAACCCTAAGGCCCCTTTCACACAGGCAAGTTTTCTGCGCGGGTGCAATACGTGATGTGAATGCATTGCACCCGCACTGAATCCGGACCCATTCATTTCTATGGGGATGTATACATGAGTGGTAATTTTCACGCATCATCTGTGCGTTGTGTGGAAATCGCAGAAAGCTCTATATTGTGCATTTTTCACGTAACGCAGGCCCAAGTGCGGATGCTATGCGATTTTCACTCATGGTTGCTAGGAGACGATCGGGATGGGGACCCGATCTTTATTATTTTTCCTATATAACATGGTTTTAATGGAAAATAATAGCATTCTCAATAAAGAATGCATAGTAAAATGTGGATGGAGGGGTTAAAAAAAAATTAGCTCACCTTATCCACTTGATTGCATAGTTGCGATCTCTCCTTTCTTCTTTAATCATGTGAGCTGCCGGCTAAAGGACCTGTGGTGACATAACATCACATGGTCCATCACCAAGTGGATGAGGTGAGTTATTTTTTTTTTTACTAAGCATTCTGTGTTGAGAATGCTATTATTTTCCCTTTTAACCATGTTATAAGGGTAAATAATAAAATCTACAGAATACTCAACCCAAACCAGAACTTCAGTGAAGGAGTCGGAGTTCGGGTCTGGGTACCAAACATGCCGATTTTTCCCACGAGCGTGCAAAATACATTAAAATGCTTTGCTCTTGCGCTGAAAAATCACATATTTTCCCGCAACGCACCTGCATGTTTGCCCGCAACAGCCGTATGAAAGAGGCCTAAGGCTTCACTCACATCTCCATTTTGTAACTCTGGTAGTCTGGTGGAGGAACAGACTACTGGAGTTATTGTATCAAACATAGCCAAACACCACAACGCCGCCAGATCCCCATTTACTATAATGAGATCCAGCAAGTTTCTGAACGTGAACATGAATAGGGATCTGGTGTGTCAAAACAAACTACTGAAGTACCGTATCCAACATAGCCAGACACCACCGGACACCGCCGGATCCCCGTTCACTATAATGAGATCTGTTGAGTTTCTGCTGGCTTTTTAAATGTGAACATGAACGGGGATCCGGCGGTGCCAAAACAGACTACTGTAGTTACAAAAGAGATATATGGACCTACCTTTAGCTCTCCAATCGATGGGATCCAATTTTGATTTTGCCACAAAATATGTATCCCCACACAAGAACTCCACAGTGTGAATGAAGCATTAATCATATCTGTTAATTAGAGACCCCAACTACAGTTCTTTTAAAACAAATTAATCATTTGTTTAATTAATGAGAAAATTATAAAAGATGATAAAGCTAAAATGGCTCATGACATAGTACAATATTTTTAACATAATACAATAACTGTACTAAAGTTGTAAAAAAAAATTAAAAATGATGTCTATATCAGTATATTTTTGAGCAATATAATAAATTAAGTAAAATCAAATGCATATAAAAACAGAACCAGTAATATTATTATGTACTTTATGCCTAAAAATAACAGTTTCTTTCTACTGTTTTTCGGGACACATACCGCTACACCTTTAACAAATGCAAAAAATTCAATAGCACAAAAAAAGAAAAAATCTGTCCTATTTTTCTTACAATCCCATGATTAAATATATTTTTCTCAAATCTTAGTTTGCCTGACTAAAAAAAAAAAATGATAGGCATCCTGGAAAAGATGCTCTCCTGGGTGGCAAAACAAAAGAGCTCAAGGAATAAAAATTGAAAGTTGACACAGTCAAGAATAATGGGTAAATCTATCAAGTTTGATCAGGCCTTCTATAATGAAGTGAAGTTTCATATTCTGAGCAGGGACAATGAAGACAGAAGCTAGGCCCTAGAAATACACTGCTCACTTATGTGCTTGGAATATGCAGCACACAGCAGGGAGCTACAAGATAATTACACAGTATTTGTGTGGTTCCAGGAAGCTTCCTGCGCAGGTTGAATGGCTGCACTATATTAAATGGCAGCACAGAGAAATGTTTTTAATGAATATTTTTGTCATGGAAAGAAAAGCATTTGAGTGATTTTTTTTTTTTTTTGTATGAAAGGAACCATGAGTGGAAACATTACTGTCAAATCCTTTTATTTTTCCTATTTCATTATTTACAGTTCCAATAATATCAATAAGAACAATGACAATAGGTAATTTTAGCAATTTTACAGACATTTAACAAGTTGTTGTAGCACTTTTTTTGCTGACAGTCTATAAAAACATGTCAAATGTTTACACATCTAACAAATCGCACATGTTGATGTGTATCAATGACATATGTACTGTACTATAAATCAACTTGCTATGTAAAGATGCTTTACAGAGGCTTTGTGCTTTAGACACATCCTATCGATATGGCCTCTTTGAGTATATGGATGTTATAAAGGGGGTCCCGTCTGGTGTACCTCTTTATATGCCAGAATCATCTTCGCATTGGTGATTATTTCACCATTAAAGGGGTTCCCCACTTTTATTCCTTTTTCTAAGAAGGGTTCCTCAACATTGACTCTTGCTGCTTGGATCTCAATTAATCAGCTGCAGGGTACAGCAAATGCTCAAGTTCAACATGGCATCAACAGAGGAAAACTGAATAATTGCATTGTACCCGTTGAAATCAATGCCCTGTCTGAAAAACTGCCAAGTGTTTGAGCCTGTATGGTGCAAACCTCAAGAGTTATTGTCTGTACTGCCTGTGAAACTCCCTCCTGTAAGTAAACTCTCTCCTTCCTAAAATATGGTGTCTCCTATCTAATTCTTTCTACGTCATCTCTCAGTGGTTGCCACCCAACCCCTTCCCTTTCTACACCATTTTTCAAATTGTTCATGAATAAATAAAATAAAGTAAAAAGTATAGTATCAGTAAAAAGCATAAGTAAAAAAAAAAAAAAGAAAGACGCAAAGCTGAACCTACCATTGTTTTCCAAAGAAAACTGCCAAAAACCTTGATAAATGAGTCTCACTTGGCATTGGTGTTGGAAAACAAAGACAAAGTGACTTTGTAAATATGGCATTTGGCAAAAAGCTGGCGCAAACACATTGATAAGTGTAATCCATAGCCTGAAATGCCATGTGAGTTTACGATACTTCACAATGCATCCAGGGAGCACATGCTCAGGATTGGTCTCTTAGCCAAAAGACAAGTAATTTAAATATAAGGTGCAAAAATATCTTCAGCGAAAATACTGGTCCACCCTTTTTTTCATAATGACTGATGACCCTTTTAAGCTATTTCACTAGCAAATCGCATATTAAACCAGCATATAAATAATAAACATCACATGGACACACACTATATACAGTTTTTGGTTTACACAGGAAATTAGAGCATTTCGAATACTCTCCAATTCCCTGACCCAATTATTGTAAACTTTTCTTGAACAGGCAACTTATCAATTTTGTTAGTCAATTGATTTGCATCTGTTGAGGACGAAGCGCTTTGTCAAAAATGTTTGTGCCTTTTTGTTTCTTAAGAGGTTTCTACTTACTTATCCCATCTTGCCGAGGCTATTTTCCATTTATCTTTATTAAAATATGTTTACCAGAATATATGAAGCGTATTCCGCCCAGGCAAGATGTCCTATTAGTTAAGGCAAGGCGAAAGTTGTAAGATTAATAGCTTTCTTGAGCTTAAATTAGTTTGTCAGCATCTGTCCAGGCTTTAAGCCTGGACCAAAGAATGCTGCCTACATATAATAGACTTTCACCTTTAACTAAACGGAACTACTGTAATTTTATTTCTATAACAAGAGTACATCTAAAGAGGCTCATTATTGGCTTCATTAGATATGTTATTTGCATCAGTGGCTGTAGTTACTGTTATAATGGGAGAGAGGTTAACACGGCATATTTTTCACATATTATATGGCGCAAAGCTTAAAGTAGCCAAAGGTTTATGGAGATGTAATTGGTAGTTAGTGTGAAATTTGTAAGACAAATAGACAATACCTAGACTAACCCCTATAATCCTCTCCTTTACTGCTTTACAGCCACCAAAGGGCCTCATTAAAACGGGAGTATGTATCTTGGTAAAAAGATACAGTGCTTCTAGTGCCCAAATGTGACAGAAAATCTGCATTTTGTAAATCTGACACCTTTGATAGATTATACAGTGTGAAGTAATTGCTTCTGAGCATTATGATAACGCTTAAGGTTCTTTTCTGAATCCAACTGTGCTTTATTCACCAGATGTAACAATGTGTAAAAGAGCATGTAGGATAAAATGAGACTTAAATTATAAAAATATACATTTCCACTATAGAAATTTTTACCTTGAAATCTAAAAGTGACTATTGCGCTGACCATCAGCAGATTATTTGTTAATATGCAATTAATATTTAATGAAAAAAATGTTATTGACAGAAATTTTTTTCTCTAAAAATAGAGAATAGAAAGAATCACAACTTTCTTTACTCATTTAAATTTTATTTGGGCGGATGTTGCATTTTAGGGCAGTTTTTTGCACATGCCTACAATGTGCAAGAAATTTACACAGACTGTAACAAAGACAATGAAGTTGTGGCTGAAGACAGCAATACACATGCCCATTTCTTTGTACCGCCGGAGATTAACTGTTGTCACAGGAGTTTGGAAGCAGCTTTTCCCTTTCTGCACATTAAAATTAACTTGAATGAGTTGTTAGAGGGGTGACCTGTTAGTGATACACTTGCCCCCTTGCAAAGTGAATTTTAGGTTGTGTCATAAAGCGATCCCTGTGATAGTAACTCATGAAGCAGCGGCCGGAAGTAGAAGCACTGTGTGCAGTGAGCCGGACCGGCGGCTGCTTCATGAGTTATTATCACAGGGATTGCAGGTCAGTTAATGTACCGGAGCATTAGATTGCATAGAAAGGGGGAATATAGATGTAATTTTAACTCCTAAGACTCCTGTGCCCACCAGGGAAGCGTGGGAGGCAGAAGCACAGCGCCTGCACAGCCCGTCTCCCCTTTTCTTATAGGAGACGGATGGCCCTTAGCAACGCTCATTTGGCCATTTCAGCCCCAGTTTTCTACCAAACATAAACATTTTGGCTAAATAAAGTCTATTGCAAAAATGTTACCTATCACTTGCCCTACACTTTAGCAAAAAAATAAATAAAAATATGACAGTTATCCTTTAAGGGGGTTGTCCAGGTTCAGAGGCTGAACCTGAACATAATTTTTTCTTCCCCCATTGAGCCCTTCAGAGTTGATCATTGGAGCATTTCTTGCTCTGATGCAATCCTTTGCCCAGCACTGTATAGCGCAGGGCCAGGGCTTTATCTTAAGGTCCGGTGATGTACTGGACTATGCTAGGCTGAGGCTTCCGCCTAGCAGTGATCCTAGTAGTATAAAAAGATAAACAAGCAGTCCTTGCCCTGCACGATGCAGAGCAGGGCAAGGGGGAGCATTGGAGCATGAAATGCTCCCATGCTCAACGCAGAGGGGCTGAATGGTGAAAGAAGGGGTTATGTCCGGGTTCAGTTCTGAACACAGACAACCCCTTTAAGGAGCCTCCATATAACAGTGTGTTTCATGCTTCTGAAGTCAGTATGTGAGCAGTAAGGGTAAGAGTGAAAGTGAAACAATATGCCAAACAAAGACGTGTTAACGTTACTTCTAAAGGCTCAGCTTTCTCTGCAACTGCCGCACCCTCTGCAGTTTGATTAACAGCACCAAACAGTGAAAACTTCATAACTTCTGGCTCTGTCAATCAAAGTGAAGAGGGTGCAGCAGCGGCAGAGAGAGCAGAGCCTCCAGGTGTAAGTGCAATTCCCCCATTGCTCCTAAGGCTCATTTGCATTTATTAAAACATCATTTTCTCAGCAATGATGGCACATATTAACATAGTACAAAGAGAGATGCCTTCAGCTGCCAAGCGTACATCCAACAGGTCAGCCAGTTTCATAGGTACAAATCTGCTGACAGATGCCCTTTAATATCTAAGGCTAAGGTTGCACTGCACCTTTATAGCACTACTGATTAATTGGAATTATCGAGTTACAACTTCAGTACAAAGGACTATATTAGGTTGTATACAATCTTGTGTGCTGCCACTGTCACGTGTAGCTGTCGCGGTGTAGACCAGGTCTTAAAGTCACACACTTCCGGGGCAGGAACGATTTTCCCCAGAGGAGATTGGGGAAAGCGTTCTGTGCACGTAATGAGCCAAATTTATTTGTAGTGAATCACGTTAAAAAACTGCTATTTCCTGGCTGCAGAGAGCCTTTACAGTGGTGTATAACACTGTGCCTTGCAGTAACACGCATAAAGAGTCTGCTGTGGTAGTGAAACAATACTGTGAGTCAGTAAAACATGCAGATGACAGGTGTCGCTGAACACTTCACTTATTTGGGAAGTTACGGGTCCAAAACTGACCAAATAACAAGAGTGAACTCAGCATTGCAAGTCGATGTTAGCGTCAAGAAGAAGCACACTCCTTTTACACCGTTGGCAGCTGATTCCACATGGATTTTTACAGAACCTGTTCTATTAAACGCTTATACAAGGAGAGCCCCCCCCCCCCCGATAGAGTGGAGAGGGTATCAGCAGTAAGTTTGTGTTGACGTCGCTGATTATTTTGACCTTCCTCTGATCCATCAGAACAATAACCCCCAAAAAACGGATCTTGTTTGTTGAGCATCCGCCTTCACTCGGTCAGCATTTGGTCAGTAATCCATCGGTATTGCTAAAGCCAAAAAAAACATCCAAAACAGAGATGACACATAAATGGAATATTTGCATATTTTCTGAGTTTTTTACCAACTCCTGCTTTTGGCTACCAATTCTGATGCAAATAGGGACCATGTCATGCAGGCCTTACAGCTGTTACATAGACAGGATCCGTTGAGTGTCAAATTTTTCCTTCCTTCTGACAGATCAGAAGAAGGGTAAAATAAATTGTGATGTGAGCCAGGCCGAAAGGCAAAATAGTAGCCCAGTCATGAAGTGGGGAGGGTGGGAACAGAATGAGAAGTCGACAGAGTGACCCTATGACATAGTGGTGAGGTGGAAGCAGCATGAGGAGACCACAGAGTGGCCCAATGACAGGGTGGAGGTGACCTCAGCATCAGGAGGCCAGGTAGTGGCACAATGACCGAGTGTGGAGGTGGCGGCAGCAGCAAAATTAGGAGGCCACACAGTGGCATAATGACAGATGGTGGAGGTGGCGGCAGCAGCAGCAGCATCTGGAGGTGGCCACAGGGTGGCACAATGACTGTGGAGGTGGCGGCAGCATCAGGAGGCCACAGAGTGGCACAATGACAGAGCCTGGAGGTGGCAGCAGCATCAGGAAGAGGCCACAGGGTGGCACAATGACAATGTGGTGGTGGCAGCAGCAGCATGAGAAGACCACAGGGTGGCACAAAGACAGAGCATGGAAGTGGCAGCAGCAGCATCAGGAGGCCAAAGAGTGGAACAATGACAGAGTGTGGAGGTAGAGGCAAGAGAATCAGGAGGAGGCAACCGGGGGGTACAATGACAATGTGGAGATGGCAGCAGCAGCATCAGGAGGCCACAGAGTGGCATAATGAGAGAGTGGAGATGGCAGCAGCATGATGAGACCAAAGAGTGGCACAATGAAAGTTTGGAGGTTGCAGCAGCATGAGGAGACCACAGAGTTGCACAATGACAAAGTGTGGAGGTGGCAGCAGCATCAGGAGAAGGCCACAGGGTGGCACAATGACAGAGGGTGGAGGTGGCAACAGCATCATCAGGAGGCCACATAGTAGCACTATGACAAAGTGTAGAGATGGCACAGCAGCAGCATCAGGAGGCCACACAGTGGCACAATGACAGAGTGTTGAGGTGGCGGCAGCAGCAGCATCAGGAGGATGCCACAGGGTGGCACAATGACAGTGTTGAGGTAGCGGCAGCATCAGGAGGCCACAGATAGGCACAATGACAGAGTGTGGAGGTGGTGGAATAAGTAGCATCAGGAGGAGGCCACAGGATGGCACAATGACAATGTGGAGGTGGCAGCAGCAGCATGAGAAGACCACAGAGTGGCACAATGACAGAGTGTGGAGGTTGCGGCAGCAGCAACATCAGAAAGAAGCCACAGGGTAGCACAAAAACAGTGTGGAGGTGACAGCAGCAGCGTGAGAAGACCACAGAGTGGCAACATGATAGAGTGTGGAGTTGGCAGCAGCATCAGGTAGAGGCCACAGAGTGGCACAATGACAGAGTGTGGAGGTACAGGAAGCAGCAGCATCAGGAGATGACAGAGTGACAGAGTGACATAGTGTGAAGGTGGCAGCAGTATCATCAGGAGGCCACATAGTGGCACCATGACAGAGTGTGGAGGTGGCAGCAGCTGCATCAAGAGGCCAAAGAGTGGCACAATGACAGTGTGGAGGTGGAAGCAGCATCAGGAGGCCACAGAGTGGAAAATGACAGATTGTGGCGGTGGCGGCAGCAGGAGCATTAGGAGGAGGCCCAGGGTGGCACAATGACAGTGTTGAGGTGGCAGCAGCAGCATGGGGAGACCACAGAGTGCAACAATGACAATGTGGAGGTGGCAGCAGCAGCAAGAGGCCACAGAGTGGCACAATAACAGAGCGTGGAGGTGGCAACAGCATCAGGAGGAGGCCACAGGGTGGCATAATGACAGAGTGTGTAGGTGCAGCAGCATCATCATCAGGAAGCCACAGAGTGGCACAATGACAGAGTATGGAGGTGGAGGCAACAGGGTGGCACAATGACAGTGTAAAAGTGGCAGCAGCAGCATCAGGAGGCCAAAGAATGGCACAATGACAGAGTGTAGAGGTGGGGGCAGCAGCAGGAGGAGGCCACAGGGTTGCACAATGACAGTGTGGATGTGGCAGCAGCATCAGTAGGCCACAGAGTGAAAAGGTGACATAGTGTTGAGGTGGCAGCAGCATCAGGAGACCACAGAGTGGCAAGAAGACATAATGTGGAGGTGACAGCAGCATCAGGAGACCACAGAGTGGAAAGGTGACATAGTTTGGAGGTGGCAGCAGCATCAGAACAATAACCCCCACAAAACGGATCCTATCTATGGAGCATCAGCCTTTACTTGGTAAGCATTTGGTCAGTAATCCAGCAGTAAGTTTGTGTTGACGTTGCTGATTATTTTGACCTTCCTCTGATCCATCAGAACAATAATCCCCAAAAAAAGGATCATTTCTGTCGAGCCTTCACTCGGTCAGCATTTGGTCAGTAATCCATAAGTATTGCTAAAGTCCAAAAGAACAGGAGTGGATCCAAAACAGAGATGACATGTAAATGTATATTTGCATGTCTTCTCTGTTTTGTACCCACTCCTGCTTTTGCCTAACAAATCATAAGCCATTTCTGATGCAAAATAGGGACCATGTCATGCAGGCCGTACAGCTGTTACATATACAGGATGTGTTGTGCATCTCAATTTTCCTTCCTTCTGACAGCTCAAAAAAAGGGTCAAATAAATGATGATGTCAGCCATGCCGAAAGGTAAAATAGTGGCCCAGTCAAGAAGTGGGGACGGTGGGAACAGCATGAGAAGTCCACAGAGTGAACCAATGACATAGTGGTGAGGTGGAAGCAGCATGAGACCACCACAGAATGGCGCAATGACAGGGTCTGGAGGTGGCAGCAGCATCAGGAGGCCACAAAGTGGCACAATGACAGAGCGTGGATGTGGCGGCAGCAGAAACATCAAGAGGAGGCCACAGAGTGGCACAATGACAGTGTGGATGTGGAATCAGCAGCATCAGGAGGCCACAGAGTGGAACAATGACAATGAGGAGGTGGCAGCAGCATCAAGAGGCCACAGAGTGGCACAATGACAGAGTATGGCGGTAGCGGCAGCAGCAACATGAGGAGGCCACAGAGTGGCACAATGACAGAGTGTGGAGGTGCAGGTAGCAGTATCAGGAGTAGGCAACAAGGTGGCACAATGACAGAGTGCAGGTGGCAGCAGCAGCATCAGGAGACGACAGAGTGACAAAGTGACATATTGTGGAGGTGGCAGCAGCATCATCAGGAGGCCAAAGAGTGGCACAATGACAGTGTGGAGGTGGAAGCAGCATCAGGAGGCCACAGTGTGGAAAAATGACAGAGTGTGGAGGTGGCGGCAGCAGGAGCATTAGGAGGAGGCCACAGGGTGGCACAATGACAGTGTTGAGGTGGCATCAGCAGCAGCATGAGGAGACCACAGAGTTGCACAATGACAAAGTCTGGAGGTGGCAGCAGCAGCATCAGGTGGAGGCCACATTGTGGCAAAATGACAAAGTGTGGAGATGACAGCAGCATCATCAGGAGGCCACGGAGTGGTACAATGACAGAGTGTAGAGGTTGCAGCAGCATCAGGACAAGACCATAGGGTGGCAGAATGACAGTGTGGAGGTAGCTGCAGCAGAATCAGGAGGCCACAGAGTGGCAAGGTGATATAGTGTTATGGTAGCAGCAGCACCAGGAGGCCACAGAGTGGCACAATGACAAAGTCTGGAGGTGGCAGCAGCAGCAGCAGGAGGAGGCCACATGCTGGCAAAATGACAGAGTGTGGAGACTGCAGCAGCATCATCAGGAGGCCACAGAGTGGCACAATGACAGTGTGGAGGTGGCTGCAGCAGCATCAGGAGGCCACAGAGTGGCAAGGTGATATAGTGTTATGGTAGCAGCAGCATCAGGCGGCAACAGAGTGGCAAGGTGATATAGTGTTATGGTAGCAGCGGCATCAGGAGACCACAGAGTGGCCAGGTGACATAGTGTGGAGGTGGCAGCTGCATCAGGAGACCACAGAGTGGCAAGGTAACATCCTTTGGAGGTGGCAGCAGCCTCAGGAGACCACAGAGTGACCCGGTGACAGAGTGGGGAGGTGGGTGGCAATACCAGTACCAAAAGAATAACAGTAAACGCTCATATAAAATATATGCATATATTTTATATGAGTGTTTATTGTTATTCTTTTGTTGTGTGGCCATTAAAGAGTTTGAGATTGTTTTCAATATTTGACATTAGACCCCAGGATTTGTGTTGTGTATATTGAGTTCTCTTATCAGTGGATAGGTAATACCAATACCAGCTGAAGATGGTGGGTGAAAGAATGAGCACTTAGCATCAGATGTGTGGCATTAGGTGGTTGGCAGCATCAGAATAGTAGCTGACGCAGGTAGCCACAATAAACCGGTCTATTTTATCAAAGTGTTGGTGTTGCACCATGGATAATATAGTCTGATGCATCAGGCATTGGTGGGGGGAAATCTTGGCTGATCCACACCTGATTCATCTTGACAAAGGTCAGTCTCTCCTCATTTTGGGTGTACAGGCGAGTTCTTCTTGGGGTAACTATGGCCCACGCCGCAGTAAACACCTGCTCTGATGCCACACT
Organism: Bufotes viridis; assembly: GCA_033119425.1. Taxonomy (NCBI): domain Eukaryota; kingdom Metazoa; phylum Chordata; class Amphibia; order Anura; family Bufonidae; genus Bufotes; species Bufotes viridis. The sequence continues at coordinate 378,194,637 of CM065592.1, read as the reverse complement.
ACTGGCCGGGCAAGACATCTTTTCCAGGTTAAACTCTGCCAGTTACTGCCAATAATCCAGTTTGACTGCCCAGTAGTCCAGCGGATCTTCAATGTGGGGAGGCAGGGTGCTGTCCAAGTATGCCACCACCTACTGGTTCAGGTCCTTCTCCAGGTCTAGCGGCTGCTGGTGTTCAGTTTCTTCACTAGGCGGGTGAAAAAAGCTGCTCATCAGCGACTCTAGACTCAAGTTGCTGCTGATGAAGCTGGAACTGCTTCTACCCCCCTCCCCCACCCTGCCACAGCAGCCATGGCAGAGGAACGTGAGTGAAGAGGGCCCCCCCATTCAGACCTGCGAGAGGATGGACAATGGCACAGATAGGCAGCAGCCAACTGACTACATAGGATGTCTCTATAGTAGTTAAGTTTGTCTTCCCTTTCAGCGGGTGTAATAAAGGCCCCCATTTTGGGCCAGTAGCGAGGGTCCAACAAGGTGGAGAGCTGGAAGTCATCCCTCTGCCGAATGGTGACAATTCGGCTGTCACTACGCAAGCAATTGAGCATACATTAGGCCATTTGTGCAAGTAACTCGGAGGGACTCTCTGCCTCCATCTCCACTGAACACTGCCACGGTGTGTCTCGGTCCTCTGCCTCATCTTCCTCATCGATCTGTAGCTCCTCTGTAGTGTTGGGCGCGAATATTCGAATAGCGAATTTTTCTGGAAAATATCACCACTTCGAGAATTTGCAAAGATTTAGAATATAGTCCTTTATATTCGTAATCACGAATATTCTAGATTTTTTTTTATCCCTTCCTGCTTCTTGCTTGTGGGCCAATGAGAAGGCTGCAATGTCTTTCATGTTCAGGTGATCGGGCCAAACACATTGCGATACTCGGGTGCTCTTTAGAGCACCCGAGTATAATGGAAGTCCATGGGAGAACCCGAGCATTAAACCAGGCACCCCCTGCCCGAAAGAGAGGAGGGCATCTGGTTCATTGGAAAAGGTCAGAAATTAATGGAAACACCACCGAAATGGTTTGGGAACAGAATGGGGAGGATGTCTGGATGCATCCTGGACTGCCAGGTCGCTGCTGAGAACAATGTTGTTCAAGTAGTACGCCACAGACTGACAATAATACGCACAAAACCAAAGATAAAATCGATTTTAGATGAAAAATTGTTAGGAAACGTTCTTTCCTGTATATTTACTTGTATATAAAGTGCAAGTGCTGCCAAAAATTACAAGCAAGAGGCACTCCAATACAACCTGTATATCACATTAAGGAGGGCCTCAGACACATTGTTGTACAATTGTTCATGTAGTGGGACTCCTACAGTCACAAAGCCTATGCACTAAGTTAAACGGCGGCCGAAAATTACAAAGAACCGGCACCCCAATACACCCTTTGTTACACATAAAGGAGGGCATCATACACACCCTAGAAAAAATATGATTGATGGCCTGCTGGTGACCCTCAAAAATATTTTGAGCAAGGGCCTGCTGATCTGACCATCTAACACATTAGGGGCGAGGGCCTGCTGGTGAGCTGTACCTGTAAAACATTATATGCGAGGGCCTGCAGTTGAACTGACCTTGTAAGCGAGATTGTAGGTGAGGGCCTACTGGTAAGCTGACCTTCTAAAAGGTTGTAGGTGAGGGCCTGCAGGGGAGCTGACCCTGTAAAACATTATATGTGAGGGCCTGCAGGGGAGTTGACCATGTAAAACATTATATGCGAGGGCCTGCAGCAGAGCTGACCCTGTAAAAGATTGTAGGTGAGGGCCTTCAGGTGAGCTAACCATGTAAAAAATTATAAGCGAGGGCCTTGGCTACTGATACTGGAATTGGTGGAAGACAGGGTGGTGCTAAACTGACTGGAAGCAGTATCTGCTGCAATCCAATCAACCACCTGGTCACACTGGTCTGACTTCAAGAGTGGTGTCCTGTGCCGCCCTGCAAACTGGGACATGAAGCTAGGTATCGTGGATGATTGTTTTTCTTGTGCTCGGCCTCTGCGTGCACCATTAGCATCAAGGCCACTTCCCCGTCCCTTACTGGTCGCCTTCTTCATATTAAATGTTATATCTGCCTGAAAGTATGTCACATGTACAGTAGCGTATAGTAGCGTAGGATATAAAAGTGTATGCCCAAAAAAATTTAAAAAGGTATTTGGGATGTGGAAACGTCACACAGGAGATATCCTGCGGATAATGTCAAAACTGTCATTAGCGGCTAATAAAAAATTACAGGGAATGTCACAGGTGTCACTGTATGTCACAGATAAAAAATTTATGCGCACACGTTACACTGGAGATGTGGCACTGGTAATGTCACTGTCAGAAGCAGACCCTGTATGTCACAGATAACACTGGGTGTCACAGATATTTTTTGGATGCGCACACTTTACAATGGAGATGTTGTGCAACTAATGTCACTGTCCGCAGCAGGCACCGTCAACTGAAAAAGTACACTGGATGTCAAAGATATTTTTTGGATGTGCACATTTTACACATTAGATGTAGCACTTCTAATGTCACTGTCTGCAGCTGACACAGTCTACAGAAAAAGTACACTGTATGTCACAGATATTTTTGGGATACGCACACTTTACACAGGAGATTCTGCGCAGCTAATGTCACTGTCTGTAGTGGACACCATCTACGGAAAAAGTACACTGGATGTCACAGATATTTTTGGGATGCGCACACTTTACACTGGAGATGTGATGCAACTAATGTTGCTGTCTGCAGAGGCCTAATTATTGCACGCTATTTAGCACAGTTGACGCTAAAAATAAATATTGCTGCTGCCACACACATTAGTCCTTAAAAGGACTTTTGGGTCTCTGAAAAGTTTTTCTAATTAAAATATTCCTATATCTCTCCCTACACTGTCTGTCCCTTCCTCAGCACAGCTTTCCCTAACTAAGACTGAGCCAAACATGCGTCATCGGGCGCTATATATCCGACCAGCCAATAACTGTAATGCCAGTAATGCGAATATTACATTGCCGATTTTCGCAATCAAGAAAATAATCGCAAATTCTCGAATTCGCTAATTTCACCCAAATATTTACGAAATATCTCAACTTCGAATATTGCCCCTGCAGGTCATCACTACTCCTCTGGCTGCTCCTCCTCTCCTGTCACCTATGTAGAAAAACCACCCATTTTGCTATATATTGCTTGTGCTCCAATGTCCTCCTTATCCTCCTCCAATTCAGCCCCCACAGGGCTCATGTGGCCCTGAGATCTAGGCGTCCTGTCCCCTGACGAGCTAGATTTACCAGCATCTGTTCCAAGACATGAAGCAGTGGAATGACGTTGTTTATCCTGAAGTCCTGGCTAGTGTTGAGCGCGAATATTCGAAAAGTGAATTTTAATCGCGAATATCGGCACTTCGAGAATTTGCGAATATGTCGAATTTATTGCTATATATTCACTATTTCGAATATTCTTTTTTTTTTTATTCTAAGTTGTTATCCCTGTTCCTTTCCAACTTCCCAAAAGCAGTTTTTACCTGTCCGGAGGATTCCTTGGCTGCTCTAGTCAGTGCCTGTTGCCGCTTCTGCCGACTTCTGTGCACATGGAGCATCCCCATCACAATGTGAACGCCTCCATGCAACAATGTACTGTCAGATGTGAGAATCACAATCTATTAAATTAGCTTAAGTTGTATTCGCAATGCAAAAAATCTAACTTGTATTAGTTGCACTGCTTTTAACTTGCAGCTGTGTAGATTAATGAAAATAAGGAATATAGTGCTATATTCGATATTCGTCATCTTCATCAATTCTAGCAAGCCAACCATTAGGAACTCAGCTCTAAGTTGAATTCGCAATGTGAGTATATGTTCGCATTGCGAATTCAACTTAGAGCTGAGTTCCTAATGGTTGGCTTGCTAGAATTGACGAAGATGACGAAGATAATGAAAATAGCACTTCGTCATAGCACTATATTCATCTTCGTCAATTCTAACAAGCCAACCATTAGGAACCCAGCTCTAAGTTTTATTCGCAATGCAAATAATATAACAAATTATTTTCATTTATACAATGTTCAAAGTTCAAATCGCAATTTGCGAATATAAAATTTACTTAAAATTCGCGATATATAGAATAATGACGAATATTCGATTTCCGAATATATGACAAATATTCAATCGAATATTCGTGAAATGTCGCAAAATTGAATATGGTACTTCCCGCTCATCACTAGTCCTGGCGATTGACAAATAACTTGGCCTTCTCAAAGGGCCAGAGTAAATGGCAGGTGTCACGCATGAGCTGCCACTGGCTGACATCGAAGTTACAAAGGGGAGTATTTCTGTCCGATTGGATCATCAAGAAATCGTTTATGGCCTTTCTCTGTTTGTATAGTTGGTCCAACATTTGGAGGGTGGAATTCCAACAGGTGGAAACGTCGCATATCAGCCTATGTTGGGGGATGCTGTTCTGCTGCTGCAGCTCAAGGAGGGTGTGCTTTGCGGTGTACGAGTGGCTGAAGTGCATGCAAAGTTTCCTGGCCATTTTTAGGATGTCTTGCAGATGGGTGGAAGACTTCAGGAACCGCTTGACAACCAGATTGAACATGTGTGCCATTCAGGGGGCATGACTCAGCCTTCCTTGACACAGTGCCGACACCATGTTATTCTGGTTGTCGGTCACCATGGTTCCAATTTTTAGTTGTCGCTGAGAGAGCCAGGACTCGATTTATTGATGAAGGAAACGGAGCAGTTTCTCCCCTGTGTGACTCCATTCGCCCAAGCAAACAAGGTGCAGAACAGCGTGACACCGCCGTGCCCTGTACATGTGGTATGCTGAAGGTGAACTGTGAATTGTCCCTGCAGTGCAGGCTAAGGACACGGTGGAGGATGAGGAGGCAGAGGCAGACATTGTCACAGGACCAACGATGTGAGAACGTGGAGGGTCAAGTTGCTGGTGTGGCTGTACAGGAACCACATTTACCTAGTGGGCCTTAAAGGAAAAGTATTGTTTCTGACCGTAGTTATATCTCCACATGTCAGCGCTGCTGTGCACTTTGGCAGACACCAACAGACTTCAGGACTGGCCCACCTTCTGTTCTACATACGTGTGCAAGGCTGGTACTGCCTTTTTGGCAAAGAAATGACGGCTTGGGACTCTCTACCTCGGATCAGCACAAGCCATCAGTTCTCTGAAAGGTGCAGAGTCCACCCCTTGGAAAGGGTGGGACTGTAGCACCAGCAACTTGGCCAGGAGCACATACGTGCTGTTGGATGATAGCGTTGAGTGTGAATATTCGAATTGCGAATTTTAGTCGCAAATATCGGCACTTTGAGATTTAACGAATATTTAGATTATAGTGCTATATATTCATATTCTCAAATAGTGTTGATCGCGAATATTCTAATTGCAAATTTATCGCAAATGTATTGCTAATATCATCACTTAGCAACATCCCTAGCAACCAATAGGAAAGTTGCCTACCCCTTTGTGTTGATCGCAAAAATGCTAATCACAAATTTTTTTTGCGAATATATTATATTGCCGATTTTCGCAATCAAGTATATAATGACTGGAGATCAGAAATTCTCGAATTTGCGAATTTTTGGCAAATATTTGGCCAACATATCGCGAATTTGAATATTACCTATGCAGCTCATCACTATTGGATGAGTGCACACATACTGTTGTCTCTTGGCAATCACTTCGGTGATCAATTGCTAATAGAATGATTGACGAGGAGTTTGGGGAGGAGCAGAAGCATCAGCTCCAGCAGATGATGGGAAGGACAGACAGCTCCCTTCGGCTGAGGTGGTGGTGCCTTGACTGCCTGAAATCAGGTTTGTGCCATTGGGTGATGCAGGGGTTGCTGCAGCAGGCTGGACCACCACATCATAGCCACAGTTCTCCCAGGCCACTTTATGGTGACGCTGCATATGTTAAAGCAGGGCCTTGGTGCCAACATTGGCACCCTGGCCAGGCTTCATCTTCTGCCTACAGATTCTACAAATGGCCATGTTCACTTAAACTGCCACACTCCTGAGTAGGTGATTTTACCCCCAACACTCCGCACTGACTGACTTCTGCCGCCGCTGCTTCCATGAACCCCTGCACCCCTACTTTCTGGGCAGGTAGGCTTCTGCGAAGTGGGATGGTCTACCCCAGGCACATTTGGCTCCCAACCTCCCACTGCTGCCACCCTGCTGACTCCTGGCCATGCTACCGACTTGCTGGCTCCGCCGCTGCCTCACGGGCAAGCTGCCACCCTTTTCTTCCGATGATGATGAAGACCCTAATTTACCCGGCTCCCAAGTGCGATCAGCTACATCATCATCATCATCGAGTACTGTCTGCACGTCACTGTTGTCCTCCTCAACTGTCTCTGGGTCAGGAGCATTACTGCAACACCAGCTCCCACACCACTCTCCTCATCACTACTTGCCCACCTACTGGAGGAAGCGGTGGATGTCTCCTCCACATCCTGGCTGTCAATTAGCTGCTGACTGTCCTCTAGTAGCTTATCCTCACTGTATAGTGGAGCTGAGCCCACAGCATATAATACCTGTTTGGCTGAGGGAACAGAAAAGGACAGGGGCTGGTTGATGACATGTGAGGGCACAGGGCCTGCTCCCGGGCCATGCCAACTAAGGGTTGTGTCTGACGAACCCACCAACTCTTGGCTGAGGGTGTCTGATGTCACTTGGGACGAAATGAGATGACCGAGTCAACCATTCAAAAACTGCTGGGTTTCCAGTTCTACTTTTTTCCACTTATACACACCACAATAGGCTTTAGATCATATAACTGCACCGCTGAACGGCAAATAATATATATTTTTTTGCCACTAATTTATGCAAAAAGGGCTTTAGAACATATAATTGCACTGCTGGACGGTAAATATATATTTTTTTGCCATTAATACACGCCTAAAAGGGCTGTTATTTTCTCACTTCACCACACAACGGCAAGTACTTTTTTGTGCCACTAATACACGCCAAAACGGGCTTTAGAACATATAACTGCACCGCTGAACGGCAAATAATATATATTTTTGTGCCACTAATACTCGCCAAAAAGTGCTTTAGAACATATAACTGCACCGCTGAATGACAAATATATATATATTTTTTAACCACCTCAGCCCCCCTAGCTTAAACACCCTTAATGTCCTGGCCACTTTTTAAAATTCTGCACTACACTACTTTCACCGTTTATTGCTCCATCATGCAACTTAACACCCAAATGAATTTTACCTCCTTTTCTTCTCACTAATAGAGCTTTCATTTGGTGGTATTTCATTGTTGCTGACATTTTTACTTTTTTTGCTATTAATAATAATTTAACATCATTTTTGCAAAAAAATGACATTTTTCACTTTCTGTTGTAAATTTTTAAAAAACAAATACATTTCTATATAAATTTTTCACAAAATTTATTGTTCTACGTGTCTTTCATAAAAAAAAACATCCAATAAGTGTATATTTATTGGTTTGGGTAAAAGTTATAGCGTTTACAAACTATGGTGCAAAAAAGTGAATTTCGGAATTTTGAAGCAGCTCTGACTTTCTGAGCATCTGTCATGTTTCTTCAGGTGTCAGAATGCCAGGATAGTATAAATGCGCCCCAAATGACACCATTTTAGATAGAAGACACCCCAAAGTATTTGAGGAGGGGCATGGTGAGTTCATGTATAATTTCATTTTTTTTCACAAGTTAGCGGAAAATGACACTTTCTGAGGAAAAGAAAAAATAATAAAGTTTCCATTTCTGCTAACTTCTGGCAAAAAAAAAAAAATATTTCAGGCGGACTCACTATGCCCCTCAGTGAATACCTTGGGGTGTCTACTTTCCAAAATGGGGTCATTTGTGGGGTGTGTTTACTGTTCTGGCATTTTGGGCGGGGCTAAATTGTGAGCAGCCATGTAAAACTAAAGGTACTGTTGAGTTTGGCTCCTACACCCAGGCTGCAAAACGTAGTTACTCATGTGGTATCGCCGTACTCAGGAGAAGTAGGGCAATGTGTTTTGGGGTGTATTTTTACATATACCCATGTTGGGTGAGAGAAATATCTCTGTAAATTGTCAACTTTGTATAAATTTTTTTTAAAAAGTTGTCGTTTACAGAGTTATTTCTCACACAAAGTATGGGTATATATAAAAATACACCCCAAAACACATTGCACTACTTCTCCTGAGTACGGCGATACCACATGAGTGACACTTTTTTGCAGCCTGGGTGCGCAAAGGGGCCCTAATTCCAATGAGTACCTTTAGGATTTCACAGGGGATTTTTACGCATTTTACGCAAATAGGCCCTTATTTTTTTCCACTTATACACGCCGCAAAATTCTTTAGAACATATGAACAGCAAATAATATATCTTTTTTTTGCCACTAATACAGACCTAAAATGGCTTTAGAAAATATAACTGCACAGCTGAACAGCAAATAGGCCCTTACTTTTTACCACTTATACACGCAACAAAAGGCTTTAGAACAGATAACTGCACTGCTAAATGGCAAATAATATTTTTTTTTTTTTGCCACTAATACATGCCAAAAAGGGCTGCAATTTTCTTGCTTCACCACACAACAGCTAATAAGCCCTTTTTTCCCACTAATGCAAGCCAAAAAATGCTTTAGAACATATAACTGCACAGCACAAGGGCAAATAAGACAGAAATATTTCCTTGTAATAAACCCTGTTAATGGGTGTATTAAATAGCACTTGCACCCCAATAACAAGAATGGTTTGCTGGAATTACAGAGCTGTATAATGGCAATTTGCATCCGCAGTCATTGCAACAAGGTGTAATAGGATTGTTCTTATAACCCAGGCTGTAAACTCGCCTATTGAACCCTGCTCTACTTCAATACTGTGGAATGATTCCTCCCTATCCTTTCCCTGAACTTCTATACAGCAAAATAAAAGTCTTTTATACCACTGTCCCTAGCGTCTGCTGATGAATCTCCCTGCACTAAGTACACTGGAAAATGGCAGAATCCAAAATGTCTAAGGCTGTTTATAGGGCTCTGACATCAGAGGTCTGGCTGGCTGCTGATTGGCTGCATGCATGGCATTGTGGGTGATCCCTCGTTCCCAGAGTTCCTTGCTCCATGTCCTAACATGTGCAGAAGCCATTTTAGGAAAAAATGAGAGTCGTTACAACTAGTGTTGGGTGATCCACGTGGTGAGCGCAGTGATATCATCGCAGTTCCTTTTGCAGGTCCTGAAGAATGCAGAGGATATCGGCTGCGCGATACAGTGGATGAGGTGAGTTTTTTAAATTATTTTTAACTCCTCAATGGCCATTTTATTTAGCATTCTATCTTAAGAATGTTATTATTTATAACCATGTTATAATGCAAAATAATAAAATCACCCGAACACCGAACCTGAACTTCAGTGAAAAAGTCGGGGTTCGAGTCCGGGCACCCGAACTCGCAAAGTTCGATACGAACCCGAACTTTGCAGTTCGGGTTCACTCAACCCTATCCATAACCTTTAAAGTTGTGGTTTTGAGATGATTTTAGTCAATACAAATTTTTTGTTTTTCGGTTTTCCCATAACTACTGTGTGTGTGGTTTGCGATACGTACATATGGTTTTCAATCGGATACAATACTAGCTGTTCTCTAACCACATGTACTGTAAGTAGGCAGCTTTAACACTGGTTAATACTATAACCCATGTGTGATGGAAGGCGTCTTATGAGGTCTCTAACCACATGCTCTTTTAATGCAAACTAGTGGTTATATCATAATATGAACATGTGGTTATCCCTTTCACCACATGTTCCCTTATTGTAGACTAAATATTACAGAGACCTCCAGATCAGGAGGTATGGGAAGTTTAAAAGATAACTTTACTAGTAATTATATAAAAATTCTCAACACCATGAAGACATACAATACAATCAATATAAAGTGTAGAAAAAACGCACTTTGCTGTAAAAAATATATACTTGAGTCGTCCCATAGAGATGGGACCATCAAACACAATATAATGGGAAAAAAAAGGAACAATTTCACCAGTCCAGCCGTGATGGTTAGTAAGGACAGATGTAGATCTCTCCAGGCCCCCTAATTGTTGATGGCACCAGATGCGTTCTCACAGGTGCGTTGTCTGAGTACAGCCAGGCGGATATAAAAGTTCTTTAGTACATCCCAATTGGTGGAGCAGGGTGACTCTTGGAAGCTTGTACATAGGCGGTAGCAGGAACAGCTATCCCTATAAAACCCTATAAATAGAGGGAGGGGAGCTGAGAATACCCTACCTATCTATGCAGAGAACAAGCCCCGAAAGGGGCAACCCCGCCCCGGATACCTGTCCCTAGACCCGGGTAGAGTCCCTAGTGTACCCTAGAAGAATGTTCCTGACGTGCCACGTTTTGTTGCAAATACTCATCAGGTGATACGCAATCTAGGTTAAAATGCTGACTACAGTCTGCTGAATACATATGATGAATACACTAGTGATCTGCTGAATACATGATATGCTGAATACACTAATGTACTGAGTACAGAAATTCTTGGGTACAGAATATGATGATAACTCCAGACATAAAACACAGGGATAATCACCCAGAAGGTGTCCTGCAGTTAGACAGTTAGAAACAGCAAGGACGCAGGAGATATCCCAGAGATGCCCTATAGGGATCAGGGACTCACGGTAAGAAGAGACAAAAGACAACAGAACTACCAGTGGGTAGGGGCCGAATGACTGAGCATCCGGTCTGACGCTAGGTGCCAGAGGTGAACGTGATGCTTCGCGCCCTTCTCTTCAATCTGTGTAACGAGTCAGGTGACTTGATCATGTGATGCAGAAGCCGAGCCCACTTATTGTAGACTAGTTTTCTTTCCAGCATTCCAGACCAAAAACATACATTAGCCAAAAAAGTGTTTACTTTTTGCTTTTTTGGCAATAGTATTCAGGTCACAGAAAATGCCACCAATTAATAGATTATTGTGAGAAATCCTCTGTTATAGTTTTAGGATAATGAAAAATCAAACTGCATTAGCGATTCAGAATTTCTAACCATAAATCTGACTTAATGGGTTTGGGCCATGAACTCAATGCATACGATAGGCGGAAAGCATCTGATCTGTGAATTAAAGTGTTTGCTGCTTTACAGTACTTGTCTATCTCAAACAGTCCAATAGAGAATGAATGGAGCAGCAGCGCACACATACGTAGACCTGCCACTCCATTAATATTGGCACCTGGGACAGGCATTTTGTGATCTCTGGTAGTGCCAATGGTCAGATCCCATGATTGGATGCTTATCCAAAATCACGTGTATAGGGGATACGTTGATTTTGTGGCCAAATCTCTTTAAGAAAGATCTTATTAATGTTAGATCCAAAAAATGTTATTGGATATTCAGCTGTGATACTTGCATAACTTTTCTTATGTTCTCACAGAAACAAACTTGCTACCAAAGCAAATGAAATCATGGCTTGCAGAAAAGGAAATGTGAAGCCCAATGTAGAAAGTGCATATTCCAGCACAAGACCATAAAATCTCTTTATTGGTCACATGGAAAAGGTTACTTTTAAAAATATATTTTTTTAAATTTACGCGTTTCAAGTGTGTGAACTGCTCTGAGTCATGGTTTTGTAAACATCTCATTACTGCGACAAAGAGCAGTTTACGTGTTTGAAACACTTTTTTTCAATGTCTTTAAATGTAACCTGTTCCATTTGACCAATAAAGGAATTTTATGGATTTGTGATGGAACATGCACTTTCTACATTGGATTTCATCAGGTGACCAGCCCTGCCTCAGGTTCCGTGCACTACACTAAGAAGGAGGATTGAACTATGCATGAGTCAGAGTGAGCTGTCTTTTGTTTATAGATTAATTCCACATTTATTAGTCAGTTTACACCAATTTGTTGCATTGCCTAAAAAGTGGCAAGTCATGTCACTTACAGAAAAATGTTCAACTTTTCTCAGGCCTTAGCAGATTTGAAAAACATGCAGACATAAGAGGGCATTAGAGGTGTCTGAAACTTTCACCTGATAAGTACTAAAGAAATCCAGAAAACATGACCGGCAGGTTGGCCCTGAGGACTGGAGTTGGGGAACACTGTCCCAGACAAAGACAGCTGTCTCATTCATTCTACCTATTGGAAGTGTCTCCCTTTGAAGTGAAGACCGTTCTCTTTTCCTGGGAGTTTCCTGTTTGTACATTATTTTAGATGGAGCATACATAGTTGGTCTCCTTAAGGAAAGAAAGCTCTGACCCCCTAAGCTACAATCAAGGCATCTCACTAAACAAGCTAGAATCCTACTCCATACTGATAAAGGGCAAGTATGCTGGAACAGCTGGTAGTGGATGGGTACATGGATTGGCAATTTTTCCCATTTCGTGTTTCAACTCATGTTGACAGATAAGGCGCTAGATAGATAGTTTTATTTCCCTGCGTCATACTGCTTTGCATATTATTTTCCCATAGAGCATTGCCATGAAGCTCCATACAGAATTGGCCTCGGTAAGGAGAGCCAGTAGCTCTCCTAAGCTACATCCAAGTCATTTCACTCTGCCATGATCCCACTCTATTCTGATGAGGGGCAAGTATCCTAAAACAGGTTTCTGTGTATGGATATACAGTATGGTGTAGCAAAGTTTCCTTGTTATATTCCAACTCCTGTTGACACGTAAGTAGCTGCATACAATAGGTGGAGCTAGAGAGACAGCTCCCTTTCTATGTGTCCATGGAGCATTGCCACAACGCTTCATACACAGTTGGCCTCTGTAAGGATAACTAGAAGCTATTCTAAGCTGCAACTAAGGCATCACACTATGTCAGACCTCTACTCTGTACTGATGAGGGACATGTACCTTGAAACAGTTGTTTGAAGATGGCTATGATTGGACTATTTTTCCAAATCATGTTTCAGCTAGAGCCACTTCCAATAGGTGGCACTAGTGACACAATTCACTTTCTCTTGAAGATGCCTATTTGCATGATATAACATGTGTCAGGTGATTCTTGCCAACTCTGTACAATATAGCTGGTACAGCATTATGCTAACACAGTAGTGCCACCTGCTGACTGGCAATTATAAAGCAATGGATTTCTGTTCTTGTAAAAGTGAAGAGCAAATCATGAACTTACAGTATGAATACATACATGGACTAATTTACTAATTCAACTATTCCTATTCCTAGTGTTTTTACTTTGTCTTTCAATTTGTATGCAAAGTAAGCTTGGTGAAAAGAAGCTTTATGGATAAAACAAGAATTAGGAATTTATGAAGAATTTGTGCTATTATGCATTCATTTGACTGTGATTTTCTACATTTAGAGCAAGCATTAAGTTTATAAATAACCTTAAGTAATTAAGTAAAGTTAAATAATAAGTGTGTACTTCCCCTCCCCCCAAGAATTCATTTAATTTAAGAAAATAGTTTTGATGCAATTAAAACTATTTACAAATATAAATCTAATTGTATATTTCCAGCACAAGAAATAAAAACATCAAATAATATATTAAATAAAAAGGGTTTGTTTTTTCCCCAGAAACAGTGCCAATTTTATTAATGGGTTGGGCAATACCAGTCACAGCAAATGACGAAGAGTTATGTTTCTCGAAAAAGCAGACCTTTTTCTATCATCTTAAATAGTCCCTTTAAATGCAGTCTGTCTCCGTCATTTATTTGGCATGCCACAATGTTTGGGTAGGTGGTGTCACATTAGCATCTACTTGTATGCTTGGACCCAGGGTTTCCAAGCAGAACATTGCCCAGGGAATCACACTGCATCCCCTGGCTTGCCTACTTCCCATAATGCCTCCAGGTGCTATTTCGGCACCAAGCAAGCAATGAACTGTGGAGGTAGACCAGTTTGTTTAGCCTTCACTCCCTATGCGCAACAATGAGCCAAGGGCCAGACCACCAGTTGTCCTTCTTTGAGCCACTTTGGTATTTACTAAACACTGCATATTGAGAACAACCCACAAAACCATCAGCTTCATGAACTGACTGTTCACTTGCTGTCTAACATATCTTAGACCATGAAAGGTGCCATTGTCACAAAATATGTCATCATCAATATCAAATCAACGGGCGTACAACCAATGTTTCTTCCAGACTCCAGTGCCAGAGGATAGGCTATTAATATTTAATGGACAGAAAACCCCTTTAAATCCTCCCCTTTTTTTGTAGACATTCAATTTACCTGTTTGTTTTAATGTTGTGGCTGATATACGCAGATGAGCAAATCAAATTTACGGAATGAAAATTTGAACCTGGATTTTGGCAAAAATTCAGATTCTAAAGAATCTGAATTTCATGTGATTCAATTCAGGAGAACTTTTGCAGATAGAAAGAGAGAGAGATGTGTATCCCCTCATCAGCTCTCACTTACACTCATTCAGTTACACAGAGGCTGAAAAGAAATAAACTACAAACGAAAAGGAGAAGATAATGTGAACATTTCATGCATTATCTGCTATATGAAATATATATTAATAGGGAAATTGCGATGCATTCAACTATTTGAAAATTCCTTCCAGAGATGCTTTAATTTTTGTTTTCTGATAAGACAGGCTCAGCAGGGAGCTTCTCATGTGATGAATAACCTAATCTCCTAATCTTAAAATGGGCATTATTCACAGTCAACGATAGCCTAATGGAAGAAACCACCATTTACATGTATACAAACAAATGCAAATATGAATAATAGAAAGATCCATGCTCTTTTAACCATTCTATGCAAGTAGATGTAACAGAAAATAAAAAGGAAATTTACTACATGTCCTTTATTTTCTATTCTATGTCATAAAGCTATTCAAGCAAGATTTCAGTCCTATGCATTCACAATGGAAGCAGAACAACAAAAGGATATGTCATGATTAGTGTTGAGCGAATCAAACCCAAACGAATTGACTTCGATAGGAATTTCAGGAAAATTTGATTTGCAGTAAAGCCAAATTTCCTCGCTCTTCATGGTAACTAATTTATTTCCCTTTAAATGGAGGTAAAAATTAAAAAAATACATACTCACCTTGTTCATTTTCACGCACGGAGGCCTTCACAGCCATCTTGATTGCAGAAACAGAAAAAAATCAAAAGGGCAGCGACACCCTTTATGCGAGCAAAGGATAAGGTGAGTATTTATTTATTTGTTTATTTTTTACCCTGATTAACCCCTGAAAGACCTAAACTCCTGCCTCAAATGCCACGATTAGCAATGAAGGCGACATCTGAGAGGTTCAATAAGGGGTGGCAGCGCGATTGCCATTCCCCATTATTGCGCCCACTACATACAAAGTAATTCATCATGAATCAAATTTCTTTGTAAAATTCAGCAAAGCAGCCAAATCGAATTTTTCATAACCTTACTCATCTCTAGTCATGATGCATGCAACTTGTATTATGTTTCTGTTATTTCTGTATATTCTAGCTCGACAGTATTGATGAGCGACAGGGGCAATATTCGAATTTTGCGAATATTCAGGCGAATATTCTTCATAAATTCGCAAATTATTTTCTTGATTGTGAAAATCTGCAATGTAATATGCGCGTAGGTGTGGGTCACTTTTGCAACATTTTTCAAGCTGCTAGAAGTTTCCTAAAGTTGGAGAAAATGGTTGGCACAGAAGAACATTATAATAGCTTTATATGCAGATAGAGTGCTCAAATATATTCGCGATTGAGCAAATCGGCAATTAACCACTACAGGACCGCCTAATGCACGGATGCGTCCGGCGGGTGGTCCTGTAGTTCTGAGTTGAAGCGTCGGCGCGTCATCTCGCGAGACGCGAGACTTCCTGTGAACGCGCACGTGCGCGTTCACAGTGCCGCGCGTCTCACAACTTGTACTACAGCCTGCCAGCGATGATCATTACCCGTATGCTCAATATAAGGAGAATAGCAGAAACTCCTAATGCTGGCCATACGTGTAATGATTGCGGAGACCCTCAAATGCCAGGGCAGTACAAACACCTCACATGTGACCCCATTTTAGAAAGAAGACACCCCAAGGTATTCCGTAAGGGGTATGGTGAGTTCATGTAAAATTTTATTTTTTGTCACAAGTTAGTGGAATATAAAAAAAAATATCAATTTTCGCTAACTTGTGCCAAAAAATTTTTTTCTGTGAACTCGCCATGCCCCTCACAGAATAACTTGGGGTGTCTTCTTTCCAAAATGGGGTCACTTGTGGGGTATTTATACTGCCCTGGCATTTTAGGGGTCCTAAAGCGTAAGAATCCAAATGCGTAAAAATGCACTGTGAAATCCTAAAGGTACTCATTGGAATTTGGGCCCCTTTGCGCATCTTGGCTGCAAAAAAGTGTCACTCATGTGGTATCGCCGTACTCAGGAGAAGTAGGGAAATGTGTTTTGGGTATTTTTATATATACCTATACTTTGTGTGAGAAATATCTCTGTAAATTGTCAAGTTTGTATAAAAATTTTTTAAAAGTTGTCGTTTACTTAGATATTTCTCAAACAAAGTATGGGTATAAATAAAAATACACCCCAAAACACATTGCCCTACTTCTCCTGAGTACGGCGATACCACATTAGTGACACTTTTTTGCAGCTTGGGTGCGCAAAGGGGCCCTAATTCCAATGAGTACCTTTAGGATTTCACAGGGCATTTTTACGCATTTGGATTCTCACGCTTTACGGCCCCTAAAATGCCAGGGCAGTATAACTACCCCACATGTGACCCCATTTTAGAAAGAAGACACCCCAAGGTATTCCTTGAGGGGCATTTCGAGTTCACAGAATTTTTTTTTTTTTGGCACAAGTTAGCGGAAATTGATATTTATTTATTTTTTATTTTAGTTTTTTACATATTCCACTAACTTGTGTCAAAATTTTTTTTTTACATGAACTCACCATACCCCTCTCGGAATACCTTGGGGTGTCTTCTTTCTAAAATGGGGTCACATGTGGGGTATTTATACTGTCCTGGCATTTTAGGGGCCCCTAAAGCGTGAGAAGAAGTCTGGAATCCAAATGCGTAAAAATGCCCTGTTAAATCCTAAAGGTACTCATTGGAATTAGGGCCCCTTTGTGCACCCAGGCTGCAAAAAAGTGTCACTCATGTAGTATCGCCGTACTCAGGAGAAGTAGGGCAATGTGTTTTGGGGTGTATTTTTATATATACCCATACTTTGTGTGAGAAATATCTCTGTAAACAACAACTTTTAAAAAATTTTTATACAAAGTTGACAATTTACAGAGATATTTCTCTCACCCAACATGGGTACATGTAAAAATACACCCCAAAACACATTGCCCTACTTCTCCTGAGTACGGCGATACCACATGAGTAACACTTTTTTGCAGCCTGGGTGCGCAAAAGGGGCCCAAATTCCAACGAGTACCTTCAGGTTTTACATGGCTGCTCACAATTTAGCCCCGCCCAAAATGCCAGAACAGTAAACACACCCCACAAATGACCCCATTTCGGAAAGTTGACACCCCAAGGTATTCACTGAGGGGCATAGTGAGTCCGTCTGAGATTTTTATTTTTTTTTTTGCCAGAAGTTAGCAGAAATGGAAACTTTATTTATTTATTTTTTTCCTCAGAAAGTGTCATTTTCCGCTAACTTGTGAAAAAAAATGAAATTATACATGAACTTACCATGCCCCTCCACGAATACTTTGGGATGTCTTCTTTCTAAAATGGTGTCATTTGAGGGGTATTTATACTATCCTGACATTCTAGCACCTGAAGAAACATGACAGGTGCTCAGAAAGTCAGAGCTGCTTCAAAATGCCGAAATTCACTTTTTTGCACCATAGTTTGTAAACGCTATAACTTTTACCCAAACCAATAAATATACACTTATTGGATTTTTTTTATCAAAGACATGTAGAACAATAAATTTAGAGAAAAATTTATATAGAAATGTAGTTTTTTTTAAAAAGAAATTACAACAGAAAGTGAAAAATTTCATTTTTTTTTTGCAAAAATGTCGTTAAATTTTTATCAATAGCAAAAAAAGTTAAAATGTCAGCAACAATGAAATACCACCAAATGAAAGCTCTATTAGTAAGAAGAAAAGGAGCTAAAATTCATTTGGGTGGTAAGTTGCATGATGGAGCAATAAACGGTGAAAGTAGTGTAGTGCAGAATTGTAAAAAGTGGCCTGGTCATTAAGGGTGTTTAAGCTAGGGGGGCTGAGGTGGTTAATGATGCGCATATTTTGGCACAATACGTGCAACTTCACATTTTAGCAGGTCTGACTTCATATTAGTGATTGGTGCACTAAGTACTGCTGTGAACTTGTAACATCACAGTACTATGTCTGTAGCATGTATGCATGGACAGCAGAACCTATCACATTACCTAACACCCTGCACTGGAACCTATCTACACTGTATCACAATCTAACCTACACTGACTATCTCCCACTAATTATCTGTATTATATGTATAAGCTAACTAACTATCTAATGTAATGATACAGCAAAGCACAGAGCATAGCAATGGCACTGCTGTGTCTCTCAGACCTGCAAAAAACTGCATATAATGGCTGCTGGGGAGGTTCTTATATAGTAAGGGGTAGGCAACTTTCCTATTGGTTACTAGGGATGTTGCTAAGCTCAGACAAAGACATTGCTGCCTTCTCATTGGCTCACAAGCAAGAAGCAGGGAGGGATCATAGGTTCAGATGAAAAGAAAATCTAGAATATCCGTGAATACGAATATATAGCACTATATTCTAAATCTTTGCGAATTCTTGAAGTGGTGATATTCTCGATTACAATTCGCAATTCGAATATTCACGCCTAACACTACTCGACAGGTTCATTACTGTATTATACTTATATTACATATTCAAAAAATTGCTTACAAATTTGGGTGCTTGTTTTGCTTCCCATCTTCCAAGAGCCACAACTTGTTTTTATACTTCTAAAGGCAAAGCCATATGAGGATATGTATTTTACAGGGCAAGTTTTTTTTATGTTACCATTTAAAGGATCAGATTTGTACCTATGAAACTGGCTGATCTGTTTCATGTGTGCATGACAGGTGAAGGCATCTGTGTTGGTCCCATGTTAAAATGTGCCTGCATTGCTTAGAAAAATGAAGTTTTAATATATGAAAATGAGCCTCTAGGAGCAACGGGGGCATTACCTTTACTCCTTGAGGCTCAGCTCTCTCTGCAACTGATTCACCCTCTGGTTGACAGAGGCGGCAGCAGCAGCAGCTATACAGAACGTGATGGTTTGAAAGTGGAATAAGTGACATGATTAAGGCCACATCAGCAACCTTACAGAATGTGATGGCAGGCAGACAGCAACAGTGGCAAGATGGGGCATTAACAACAAGGTGAGGTCTATTCTTCGGAATCAGACAGAGGAGTTAGAAAATGTGAGTATTAATGTAGTAATCATGTTCATATGCTGCTTAATGAAATGGGAAGAAAGGATCTCTGAGAAAATGGGGGGCGAGGGGGTGGAATGAAAGTATTTGCTTGAAGGTAGCTGATTTTGAGGTCTGATGCACTGCAGGATCTGCATTTCTGATAGCAGGCACAGCCAGACCCAGCTCCAGCTCCTGTCTTCTTTCTCCCTGGCTATCAGCTGCTCTGCTTGTCTCTATTCTACACAACACAAACACACAAATAAAAGGATTTCTGGGAAAATAGGAGGTGGGGGGACTGAAAGTATTTGCTTTTAGGTAGCTTCTTTTGAGGTCTGCAGTGCATCACCTACACTTCTGATAGCAGGCAAAGCCAGCCATAGCTCCTGTCTTCTCTCTCCCTGTTTGTCAGATGCCCTGCCTGTTTGCCCTTCTTGTCCTTATTCTGCACAACACACACAATTCTTTTTTGGAAGCATAGTTGTTCCCATCACTCTCCCTGGCAATAAGCTTGATTGATTTCTGACTGTCCCTGTTTGCTTTTTGACTCTTCCTGACTACCTAAGATCGGGCCATCAAAAAATAGGGCATGTCCTACTTTGGGCCATTTTCATGGTAAGACAGACTCCATTTAAATCAATGGGGCCATTTTTAATGACCGTGTAGACAGGAATGCATCATTTAACAGCTGTTAAAAATGGCCACAATGTAAAAAAAAAAGCCTTTCAGGGGTTAAAAAAATTACTTACCTCATTCATTTGCATGCAAGGGAACACTTGCTCCGCACTGGGGGCAGCAGGACCTGATGTTCCTAGGCCATTATTTTTACTGGAGTGCACTAAGGGGGCCATAACTAATACTGAAGTGCACTATGGCGACCATTTTTTTATTCTGGCGCACTATAATATAGGAACTATGTGGGCCATTGGATGTTAAGGAGGCACTAAGGGGAACATTATGTATACTGAGGACAATGAGGTGATTGGGATTTAAAAAAAAATCCTATAAAATTCATCCATTTTTAATGTTCGTTTTTAATGGGAAAAAAAAATGGATGCACATGCTGTTGTTTGAATGTATCCTAAGTATATCTGCCACCATATGCCACCAATCCTTACTGATATTGGGAGAGAGTTGGTTGGACGTCATGCATATAAGATGATTGGCTAAACCTACTGAAATTGACAGGTTTGGTATACACAGCAGCTATGCGTGTTTTGCGGACCTGCAATTTTCAGACTACAAAATGGATACGGTTGTGTGCATGAAGCCTTACAAGGAAAAAATAGACCAGGGAGTTGCTTACATTTCCCCATGTAAGAATTTCTAGGGCACTGAAATAAAGGATTAGAAGTAATCCACCATCTTGTTTATACTTTTTCTTGATCAAAGTGAGTCTTTTTAACTTTTTGCATTTAAGACCAAAAAAGAATTCTTAAAGAAGGAACTGAGCTTAAAAAAATGACCCATTTAAAAAAAAAATAAAAAAAATAGGGAATCTGTCTTTAATTTGTCTTTATCTTTTAACATATTTAGTAGACTTATTTACAGGTAATTTCATTAAATAAAACAATAATAATAACTTTGATTTCTATGTATTTTTATGTTTAGCATACTTTTACAATTTCTGTGCAGATAAATAAAAGATTCAGTGGTGTCACTGGAGAACATAGCAGCATGTCTCTGGCATTGTTTGAGTCTTATCTGATGTAGATGTGTGTACCTCATGGGGAAAGGGAAAATATTGCAACAGACGGCTTGATATTCCCGAAGAATATAGTAAGCTTTATTAGCAATAGTGCCAATCCCTGAATGACAAATTTTTCACATTTTTTATCTTATTAATCCACGCTACTGTATGTAAATGTTATTCCTCTCTGCATAAGGGAGCCAACCAGCGATTTGTAATAAATGCTTATGAGTGCCTGAGGCTGCACTTAAACTTTAAAACATCTATTATTAAGTTGCAAAAAAACACTGTAATGGCCAATCGTGACCTCATAGGAATTTAAAACTGTGGTCTGCTACTCAGCGTTACAAATAAAAAATAAGAAAAATAAAGAAAAAAATAATGCCTGAAGTTAAAATTATGAGCTCTGCTATTCTTAACAGCTGCATTTTGATTATTAAAGTGTATTTTACAACTGAATTAGAAAGCTTTTATGGACTCCAAGAATAAGATTTCAAAAGGTCATTAAATGTAGTTGTTTTTGTCACAGTGGGTGTGAAAGTACATAATAGATAGGAATCTATAGGAGCGCATTCTGCTTTTATAACAATCATTACTGATTTCAGTGTCTTTCATGGGGGACTGTTTCTTCACAATGATAGCTTTAAATGACAATTTTATTAATTTGATTAGGAATCCCACAGGCTGTTCAGGGTGTTTTTGGTAACTATATTTATGATGGCATTATGTAAGAAATACACTCAATATTTTGTCTTCATAGGCATATGCAAAAGTATAAAAAAGCGAAAAATCCAAAATACAATGTCATAAAATCTATCTATCTATCTATCTATCTATCTATCTATCTATAAAAAGATAGAACGCAGCACTCTTGGAAATAACTGGGTGCAATCCCCCAAGGACCAATGATCAGGATCAGGATCCACAGGTAATAAAAAAAAATAGAAAACAAGGCAGCACTCTAAAAATCAAAGCTCCATTGAGTAGAGCTGAAATGTTGCTGATGCATGGGTGAGTAAAGACATCCACATTTTTCACTTGGTTTTTGGAATGCTGCCTCATTTTCTATTTTTTGTAATCTATCTATCTACTGTATCTATCTAATAGAAAAAAGAACAGCAGCACATCCAATCGGTTACAACCACGGAGGACGGGGCACGTACAGCCCCGAAACACATCTGGTATGGAGCAGTGAGCTATATATGGTGACCACCACTGGACTGATCAAAATCAAGTATACTACGTGGATATGCCAAGGCTTATTTGGCCCGGAAAATTATAGTAAACTATAGCACTTACAATTTGTACTTTCAACCCGGACTTCATGACCTGCGGGAACCTCCCTCACCTTCGTCATGTGGGACGCCATGTGGAGGCATATAGACCATGTGGGACGCCGTGTAGGTCCTGACAGCTCAAAGGCAAGACAGAGTGTGGAGTACCTTGGTCGTATGGAGCGGTAAAGTACTGAAACCAACAAACAGTGTTTATTTTCCTGTGTACCCGGGACAGTGTTTATTAATATATTGTACTATTAGCACATGGGCCATACAGGTCTGGGACTGTTTTAAAACTTTATGGTCATATACAACATATGCATTTATAAGTGCGGACATTAGGCATTTTATTTATTTAATTTTCACCTTGGCATTAATTCCTGGAGGAGTGAACATTCTTAGAGTGGCAATACACCCCATGAAGTAGGGGCGATTGACATATGAAACCACATATTATCTCTATTGGAGCATACAGCATAACAGCTCTCTGTGCTTTTTACTGGGGGACCATTGATAAGATATAACCTCCAGACTTGCGGGTGGGAAAGCAACCAGTTTGTTGTTCCATGTTTTAAAGGTTGTATTATGGAAGTTTTTTTCTGTTTCTGTTATTAATGCGTCATTATTATCCAGAATAAAAGGACATATTACCCATTTAATTAAGCTGTTCCATGTACTACCAGTTATTGAGTGCCCCTCTTTTCTTACTATTTAAATGTATGTCTTTTATTATGGTGTGGGTGGCACTTTAAGGTGTGCACCTTTTTTGTCTGTTTTTTTGGAGTTTCAGGTTTGAGCCACCATTTTTTAATCTATTATAGTTCAACCTGGTCTACTGTTCACCTATCAGTTATGAATAATAAATATATTAGAAAAAAATAAGACTGGCTCTCAACTGTTTACTTACGTTTTATTCAACAATGAGCAATTGATATACATATAAAATTAATAAATGTATCTCTATTTAAAATAAAACCTAATTTTTGTTCTAGTTCAAAAGTGCTTTAGGTTAATATTCTTTACACACATAGAATGACCCAGATCCCTCATGCTGAGCTCTTGCATGAAAAAATAAAATTCAATAATAATAGAGTAAAATAAAATAATAATAGATCTTATGTCTAATGATGCAATAGATAACTTAGCCGCAACTAGCCCCTCAGGACCTATACGTTATTTGCAGCTATGTCTGTATTAGGCGCTTATTGTAACATCAAGGTTCGTGTTTTCCCCACGTTTCAAATATACACTATCCTATTTCTTTGTAGTTGGCATTCCAATATAATGATCAATTCACATAAGGGTACCTTCACACTTGCGTTGGTGCAGATCCATCTGTTTATTTGCACAGACGGATCCGCACCTATAATGCAAACGTTTGTATCCGTTCAGAACGGATCCGTTTGCATTAGCTTTAAAGAAAAATGACAAAGTCCAAAACGGATCCGATTTGAATTACATTGAATGTCAATAGATCCGTCCCCATTGACTTACATTGTATTTCAAAATGGATCCGTTAGGCTCCGCCTCTTCAGACGGACACCAAAATGCTGCATGCTGCGTTTTGGTGTCCGCCTCCAAAACAGAACAGAAGTGGAACGGAGCCGAACTGAAGCATTCTGAACGGATCCTTATCCATTCAGAATGCATTGGGGCTTAACTGATCCATTTTGGACCATTTGTGAGAGCCCTGAAACGGATCTCACAAACGGAATCCAAAACACCAGTGTGAAAGTACCCTAAGCTGTGTTGGCTGCTACTGAAGTGTGCACACGTTCTACTGTTATGCTGCAATGTTCATATTACAACCAGACAGGTTTTAATTACTCACGGCCGTGATTCATCTTCTGATGTTGCGACTTATATAATCAGCTGTCGGCTGCGCCTTTCCATTTAGATTCGCGCTGCTCCCAGCTTAGTCCGCAGTAAGTTCCACGCTGTTCCAGGTATCCTCACAGGAAAACCAAGGAGTTGCCAAAACGCCAAGTATTGATCAATCGTGATCTTAATAGCTTCCTTATAGGTCGCTGTCCACACTGCCTTTATGTCAGCCTGCACCAGATGCGTTTCAGAACGGCTATGTTCCTTCCTCAGTGCTGGACTGGATCATTCCACTTATGTTGATATATATTTAACCCATAGTACATTCATATCCAATTTTTTATCTTTTGCATGGTATGTACAACAACTCAGATTATAGTTGTTTAAAGATTTGTATACATTTGTAGATTTTGATAACTACATTGCAGAGCTGTGTGTTATACATTTGTGTTCAAAATTATTCAACCCCCACTTAAATTGAGTGTTTTGGCCAGTTTGACATTGATTTTGATCATTTCAGTCATCTTGTTTACAATTAAATCAAAGAGGCACTTGTAAGTCAGACAAATATAAAATAACATTTATAATGAAATAACCACAAATGTCTTTTCTGTGCTCACATCATTATCAGTTTTATTCAACCCCCAAGTGACATTCAATCTTAGTACTTAGTACAACATCCTTTTCCAGTTATACCAGCTTTTAATGCCTATGGGTATCTTAGCCCATTCTTCATGCGCAAAAGCCTCCAGTTCAGTCACATTCTTAGGCTTGCGCGCTGCAACTGCTTTCTTTAAGTCCCAGCAGAGGTTCTCAATCACATTTAAGTCTGGTGACTGTGATGGCCACTTTAAAATGTTCCAGCCTTTAATCTGCAACCATGCTCTAGTGGACTTGTAGGTATGCTTGGGATCATTGTCCTGTTGAAAGGTCCAACGTCTCCCAAGCCTCAGGTTTGTGATGGACTGCATCACATTTTCATCCAATATCTCCTAGTACTGAAGAGAATTCATGGTACCTTGCACACGCTGAAGCTTCCCTGTACCTGTAGAAGCAAAACAGCCCCAAAGCATGATTGACCCCTCCGCCATGCTTCACAGTAGGCAAGGTGTTCTTTTCTTCATAGGCCTTGTTCTTCCTCCTCCAAACATAGCGTTGATCCATGGGCCCAAACAGTTCTAATTTTGTTTCATCAGTTCACAGAACACTATTCCAAAACTTTTGTGGTTTGTCCACATGACTTTTGGCATACTGCAGTCGACTCTTCTTATTCTTTGGAGACAGCTAGGGGGTGCGCCTGGGAGTTCTGGCATGGAAGCCTTCATTACGCAGTGTGCGCCTTATTGTCTGAGCTGAAACTTCAGTACCCGCATCTGACAATTCTTTTTTCAGTTCCTCAGCAGTCACACGGGGACTTTTTTCCACTTTGCGCTTCAGGTAGCACACAGCTGTCGAAGTCAGCATCTTCTTTCTGCCACGACCAGGTAGCGTTTCAACAGTGCCCTTTGCCTTGAATTTGCGAATGATGCTTCCCATGGCGTCTCTTGGTATGTTTAACATCTTTGCAATCTTCTTATAGCCATTGCCCTTCCTGTGAAGAGAAATCACCTCTTCTCTTGTCTTCCTGGACCATTCTCTTGACTTCACCATGTTTGTAAACACACCAGTAAATGTCTAGAAGGAGCTGAGTATCACAGTCATTTAAAATCTGCCTAATTGGTGCTTATTATGCTTGATTGCTGCTCCTTGACATCCACAGGTGTTTTTTTAATACCTGATCGAAAACACTTGAATGAACCTCTGTTCTTAAGAGTGGTAGTCTTTAAGGGGTTGAATAATTGTGTCAATGAAGAAATCACAAAAAAAAACCATTTAATACTGTATTACAAAAACAATTGATGTTATTTTTGTTGCATTTGGTTATTTAAAAAGTCCTTGTAAGATTTCATTCTGAACACAATTACAAATGTACACTAAATTCCCTAAAACCCTTTACAGCATTGGGGGTTGAATAATTTTGAATACAACTGTATTTTTGACATTGTAACAACACTCCTCTTTTAAACATAATTGTCAACAATACCGCCCACCTATTTCTCAAGCATGTGTTCACACATAACAATGTCTCCACTACTTCAATCGTATCGACATAGTGTGTCCTATATCAATGTCTGCCTCTCGTGCTGTTCATGAGATAATGCAAAACCGCACCTTGGTGCAGCCTTGAACATCCACACACAATAATGTTTTACCTATTTGTATCATTCCCATGGTGCGGTTTATATAAACGCAGCCACCGACCTAATTTAGAAGCTAAATGTAGAGATCATGATTCAAGGACACATGTTCAATAGTAATATATTGTAATAACAGCTCTGGTTCAACACTCAAAACGTCTGTTCTACAACAATATTATTCACACACTGCGTCTCATTAGTTTTTGTTTTAGTCAAAAAATATGGTCCTTAGTTATTTAGATCTTATCTATACCTCAGTGTGAACATTGTCCTGATATAGGCCAGGTAACAAAAATAGATATAAATATAAAAACAAAAACAAATATGAATATATATCATTAATACTATATTCAATAGTTGCTGGAAGATATGGGGTGAGGGGGAAGACGCAGGTGGCATCGGTGCACCAGTAGATAACATGGCACCGACGTCCTGTGTAATCCAACCTCCCACCCCCTACAGGAACCCAAAAACCTCCAGCTCATCGTTCCGACCTTTTGCCATCAAGGATCCAAATTAGTAAGTTTTCTTGGCTTCACATTTGGACATTTGGGCAATAAAATCACCGCCACTCCAATTTTGTGTGACTGTCTCGAGTGCTGCAAATCTAAACCCTCTTGGACTTCTGTCATGACATACTTTAAAATCGTTGGATAACGTATGTTTTTCATACCCTTTTTAATGTTGTTAATATGTTCTGCAATTTGTGTTTTTAGGGCTCTCTTAGATTGCCCGATATACTCTCACGTACATGGAGACTCAACCAAGTAGATGACCGACCTGCTATTACAGGTAAGTAATTCTTTTATTTCCCATTGGAAACTGTTAGCTGTTGATTTGATTATGCTGGTTTTCCTTGAGAAACTTGTCTGTTTACAATTCTGACAGCTGCCACACCTGAAAAAACCACTGAGTGTCATACAATTTTTTGACACCATCTTTCTTTTGTTATTATAGTAGAAATTTTTCACAGTTGGTGCTATTTGCAAACCAAAACCATTTTTATAAATGCCAATGTTTATGTACAATCCTTGATGTTCTTTTATATTCTACATTAACCACTTCCCGACCGCCTAACGCACAACTGCGTTCTCGCGGCGGTCGGGCTGTTCTGGGGCGCCGCAGATCTGCGTCATCTCGCGAGACGCGAGATTTCCTGTGAACGCGCACGCGCGCGCGCGTTCACAGTAGCGGGCGTCTCAGGAGTTTAACTACAGCCTGCCAGCGATGATCCATCGCTGGCAGGCTG
The DNA here is from genome assembly GCA_033119425.1 of Bufotes viridis. Classification (NCBI taxonomy): domain Eukaryota; kingdom Metazoa; phylum Chordata; class Amphibia; order Anura; family Bufonidae; genus Bufotes; species Bufotes viridis. Next base: position 378,167,067 of record CM065592.1, on the reverse strand, counting down.
TAGATGCGATATAAATCGCATCAAACAAGTATATCAGACGCTGTTTTGTGAACAGCGTCTGATATACCTGCTACCTGGTCCTCTGGTGGTCCCATTTGCTGGGATCGACCACCAGAGGACCAGGTAACTATGTAAAGTTGCACCAAACACTACACTAACCCCCCACCCCCTCACCTATTAACCCCTTGTTAACTCCTTGATCACCCCATCTAGACCCCCTGATCACCCCCTGTCATTGATCACACCCCTTGTAAGGCTCCATTCAGACGTCCAAATGTGTTTTGCGGATCCGTGGATTCACGGATCCGCGGATCAGATCCGCGGATCTGCGGATCCACAGATCCTCAAAACACGGACACCGGCAATGTGCTTTCCGCATTTTGCAGATCCGCACATTGCCAGAACTATATAGAAAATGCTTTTTCTTGTCCGCAATTGCGGACAAAAATAGGACATGTTCTATATTTTTGCGGAACGGAAGTGCAGACCCGGAGCGCGGATCCGTAATTCCGGATCCGAGCGGGACAAAGTCTGTCCCCATAGAAATGAATGGGTCCGCAATTCCGTTCCGCAAACAGAATTGCGGACGTGTGAATGGGGCATAAGGGTCCCTTATCACCGCCAGTTAGTTAGCTACTTGTTAGGTAGCTAGCGCCCAGCCCACCGCACCGCAGTCACTGATTTTGGCAGAGATTTTTCATCCACATTGATTGATGCGAATGAATAAATCTGTGCCGTTCATTTTTTTTTTTTTCAGCGCAGCGGCTGAACGGAAAAAATCTCATTACCCGTATGGTCAATATACGGAGAATCGCAGAAACTCCTAATGCTGGCCATACGTGTAATGACTGCGGAGACCCTCAAATCCCAGGGCAGTACAAACACCTCACATGTGACCCCATTTTAGAAAGAAGACACCCCAAGGTATTCCGTGAGGGATATGGCGAGTTCATGTAAAATTTTATTTTTGTCACAAGTTAGTGGAATATGAGACTTTGTAAAAATAAAAATAAAAATCAATTTCCTCTAACTTGTGCCAAAAATTTTTTTCTGTGAACTCGCCATGCCCTCACGGAATACCTTGGGTGTCTTCTATCCACAATGGGGTCACTTGTGGGGTATTTATACTGCCCTGGCATTTTAGGGGTCCTAAAGCGTGAGAATCCAAATGCGTAAAAATGCCCTGTGAAATCCTAAAGGTACTCATTGGTTTTAGGGCCCTTGCGCATCTTGGCTGCAAAAAGTGGCACACATGTGGTATCGCCGTACTCAGGAGAAGTAGGGCAATGTGTTTTGGGGTGTATTTTTATATATACCCATACTTTGTGTGAGAAATATCTCTGTAAATGACAACTTTTTAAAATTTTTTATTCAAAGTTGTCAATTTACAGAGATATTTCTCTCACACAGTATGGGTATATGTAAAAATACACCCCAAAACACATTGCCCTACTTCTCCTGAGTACGGCGATACTACATGTGTGACACTTTTTGCAGCCAAGATGCGCAAAGGCCCTAATTCCAATGAGTACCTTTAGATTTCACAGGGCATTGTTACGCATTTGGATTCTCACGCTTTAGGTTCCCTAGAATGCCAGGGCAGTATAAATACCCCACAAGTGACCCCATTGTGGAAGAAGACACCCCAAGGTATTCTGTGAGGGGCATGGCGAGTTCACAGAAATTATTTTTTTGGCACAAGTTAGCGGAAATTGATATATTTATTTTTTTTTATTTTGTTTTTACAAAGTCTCATATTCCACTAACTTGTGACAAAAATAACATTTTACATGAACTCACCATACCCCTCACGGAATACCTTGGGGTGTCTTCTTTCTAAAATGGGGTCACATGTGGGGTATTTATACTGCCCTGGCATTTTAGGGGCCCCTAAAGCGTGAGAAGAAGTCTGGAATCCAAATGCGTAAAAATGCCCTGTGAAATACTAAAGGTACTCATTGGTTTTAGGGCCCTTTGCGCACCCAGGCTGCAAAAAGTTCCACACATGTGGTATTCCCGTACTCAGGAGAAGTAGCGCAATGTGTTTTGGGGTGTATTTTTATATATACACATGCTGGGTGTGAGAAATATCTCTGTAAATGACAACTTTTTAATTTTTTTATACAAAGTTGTCAGTTTACAGAGATATTTCTCTCACCCAACATGGGTATATGTAAAAATACACCCCAAAACACATTGCCCTACTTCTCCTGAGTGCGGCGATACCACATGAGTGACACTTTTTGCAGCCTGGGTGCACAAAGGGGCCCAAATTCCAACGAGTACCTTTAGGTTTTACATGGCTGCTCACAATTTAGCCCGCCCAAAATGCCAGAACAGTAAACACACCCACAAATGACCCCATTTCGGAAAGTAGACACCCCAAGGTATTCACAGAGGGGCATAGTGAGCCCGTCTGAGATTTTTTTTTTTGCCAGAAGTTAGCAGAAATGGAAACTTTATTATATATTTTTTTCCTCAGAAAGTGTCATTTTCCGCTAACTTGTGAAAAAAATGAAATCATACATGAACTCACCATGCCCCTCCGTGAATACTTTGGGGTGTCTTCTATCTAAAATGGTGTGATTTGGGGGTATTTATACTTTCCTGGCATTCTAGCACCTGAAGAAACATGACAGGTGCTCAGAAAGTCAGAGCTGCTTCAAAATGCCGAAATTCACTTTTTGCACCATGGTTTGTAAACGCTATAACTTTTACCCAAACCAATAAATATACACTTATTGGATTTTTTTATCAAAGACATGTAGAACAATAAATTTAGAGAAAATTTACATACAAATGTAGTTTTTTTTGAAAAATTTTACAACAGAAAGTGAAAAATGTCATTTTTTTGCAAAAATGTCGTTAAATTTTTATTAATAGCAAAAAAAGTAAAAATGTCAGCAACAATGAAATACCACCAAATGAAAGCTCTATTAGTGAGAAGAAAAGGAGGTAAAATTCATTTGGGTGGTAAGTTGCATGACGGAGCAATAAACGGTGAAAGTAGTGTAGTGCGGAATTGTAAAAAGTGGCCTGGTCATTAAGGGTGTTTAAGCTAGGGGGGCTGAAGTGGTTAAATGGCAGAACCAGTTTGCAAGAATCTGAATCTGCCACGGTTTGTTCAATATTTGTGGGTTTTGGTGCAAAGAAGAGAGCTCTATCTAGTTGTTTTACTTCCCTAAGGGATTTTTCTAATGTCTCTAATGGATATTGTTTTTCCAAAAATTGAGCTTTCAGCTGTTCTGCCTCTATCTCGAACTGATTTGTTAGAGCACAATTTCTCTTTAAATGCTGAAACCGACTTTTCGGAACATTGAGTAGCCATCTTGGCAGATGGCAACTCGTGTGGAGAATAAAACTTTTCTTGGCCACATCTTTTTGGTACATGCTGCAAATAAATTTATCTGCTTGCATTTCTATTTTAAGATCTAAAAGTTCAACCATTTTATTGTTGATGTTGGGTGTAAATTTCAAATTATACCGATTGTTATTAATCAAGGACCTTGGCTACCACTTGAGTACCTTGTTTGTGATTTATACTTTTGTATAACGCACTTACATTGAGTGTGGCCAAGATCCAATGGGGTTGGCATGTTGTATTCTCCAAGAGAGACACTACCGTGTTAGTATCTTTTAAATGTGATGGGGTTTTTCCACCTTACTTGTGATTCAACAGATGTTATATATCTTTTACCGTGCCCATGCTTTAAACAATATGTAGGTAGAACATAATGACAATTTAAGAAAAGGGTAGCTGAGAATACAGCAAACATTAAAAAAGGTTATCAATTACATTCAGTATCCAAACATTTTAGTGATTACCATAGTAGTGATCCATCCACTTTGACCTTTGTAGCCTTCAAAAGAATTAGAAGGTTCTGGAGGGGCGGAAATCACATAACCCATATGTCCAGAATTGAATCAAAAAGGATCTTTGAATTCGAAACTTTAATTCCAGCAGGTCTCAACGCAGAGATGGAAATATTCAGATTTTTATAGATCTGGGCTTGGTGCCAATCTCGGACTCCCAGCCCTATACTTAGGCAGTCAATTGTCTCATCTGTTCATATAAAAGAAATATGGAGTGAAAAATATAATAATACGAAAAAATGAAAAAATATAAAAAAACACGGAAAAAATAAAAAAAATAATAATAATAAAACTATATATTTTTTGGTCATGTGTATATATATATATATATATATATATATATATATAATCCAAATAAATATAACACAGCACTCTTTGGATAAAAAAGTGAAAAAAAAATTGATATTTATTCAACACATGTTGATACAGGCTTGTATCAACATGTGTTGTATAAATATCATTTTTTCCCCCCTTTTTATCCAAGGAGTGCTGTGTTATATTTATTTGGATTGTGTTGGGACCCCAGGACCAAGGGGATAACGCTGGCACCTGAACTATTTGAAGCTAGGAGTGCTGCCCTGTGCTTTTCTGGATATATTATTATCAAGCATATAAAAAAGGTGTCAATATGGGGTATATATACCCAGAATTCATAGTGAATCAATCAAGTGTCAATCACTGCAAAAGTATCAAAATACAATACAAAATACAATGTGTTTATCATACTAGTGATATCAATATATAAAACAGTTGCGTGTGTCTATAAAATACAATAAATATGCATATAAAAGCAAAAAATACATAAAGTTTGATAGTGCTGTGCCTAATTAATTAGTGAGCACCTGTGCTGACGTGATTTAAAAACAGAAGAACAAATCAGCTTGAGAATACATTGAAACAAACTTACATATCATTGGTGGTTCAATGACGCACGGCCCAGCGCACTTAGTTCTGCAATGCGCATGTCACGCTGTTACCAGACCAAACATCCCCGCGTCACGCAGCACCAGCAACACACGTGACCAAGTCAGTTGACCTAGTCACGTGTGCCGACATGCACAGCGTGACCACGGAGGTCGGACCGCCCCCTATGACCATCAGAGGAGTGCAACCAAGAGAGGAGGAGCCGTCACGGGGGCATCACATGACTCAGTCAGGTAAAGCTTCTCCATGGCGACCATCCAACGCTATCCACCTCCGTCAGAAGCCACCTCCATTCGGTACAGCGCGACAGACTCTATGCACAGACACAGGCGCATCTCAAATTGTAACAAACTCACACATGACACATCGGGAGACAATACAATGTCAAGATTGAAAAAAATGCAACATCGTAAGTGCTTTTTCTAAAAAAGAAATCAGCCATGTTTATTTGGACATTGTGATAGAAATTGGTTCATTCATTCAGTCGAGAGGCAAAAGTGACCACAAATGAGCAGGGCTATGGCAGTCATATCACCTCAAGCGATCATGACTGTCAGCCTATAATGGGATCCGGGTGCAAGGACCATCACGGCCCAGCACCTCGGAACCCATAATCATCCCAGTGGACACTGTATTTTACTCTAATCCTCATACCTAATGAGGGAAAGGCCACCAGGGCCATATCACTGGATGTGATCATCACCCTTGATCCAGGAAGGGTTCAGAGTGCAGGGCCTCCCAGGACCAGCTCTCCTCAGAACATAATTTCAACCCTCAATCCACATCCAGAAACAACGTATCCTGCACAATACCACTTCTTTATTTAAACAAATGTAGTCGCATTGTCTCCCGACATACATTACTGTGTCTAATATTATAGAAAGTTCATTTAGGGCCACCACTGAATCCATCCAATATGCAACAAAGGTGATGGAAATCTAAAAATAAAAAAACATAATAGATTATTAAAAACTTTCAGAGTGACACCATGTCAATTCAATACACAAAGGCAAAATAGAGGAGAGAAACCCTATCACAGGGACCTATTGCATCAAATTCCACTTGAACTCAACATTAAAGCCAGAAGGCCTAAGTGTTTGGAGGCGATGAATCCACCGTAGCTCTCTCTGTTTGAGAGCCAATGTTCGATCACCCCCATGTCTGGTAATACCTATTTGATCCAAGATCATGAAACTCAAATCCTTCTCCGTATGACCCTTCTCTACAAAGTGTTTGGGGACTGGAAGATCTTTTCTTTTTTGTCTAATTGTGAAACAATGATTGTTCATCCTTGTTTTAATGTCACATGTGGTCTCCCCAACATAAAGGAGGCCACATGGACATTGTAGTACATAGATCAAAAACATAACCATAGCAAAGGCAGGTGCACTCTGCGGCAATACTAAACCCTCACACTGAAAAAATTGAGAGGTTAGTTCGACATTTCCCACTAGGAGGACATGTCTTAAGCTCGGACACCACGGCAAGGTCTCTCAAGTAGCCCGAGGTCCTACCACTCAACCTACCTGTGCTGTATGGGCGATACCAGGAGCCGTTGGGCATTACGGGAGCGTAAGGCCTAACTCACAGACAGCTCACCAGTGACCTCCAGCATGTAACCATGCTTGCAATGGGAGGTGGGAAGTGGGAGGTGCCTGTGAGCCCCACCCGAGACCGGCTGATATGGCCCAGAGTCTCCCAGGTGCACCTGAATGTAGCCTGTAGATGAAAAGCAGGCACATTTAAATCTGAGTTTATACACCTCGAAACATATTATACAAACCATTAGAAAACGTGGTGTGGTGTTTAACAAGCAGGATATGCTCAACCCATATGCAGTTTTGCATGTATATAGGGGAGCACATCCTGCACTTGTAGTCCGTTGCTAGGGGCAATCAACATAAAAAAATGCATACAATGGAAGATGCCAGCAACGGACTACAAGTACCACAATAACCATCCTACATACGATAATGTGGATGTGGAGAACAATCAAAAACATAACCATAGCAAAGGCAGGTGCACTCTGTGGCAATACTAAACCCTCACACTGATAAAATTGAGAGGTTAGTTCGACATATCCCACTACGAGGACATGTCTTAAGCTCGGACACCACAGCAAGGTCTCTCAAGTAGCCCGAGGCCCTACCACTCAACCTACCTGAGCCGTATGGGCGATACCAGGAGCCGATATCATGTACTTAAGAACAATGTATCTGGTGATTCTCTTAAATATCCCAATATGACATCTGGGGATTTGGTGGCTGTCGAAGAATTGTGCCATGACAACAGCCTCACCATAAAGCCAACCGACAAAGGTGGTGCAGTGGTTGTTATGGACACGTCTTGGTATATTGGGGAGATCACTAGACCACTTAGTGACCCCGATGTTTACCAAAAACGGGACCCTAGATTCGGCATCGCTAGGAAAATCTAAAATAATCTTGATTCAGCAATTGAACAAGGGATTATTGATTCTGAATTGTATAAATTTTTGACAAATGATCATCCCCGGACACCTGTTATATACATCCTGCCGAAGATACATAAGTGTTTATCCAATCCACCTGGCCGTCCTATAGTGTCCGGTACGGAATCAATTTTCTCCAACATTGCTATTTTTTTGGACCACATCCTACGTGATTTTGCTATCAAAGCTAAGTCATATATAAAAGACATGGGTGATTTTCTAACGAAGATTGCTGATATTACTTTACCAAATAACTGTCTTGTGGCATCATTTGATATATTGTATACCTCTATAGACCATACACGTGGGTTGGCAGTTGTCCAAAAATGTATTGAGTCCATTAAGTTTTCAACTGACTGTCAGACTTTGTGTATCCAATTATTGAACGTGGTATAGAGACAAAATTACTATATGTTTTTGGATCAATTTTATTTACAGCTTCGGGGCACCGCCATGGGGTCTAATGTGGCACCGACTTATGCCAATGTCTTCATGGCGGCCCTCGAGGAGAAACTTGTCTATGTGTCCCACGACTTCAGGAACGTCCTGGGGTGGTGGAGATACATAGACGATGTCGTCCTTATTTGGCAAGATGATGTTACTTCCTTGAATTACTTTCATGGTTTTTTGAATTCCATGGATGATGACATTTGATTTACTTTGACTTGGTTAGATACTGGTGTAAAGTTTTTGGACACCACGATATCTATTGTTGGTGACAACCTGTCCACTGACATCTATATTAAACCCACGGATTGTAACAGCCTGTTAAGATATGACTAGTGTTGAGCGAACAGTTCGAAAATCGTTCGGGTCCGTACCGAATTTTGGGGGCCCGAACCCGGACATTTTCAAAAAAGTTCGGGTTCGGGTCCGGTGTTCGTCGATTACTTCCCGCTTTCTGAAGGGCTGCACAGCAGCCAATCAGCTAGAGTTTTACTTCTTGCCCTAAGAGCCCATCACAGCCATGCCTACTAATGGCATGGCTGTGATTGGCCAAGTGCAGCATGTGACCCAGCCTCTATTTAAGCTGGAGTCACGTAGCGCCGCACATCACACTGCTCTGACTAGTGTAGGGAGAGGATGCAGCTTCTGTGAGGGCGAGATAGGCAGGGATAAAGAAGTGATTGAATGATCTACCTTTCTACACCTGTGCATCAGAACAACTCAGCTGAGCTGTTCACTGAAAGTCACTATTTTGTTGAGACTGGCCAGAGCGATTTTTACTGGCACATGTAACTGGGCTGACCGGCGGTGGCCATTTTGGGACTTGTGGTGCGCCAGCACAAGCTGCCACAGAGTCTAAACCAAAGCTCCAAAGAAGTGTAAAATCTACTCCTGTGAATCAGAACAACAGCGATTCAGCTGCTCAGTCAAAGTCTATTTTTTTTCTGGCTGGGCAGACCGTTTTCTGGCACATGTTACTGGGCTGACAGGCGGCGGCCATTTTGGGACTTGTGGTGCTACAGCAAAAGCTGCCACAACGTCCATTAATCTCATGTAAAAGTCGATTTTTTCATAGATATACTACATCAGGGGTTTGGCTGTGCTTGTGTCACCCATACTAACTGCAAAGATATTTAATATATCAGTGGTGAAACTGAAAGTAACCCACTTGGATAGCAAATCACATGAATGTGCTGTTCCAGCTAGGCTAGCCAGTGCCACTACAGCCGAGTCCAATACTGTCAGCCAGAAATATTTTTTTTTTTTATGCCAGAAATATAAACTAAAAAAATCTTTCACCGTAATAATAAAATTATTCTGGTGTTAGACCAGAAGAAGCACTCCTGTTGTAATTAATACTGTAAAAAGGCTTAGGCAATATTTCTCCCAGTGTGGGAAATTTATCTAGCAAAACTAGAATTTTAAAAATTCCGGTGTTCTGAAATACCAGCAGTCCTCTTGTAATTAATACCGCAAAAAGGCATTACATTGTCCAGTGTTGTAATTTTGGTGAAAAAAAGGCCAATTTAATCAATCTGGTGTTTGTTAGACCAGAAACAGTAGGCCTCACGTTTTTACTCCTGTAAAAAGGAATTATATCTCCCCGTGTGGGAATCTATGTACCAAAACTAGCATTTTAAAAATTCTGGTGTCCAATTTGCAGCAGTCTTCTTGTAATTAATACCGCAAAAAGGCATTATTGTCCAGTGTTGTAATTTTGGTGAAAAAAAAGCCAATTTAATCAATCTGGTGTTTGTTAGACCAGAAACAGTAGGCCTCACGTTTGTACTCCTGTAAAAAGGAATTATATCTCCCCGTGTGGGAATCTATGTACCAAAACTAGCATATTAAAAATTCTGGTGTCCAATTTGCAGCAGTTTTCTTGAAATTAATACTGGAAAAAGGAATTATATCTTCCAGTGTGGGAATTTATGTACACAAACTAGCATTTTAAAAATTCTGGTGTCCAATTAGCAGCAGTCTTCTTGTAATTAATACCGCAAAAAGGCATTATTGTTCAGTGTTGTAATTTTGGTTAAAAAAAGGCCAATTTAATCAATCTGGTGTTAGTTAGACCAGAAACAGTAGGCCTCACGTTTGTACTCCTGTAAAAAGGAATTATATCTCCCTGTGTGGGAATCTATGTACCAAAACTAGCATATTAAAAATTCTGGTGTCCAATTTGCAGCAGTTTTCTTGTAATTAATACCGGAAAAAGGAATTATATCTTCCAGTGTGGGAATTTATGTACACAAACTAGCATTTTAAAAATTCTGGTGTCCAATTAGCAGCAGTCTTCTTGTAATTAATACCGCAAAAAGGCATTACATTGTCCAGTGTTGTAATTTTGGTTAAAAAAAAGGCCAATTTAATCAATCTGGTGTTAGTTAGACCAGAAACAGTAGGCCGCACGTTTTTACTCCTGTAAAAAGGAATTATATCTCCCCGTGTGGGAATATATGTACCAAAACTAGCATTTTAAAAATTCTAGTGTCCAATTTGCAGCAGTCTTCTTGTAATTAATACCGGAAAAGGGAATTATATCTTCCAGTGTGGGAATTTTGGGGCTAAAAAATAATATATTTTATTGTGGTGCGAGTTGAATCGCAACAATGAGGAAACATTCTATTAAGGGACGAGGACGCGGTCGTGGTGGTGTCTGTGGAGCCTCTGTTGCTGGCAGAGGACGTGGCCGTTCGGCCTCAGGCGCACAAAGTAGTGAACCAACTCCCTCAAGTAGCCGGCAGAATTTACAGCGATATTTGGTGGGGCCCAATGCCGTTATGAGGATGGTAAGGCCTGTGCAGGTAAAGGCATTAGTCGATTGGGTGGCCGACAGTGCTTCCAGCACGTTCACCACATTGTCTTCCGCCCAGTCTTCTGCGGAAAGCGCACAGATGGCACCTGAAAACCAAGCCCATCAGTCTGTCACATCACCCCCATGCATATCAGGGAAACTGGCTGAGCCTCAAGTTATGCAGCAGTCTCTTATTCTGTTTGAAGACTCTGCTCCCACGGTTTTTAAGGGGCGTCCACCTAGCCCTTCCCCAGCGGTGGAAGACATTCCATGCACTGACGCACAACCACTTATGTATCCAGATGATGAGGACATGGGAATACCACCACAGCAGAGTGACCGAGTCTCTGATGATGACGAAACACTGGTGCCCACTGCCGCGTCTTATTGCAGTGTGCAGACTGAACAGGAGGAGGTCAGGGAGGAAGACTGGGTGGAAGACGATGCAGAGGACGATGAGGTCTTAGACCCCACATGGACTGAAGGTCGTGCCGCTGACTTAAATAGTTCAGAGGAAGAGGCAGTGGTGAGACCGAGACAACAGCGAAGCCAAAGAGGAGCAGGGGGCAAAAGCAGAACAGCCGCCGTCCAGAGAGTTTGCCTGCTATTGGCCAGCGCCAACAGGGACCCAGCACCCCAAAGGCATCTTCAAGGAGTTCCCTGGCATGGCACTTCTTCAAACAATGTGCTGACGACAAGACCAGAGTGGTTTGCACGCTGTGCCATCAGACCCTGAGGCGAGGCATTAACGTTCTTAACCTGAGCACCACCTGCATGATCAGGCATCTACATGCAAAGCATGAACTGCAGTGGAGTACACACCTTAAAAACAAGGAACCCGCTCAGGCTCCCCCTGCTCCCTCTAGCGCTGCTGCCTCGGCTTCCGCCTCAAGAGGAATGTTGCCACCTGCCGAGCAGCAAACAGAGGATGTGCCACCGACACCACCACCACCACCGCCACCGTCACCAAGCGTCTCCACTATTTCACACAGCAGCGTTCAGCTCTCCATCTCTCAAACCTTTGAGAGGAAGCGCAAAATCCCACCTAGTCACCCTCGAGCCCTTGGCCTGAATGCCAGCATTTCTAAACTACTGGCCTTTGAAATGCTGTCATTCCGGCTGGTGGACACAGACAGCTTCAAACAGCTGATGGCCATGGCTGTCCCCCAGTATGTGGTTCCCAGCCGCCACTACTTCTCCAAGACAGCCGTGCCTTCCCTGCACATGCAAGTATCCGATAAAATCAAGTGTGCACTGTGCAACGCCATTTGTGGCAAGGTCCACCTAACCACAGATACGTGGACCAGTAAGCACGGCCAGGGACGCTATATCTCCCTAACTGCAGACTGGGTAAATGTAGTGGCGGCTGGGCCCCAGGCGGAGAGTTCCTTGGCGCACGTCCTTCCGCCGCCAAGGATCACAGGGCATCATTCTTTGCCTCCTGTAGCCTCCTCCTCCTACTCGGCTTCCTCCTCCTCCTCCTTCTCTGCTTCCACCAGCTCATCCAGTCAGCCACACACCTTCACCACCAACTTCAGCACAGCCCGGGGTAAACGTCAGCAGGCCATTCTGAAACTCATATGTTTGGGGGACAGGCCCCACACCGCGCAGGAGTTGTGGCGGGGTATTGAACAACAGACCGACCAGTGGTTGCTGCCGGTGGGCCTCAAGCCCGGCCTGGTGGTGTGCGATAATGGGCGAAATCTCGTGGCAGCTCTGGGACTAGCCGGTTTGACGCACATCCCTTGCCTGGCGCATGTGCTGAATTTGGTGGTGCAAAAGTTCATTAACAACTACCCAGACATGTCAGAGCTGCTGCATAAAGTGCGGGCTGTCTATGCGCGCTTCCGGCGTTCACATCCTGCCGCTGCTCGCCTGTCAGCGCTGCAGCGGAACTTCGGCCTTCCCGCTCACCGCCTAATATGCGACGTGCCCACCCGGTGGAACTCCACCTTGCACATGCTGGAGAGACTGTGCGAGCAGCAGCAGGCCATAGTGGAGTTTCAGCTGCAGCACGCACGGGTCAGTCGCACTGCGGAACAGCACCACTTCACCACCAATGATTGGGTCTCCATGCGAGACCTGTGTGCCCTGTTGCGCTGTTTCGAGTACGCCACCAACATGGCCAGTGGCGATGCCACTGTTATCAGCGTGACAATACCAATTCTATGTCTCCTAGAGAAACGCTTAGGGCGATGATGGAAGAGGAGGTGGGCCAGGGCCAGGAGGAGGAGGAGGAGGATGACGGGTCGTTTTTAGCACTTTCAGGCCAGTCTGTTAGAAGTGGCTCAGAGGGAGGTTTTTGCAACAGCAGAGGGCAGGTACAAATGTGGCCAGCCAGGGACCACTACTGGAGGACGAGGAGGATGAGGAGGAGGTGGAGGAGGATGAGGATGAAGCAGGTTCACAGCGGGGTGGCACCCAGCACAGCGCAGGCACATCCCTGGTGCGTGGCTGGGGGGATACAGAGGATGATGACGATACGCCTCCCACAGAGGACAGCTTGTCCTTACCTCTGGGAGCCTTGCACACATGAGCGATTACATGCTGCAGTGCCTGCGCAGCGACAGCAGAGTTGCCCACATTTTAACGTGTGCTGACTACTGGGTGGCCACCCTGCTGGATCCACGGTACAAAGACAATGTGCCCACTTTACTTCCTGCACTGGAGCGTGATAGGAAGATGCGCGAGTACAAGCGCACACTGGTAGACGAGCTCCTGAGAGCATTCCCAACTGTCACAGGGGAACAGGTGGAAGGCCAAGGCCAAGGCAGAGGAGGAGCTAGAGGTCGCCCACGCAGCAGTGTCACGGCCAGCTCCTCTGAGGGCAGGGTTAGCATGGCAGAAATGTGGAAAAGTTTTGTCTCACGCCACAGCTAACTGCCCCACCACCTGATACGGACGTGTTAGCAGGAGGCAACATTTCACTAACATGGTTGAACAGTGCGTCTGCACACAACTCCACGTACTGACGGATGGTTCGGCCCCATTCAACTTCTGGGTTTCCAAATTGTCCACGTGGCCAGAATTAGCATGTTATGCCTTGGAGGTGCTGGCCTGCCCGGCGGCCAGCGTTTTATCTGAGCGTGTATTCAGCACGGCAGGGCGTCGTTACTGACAAGCGCAGCCGCCTGTCCGCAGCCAACGTGGACAAGCTGGCGTTTATAAAAATGAACCAGGCATGGATCCCACAAGACCTGACCCTCCCTTGTGCAGAGTAGTCCTTAATAACTGCCTTAAACCATGTTGTCTTGTACTCCTGGCCACTTCTTCATTGAAAAATCAATTTTTGAAATTAAGTAGGATCTTGGGGTGCAACCCAGAGTTGAATGAACCTTCCGTCTGTCTGGGTGTCGGGGCCAAAGTACATGAAAGTGTCCTTCTCCTGTGCTGGGTGATATGAATGTTATACTTGTGCTGTCTGACATGTCTCCTTTGTGTGGGTGCAGGGGCCAAAGTCACTGAAAGCGGCCTTCTCCTGTGGTGGCTGATATAAATGCCTGAATCTCTGCTGTGGGACCTCTCTCCTCCGTGTGGCTGCAGGGGTCAAAGTCTCTAAAAGTGCCCTTCTCCTGTGGTGGTTGATGTGAAACTGATGCTTGTGCTATCTGACCTGTCTCCTCTGTGTCGGTGCTAAGGCCTAAGTCACTGAAAGCGGCCTTCTCCTGTGCTGGCTGATATAAATGCCTGAATCTCTGCTGTGGGACCTCTCTCCTCCGTGTGGCTGCAGGGGTCAAAGTCTCTAAAAGTGCCCTTCTCCTGTGGTGGTTGATGTGAAACTGATGCTTGTGCTATCTGACCTGTCTCCTCTGTGTCGGTGCTAAGGCCTAAGTCACTGAAAGCGGCCTTCTCCTGTGCTGGCTGATATAAATGCCTGAATCTCTGCTGTGGGACCTCTCTCCTCCGTGTGGCTGCAGGGGTCAAAGTCTCTAAAAGTGCCCTTCTCCTGTGGTGGTTGATGTGAAACTGATGCTTGTGCTATCTGACCTGTCTCCTCTGTGTCGGTGCTAAGGCCTAAGTCACTGAAGCGGCCTTCTCCTGTGCTGGCTGATATAAATGCCTGAATCTCTGCTGTGGGACCTCTCTCCTCCGTGTGGCTGCAGGGGTCAAAGTCTCTCAAAGTGCGCCTTCTCCTGTGGTGGTTGATGTAAAACTGATGCTTGTGCTGTCTGACATGTCTCCTTTGTGTGGGTGCAGAGGCCAAAGTCACTGAAAGCGGCCTTCTCCTGTGCTGGCTGATATAAATGCCTGAATCTCTGCTGTGGGACCTCTCTCCTCTTTCTGGGTGCAGGGGTCAAAGAAACAAAGGTGGCCTACTCCTGTGGTGGTTGACATGATGCCTGATTCTCTGCTGTGGGACCTCTCTCCTCCGTGTGGCTGCAGGGGTCAAAGTCTCTAAAAGTGCCCTTCTCCTGTGGTGGTTGATGTAAAACTGATGCTTGTGCTATCTGACCTGTCTCCTCTGTGTCGGTGCTAAGGCCTAAGTCACTGAAGCGGCCTTCTCCTGTGCTGGCTGATATAAATGCCTGAATCTCTGCTGTGGGACCTCTCTCCTCCGTGTGGCTGCAGGGGTCAAAGTCTCTAAAAGTGCCCTTCTCCTGTGGTGGTTGATGTAAAACTGATGCTTGTGCTATCTGACCTGTCTCCTCTGTGTCGGTGCTAAGGCCTAAGTCACTGAAAGCGGCCTTCTCCTGTGCTGGCTGATATAAATGCCTGAATCTCTGCTGTGGGACCTCTCTCCTCCGTGTGGCTGCAGGGTCAAAGTCTCTAAAAGTGCCCTTCTCCTGTGGTGGTTGATGTGAAACTGATGCTTGTGCTATCTGACCTGTCTCCTCTGTGTCGGTGCTAAGGCCTAAGTCACTGAAAGCGGCCTTCTCCTGTGCTGGCTGATATAAATGCCTGAATCTCTGCTGTGGGACCTCTCTCCTCCGTCTGGGTGCAGGGGTCAAAGTCTCTCAAAGTCGCCTTCTCTTGTGCTGGGTGATGTGAAACTGATGCTTGTGCCATCTGACATGGTTGCTGGGGTCCCATTAAATGGTGGCCTACTCCTGTGGTGGGTGATCTAAATGCCTGATTCTCTGCTGTGAAACCTCTCTCCTCCGTCTGGGTGCAGGGTCAAAGTCTCTCAAAGTCGCCTTCTCCTGTGCTGGGTGATGTAAAACTGATGCTTGTGCCATCTGACATGGTTGCCGGGGTCCCATTAAATGGTGGCCTACTCCTGTGGTGGGTGATCTAAATGCCTGATTCTCTGCTGTGAAACCTCTCTCCTCCGTCTGGGTGCAGGGGTCAAAGTCTCTCAAAGTCGCCTTCTCCTGTGCTGGGTGATGTAGAACTGATGCTTGTGCCATCTGACATGGTTGCTGGGGTCCCATTAAATGGTGGCCTACTCCTGTGGTGGGTGATCTAAATGCCTGATTCTCTGCTGTGAAACCTCTCTCCTCCGTCTGGGTGCAGGGGTCAAAGTCTCTCAAAGTCGCCTTCTCCTGTGCTGGGTGATGTAAAACTGATGCTTGTGCCATCTGACATGGTTGCCGGGGTCCCATTAAATGGTGGCCTACTCCTGTGGTGGGTGATCTAAATGCCTGATTCTCTGCTGTGAAAACCTCTCTCCTCCGTCTGGGTGCAGGGTCAAAGTCTCTCAAAGTGGCCTTCTCTTGTGCTGGGTGATGTGAAACTGATGCTTGTACCAGCTGACATGGGTGCATGGGTCAAATTAACTAAATGGTGGCCTACTCCTGTGGTGGGTGATATGATGCCTGAATATGTGCTGTGGGGCCTCTCTCCTCTTTCTGGGTGCAGGGGTCAAAGTAACTAAAAGTGGCCTTCTCCTGTGCTGGATGGTATAAATGTAATGCTTGTGCTATCTGACATGTCTCCTCTGTCTGGGTGCTAAGGCCTAAGTCACTGAAAGTGGCCTTCTCCTGTGGTGGTTGATATGATGCCAGATTCTCTGCTATGGGACCTCTCTCCTTTGTCTGGATGCTGGGGTCGAAATAATAGTAAGCGACCTTCTCCATTGGTGGGTGATTTGAAGCCTGATTCTGTGCTATGGGACCTAACTCCAATTAATATTGGTTAATTTTATTTTATTTTATGTTAAGTCATCATTTTCCTATCTACATTTGTTTGCAGGGGATTTACCTACATTTTGCTGCCTTTTGCAGCCCTCTAGCCCTTTCCGGGAGTCTTTTACAGCCTTTTTAGTGCCCAGAAGTTCGGGTCCCCATTGACTTCTATGGGGTTCGGGATGAAGTTCGGGTTGAGTTCGGATCACGAACCCGGACATTTTCCGGAAGTTCGGCCGAACCTCTCGAACCCGAACATCCAGGTGTTCGCTCATCTCTAGATATGACAGCTGCCACCCCAGTTCGACTATAAAATCACTCCCATATAGTCAGTTACTTTGTGTGAAAAGAATTGTACAAGATCCTGTACGGATTGGTTCGCGATATGACCATATGGTGGATAAATTTGTAAAAAGAGGATATCCCAGATCTGTGTTAAATAAACATCTAGATAATGTACGGAACAATAAAAACAGGGAGGAGGTGACTCAATCCACAGGCAAGGAACGTATCCCGTTTGTCTCAACATACTCTGAACAGAGTGGGGATATTGCTGGGATTATCAGGAAACATTGGAAAATAGAGTTGAGCGAACACCTGGAAGTTCGGGTTCGAGAGGTTCGGCCGAACTTCCAGAAAATGTCCGGGTTCGTGATCCGAACTCAACCCGAACTTCATCCCGAACCCGAACCCCATAGAAGTCAATGGGGACCCGAACTTTTGGGCACTAAAAAGGCTGTAAAAGACTCCCGGAAAGGGCTAGAGGGCTGCAAAAGGCAGCAAAATGTAGGTAAATCCCCTGCAAACAAATGTAGATAGGGAAATGATGACTTAACATAAAATAAATAAAAATTAACCAATATTAATTGGAGTTAGGTCCCATAGCACAGAATCAGGCTTCAAATCACCCACCAATGGAGAAGGTCTCTTACTATTATTTCGACCCCAGCATCCAGACAAAGGAGAGAGGTCCCACAGCAGAGAATCTGGCATCATATCAACCACCACAGGAGAAGGCCACTTTCAGTGACTTAGGCCTTAGCACCCAGACAGAGGAGACATGTCAGATAGCACAAGCATTACATTTATACCATCCAGCACAGGAGAAGGCCACTTTTAGTTACTTTGACCCCTGCACCCAGAAAGAGGAGAGAGGTCCCACAGCACATATTCAGGCATTATATCACCCACCACAGGAGTAGGCCACCATTTAGTTAATTTGACCCCTGCACCCATGTCAGATGGTACAAGCATCAGTTTTACATCACCCAGCACAAGAGAAGGCCACTTTTAGAGACTTTGACCCCTGCACCCAGACTGAGGAGAGAGGTTTTCACAGCAGACAATCAGGCATTTAGATCACCCACCACAGGAGTAGGCCACCATTTAATGGGACCCCGGCAACCATGTCAGATGGTACAAGCATCAGTTTTACATCACCCAGCACAAGAGAAGGCCACTTTTAGAGACTTTGACCCCTGCACCCAGACTGAGGAGAGAGGTTTCACAGCACCCAGACGGAGGAGAGAGGTTTTCACAGCAGACAATCAGGCATTTAGATCACCCACCACAGGAGTAGGCCACCATTTAATGGGACCCCGGCAACCATGCCAGATGGCACAAGTATAACATTTATATCACCCAGCACAGGAGAAGGCGACTTTGAGAGACTTTGACCCCTGCACCCAGACGGAGGAGAGAGTTTTCACAGCAGAGAATCAGGCATTTAGATCACCCACCACAGGAGTTGGCCATCATTTAATGGGACCCCGGCAACCATGTCACATGGTACAAGCATCAGTTTTACATCACCCAGCACAAGAGAAGGCCACTTTTAGAGACTTTGACCCCTGCACCCAGACGGAGGAGAGAGGTTTCACAGCAGAGAATCAGGCATTTAGATCACCCACCACAGGAGTAGGCCACCATTTAATGGGACCCGGCAACCATGTCAGATGGCACAAATATAACATTTATATCACCCAGCACAGGAGAAGGCGACTTTGAGAGACTTTGACCCCTGCACCCAGACGGAGGAGAGAGGTTTCACAGCAGAGAATCAGGCATTTAGATCACCCACCACAGGAGTAGGCCACCATTTAATGGGACCCCGGCAACCATGTCAGATGGTACAAGCATCAGTTTTACATCACCCAGCACAAGAGAAGGCCACTTTTAGAGACTTTGACCCCTGCACCCAGATGGAGGAGAGAGGTTTCACAGCAGAGAATTAGGCATTTAGATCACCCACCACAGGAGTAGGCCATCATTTAATGGGACCCCGGCAACCATGTCAGATGGTACAAGCATCAGTTTTATATCACCCAGCACAAGAGAAGGCCACTTTTAGAGACTTTGAACCCTGCACCCAGACGGAGGAGAGAGGTTTCACAGCAGAGAATCAGGCATTTAGATCACCCACCACAGGAGTAGGCCACCATTTAATGGGACCCCGGCAACCATGTCAGATGGCACAAGTATAACATTTATATCACCCAGCACATGACAAGGCCACTTTCAGTGAATTAGGCCTTAGCAACGAGACAGAGGAGACAGGTCAGACAGCACAAGCATCAGTTTTACAGATCACCCACCACAGGAGTAGGCCACCTTTAGTTAATTTGACCTCTGCACCCAGAAAGAGGAGAGATGTCCCACAGCACATAATCAATCAGGCATCATATCAACCACCTCAGGAGAAGGCCACCATTTAGTTACTTAGACCTTAGCACCGACACAGAGGAGACAGGTCAGATAGCACAAGCATCAGTTTTACATCAACCACCACAGGATAAGGGCACTTTTAGAGACTTTGACCCCTGCAGCCACACGGAGGAGAGAGGTCCCACAGCAGAGATTCAGGCATTTATATCAGCCAGCACAGGAGAAGGCCGCTTTCAGTGACTTAGGCCTTAGCACCGACACAGAGGAGACAGGTCAGATAGCACAAGCATCAGTTTTACATCAACCACCACAGGAGAAGGGCACTTTTAGAGACCTTGACCCCTGCAGCCACACGGAGGAGAGAGGTCCCACAGCAGAGAATCATGCATTAAGATCACCCACCACAGGAGAAGGCCGCTTTCAGTGACTTTGGCCCCCTGCACCCACACAAAGGAGACATGTCAGACAGCACAAGTATAACATTATTATCACCCAGCACAGGAGAAGGACACTTTCATGTACTTTGGCCCTGGCACCCAGACAGAGGGAAGGATTATTCAACTCTGGGTTGCACCCCAAGATCCTAGTTAATTTCAAAAATTTTTCAATGAAGAAGTGGCCAGGAGTACAAGACAACATGGTTTAAGGCAGTTATTAAGGACTACTCTGCACAAGGGAGGGTCAGGTCTTGTGGGATCCATGCCTGGTTCATTTTTATAAACGTCAGCTTGTCCACGTTGGCTGCGGACAGGCGGCTGCGTTTGTCAGTAATGACGCCCCCTGCCGTGCTGAATACACGTTCAGATTAAATGCTGGCCGCCGGGTAGGACAGCACCTCCAAGGCATAACATGCTAATTCTGGCCACGTGGACAATTTGGAAACCCAGAAGTTGAATGGGGCCGAACCATCCGTCAGTACGTGGAGTTGTGTGCAGACGTACTGTTCAACCATGTTAGTGAAATGTTGCCTCCTGCTAACACGTTCCGTATCAGGTGGTGGGGCAGTTAGCTGTGGCGTGGAGACAAAACTTTTCCACATTTCTGCCATGCTAACCCTGCCCTCAGAGGATCTGGCCATGACACTGCTGCGTGGGCGACCTCTAGCTCCTCCTCTGCCTTGGCCTTCCACCTATTCCCCTGTGACAGTTGGGAATGCTCTCAGGAGCGAGTCTACCAGCGTGCGTTTGTACTCGCGCATCTTCCTATCACGCTCCAGTGCAGGAAGTAAAGTGGGCACATTGTCTTAGTACCGTGGATCCAGCAGTGTGGCCACCCAGTAGTCAGCACACCTTAAAATGTGGGCAACTCTGCTGTCGTTGCGCAGGCACTGCAGCATGTAATCGCTCATGTGTGCCAGGCTCCCCAGAGGTAAGGACAAGCTGTCCTCTGTGGGAGGCGTATCGTCATAATCCTCTGTATCCCCCCAGCCACGCACCAGGGATGTGCCTGCGCTGTGCTGGGTGCCACCCCGCTGTGAACCTGCTTCATCCTCATCCTCCTCCACCTCCTCCTCATCCTCCTCGTCCTCCAGTAGTGGTCCCTGGCTGGCCACATTTGTACCTGCCCTCTGCTGTTGCAAAAAAACTCCCTCTGAGCCACTTCTAACAGACTGGCCTGAAAGTGCTAAAAACGACCCGTCATCCTCCTCCTCCTTCTCCTGGCCTTGGCCCACCTCCTCTTCCATCATCGCCCTAAGCGTTTTCTCTAGGAGACATTGAATTGGTACTGTCACGCTGATAACAGTGGCATTGCCACTGGCCATGTTGGTGGCGTACTCGAAACAGCGCAACAGGGCACACAGGTCTCGCATGGAGGCCCAATCATTGGTGGTGAAGTGGTGCTGTTCCGCAGCGCGACTGACCCGTGCGTGCTGCAGCTGAAACTCCACTATGGCCTGCTGCTGCTCGCACAGTCTCTCCAGCATGTGCAAGGTGGAGTTCCACCGGGTGGGCACGTCGCATATTAGGCGGTGAGCGGGAAGGCCGAAGTTCCGCTGTAGCGCTGACAGGCGAGCAGCGGCAGGATGTGAACGCCGGAAGCGCGCACAGACGGCCCGCACTTTATACAGCAGCTATGACATATCTGGGTAGTTGTGAATGAACTTTTGCACCACCAAATTCAACCACTGGTTGTTCAATACCCCGCCACAACTCCTGCGCGGTGTGGGGCCTGTCCCCCAAACATATGAGTTTCAGAATGGCCTGCTGACGTTTACCCCGGGCTGTGCTGAAGTTGGTGGTGAAGGTGTGTGGCTGACTGGATGAGCTGGTGGAAGCAGAGGAGAAGGAAGCCGAGTAGGAGGAGGAGGCTACAGGAGGCAAAGAATGATGCCCTGTGATCCTTGGCGGCGGAAGGACGTGCGCCAAGGAACTCTCCGCCTGGGGCCCAGCCGCCACTACATTTACCCAGTGTGCAGTTAGGGAGATATAGCGTCCCTGGCCGTGCTTGCTGGTCCACGTATCTGTGGTTAAGTGGACCTTGCCACAAATGGCGTTGCGCAGTGCACACTTGATTTTATCGGACACTTGCTTGTGCAGGGAAGGCACGGCTGTCTTGGAGAAGTAGTGGCGGCTGGGAACCACATACTGGGGGACAGCCATGGCCATCAGCTGTTTGAAGCTGTCTGTGTCCACCAGCCGGAATGACAGCATTTCAAAGGCCAGTAGTTTAGAAATGCTGGCATTCAGGCCAAGGGCTCGAGGGTGACTAGGTGGCAATTTGCGCTTCCTCTCAAAGGTTTGAGAGATGGAGAGCTGAACGCTGCTGTGTGAAATAGTGGAGACGCTAGGTGACGGTGGCGGTGGTGTCGGTGGCACATCCTCTGTTTGCTGCTCGGCAGGTGGCAACATTCCTCTCGAGGCGGAAGCCGAGGCAGCAGCGCTAGAGGGAGCAGGGGGAGCCTGAGCGGGTTCCTTGATTTTAAGGTGTGTACTCCACTGCAGTTCATGCTTTGCATGTAGATGCCTGATCATGCAGGTGGTGCTCAGGTTAAGAACGTTAATGCCTCGCCTCAGGTTCTGATGGCACAGCGTACAAATCACTCTGGTCTTGTCGTCAGCACATTGTTTGAAGAAGTGCCATGCCAGGGAACCCCTTGAAGATGCCTTTGGGGTGCTGGGTCCCTGTTGGCGCTGGCCAATAGCCTGCGAACTCTCTGGACGGCGGCTGTTCTGCTTTTGCCCCCTGCTCCCTCTTTGGCTTCGCTGTTGTCTCGGTCTCACCACTGCCTCTTCCTCTGAACTATTTAAGTCAGCGGCACGACCTTCAGTCCATGTGGGGTCTAAGACCTCATCGTCCTCTGCATCGTCTTCCACCCAGTCTTCCTCGCTGACCTCCTCCTGTTCAGTCTGCACACTGCAATAAGATCCGGCAGTGGGCACCAGTGTTTCGTCATCATCAGAGACTCGGTCACTCTGCTGTGGTGGTATTCCCAATCCCATGTCCTCATCATCTCGATACATAAGTGGTTGTGCGTCAGTGCATGGAATGTCTTCCACCGCTGGGGAAGGGCTAGGTGGACGCCCCTGGGAAACCGTGCGAGCAGAGTCTTCAAACAGAATAAGAGACTGCTGCATAACTTGAGGCTCAGACAGTTTCCCTGATATGCATGGGGGTGATGTGACAGACTGATGGGCTTGGTTTTCAGGTGCCACCTGTGCGCTTTCCGCAGAAGATTGGGCGGAAGACAATGTGGTGAACGTGCTGGAAGCACTGTCGGCCACCCAATCGACTAATGCCTGTACCTGCTCAGGCCTTACCATCCTCTTAACGGCATTGGGCCCCACCAAATATCGCTGTAAATTCTGCCGGCTACTTGAGGGAGTTGGTTCACTACTTTGTGCGCCTGAGGCCGAACGGCCACATCCTCTGCCAGCAACAGAGGCTCCACGGACACGACCGCGTCCTCGTCCCTTAATAGAATGTTTCCTCATTGTTGCGATTCAACTCGCACCACAATAAAATATATTATTTTTTAGCCCCAAAATTCCTTTTTCCGGTATTAATTACAAGAAAACTGCTGCAAATTGGACACCAGAATTTATAAAATGCTAGTTTTGGTACATAGATTCCCACACGGGGAGATATAATTCCTTTTTACAGGAGTAAAAACGTGCGGCCTACTGTTTCTGGTCTAACTAACACCAGATTGATTAAATTGGCCTTTTTTTCACCAAAATTACAACACTGGACAATGTAATGCCTTTTTCAGGTATTAATTACAAGAAGACTGCTGCTAATTGGACACCAGAATTTTTAAAATGCTAGTTTGTGTACATAAATTCCCACACTGGAAGATATAATTCCTTTTTCCGGTATTAATTACAAGAAAACTGCTGCAAATTGGACACCAGAATTTTTAATATGCTAGTTTTGGTACATAGATTCCCACACGGGGAGATATAATTCCTTTTACAGGAGTAAAACGTGCGGCCTACTGTTTCTGGTCTAACTAACACCAGATTGATTAAATTGGCCTTTTTTCACCAAAATTACAACACTGGACGATATAATGCCTTTTGCGGTATTAATTACAAGAGGACTGCTGGTATTTCAGAACACCGGAATTTTTAAAATGCTAGTTTTGCTAGATAAATTTCCCACACTGGGAGAAATATTGCCTAAGCCTTTTTACAGTATTAATTACAACAGGAGTGCTTCTTCTGGTCTAACACCAGAATAATTTTATTATTACGGTGAAAGCTTTTTTAATTTATATTTCTGGCACATAAAAAAAAAATATTTCTGGCTGACAGTATTGGACTTGGCTGTAGTGGCACTGGCTAGCCTAGCTGGAACAGCACATTCATGGGATTTGCTATCCAAGTGGGTTACTTTCAGTTTCACCACTGATATATTAAATATCTTTGCAGTTAGTAGGGGTGACACAAGCACAGCCAAACCCCTGATGTAGTATATCTATGAAAAAATCGACTATTACATGAGATTAATGGACGTTGTGGCAGCTTTTGCTGTAGCACCACAAGTCCCAAAATGGCCGCCGCCTATCAGCCCAGTAACATGTGCCAGAAAACGGTCTGCCCAGCCAGAAAAAAAATTGACTTTGACTGAGCAGCTGAATCGCTGTTGTTCTGATTCACAGGTGTAGATTTTTCACTTCTTTGGAGCTTTGGTTTAGACTCTGTGGCAGCTTGTGCTGGCGCACCACAAGTCCCAAAATGGCCACCGCCGGTCAGCCCAGTTACATGTGCCAGTAAAAATCGCTCTGGCCAGTCTAAACAAAATAGTGACTTTCAGTGAACAGCTCAGCTGAGTTGTTCTGATGCACAGGTGTAGAAAGGTAGATCATTCACTTCTTTATCCCTGCCTATCTCGCCCTCACAGCAGCTGCATCTATCCCTGGTCTAATCACAGCGGGAGTGAGCACGTCGCGACGTGCGCACAAGCTTATAAAGAGGCTGAGTCACATGCTGCACTTGGCCAATCACAGCCTTGCCAATAGTAGGCATGGCTGCGATGGCATCTTAGGGCAAGTAGTATGATGCATGTTGATTGGCTGCTTTGCAGCCTTTCAAAATGCGCCATAAAACATGACGAACTACGAACCCGAACCCGGACTTTTATGAAAATGTCCGGGTTCGGGTCCGTGTCACGGACACCCCAAAATTCGGTACGGACCCGAACGATTCTCGAACTGTTCGCTCAACACTATTGGAAAATTCTTGTTAGCAATTTCCCTGGAGTGACAGTGTTCAGGGTTCCACCCCTTTTATCATACAAACGGCCAAAAAATTTGAGAGATAAACTGGTGAAGGCTGATATTTCCACAGTGAAGAAGGTACAAACATATTTTGGTTCACGTAAGACAGGCAGCTATCCTTGCCTCAGATGTGTGAATTGTCCCTTGATCCTTAAAGAGGATAAATTCACACATCCGACAACTGGGAAGCAATACGATATTCAACAATATTTGACATGTGACAGTTCATATGTGATCTATGTACTACAATGTCCATGTGGCCTCCTTTATGTTGGGGAGACCACATGTGATATTAAGACAAGGATGAACATTCATCGTTTTACAATTAGACAAAAAAGAAGATCTTCCAGTCCCCAAACACTGTGTAGAGAAGGGTCATACGGAGAAGGATTTGAGGTTCATGATCTTGGATCAAATAGGTATTCCCAGACGTGGGGGTGATCGAACATTGGCTCTCAAACAGAGAGAGCTACGGTGGATTCATCGCCTCCAAATACTTAGGCCTTCTGGCCATAATCTTGAGTTCAAGTGGAATGTGATGCAATAGGTCCCTGTGATAGGGTTTCTCTCCTCTATTTTGCCTTTGTGTAGTGAATTGACATGGTGTCACTCTGAAAGTTTTTAATGATCTATTATGTTTTTTTATTTTTAGATTTCCATCACCTTTGTTGCATATTGGATGGATTCAGTGGTGGCCCTAAATGAACTTTCTATAATATTAGACACAGTAATGGACGTTGGGAGACAATGCGACTACATTTGTTTAAATAAAGAAGTGGTATTGTGCAGGATACGTTGTTTCTGGATGTGCATTGAGGGTTGAAATTGAGTTCTGAGGAGAGCTGGTCCTGGGAGGCCCTGCACTCTGAACCCTTCCTGGATCAAGGGTGATGATCACATCCAGTGATATGGCCCTGGTGGCCTTTCCCTCATTAGGTATGAGGATTAGAGTAAAATACAGTGTCCACTGGGATGATTATGGGTTCCGAGGTGCTGGGCCGTGATGGTCCTTGCACCCGGATCCCATTATAGGCTGACAGTCATGATCGCTTGAGGTGATATGACTGCCATAGCCCTGCTCATTTGTGGTCACTTTTGCCTCTCGACTGAATGAATGAATGAACCTATTTCTATCATAATGTACAAATAAACATGGCTGATTTGTTTTTTAGAAAAAGCGCTTACGATGTTGCATTTTTTTCAATCTTGACATTGTATTGTCTCCCGATGTGTCATGTGTAAGTTTGTTACAATTTGAGATGCGCCTGTGTCTGTGCGTAAAGCCTGTCGCACTGTACTGATTGGAGGTGGCTTCTGACGGAGGTGGATAGCGTTGGATGGTCGCCATGGAGAAGCTTCACCTGACTGAGTCATGTGATGCCCCCTTGACCGCTCCTCGCTTCTCCTCTCTTGGTTGCACTCCTCTGATGGTCATAGGGGGCGGTCCGACCCCTGTGGTCGCGCTGTGCATGTCGGCACACGTGACTAGGTCAACTGACTTGGTCACGTGTGTTGCTGGTGCTGCGTGACGCGGGGATGTTTGGTCTGGTAACCTAGCAGCGTGACATGCGCGTTGCAGAACTAAGTGCGCTGGGCCGTGCCGCCATTGAACCACCAATGATATGTAAGTTTGTTTCAATGTATACTCAAGCTGATTTGTTCTTCTGTTTTTATATCATGTTGGCACAGGTGCTCACTAATTAATTAGGCACGGCACTATCAAACTTTATGTATTTTTTGCTTTTTTATGCATATTTATTGTATTTTATAGACACACGCAACTGTTTTATATATTGATATCACTAGTATGGTAAACACATTGTATTTTGTATTGTATTTTGATACTTTTGCTGTGATTGACACTTGATTGATTCACTATGAATTCTGGGTATATATACCCCATATTGACACCATGTTTGTATGCTTGATAAAGACCGCAAAGAGCGGTTGAAACGTCGCAGATAGGAAGATAAAGAGGGTTCACTATTCACCAGAAAGCGGAGTGCTGCCTTATTTTTGGATGTATATATATATATATATATATATATATATATATATAGTTTAAATGATTAGGTATTTTATACAATCATTTTCTTATGCAAAACGCATTAAAAACGCAAGGCTGGTAATGTTATTTTTAAATAATGACTATTTTGAAATAACGTGACTTATTGTAATGATGTTTTTTAATCTTTTTATATTTCTAGATGAAGTGATAAGCCAGTATATATGGTTATAATTAATTATACCTGATTTGAGAATTGTATGTGGGAGACAGGTGAAATGTTATCCAGACCAGGTTTTATTGAATTTTCACTAATTAGAAAATGACACCCCTTGATGATGAGCTAATGCTTAAAATGGAGATGTGGATCCATTCGCTGTAGGCCATTGAGGAAGGGACACGTTGTCCCGAAACGCATTTGGTCAGAAGCTAACTGCATTGAATTGACGCTCATTGCATCTCTTGGGAACATTATATACCAGCGCAATTGAACGCCATGCCACGCGGAGAGTCGGAGTGCTGTGAGTAGTGATATGGCGCACTTGGAGGGCAGCTGCGATCATGGTACGCAAGTTCCTTTAGCCATGAACACTTACAAATAAGTAGCGTTACTTACCTGTGTTCAGCGAGCATGCTTGGCCGAACACCAGTTCGGCTTGAGCATCGCATGCTCGGCACAATGCAGAGTTCAGCCGAACACCATGTATGCTCGAGCGCAATGCTTGAGTCAGTGTATTTATTGTAATACAAACCTGTCCGATTGTAATATAATCATTGCAGCATAATAGTAGAACGTGTGCACACTTCAGTAGCCACCAACACAGCTTATGTGAATTGAACATTATAATGGAATGCCAACTACAAACAACAATAGTGTATATTTGAAACATAGGGAAAACACAAACCTTGCTGTTACAATAAGTGCCTAATACAGACATAGCTGCAAATAATGTATAGGTCCTGAGGGGCTAGTTGCGGCTAAGGCTACTTTCACACTTGCGTTAGGTGCGGATCCGTCTGTTATTTGCACAGACGGATCCGCACCTATAATGCAAACGTTTGTATCCGTTCAGAATGGATCCGTTTGCATTAGCTTTAAAGAAAAATGTCAAAGTCAAAAAGGATCCGTTTTGAATTACATTGAAAGTCAATAGGGGACGGATCCGTTTTCAAATGCACCATATTGTGTCATTGAACATGAATCCGTCCCCATTGACTTACATTGTGAGTCAAAACGGATCAGTTTGGCTCCCCATCGTCAGATGGACACCAAATTGCTGCAAGCTGCGTTTTGGTGTCCGCCTCCAGAACGGAATAGAGGCGGAACGACAGAGCCTCTATCCATTCAGAATGCATTGGGGCTGAACTGATCCATTTTGGACCGTTTGTGAGAGCCCTGAAACGGATGTGACAAATGGAATCCAAAACGCCAGTGTGAAAATACCCTAAGGTATTTATTGCATCAATAGACATAAGATCTATTATTGTCTACAACAGAAATGCTGTCCTATCAGATGTCCGAATACGTTTCAGCCCTTTGTTTTTATTTTTTTAATTTTTTTTATTATTGAATTTTATTTTTTCATGCGAGAGCTCCGCATGAGGGATCTGGGTCATTTTATGTATGTAAACAATATTAACCTAAAGCGATTTTGGTGTATGAACTAGAACAGAAATTAGGGTTAATTTTAAATAGAGATACATTTATTAATATTATATGTATATCAATTGCTCATTGTTGAATAAAACATAAGTAAACAGTTAAGAGCCAGTCATATTTTTTCTAATATAATTATTATTCATAACTGAGGACTGAACAGTAGATCGGGCCCCACTATAGTTGGTGGGAATCCTCTAAATGGCAATTCTTATTCTGTTTTATTGATCCAAGAGGACAGTCTCCCAGCGATTTACTTATGTGTAATTTTTGAATATAACTGTTGAATATAATTTGAATATATTTTTGAATACAGTTTGGTCGTTAATTTGTCATATTTTTTGGTATATTTTTGGGGTGTTTTTTTTGTTAATATTAAATAAATAGTGTTAAATATGGATATATGGAAATATATGGCTGAAAAAAAAGGAAAGGGTTAGTATATTTTACTTTATAGAAGATAGTAAAAACCCACAAAGGACAAACGTGTATAACACTACATGTTAGTTGGTTCTGTATATTGGTGGACTCTGGATATACTGTATATACATACACATTATTAGCCGCATTTGCTTAGCATGCAGGGTGGGTAGGAACGGAGGTGGCTGTGTGTGGTGGTGCCCTCTATGTATTGTGTTATTTGTATGATCTGTATCTTTATGTATAATGTCCATTGCTTTGTCATCTCTATGTTATCAATAAACTATGTTTATATAGAAATATCTGAGAGGGTTGTATGTTACTCTTGGGTATATGAAAGACTGGATAGTTGTATATAATACACAGAATAATCGGGTTATATGGGAAACAAGGGCAACAGTCTAGGAATAGAATAGAAGGGATGGAAAACAGACATAAATCTCCAATTTCCAATAAGCAAAATTCAGAGACTCTACAAAAACATTCTGTTTGTTCAAACAAACATTTGTCTATTTCACAGCAAAAAAAAAAAAACTGGCTTTTTTTTTTTACAAATTCTTTACATATATTGGGCTTTTTTTTGTGCAGTTTTTTGAGCAAAAGTCAAAAGTGGATTTAAAAGGAGTGGAAAATATAAAGAACAATTATAATTTTCACTTCTGCTGGATCCACTTTTGTGTAGATCAATAACCGTAGTGGCATTTTTAACACACAATGGTTGCCATATATCAATGTCATTTCCCCGGGAAAGTGTCTTGATTTGCTCCAGAATGTGTGATGCACTTGCTTTTCTAAATATTAGTGTTGGGCGAACATCCCAATACCATTTTGACTCGAGCATCGGCCAAACAACGCGTGTTCCAATAAACGTGCGGATAAGTGCTGGCACTCGCTGTAATGCCGTAGCCATGTTGGTTACTGGCATTACCGTGATTGGCTAGCCGGAAAGCGTCATCCGGTGCTATATAGCACCCAATGATACGTGGTTCAGATTAGTCTTAGTCAGGGAGAGCTGCAGCAGAAGGGACAGATATGGTAGGGACAGCAATTATTATTATTATTTTTTTGGCAGGGTTTAGTCTTGAAAGGTGTTAGGGACCCAAAAGTCCTTTTAAAGACTATTGTTTTATCTGGCTGCAATATATATTGTTAGCGCAACCTGTGCTAAATTTGCGCATCCTAAATATCTGTGACATTCACACCAGTTTGGCCACTGGTGACAGCTAGTGTTGGCCAAAAATATTCGAATCATGAATTTTAATCGCAACTTCGAGAATTTGCAAATATTTAGAATATAGTGATATATATTAAAATTTTCTAATATTCTACTTTTTTTTCATCAGTAACCTCCCTTTTTGCTTGTGGGCCAATGAGAAGGCTGAAATGTCTTTGCAACTGGAAAGTTACCTACCCCTTTAGTATATAAGAACCTCCCCACAGCCATTTTCTACAGTTTATTACAGTTCTGAGAGAGACAGCAGTGTCATTGCTGTGCTCTCTGCTTTCCACTGATTACATTAGATAGTTAGATAGCTTATATATATAATACAGATATTTAGTGGGAGACAGTGTAGGTTAGATTGTGATATAGTTTTTCAGTGCAGGGTGTTAGGTAGTGTGTTGTCCATACATACATACATACATGCTACATACATAGTGCTGTATGTATGTATGCTACATACGGTACATACATACATAATTCTGTGATGTCACAAATTCACAACAATACTTAATGCACTAATCACTAATATGTAGACAGACCTGCTAAAATGTGAAGTAGAAGGTATTTTGCAAAAATATGCGCATCATTAATTGCCGTTTGGCGCAATTGCGAATATATCGGAGCACTCTTCATGCATATAATGATAATGTAATGTTCTTTCGTGCCAACCATTTTCTCCAGTCTCAGTAAAATTCTGGTAGCTTAAAAAATGTACCTTTAGTGACCCACGCTTGTATTGCATGCGTATTACGCCATATATAAGCGCAAATTCACGAATATATGACGAATATTCTACAAAATATTCACAAAATATCGCAAATTTGAATATTGCCCCTGCCGCTCATCACTAGTGACAGCGACATTACCTGCGCTACATCTCCTGTATAAAGTTTGCGCATCCTAAATATCTGTGACATTCAGTGTAATTTATTTCCACATGCACTTACAAAATCTGCGCTACTGTACGTTTGACATACTTACAAGCATATATACAATTTATTATGCTTAAGGCGAGCAGTAAGGGACAGGGAAGTGGCCGTACTCCTGATGGTGCACTCAGAGGCTGTGGCCCAGGGCGCAGAGAAACTGTGCCTGCTGCCAGAGCACAAGAAACACAACTCATCTACGATACCTAGCTTCATGTCCCAGTTTGCAGGGCGGTGTAGCACACCACACTCGAAGTCACACCAGTGCGACCAGGTGGTCGGTTGGATTGCAGCAGATAATGCTTCCAGTCGGTTAAGCACCACCCTGTCTTCCACAAAGTCCAGTCTCAGTAGGCAAGAGTCTGGTCAACAAAATCCTCAACCTGATCCTCCTTCCTCCCACCATGGAGAGTCTTGGCAAACATGTGATTCCACACTCGGATATTCCGAGGAGCTCTTTTCATCGCCATTCCTTGTTTTGGCCCTCTCGCCAAGCCTGCTTGAAGAGGAACATGAGGAGATTTTGTGTCATGATTCCCAAACTCTTGAGCATCCACAGTCAGAAAAAGATGACGGTGGGGAATGGCAATTAGTGTTTCACGAGGTGGATCATGATGATGAGACACAGTTGCCAATAAGTAAACAGCAATTAGTGTCTCAATAGGCTCATGAGGAGGATGAGACACAGTTGTCAATAAGCAAGGTTCTTGTTAGGTCAACAAGTCAGGAGGATGACCAGAGTGAAATAGTTGAAGAGGAGGTGGTAGACGATGAAATCACTGACCAAACCTGGGAAGGTGGCAAGCCCATCGAGGACAACAGTACAGAGGGGGATGGATCCACAGCACCGCAACAGGCTGGAAGAGGCGGTGGGGTAGCAAAAGGTAAAAGGCGGGCCACACCAAACAGGCCCGCAACTGTTTAACTGTGTTAATCTCCCTTGCCAAGGTGAAGGTGTTCCGCAGTCTGGCCCTATTTTGAGGGAAGTGCGGACGATGAAAAAATTGTCATTTGCAACCTTTGTAGTACCAAAATGAGCAGAGGCGTGAACACTAGCAACCTCACCACCACCAGCATGATCTGCCACATGGCATCAAAGCATCCTAATAGGTGGGCTGAACACCTAGATCCACAATCATTGTCGGTGGGTCACACCACTGCCTCCTCTTCCCCTGTGTTACGTGCTGGCCAGTCCCCTGTCCAAGATGCAGGCCCATATGCCTCCCGCCCTGCATCTGGACCTTCGCAAGCACCATCATCTAGCACATCCACTTCGGTGTCCCAGCACAGCGTACAGATGTCCATACCCCAGGCCTTTGAAGAAAGCGTAAATACCCAGCCACCCACCCGCAGGCCATAGCACTAAATGCACACCTTTCAAAATGGCTGGCCCTGGAAATTTTGCCATTTAGGCTTGTGGACACTGAGGCTTTCCGCAGCCTGACGGCGGTGGCCGCCCCTCGTTACTGAGTCCCCAGCCGCCACTATTTTTCCTGGAGTGCCGTCCCCACCTTATACCAGCATATTCGCGTAACATCACCTGTGCCCTGACCAACGTAGTTATTGGGAAGTTCCACTTAACGACTGACACATGGACAAGTGCTTTTGGCCAGGGATGCTACATTTCCCTGACGGCACACTGGGTGAACGCTGTGGAGGCCGGGAGCAAGTTGTATACTGGCATGGCACAGTTGCTATTGACGCCAAGGATTGTGGACCCTACTTCTACCAGGATTTACGCCACCCCCTAAATTAGTGGCTGAAACCACCCCTTCTCTTTCTCCACCTCTTCCTCCACTTCCACCTCTGAAATATATTCTTGCAGCACCAGTCAGCCATCAGTCAGTAGCTGGAAGCAGTGTATCACTGAAGGGGGGAAGCGGCAACAGGTGGTGCTGTAACTAATTTGCTTAGGTGACAAACAGCACACCGCCGCAGAGCTATGGCAGGGGATAAGGGACCATACTGAGCTGTGGCTCTCGCCACTCAACTTACAACCATGCATGGTTTTGTCTGATACCCCTAAAACCTATACCAATTTGTCTGAGCTACTGGTGAAGCCTATTTCCGAAAGTCATCTACAGCTGCTGCCGCTCTAGCAATGCCGCAGCAGCGCTTGCAATTGCCAGCTCACCGACTGTTGGGCGACGTGAGCACGCGCTGGAACTCCACGTTCCACATGTTGGCCAGAGGGCAGTAGTGGAATACGAGCTGCAACATGGTCATCTCCTTTCCAGTCAGCTTCCACTCTTCACAAGTGACGAGTGGGCATGGATGTCTGACCTTTGTGAGGCTTTTCGCAACTTTATGGAATCAACACAGATGGTGAGTGGCAATGCAGCTATTTTCAGCGTAACCATCCCACTTCTGTGTATACTGAAACACTCGCTGTTCACAGTGAAGGCGGATACTTTGCATGTGGAAGAGGTGGAAATGGGGGAAGACAGTACACAGGGTGATAGCTAGACCACCCTCAGTTCATCTTCCCAGCGCGAATTGGATGATGATGAGAAGGAGGAGGATCAGGAGATGGTTGCCTCCGCTACAGTGAGTAGTACCCATGGCAGGTGTATTCCATCTGTTCAGCGTGGATGGGGAGAAGAGGATGAGGAGATTGAGAGTCATCCTCCTGATGGGGACAGCGAAGTCTTGTCTGTTGGGACTCTGGTATACATGGCTGACTTTATGTTATGCTGCCTTTCCTGTGACCCTCGTGTTGTACGCATTTTGGCCAACAGCGATTACTAGTTGTTCACCCTTCTTGACCCCCACAAAGAGAACTTCTCCCTAATGTTTTAGATGGTCAGATCAGCAGCAGGTACTCACACCGAATGTTTTAGAGGGTCACCAGCAGGCCCTTGCTCCTAATGTATTTGAGGGTCACCAGAAGGCCATCAATCATAATTTTTCAAGGGTGTGTATGATGCCCTCCTTTATGTGTAATAAAGGGTATATTGGAATGCCAGTTCCTTTTGGCAGCCCTTTCACTTAGTGCATAGGCTTTATGAGTGTAGAAGTCCCACTACCTGAACAATTGTACCACAATGTGAATGATGCCCTCCTTTATGTGATATACAGGTTGTATTGGATTGCCTCTTC
This sequence comes from Bufotes viridis, assembly GCA_033119425.1. Lineage (NCBI taxonomy): Eukaryota > Metazoa > Chordata > Amphibia > Anura > Bufonidae > Bufotes > Bufotes viridis. The sequence goes on along the minus strand of CM065592.1, from coordinate 378,132,779 downwards.
CTTGTAATTTTTGTCAGCACTTGCACTTTATATACAAGTAAATATACAGGAAAGAATGTGTCCTAACAATTTCTCCTCTAAAATCGATTTTATCTTTTGTTTTGTGCTTATTATTGTCAGTCTGTAAAAGTGGCGTACTACCCGGACAACATCGTTCCCAGCAGCGACCTGGGAGTCTAAGATGCATCCAGACATCCTCCCCATGCTGTTCCCGAACCATTTCAGTGGTGTTTCCATCAATTTCTGACCTTTTCCTGTTAACCAGACACCCTCCCCTCTTAAGAGCAGGGGGTGCCTGGTTTAATGCTCTGGTTCTCCCATTGACTTCCATTGAGCTCTGGTGCTCTGTAGAGCACCCAAGCATCCCAAAGTGTTCTACTTAAGCACCAGAGCACCCGAGCTCTTTGGTGCTCGATCAACACTACTATATATATGAAGCGTATGTATCACAATTTTGTCTAGACGTGCTAGACACCAGGTTTTTCAGGACAACTTTTGCGGAAATTGTCTACTCCTATTTTGTGCCTTGTTTTAGTGCAGTCTTAGTCAGTTTTTGGCGCAAAAACTATATAAGCTCCAAGGTGGTGTAAAAAAAAAGTGATGCAACATTTTGATAGTGTAAAAGCCTTATTGTTCATCGTGTTGTGAATAATAATCTTTGCGGCTCATCTTCCCTTCACTATTTTCTAAAGAAACATAGGGGTGCTTTCACACTTGCGTTCTGAGGATCCGGCAGGCACTCCAGGCCCGCCGGATCCGTGAGAACGCAAGTCGCCTGAAAGCATTTGAAGAAATGCTTTGAGGTTACCATGGCAGCCAGGACGCTACTGAAGTCCTGGCTGCTATGGTACTCCGCAGCAGTGTAGTTACCTGCGCTGCGGCCGTCCTTATTACGTCACAGGTCCCCGTGGCGCATAGATGAATGCGCCGCCCGGACCTGTGACATCATAAAGGAGCGCCGGGGGCCGCAGCGCAGGTAAGTACACTGCTACAGAGTACTTACCATGGCAGCCAGGACTTCAGTAGCGTCCTGGCTGTCATGGTAACCGATCGGAGCCCCAGCTTACACTGGGGCCCCGATTGGAACTGCTGCTGCGCATGCGCAGAGCTAAACGTTGGATCCGGCGATGCGCCGAAACAACATTTAGCTTAATTCCGGATTAATGCACTTCAATGGGCATTAATTCCGGATCCGGCGTTACGACAAGGCCTCTAGATTTTTGGCCGGAGGAAAATCCGCACCTAATTAACAAAATCACCAATCAAAAAAAATTGCTTGTGTGGCCCGTGTTTCATATTTTCCATAGATCTTTGACCAGGGGTGGACCAGGAACTTAAAGTGGCCCTGTAAAAAAAAACTAAAAGTGGCCCCATGATCTATGTCCAAATTGACAGAAGGCGGGGCAACACAAGTACGGAGGATTATCAATGCCATATTTTAAATTACAGTCCCATTGAGCTCATTTTGTTTCTGGCCAGCGGCAGAGAGAAGGGCTTGAATGCCCCCTGGGCATTGGACCACCGGTAAATTTCCCTGTATTTCCCTATGGACAATCTGCCCTCGCATTTGGCTAACAGTGGTTTTACAAGAAAATAAAATAAAAAAAAATCTGCAAAAACATAGGTACAAATAATGCTAGTAAAAATGCAAACTGAAAAATTCCTTCAAAAATCTATGTGTGAAATGTGTACAAGGACCCTTATACGGCTACCATAGAGGTACAAAAGAGACTACACAGGATCATGGCACTATGATCAGTTTAATTAATATTTCTACCATTTAAGGTTTTCTTTATGCAATGATTTTGCATTTCACTGTTTCTCTTGCAAAACTTTTTCTAACACAAGGGAAGAGAAATACTAGATCCATAGAGCTGTCGTGTAAGTTTATAAAATAAAACAGTCTTAATATGATTTATATGAAACAATCTATTTTATACTGCACATTGTATACAGAACAAAGTTATTTCCCTCATATAAATACTGGATGAAAAATTGAATTATTAATTAGTTACACTCATCCAGCAGAGCACTCACACACTTACAATTTATTCCACAATGAAATGCCTCAAGGTATAAGATACATTTTACATGTTGCAAAATGTTACATTTTTATGAATATTGACATATCTATTGCTAATTGAACCAGTACCTCACTGTTATTTTACAGCAAGGTAAAATATAAACAGAAGATAAGCAATATCTCTGCAAATGAGCCATGAAAATCCAAAATCTTAAAAGGGGAGAAATTTGAAATCTTGCAGTATTTGTCATAATGTCAGAGAGGATTGCATTTGCATGTTGTGTCTCAGACAGAAAATGTTGATTAGTGAGTAGTCAACTGTGTCAGCTTGTGTTTTACCTCATATTGATAACAATCTGTTTGCACAATATGAATTCTATGTAAATCTTCTAAATATATCTTTGATCACATATATGTCAGTGGTAAGCAATACCTGTGCTTTTATACAAATGTCTGATGATTCTGAGCTTATGGTGACCAACTACTAAGCATTTTTAAAGGGATAATCCATACTAAATCATATTTTGCCATAGTCATTGAAATCAATGGAGCAGAAGCTCCAAAAATGTCTCTGAAAAGCCTCCTGGCTAGAACTTAATGTAACCTATTGGGGTGCAATTGTTTTCTAGTTGGTAGATCTCCACTGGTGATCCAACTCACATTCTGGGCTCACTTGTTGCAGCAATGGTAGTAGCTCCCTAGATAAGAAGCTAATAAAATGAGATATTCTGTAAAATGAGAAATCAGTATAGGCCATTAATATCTGATTTGCAGGGGTCTGAGATTCCCACCCCCACCCAACAGCTGTTCTGAAGTACTGTAGCTCCATCGTTGCAAGCTGGCACCAGAACTACACATCTCTGTCCATTGTGTAGTACATCACTTGTCTCATTCACTTCTGGCTCCAGAACAACTGTAGAAGAGCTGATGAGCAGAGTGTAGGGAGTCAGACCCCCGCAGATTAACTATTGATGGCCTATGTTAAGGATAGGCCATCAATATTTCAATCCCTGGAAACCCCTTTAATACGTTTGTGAAGAGGACACTTTTATTAGAAGGACTAGTGGCATGGGATTATAGATTTCTAGAAACCGTTTTATAGTGCCTACTCTGCTTACCCTGGGCCCAGTCCTATATGCCTGTCTACATCAGAAAACCTACAAGACTCTTATGTGTGCACACATGCATTTGTTGGTACATGTATGACTGTCACACTGCATAAAAATGATAGATGTCATGTTTCACATGAGAGTGTGGACTCAACTCACAACAGGCATGATTTTAAGCTAAAGCTAGAAGTTGAGTCTAGGGGTTTCCCTAGTATTCTCCCCTTATTCTCTTACAGGAATATGATATAATACTAAAAAAAAGTGACACCACGATACGATACAAATCAGACACAGACAGTGGTCTGAGTCTGGAGCAGGGGGATTTCCAGCTGCATGGTAACCAGACAGTAGGTCAGGAAGGGAAGGTAGACAGATAGTGAGGTCAAAGAATCAGATTCCAGCAGGGACAGATAGGGAACTTAAAGAGGTCCTGGAAAACAAACTAAAAGTGGCCCCATATTGTAGGCAGGTCCAAATAGACAGAATATGGGACAAAACAAGTAGGCAGGGACAAGAGAATTAGGAAGGGCCTGCAATACAGTAGTGCAGCACAAAATACTGCCACCTCAACTACAATATTCAACTGTATCACCGGCATGAGGACTGTAATGCAGTTGAGTTCAGGAGGGCATCTGGCCTGCGACAATGGAGTGGGCTTGAGTGGCTCCCTGGGCATTGGCCCACTAGGAAATTTCTCTGTAGGGTCTATAACCAATCTGCCCATGGATTCATGAATTCCATGAATGATGGAGCAGAGAACCAGAATGCGAAAGAGTCTCTGCAGCAAGAAGGTGGATGAGCATAGTATCCCCGGGCTGGGATGTAGAAGACACATGCATAAAGGTAGCAGGAGGATCAGATGGGCGCCCACCACAGTGACAGGAAAATCAACATGCCACATAAGTCACAATAATTATATTTATTAAAAATTAAAAAATCTTTTTGCTTTTTTTGTGGCCTGCACTGTATTTCTGAGAGTGAAATATAACCAGTAATTACAACTGTGACATTGTTGGTGAAAAAAATCACTTACCGTATTTTTTGCCCTATAAGACGCATTTTTTTGGGGGGGGGGAGGCAGTGCGTCTTATGGGGTGAATGCTGCAGTTTGTATACCACCGACCGCATGCTGCACAGTCCGGTCGGCGGGTGTATCCGCGGGCAGGATGGAGGGAGAAGGTGCAGGCATCCAGCTCTGTAATTACAGCGGGCCCGGTGCAGTCACTTTATTCTGCTACACCGGGCCTGCTCACTGTAGGAAACCTAACTGTAGGGAATGGTGTAGGCTGATTAAGTTAACAGTAGTCTTTTATCCAGGCTTTACTTACTGTACTACTGTAACTTTTCGGCAGGCATCAGGCAGGAGGCAGGAGGCTGGGCCGGCGGGTGAGCGCTGACAACGTAACTTACTATGTCCCGCACTGGCTCCGCCCACTTTATGAATAAAGAAGGCGGAGCAGGCGCAGTACATAATGAGTTATGTTGTCAGGGCCGGCCCGCCAGCTCAGCCTCCTGCCTTCTGCCTGCCGGAAATTAAATACAGTAAGTAAAGTCTAGATAAAAGACTGATTAAGTTAACAGTAGTCTTTTATCTAGACTTTACAATAACAGTGCCAGCCACAGTCCCCAATAACAGTGCCAGCCACAGTCCACAATAACAGTGCCATCCACAGACCCCCATAACAGTGCCAGCCACAGACCCCCATAACCGTGCCAGCCACAGTCCCCAATAACAGTGCCAGCCACAGTCCCCAATAACAGTGCCAGCCACAGTCCCCAATAACTGTGCCAGCCACAGTCCCCAATAACAGTGCCAGCCACAGTCCACAATAACAGTGCCATCCACAGACCCCCATAACAGTGCCAGCCACAGACCCCCATAACCGTGCCAGCCACAGTCCCCAATAACAGTGCCAGCCACAGTCCACAATAACAGTGCCATCCACAGACCCCCATAACAGTGCCAGCCACAGACCCCCATAACCGTGCCAGCCACAGTCCCCAATAACAGTGCCAGCCACAGTCCCCAATAACAGTGCCAGCCACAGTCCCCAATAACAGTGCCAGCCACAGTCCCCAATAACAGTGCCGGCCACAGTCCCCAATAACAGTGCCCGCCACAGTCCCCAATAACAGTGCCATCCACAGACCCCCATAACAGTGCCAGCCACAGACCCCCATAACCGTGCCAGCCACAGTCCCCAATAACAGTGCCAGCCACAGTCCCCCATAACAGTGCCATCCACAGTCCCCAATAACAGTGCCAGCCACAGTCCCCAATAACAGTGCCATCTACAGACCCCCCCATAACAGTGCCATCCACAAATCCCACATAACACCATTAGGCACACCTTTTGGTTCAAAATATTTTTTTTCTTATTTTTCTCCTCAAAAACCTAGGTGCGTCTTATAGGCCGGTGCGTCTTATAGGGCGAAAAATACGGTATTTTTTTGCCATAAAGTACATTTGCGGCCTGCACTGCATTTCAGAGAGTGAAATATAACCAGTAAATACAACTGTGACATTGTGGGTAAAAAAATCACTTATTTTTTGCCATAAAGTATGTTTGTGGCCTGCACTGCATTTCTGAGAGTGAAATTTTATCATTAAAGGGGTTGTCCGGGATTAGGGACCATTGTTTAATAGCATTGCACATACACACACTTTACATACACCCATGTCCTACCTTTTCAGCATGGTTCTAAGTACCCTTTTTACCCAAAAAGCTTTATGGCAGGAAGTAACGGATTCCTTTCAGTCAGTGACGTACAGGGTCCCTTGCAGAGGACGTCACTGACAGCCTAATTAATTATGTAAAAGTCTAGGAGGGGCAATAACTATCCTGGCCAAGATTGCGCTAAGCTCTGCCCCTCCAGTCCGGTGACGTCACCGGGCGCCGACAAGGGACCACTCTGATTCACTTGCAGCCTAATGTAAAAACTCAGGGAACTTGTGCCTCCCCTAAAATGCTCCACTCCTTTCTGCCCCCATTGTCCCATATATAACAAATGCCCCCCCCCCGTCATATTTGCATGCCCCCCCGTCGATGCGTCCGCTCCTTGTGGTGCCGATATTGATGGCAGCGGCTCAGGAACGGAGCCTCTGCCATCAGCAGAGAGCGTTAGCTGTAACTGTAACAGGCACCGATCTGGGGTGTTTAACCCCATGGATGCCGCGGTCAGCAGCCGCCCGCGGCATCCATGTGGTTGAGAAGGAGGGAGCTTCCTCTCTCTACTAGTGCGCCCCTGCTGCTGCGATTGCAGTGGTGCGATGGTTGCCATGGCAACCGGACGCCTAACAAAGGTGTCCTGGTTGCTATGGACCTAAGGTTTTCAGACCCTGAGGTCTGATTAGCCTTAGTGCAAAAGTAGCACTGACAATACAGTACATTGAAATAGATGACTATTGCAATGCACTGTATGAAAGTGAAAGTGAAAGTATTAAAAAAGGGAATAAAAAAAATAAAAGTGAAAAAAGTGACAGTAAAAAAGAGTGAAACTGAAAAAAGGGAACGTGCAAACAAGTGAACGTGCAAACAAATTGAAAGTGAAAAAAAATACAAATTGAATTAAAAATAAAATAAAAACTGTCTTTTATCCGTTCATTTATTACATTAAAAAAATGTAATGAATAAAAAAACCTACACATATTTGCTATTGCCTTGTCCGTAACAACCGGCTCCATAAATATATTACATGATACACCATGTCCGAAAAACACCTTAAAAAATTACATAAAAACTGTTTAAGAAAAAAAGCCTTTTTTTTTACCTAACATCACATAAAGTGCAACAACAAGCGTTCAAAAAGGCGAATGCCCCCCAAAATAGTACTAATCAAACCGTCACCTCAACCCGCAAAATATGAATCCTTAACTAAGACAATCGGTCAAAAAATTAAAAAAACGGTGGCTCTCAGACTATGGACACACTAAAACACATTTTTTTTGTTTCAAAGCTGCTATAATTGTGTAAAGCTCTCAGTCATGTTTAGGGATATATATGGGAGCGTGGCCCTTATAGTGTGACGCTGTCAGCGATGTTTATGGATAGATGTGGGAGCGTGTCCCTTATACTGTGATGCTTTGATGCTGTCAGTGATGTTTATGAATAGACGTGGGAGCGTGTCCCTTATACTGTGATGCTTTGATGCTGTCAGCGATGTTTATGAATAGACGTGGGAGCCTGTCCCTTATACTGTGATGCTTTGATGCTGTCAACGATGTTTATGGATAGCAAGGGAGCGTGGCCCTTATAGTGTGATACTGTCAGCGATGTTTATGGATAGACGTGGGAGCGTGTCCCTTATACTGTGATGCTTAGATGCTGTCAGCGATGTTTATGGATAGATGTGGGAGCATGGCCCTTATACTGTGATGCTTTGATGTTGTCAGCGATGTTTATGGATAGACGTGGGAGCGTGTCCCTTATACTGTGATGCTTTGATGCTGTCAGCGATGTTTATGGATAGACGTGGGAGTGTGTCCCTTATATTGTGATGCTTTGATGCTGTCAGCGATGTTTATGGATAGATGTGGGAGCGTGTCCCTTATAGTGTAATACTGTCAGCGATGTTTATGGATAGACGTGGGAGCGTGTCCCTTATACTGTGATGCTTTGATGCTGTCAGCGATGTTTATGGAAAGACGTGGGAGCGTGGCCCTTATAGTGTGATGCTGTCAGCGATGCTGATCCCCAAATTGCGGACAGCAATAAACAACTATTGTGTGCATGTAGGCCAAGGCTACTTTTACACTGGTGTTTTGGTTTCCGTTTGTGAGATCCGTTCAGGGCTCTCACAAGCGGTCCAAAACAGATCAGTTTTGCCCTAATGCATTCTGAATAGATAAGGATCCGTTCAGAATGCATCATTTTGTCTACAATCAGTCACCATTCCGCTCTGGAGGCTGCCTGCAGCGTTTTGGTGTCCGTCTGACGAAACTGAGCCAAACGGATCCGTCCTGACACAAAATGTAAGTCAATGGGGACGGATCCATTTTCACTGACACAATATGGCACAATAGAAAACGGATCCGTCCCCCACTGACTTTCAATGGTGTTCAAGACGGATCCGTATTGGCTAAGGTAAAGATAATACAAACGGATCCATTCTAAGCAGATGCAGATGTTTGTATTATAGATGCGGATCCGTCCATGATGGATCCACACCAAACTCAAGTGTGAAAGTAGCCTTATCTGTGTCGCAGAGCAAAATTGGGGACATTGTAAAACAACTTTATCATTGCTTGGATAGATTACTATAAATTGGTTATTGTAATGATGAATGTAAAAATGAGGAACCGTTCTGGAAAACTGTGCTTTCTGTATGTGGATTCACTGTCTGCCTCTCTGCTCTGCAAACACCGAGCACATGACATTTACAAGGAGGAGTTTATGGGGGAGGAATATGAGGCTGGAGGAGGAATATGTATGAGGGGGCGGGGGCAGGGAGGTGATCTTACACTGTAGAAACCATCTGCTGCTGACCCACAATGCTTTGCAGCAGGAAGTGATGGCATACATAAACAGATATGTAAACAGTCTGTTGGGGACTGTAGGAGCCATGCAGCAGTGTAAAAGCTACCTAAAACCATCTTGGGAACATACTCTTGGCTACTAAAGGTCAGTAAGCTACTTTTAAAAAAATGAGTTTGATCCCGGACAACCCCTTTAACCGCTTCCCGACCGCCGAACACAGGATTGCGTCCTGGCGGCGGTCGGTTTGTTCCTCCTTGACGCGCTGTCACTAATCACCCCCCTGTAAGGCTCATTCAGACGTCCGTATGTGTTTTGCGGATCCATGGATCCGCGGATCCGCAAAACACGGACACCGGCAATGTGCTTTCCGCATTTTGCGGATCCGCACATTGCCAGAACTATATAGAAAATGCCTTTTCTTGTCCGCAATTGCGGACAAGAATAGGACATGCTCTATCTTTTGTGGAGCTGCGGCCGGATGTTTGGGAGCCGAAACCCGGAAGTTTGCGGCCGCAGCTCCGCAAATGCTGATGCGGCGAGCACATAGTGTGCTCTCCGCATCACCGCCGGCCCCATTCACACTGAATGGGTCCGCATCTATTCCGCAGAATTGCGGAATAGATGCAGACATTTTTGCGGACGTGTGAATGGGGCCTTACTACTTTTTTTTTTTTTGCACATTTTTTGGCAGAGATTTTTTCATCCACATTGATCGATGCGAAAGAGGAAATCTTTGCCGTTCTTTTTTTTTTTTTTCAGCCCAGAGGCTGAACGGAAAAAAAAATCTCATTACCCGTATGCTCAATATAAGGAGAATCGCAGAAACTCCTAATGCTGGCCATACGTGTAATGATTGCGGAGACCCTCAAATGCCAGGGCAGTACAAACACCCCACATGTGACCCCATTTTAGAAAGAAGACACCCCAAGGTATTCCGTTAGGGTATGGTGAGTTCATGTAAAATTTTATTTTTTGTCACTAGTTAGTGGAAATTTGAGACTTTGTAAAAAAAAAAATAATATATCAATTTCCGCTAACTTGTGCCCAAAAAAAATTTCTGTGAACTTGCCATGCCCCTCACGGAATACCTTGGGGTGTCTTCTTTCTACAATGGGGTCACTTGTGGGGTATTTATACTGCCCTGGCATTTTAGGGGCTCTAAAGCGTGAGAATCCATATGCGTAAAAATGCCCTGTGAAATCCTAAAGGTACTCATTGGGATTTGGGCCCCTTTGTGCATTTTGGCTGCAAAAAAGTGGCACACATGTAGTATCGCCATACTCGGGAGAAGTAGGGCAATGTGTTTTGGGGTGTATTTTTATATATACTGTGACACAGTGAGAGGTTTTGTGGTAAAAAAACAGGTATTTTCCTCTCAGCCTGTGCTGCTGGGTTGATTGCAGCCAGGTGAGGGCAAATACTGGACCGGATTTTAGGTGCCGGTCCGGGTTTTTTGGGTGATTTCCTAGCTGCACTTAAGACAGCTAGCTACATGCAAGTGGGTCTCTCTCTGTGTTTGGGATCTGAGCCCTGTGCTGGGCTGAAAAGCTGAGACCTGTGTGTCAGGAGAACAGGCCATTTAAAGACGGTCAGTGGACTTTTTGTGTTGCCGAGCATTCAGCCAGGTGTGAACTAACACCTAGGATTTGAGGTGATTTAACCTGGAAACTGCTGGTGTTCCGTGGAGCTCTCAGGGCTGGAAGCAAGAGCTTGCAAAGAGGCGTGCAGTCTGCCTGGAAGCCTGAGGTTGGACTTTCCTGCAGCTGGGCTGACAGACGGGTGTGAACACGCACCTAAACCACACAGGTGAATTTGATTCAGTCTTGGACTTTTGTTTTGCCTCAAGTTTTTGCTGTGTGTGAAGTAACACTAAGTGACTGTTTTGAGTTTTGTTTGTGCAAGTGTGAAATAAAACACTGTTTGCTGCACTACCTGGACTCTCTTTGCCTCTATACTGCACCCGCACCGCTGTCTACCAGAGCAACCCCCCACATTTGGTGGAGGATGCGGGCAATTGCAGTGAGGCTGGCGTGAAGCCAAAACTTTTCGTAGCATTTTTTTTTTTTTTTGGGCACTGTTGTATGTCCTGGATTAAGCCTGCCAAGCTGCAACCACCAACACAGGACAAGATGGAGGAGATGATAAAGCAGCTTGTCCAGGCCAACTTAAAGCAACAGCAGGCCATGGATGTCCAACAGCAGGCCATCGCACAACAGCAAAAGAGACATGAAGAAGCCTTACTTGTCCAACAGCAGGCCATCGCACAGCAGCAAGAGACGAACAGACAACTGCTAGAGGCTAATCAGCGACAGCAGGACACGAACCAGCGGCTGCTGCAACATGTAATGGTGCTAGAAAAGTCAGGGATGCCTCATGGAGTGCACGATGCCCGGAAAGCAGTCCTCATGGCCGTTCCCAAGATGACACCGACAGATGATGTTGAAACCTACTTGGCGATGTTCGAAAATGTGGCCGTGAGAGAGAGACTACCCCGAGACCAGTGGGCAGAGGTCATCGCTCCGTTTCTGGCGTCCGGACCCCAACAGGTTTACTTTGATTTACCGGACGACCAAGCCGCAGACTACTCTGTGGTTAAGGGTGAGATCCTGGCGAGACTGGGGGTGAATGTGTTGGTCAGGGCCCAGCGGGTACATCAGTGGGAGTTTAACCCAGCTGAGCCAGCACGACCCCAGTATTACAATTTGCTAAAACTCTTACAAAAATGGCTACCGACTGACGTACTTAGTCCCACTGCTATGCTGGACCGTATTGTAGCTGACAAATTCTGGAGGGCATTGCCACTATCCCTCCAGCGCTGGGTTGGCCAGACATCTCCTACTCGTGCCCTGGAGATGGTGGACCTGGTCGAACGTTATGGGGCTACTGAGGGACTTAAGGGGGGGGACTCTGGGGAAGGGAGTAATAAAACCCAGAAAATCCCCTCCCCAGACCCTGCGGCCTGAGCTGAGAAAGACCGCACGGGATGTGCCCTTTGGGGATCAGGACTCTATAATCTGCTGGCGGTGCCATGAGCCTGGCCATGTACGGGCCAACTGTCCCCTCCTGGGTGAGCCCATGGATGTAAACTTTGGGTATCGACAGTCATTGTATGCCAGAAGGTTCGATGTGTCAGAGGTTATCCATGATGAACACTTGTGTCGGGTGGAGGTGGGAGACACTCCAGTGGCAGCTCTGCTGGATTCAGGGAGTCAGGTGACCCTGGTGAGGGCTTCCCTGGTGCGACCCACAGAGTTTACAGGCCGGAGAGTCGGGGTTTTCAGCATTCATGGAGATTTAAAAGAATACCCCACTGCTCTGTTGTCTGTAAGCACGTGTGCCGGCAGGCAGGTCCATGAGGTGGCTGTAACCACGAGTATGCCTTATGATGTGATAATAGGAAGAGACTTTCCATTGTTTCCAGCCCTGTGGCCGGCCATTGTACGTACAGTTCCCAGACAGGTAGGAAAACTTCCAGTAGTGAGGCCTAGCCCAGGTGAGGTGTTAGAACCCCAGAGACCCAAGGCAGAGGGACCCACAGTAGGTCCGGTGGGTGAGGGGAAGACAGTCCCCCTAAATAGGATAGGTAGAAAACATAGGAAGGTGGCTCAGCCAGGCCAAAGCCGGACCTGCAATCGAGTGTCTGGGGTCCGTAGCCAAAGGGACCCGGTTTTGGTTATTGGGCCACCTGTGGACAGTAAGGACAGCGCTAGGGGGAAGGGGACCTATAAAATAGCACAGAAAGTTGGAGACCCATATTACAAGGTACACCAGCCAGGACTGCAAAAGCCAGAGCCGGTCTACCGTGTAAATTTACGGAAACCTTGGAAGGTTAGAGAGACTTATATTGAGAACAACCCGCGGCCGGTTTATCTAGGGAAAGAGATTCCGGTCCCTCTGTCTGCTAACAGGGAAGCGGCTGCCACAGATAAAATTACTGGCAGCCTTTCCACTGAACAGACTCAGAGAGCCAAGGAGTTTGTTAGTCGGAACACAGAGGTGTTCTGTGATTCCCCTGAATGCCCTTCCATAACTCACCGTGATATTGTCACTGAGCCCCAGGCAAAGGTCTGGTTAAAGCCGTACCAGGTGCCTGTGGCTCGGCTACAAGCCATCTCTGAAAGAGTGATATGGGGTTGCCCGCAGCCTGTCCCCATCTGGACAAAGAAGGAAAGTCCTGGGTCACCAGAGGGTTCGGGTGACTTCAGAACTTTAGATTTTCAGTGGAACACAGAGCAGGGCAGTTACAGGGAAATGCGAGTGCCCGGTTCTGGGTATACTGTCTGGCGTGTGTTCACCCCCTCAGGGTTGAACAAAAGGGGGGGGGGGGTATGTGACACAGTGAGAGGTTTTGTGGTAAAAAAACAGGTATTTTCCTCTCAGCCTGTGCTGCTGGGTTGATTGCAGCCAGGTGAGGGCAAATACTGGACCGGATTTTAGGTGCCGGTCCGGGTTTTTTGGGTGATTACCTAGCTGCACTTAAGACAGCTAGCTTCATGCAAGTGGGTCTCTCTCTGTGTTTGGGATCTGAGCCCTGTGCTGGGCTGAAAAGCTGAGACCTGTGTGTCAGGAGAACAGGCCATTTAAAGACTGTCAGTGGACTTTTTGTGTTGCTGAGCATTCAGCCAGGTGTGAACTAACACCTAGGATTTGAGGTGATTTAACCTGGAAACTGCTGGTGTTCCGTGGAGCTCTCAGGGCCGGAAGCAAGAGCTTGCAAAGAGGCGTGCAGTCTGCCTGGAAGCCTGAGGTTGGACTTTCCTGCGGCTGGGCTGACAGACGGGTGTGAACACGCACCTAAACCACACAGGTGAATTTGATTCAGTCTTGGACTTTTGTTTTGCCTCAAGTTTTTGCTATGTGTGAAGTAACACTAAGTGACCGTTTTGAGTTTTGTTTGTGCAAGTGTGAAATAAAACACTGTTTGCTGCACTACCTGGACTCTCTTTGCCTCTATACTGCACCCGCACCGCTGTCTACCAGAGCAACCCCCCACAATACCCATACTTTGTGTGAGAAATATTGCTGTAAACGACAACTTTTTAATTTTTTTTTATACAAAGTTGTCAGTTTACTGTGATATTTCTCTCACCCAACATGGGTATATGTAAAAATACACCCCAAAACACATTGCCCTACTTCTCCTGAGTATGGCGATACCACATGAGTGACACTTTTTTGCAGCCTGGGTGCGCAAAGGGGCCCAAATTCCAACGAGTACCTTTAGCTTTTACATGGCTGCTCATAATTTAGCCCCGCCCAAAACGCCAGAACAGTACAAACACCCCACAAATGACCCCAATTCGGAAAGTAGACACCCCAAGGTATTCACTGAGGGGCATAATGAGTCCGTGGGAGATTTTATTTTTTTTTTGCCAGAAGTGAGCATGAAGAAACATGACAGATGCTCAGAAAGTCAGAGCTGCTTCAAAATGCCGAAATTCACTTTTTTGCACCATAGTTTGTAAACGCTATAACTTTTACCCAAACCAATAAATATACACTTATTGTATTTTTTTTTTATCAACGACATGTAGAACAATAGATTTTGCGAAAAATTTATAGAAATGTAGTTTTAAAAAAAAATTACAACAGAAAGTGAAAAATGTCATTTTTTTGCAAAAATTTCGATCATTTTTGATTAATAGCAAAAAAAGTTAAAATGTCAGCAGCAATGAAATACCACCAAATGAAAGCTCTATTAGTGAGAAGAAAAGGAGGTAAAATTCATTTGGGTGGTAAGTTGTATGACGGAGCAATAAACGGTGAAAGTAGTGTAGTGCAGAATTGTAAAAAGTGGCCTGGTCATTAAGGGTGTTTAAGCTAGGGGGGCTGAAGCGGTTAAATCCAGCTCTTAGATTGTGGGTGGACATTTCCACAGTTATCAGACCAGTCATTCACAAGTGGCTTGGAGGGTGTGTTCCTGCTGCACTGCAAACCTGACAGGGAAATATATTCTGTAAATACGGCGGCGTTTCCATTGTTGGGTGATCTGTTTCTTTCACAATACCCTGCCCTGAATAACTGACTGGGAAATATATTCTGTAAATTCGGTGGCATTTACATTGTTGGGTGCTCTAGTTATATGCTGTAAAATCTCCATGATGTCTCCATGATAAATCTGTGGCGTGGGTGCCCTGTGTGGCTTCTATACACCTTCAAAATAATCCTTCAGCAGGGCGAATAGATGCCGGATGATGGGGTCGCTCCATGACCCCTTTTTTCTTTCAAACTACCCCTGCCCTGCATACCTGACTGGGAAATATATTCTGTAAATTTGGCGGCGATTACATTGTTGGGTGATCTGTACCCCTTTTTTCTTTCAAACTACCCCTGCCCTGCAAATCCGACTGGGAAATATATTCTGTAAAGTTGGTGGCATTTACATTGTTTGGTGCTGTAGTTATATACTGCAAAATATGTACCCCTTTTGCTTTCAAACTACTTCTGCACTGTATACCTGACTGGGAAATATATTCTGTAAATTTGGCAGCGTTTAGAATGTTGGGTGATCTGTACCCCTTACAAGCGCACGCTGGTAGACGTACTGTTAATGGCATTCCCACCTGATACTGCAGCCTCAGTGGAAGCACAATGCAAAGGCAGAGGAGGAGGAAGAAGTCGTCAACACAACTGGGGCACCGCCAGCACCTCAGAAGGCAGTGTTAGCATGGCCGAAATATGAAAAAGCTTTGTCAGCACGCCACAAGAACCAGCACCACCAGGTGATATGGTAAGTGTTAGCAGGATGCAGCATTTCAGCAACATGGTGGAACAGTATGTGTGCACACGCCTACACGTACTGACTGATGGGTCTGCCCCATTCAACTTCTGGGTCTCCAAATTGGGCACATGGCCTGAGATTGCCCTTTACGCCTTGGAGGTGCTGGCCTGCCCTGCAGCCAGTATATTGTCTGAACGTGTGTTTAGCACAGCAGGGGGTGTTATCACAGACAAGCTTAGTCGCCTCTTCACAGCCAATGCGGACAAGCTCACGTTTATTAAAATGAATCAGGCATGGATCCCATAGGTCTTGTCCGTACCTTGCGCAGAATAGACATGTATACCAGCCTCACCCAGCCTTTGTTGCACTCCAGTGCACTTTCTCTTTGTTTTCTTTTTCTATATTTCTCAATGGTTTAGGGTCTACCCAAATTTAACACAGTGTTTTTGGCGACTGCCTCCTCCACCACCGCTTCCACCTACACTGCCACGTCCACCGCCTCCTCAACCTCCTGCTCCATATGGAAATCCTTTTCTTAGTTCTAGATTATTATTTTACATTTGTATGTATTTTATGTTATTTTAAGTCATTTCCCTTTCCACATTTGTTTGCATAGCAATTGTCCAGCTTTTACCCCAATTTTGCTTCCTTTTGCAACCCTCTAGCCCTTTCCATTACTTTTTCAGAGCCATTTTAGTGCCCCAAAGTTTCGGTTCCCCATTGACTTCAATGAGGTTCGGGGTCAAGTTTGGGTCGAAGTTTGGCTGAAATTGGCGAACCCTAACTTCCTGGTTTTCGCTCAACTCTATTCATGATGATGATGACCATTAGAGATGAGCGAAATTTTGATTCGATTCGCGAGTTCACCAAAATGTTTCGGGAAAAATTTGGTTCGATCAGAATATATTCGCAGCAAATTACTGCTTTGGTAGTGAAATGTTATTGTGAGTCCGTACAACATGCAGATGACAGGTGTCGCTCTTAGAATCACTGCACACGTCACTTATTTGGGCAGTCACGGGAGCAAAACTGACCAAATAACTCAAGTGTGGACTCAGCCTTACAGGTCAGTGTCAAGAAGAAGCACACTCCTTTTACACTGTCATCAGTTGATTCCACATTGATGTAAAGAGAACGTGTTCTATTAAATGCTTATAAAAGTTGACACCCCCCCCCCGAAAGAGTGAAGAGGGTGCCAGCAGTAAGTTTGTGTTGACGTCACTGATTATTTTGCCCTTTCTCTGATCCGTCAGAACAATAACCCCCCCCAAAAACGGATCCTGTCTGTTGAGCATTTGCCTTCACTCGGTCAGCATTTGGTCAGTAATCCATCAGTATTGCTAATGCCAAAAAAACAAAAGTGGATCCAAAACAGAGATGACACGTGAACGGAATATTTTCAAGTTTTCTGTGTTTTGTTTTGATCCATTGTGCATCTCATTTTTCCTTCCTTCTGACAGAGTATGAAAAGGGTCAAATAAAAGATGATGTCAGACAAGCCAAAAAGGCAAAATAGTGGCCCAGTCATGAAGTGAAGAGGGTGGGAACAGCATAAGAAGTCCACAGAGTGGCCCTGTGACATAGTGGTGAGGTGGAAGCAGCAGGAGTAGACCACAGAGTGACCCAATGACAGAGTCTGGAGGTGGCGGCAGCAGGAGGAGGCCACAGAATGGCAAAATGACAGATTGTGGAGGTGGCAGCAGCATGAGAAGGCCACAGAGTGGCAAGACGATGAGAGATTGCGGAGATGGCAGCAGCATCAGGAGGTCACAGAGTGGCACGATGACAAGGGATTGTGGAGGTGGCAGCAGCATGAGGAAGCCACATAGTGGCCGCTTCATCCATTCATTTATAGGAAATATGGGACAGCACAGAAGGTTAAAATTTCTCAACTTTATAAAGTTTTGCTTAAAACACGATTTAAGAATACATGTTTTCCGGCACAAAAGGCTTGGCAAATTGATTGTCCGGGAATTTCCCTCGAAGATTTGGATAATATATTGGTGAATTGAAGCTTACATTATTATAATTTTAATCAAGTTTTAATTCAATTTAATATTTAATAAAAAAAATAAAGTGTTGCCTAAGACAAGAGAGAATCGGACAGTCTTCTGTTTATTCAATGACATGGTTGCGATGCGGAAAGCATTCCAAAAAACTATTTCTCTCCACCTGGAGACAAATCCTGTCAAGATTGATGCAAGTGCGGTATCGGCTGCTCATTATGCCAGATACTTCTGGGAGAACCTGCCTGGCATGAACAGGCCTTTAGTAGCTACAGACAATGAGAAGACAAAGCTTCAAGATTGCTTGGAGCCCGGAAGAGTTGCGAAGTTCATGAGGACAGGTGAGGGCACAGGGTCTGCTCCCAGGCCATGCCCACCGACGAACCCACCGACAATTGGCAGGGGGTGCCTGATGTCACTTACGACAAAGTCGAAGATCGAGTCAACCATTCAAGAACCGCTAGGTTGCTGGTCACAACATGAACGCTAGCTGACACTGGGAGCTCAGGCTTCTCGAAGTGACCCCTGCTGCCACGGCCCCTTATTCTGCTGCGACCTCTTCCTCCGCCAGAAACATTTAGGCCTCTGCCGCTCCCCTTTGCAGGGCCTGGCACTTCTCTGTCTGATATACTGTTAGATCAAATATTTTTTATTTTGCCACTAATACATGGCATACAGGGCTTCTGAATATATCACTGCACCGCTGAGCTGCAAACATATTTTTTCTTTTTCCACTAATACAGGCAAAAAAGGGCTTTAAAACAGATTAGTGCACTGCCAAGCGGCAAATATTTTTCTTATTTGTCCACTAATACACACAAAAAAGGGCTTTAAAACACATTACTGCACCGCTGAGCGGCAAATATATTTTACTTTTGCCACTAATACATGACAAACACAGCTGTAATTTTCACCCTTCACCACACAATGGCTTATAAGTCCTTTTTTTTCCCCATTAATACTAGCCAAAAAAAGGTTTAGAACTGTAAGGGATCGCCTTCTTTCAGGGGTCACAATCACAGATTTCTTCACCGGACACCAAGTTTAAGGTCCAAACTTGTGAGTTATTTAGAACACTTTAGTCAATATAGGTAATGAAGTCACAGCTTTACCTAAACACGTGTGACATCCACACAAAATAACACTTGCCTGGCTAGGCTTTAACTAATACATATAACGTGTCTCCTGAATCACCTACATAGCACAGTTCACACACTGTCTCAGGTGCAGCTTTCTCAGCCCAAACAGTCCAGCAGCCCCAGGCTATGACAACTTCAGTAACTTTTGGGGGATTATGGCCAAGAGAGTCCTCCTTACACTGGCCATGCGACCCTCTCTCTACAGGTGTTGCTGGGTCCCCCAAACTTCGGGCTATCACGTAGCCTCGTGGCCCCTCAACCTTCCTTTTTGATACCACTCAGAGCCTCTACAGGTCTCTGTTCCAAATCACTCTCTGTCTCAGACTGACACCCTGAGAGCTGACTTAAGACAACCCGATTACAGCAGGCTTCACCTGTGATCCCCTCAGGGCAAAGGTAACACCATACTGGAAGGGTGCGGTTTGGAAGATCCCACTATCAAACCTATCCGCCAATCCAAATAAAATCCAGCCCAGAACACAACATGAACAACACTGTCTCAGCAAACTACACTTTGCTGAGACTACTGCAACTTTCTGGATTTTAGTTATCCCACCCAGCTGAGGTATTTGAGTGGGATATACACGTCACCACAGAACATATAAATGTACTGCACAAGGGCACATTTTCTGTTAATAAACCCTGTTAATGCATGTATCAAACAGCACCTGCCCTCAAATAAGACAGGTTTGCTGGAATTACAGAGCTGTATAATGGCAATTTGGATCCCCAGTCAGTGCAGCAAGGTGTAATCAGATTGTTCCTATTACCCAGGCTGTCACCCCCCCGACTGAACCCTACATCTTGAGTATTCTTTCCCTGCACTTGTAAATCATTTTTTTTTTTCACCACAATCAAGTCTTTCCGATCACTGTCCCTAGCGTCTGCAGACACGTCTCTCCCTGCACTAAGAATGCTGGTGAATGGCAGAATCTAGGATGGCCGCCATATTTATAGGGCTGTGGCATCACAGGGTTGGCTGGCTGCTGGTTGGCTGCATGCATGGCAGTATGGGTGATCCCGCCTTCCCAGAGTTCTTTGCCCCATGTCCTCACATGTGTAGCAACCATTTTAGGAAAAAATGCAATTTGTTACCACGAAGCGCAAGGAAATTCTCATTCGGTGAAAATCGATTTTTTTCTGAAATTCGGATCGAATTCTACTTTGTCAGCTTTGATTCGATCATCTCTAATGACCATCATAATAATTAAGGATAAGCGAATCGAATTCGGATGCAATATCTGAAGTCGATTCTTATAAAACTTTGAATACTGTGCGGAATACTTGGAATCGCACCTGAGTTTAACAGTACAAATACATTTTTATAGTTATTACCCAAAGTCTCGCGAGACTTCGTGAAGTAATAACTTCGACTCATCTGAGCCAATACATTCTAATACTGTATGGAGTGCTCGCTCTGTACAGTATTCAAACGAAGTTTTATGCGAATTAACTTTGGATATTTCATCCGAAGTCGATTCGCTCATCCCTAATAATAATAATAGTAAAAGTAGACGTTGTCACTTTCATCATCATTGTCATTTTGACTTGAGCACATCTTAGGTGTACTGTACAAAATCTTGCTAGCATGGTGTACACAATTTATAACAATATAGAATGCATTATTATTAGAGATCAGCAAATTTTTCCAAAATTTGGTTCAGCCGGTTCACCGAATTTTTTGAAAAAATTTGGTTCGATCCGAATGTATTTGCGGTGAATTGCGTTAAAAAAGGCTATTTCCTGTCTGGCTGCAGAGAGCCTTTATAGTGGTGTAGAACACTGTGCCTTTCAGTAACCCGCATACGGAGTCTGCTGTGGTTGTGTAATAATACTGTGAATATGTATGACATGAAGATGACAGGTGTCGCTCTTAGAATCACTGCACATTTCACTTATTTGGACAGTCACGGGGCCAAAACTGACCAAATAATTCAAATATGAACTCAGCCTTACAGGTCGATGCTAGCCCCAAGAAGAAGCGCACTCTGTTTACACCATCGTCTGCTAATTCCACATAGATGTCTACAGAGCCTCTTCTATTAAACGCTTATACAAGTAGAGCCCCCCCCCCCCCGACAGAGTGAAGTGAGTGTCAGCAGTAAGTTTGTGTTGACGTCACTGCTTATTTTGCCCTTCCTCTGATCCGTCAGAACAATCACCCCCAAAAATCGGATCCTGTCTGATGCGCATCCGCCTTCACTCGGTCAGCATTTGGTTAGTAATCCATCAGTATTGCAGACACGACCGCTAGATGACACCAGGAGCTCAGGCTTCTCACTGCAACTCCTGCTGCCATGCCCCTTACTCTGCTGCGACCTGTGCATGTGCCATAAACAGTTAGGACCTCTGCCACTTCCCTGTGCAGGGCCTGGCGCTACTCTGACATACTGTTAGTTTAAAAAATAAAAAAAATAAAAAGGAAATTAAAACACCCCAAAAAAGTCAGTAATTTTCTCACTTCACCACACAACGGCTAATAGACCCTTTTTTTTCCACTAATACACGCCAAAAAGGGCTGTAATTTTCTCACTTCACCACACAACGGCAAATACTTTTTTTATGCCACTAATACATGCAAAAAAGGGCTTTAGAACATATAACTGCACCGCTGAACTGCAAATATATTTTTCTTTTTTCCTTTTATACACGCCACAAAAGGGCTTTAGAACATATAACTGCACCGCTAAACGGCAAATAAGCCCTTATTTTTTTCCACTTATACACGACACAAAAGGCTTTAGAACGTACAAATGCACCGCTGAACAGCAAATAGGCACTTTTATTGTATACTTAAACACAACTCAAAAGGCTTTAGAACATATAACTTCACCGCTGAACCACAAATATATATTTCTTTTTTTTCCTCTCATACATAGAGATGTCGCGAACATAAAAATGTTCCGTTCGCGAACGGCGAACGTGATCTTCTGCAAATTTTCGCAAACCGGCGAACCGCCATAGACTTCAATAGACAGGCGAATTTTAAGACCCACAGGGACTCTTTCTGGCCACAATAGTGATGGAAAAGTTGTTTCAAGGGGACTAACACCTGGACTGTTGCATGCCAGAGGGGGATCCATGGCAAAACTCCCATGGAAAATTACCTACTTGACGCAGAGTCGGGTTTTAATCCATAAAGGGCATAAATCATCTAACATTCCTAAATTGTTTGGAATAACGTGCTTTATAACATCCAGTGTGTGTATACGATCAGGTATGATGTTGTAGTGATCAGGTAGTGTAAGGGTTATGCCCGCTTGACAGTGACAGATCAAACTCTGACAGACCAAACTCCCCATTTAACGCACCGCAAACAACTGCAAACATTCCATTTGCACAAGGTTCGATACCAAGCTAGCCATGTCCCGTTCCTTGTCCTCACTGATGTCATTGAAGGTATTTTCCTCTACCCAGCCACGTACAACACCAAGGGTCCACGAAAGGTGACAACAAGCCCACTGGGACGCCTGCTGTGGTTGGACTTCCACCTCCTCAAAGCCACCTTCCTCCTCTGACTCCTCTTCTTCAGACTCCTCTCACTGCGTTGCCGCAGGTCCAGCAATCGACAACGACAAGGCTGCTTCTGGTGGTGATGGTGACCACAATTCTTCCTCTTCATGCTCATCTACGGCCTGTCCAGCACTCTTCGCAGGGCACGCTCCAGAAAAAACGCATATGGAATGAAGTCGATGATGTTGCCTTGGGTTTGACTGACCAGGTTTGTCACCTCCGCAAAAGGATGCATGAGCCTTCAGCCATTGTGCATGAGCGTTCAGTAACGCGGCCAAAAAATACCCAGCTCCGCAGAGGCTGTCCTCTTTTATTTAAATTAAAAAAATCTGTACTTACCAGTTTAATCTCTGTTTTGTCCCCTATCAGGAGCCGGTGTATGAAATAGATTTTAGGAACAGGGAGATGGAAAAAGATGGTTGGTCGGTCCTCTTCCTTCCAATTTGGGGCACTGCGCGTGCGCCGTGCAATGTATTGTACCTCCCGATATGAGTGGTGTGTTAAGTAGTACTATTCCTATCAGTATAATCCCTGTTATGTCCCCTATCAGGGGACATGTATCGAATAGATTTTAGGAACCAGGAGATAGAAAAAGATGATTGGTTGGTCCTCTTACTTCCAATTTGGGGCACTGCGCGTGCGCCGCGCAATGTACTGTGCCACCAATAGAAATAGTGTGAACTACTATTCTTACAATTTTAATCTTTGTTAAGTTCCCTATCCGGGGACATGTATTGAATTGAATCCTTGCATGGGGAGATAGAGAAAAAAGCTTGCTCTGTCCGCTTCCTTCTAATTTTGGGCACTTGCAATGGAATTTGCCACCAACGCAACTAGTGTTAAGTAAGTACTATTTCTATCAGTTTAATCTCTGCTTTGTCCCTTATCAGGGCCAGGGCCGGTGTAGTGAATAGATATTTGAACCGGGAGATGGAAAAAGACCCATGCTGGGTCTGCTTCATTTGAATTATAGGTCACTGCGCGTGCGCCATTCAATGTACTGTGACGCCCTATATGAGTGGTGGGCAGTGGGCACAGTACAGTCTGTGGGCCTGACACTCACTGACAGGCAAGTGCAATTATATTAAAGGGTGAAAATTTTATGACTTTTTTATCTGCATGGTACTGTGCCACCCTAGATGAGTGGTGTGCACATAGTACAGTCTGTGGGCCTGCGGCCTCTCACACACGGGCAGACAACTGCAATATATATATATATATATATATATATATATATATATAAAAATAAAAGCAGACTGATGTACCATCCCTAAAAAGGGCTTTTTGGGGTGCTGTCAGGACGCCATCCTTACAGCAGATGGCCCCTTTCACACGAGCGAGATTTCAGCGCAGGTGCAATGCGTGATGTGAATGCATAGCATCCGCACTGAATTCTGACCCATTCATTTTAATGGGTCTGTGTACATGAGCATTTTTTTTCACGCATCACTTGTGCGTTGCGTGAAAATCGCAGCATGTTCTATATTCTGTGTTCTATATAAAGCCCAATAGAGGTGAATGGAGCTGGGTGAAAAACACTCATTGCATCCGCAAGCAGGTGCGGGTGCATTGCATTTTTCACTGATGGTTGCTAGGAGATGTTGTTTGTAAACCTTCAGTTTTTTTATCACGCGCGTGAAAAACACATCAAAACGCATTGCACCCGCGCGGAAAAAACTGAACAACTGAACGCAACCGCAGGCAAAACTGAATGTGTTTGCCTGTGAAATTGCACAGTTTTCAATGAACGCATCCGCAACGCATCCGGACCTAAGGCCCCATTCACACATCCGCAATTTTTGTCCGCATCCATTCCGCAATTCTGCGGAATGGATATGGACCCATTCATTGTGAATGGGGCCGGACGTGATGCGGAGGGCACACTATGTGCTTTCCGCTTCCGCATTTGCGGAGCTGCGGCCCCAAACTTCTGTGTTTTGGCCCCGAAACATCCGGCCGCGGCTCCGCAAAAGATAGAGTATGTCCTATTCTTGTATGCAGCCTGCATACAAGAATAGGCATCTCTCTGGGGAGTGCCGTCATGGTGTGTTGCGGATCCGCAATTTGTAGATCCGCAACACACTACGGACATGTGAATGGGGCCTAATCCGGACACGCTCGTGTGAAAGAGGCCGATGAGTCTTTGAGGACTGGAGTGGACGCAGAACACTGGCCTAGCTAATGCTTTCCCTATTATTTCAGCAGCAGCAGCACTGTCCCTGCTCTAACTAACACTGCAGCTTCAGAATGAATCTAAGATGGATGCTGTCCCTGCTTTTTGATAGGAGGTGGGAGGGTCTGGGAGGGAGGGTATGCTGACTGGCTGGAATGTGTCTGCTGACTTTGAGGTACAGCGTCAAAGTTTGCTCAATGATAAAGTATAGGGGGCGAATCGAACATCGCGTATGTTCGCCCGCCGCGGCAAACGCGAACATGCCATGGAACTGTTCGCTGGCGAATAGTTCGGGACATCTCTACTTATACACTCCACAAAGGGCTTTAGAACATATAACTGCACTGCTGAATGGCAAATATTTTTTTTACACCTATACACTCCACAAAAGGGCTTTAGAACATATAACTGCACCGCTAAACGGCAAATACGCCCTTATTTTTTTCCACTTGTACACGACACAAAAGGCTTTAGGACATATAACTGCACCGCTGAACAGCAAATAGGCCCTTTTCTTTTCCACTTATACCCGACTCAAAAGGCTTTAGAACATTTAACTGCACCACTGAAATGTCAAATACACCCTTAATTTTTTTCCACTTATACATGACACAAAAGGCTTTAGAACATATAACTGTACAGCTGAACAGCAAATAGGCCCTTATTTTTTCTACGTATACATGACACAAAAGGCTTTAGAACATATAACTGCACCGCTGAACAGCAAAATATATTTTTATTTTACCACTACTACACGACAAAAAGTGCTTTAGAACATATAACTGCACCGCTGAATGGCAAATAAAAAAAATAATTGTGCAACTAATACATGCCAAAAAGAGCTATACTTTTCGCACTTCACCACATAACGGCCAATAAGCCCATTTTTTCCACTAATACAAGCCAAAAAATGCTTAAGAACATATAACTGCACCACGCATGAAGTAGAAATATTTCCTTGTAATAAACCCTGTTAATGGCTGTATCAAACAGCACTTGCACCCCAATAACAAGAACGGTTTGCTGGAATTACAGAGCTGTATAATGGCAATTTGGATCCCCAGTCAGTGCAGCAAAGTGTAATAGGATTGTTCCTATTACCCAGGCTGTAACCTCCCCTACTAAACCATGTTCTACATAAATGCTGTGGAATGATTCCTCCGTATCCTTTCCCTACACCAATCTTTCCCTGAACTTATAGATCGTGTTTTTAGCACAATTAAGTCTTTCCTAGCACTGTCCCTAGTGCCTGCTGACGTCTCTCCCTGCACTAAGTACACTGGAAAATGGCAGAATCCAAGATTAGTGTTGAGCGAACAGTTCGAGAATAGTTCGGGTTCGTACCGAACTTTGGGGTGTTCGTGACACGGACCCAAACCCGAACATTTTCGTAAAAGTTCGGGTTCGGAGTTTGGCATGTTCTCTCGTCGCATTTTGAAAGTACTATATAGCAGAATAGTACAGGCTTAAAGCTGAAATCGCATTGCGATTACAACTTTGAGCTACCGATCACCATGGGAACGCCTCCTCCAGTAGAATGTACTGTCGGATGTTTGAATTACGTTGAAATCGCAATGCGATTCTTATATATTTGCTTAATCGCATTGCGATGTCAACTTCTCAAATCCGACAGTACATTCTAGCACTGTTCCCATGGTGATGTAGACGCTCCATTAGCACGGAATCCGGCTGAAGCAGAAATCGCAATGCGATTCTTAGAACTCAAATAAATCGCATCACACTACACGTTCTAATTGCATTCGATTTTAACTTTACTGTTTGGTTTTGTATTGCGATAATACAAAATTTGAATAATCGTGTGCGTGCTGTTCTAGCACGCAGTGCTATTCATATCCCACTCTTAAGTTCTAATCGCATTCGATGTTAACTTATGCATTATTATTTTTTTTGCCAGGTATCAGCAGTAAGTTAAAATAGAATGCGATGCCTGGCAAAAAAAAAGCATAAGTTAAAATCGAATGCGATTAGAACTTAAAAGTGGGATACGAATAGCACTAGTGTTGTTGAGCGCACATTTCGAGAATAGTTCCGGTCCGTACAGAATTTTGGGGTGTTCGTGACACGACCCGAACCCGAACATTTTCATAAAAATTCGGGTTCGGTTTTGTAGTTCGTCATTTTTTGTGGCGCATTTTGAAAGGCTGCAAAGCAGCCAATCAACATGCATCATACTACTTGCCCTAAGATGCCATCGCAGCCATGCCTACTATTGGCAAGGCTGTGATTGGCCAAGTGCAGCATGTGACTCAGCCTCTTTATAAGCTTGTGCGCACGTCGGGACGTGCTCACTCCCGATGTGAATAGAACAGGGATAGATGCAGCTGCTGTGAGGGCGAGATAGACAGGGAATAATCGAGGAAAAAAACCTGAGAAGAAGTGAAAGATCTACACCAGTGAATCAAAACAACTCAGCTGAGCTGTTCACTGAAAGTTTATTTTTTTTTACACTGGCCAGATCGATTTTTACCGGCACATGTAACTGGGCTGACCGGCGGCGGCCATTTTGGGACCTGTGGTGCGCCAGCTCAAGCTGCCACAGAGTCCAAAGAAAAGCTCCAAAGAATTGAAAAATCTACTCCTGTGACACAGAACAACAGCGATTCAGCTGCTCAGTCAAAGTCAATTTTTTTCTGGCTGGGCAGACCATTTTCTGGCACATGTTACTGGGCTGATAGGCGGCGGCCATTTTGGGACTTGTGGTGCGCCAGCAAAAGCTGCCACAGCGTCCATTAATCTCAT
The DNA here is from genome assembly GCA_033119425.1 of Bufotes viridis. Classification (NCBI taxonomy): domain Eukaryota; kingdom Metazoa; phylum Chordata; class Amphibia; order Anura; family Bufonidae; genus Bufotes; species Bufotes viridis. Next base: position 378,105,858 of record CM065592.1, on the reverse strand, counting down.
GTAATAGTCGATTTTTTCATAGATATACTACATCAGGGGTTTGGCTGTGCTTGTGTCACCCCTACTAACTGCCAATATATTTAATATATCAGTGGTGAAACTGAAAGTAACCCACTTGGATAGCAAATCCCATGAATGTGCTGTTCCAGCTAGGCTAGCCAGTGTCACTACAGCCAGGTCCAATACTGTCAGCCAGAAATTTTTATTTTTTTTTGCCAGAAATATAAATTAAAAATCTTTCCCTGTAACAAACATAATTCTGGTGTTAGACCAGAAGAAGCACTCCTTCAGTAAATAATACTGTAAAAAGTTTAGGCAATAATTCTCCCAGTGTGGGCAATTTATGTACCAAAACGAGCATTTTTAAAATTCCGGTGTTCTGAAATACCAGCAGTCCTCTTGTAATTAATACCAGAAAAAGGCATTATAGTGTCCAGTGTTGTCATTTTGGTTCAAAAAGGCCAATTTAATCAATCTGGTGTTGGTGACACCCGAAATAGTAGGCCGCACGTTGTTACTCCTTTGAAAAGGAAATAGTTCTCCCACTGTGGGAATTCATTTAACATAAGTAGCATTTAAAAATTCTGGTGTCCAATTTGCAGCAGTCTTCTTGTAATTAATACCAGAAAAAGGCATTATAGTGTCCAGTGTTGTCATTTTGGTTCAAAAAAGGCCAATTTAATCAATCTGGTGTTGGTCACACCCGAAATAGTAGGCCGCACGTTGTTACTCCTTTGAGAAGGAAATAGTTCTCCCACTGTGGGAATTCATTTAACATAAGTAGCATTTAAAAAATTCTGGTGTCCAATTTGCAGCAGTCTTCTTGTAATTTATAGCGTAAAAAGGAATTATATCTTCCAGTGTGGGAATTTTTGGGCTTAAAATAAATATATTTTATTGTGGTGCGAGTTGAATCGCAACAATGAGGAAACATTCTATTAAGGGACGGGGACGCGGTCGTGGTGGTGTCCGTGGAGCCTCTGTTGCTGGTAGAGGACGTGGACGTTCGCCCTCAGGTGAACAAAGTAGTGAACCAACTCCCTCAAGTAGCCGTCAGAATTTACAGCGATATTTGTTGGGGCCCAATGCCGTTATGAGGATGGTAAGGGCTGAGCATGTACAGGCAGTAGTTGATTGGGTGGCCGACAGTGCTTCCAGCACGTTCACCACATTGTCTTCCACCCAGTCTTCTGCGGAAAGCGCACAGGTGGCACCGGAAAACCAAGCCCATCAGTCTGTCACATCACCCCATGCATATCAGAGAAACTGTCTGAGCCTCAAGTTATGCAGCAGTCTCTTTTTCTGTTTGAAGACTCTGCTGGCAGGGGTTCCCAGGGGCGTCCACCTAGCCCTTCTCTAGCGGTGGAAGACATACCATGCACTGACGCACAACCACTTATGTATCCAGATGATAAGGACATGGGAATACCACCACAGCAGAGTCACCCAGTCTCTGATGATGATGAAACACAGGTGCCCACTGCCGCGTCTTATTGCATTGTGCAGACTGAACAGGAGGAGGTCAGGGAGGAAGACTGGGTGGAAGACGATGCAGAGGACGATGAGGTCTTAGACCCCACATGGACTGAAGGTCGTGCCGCTGACTTAAATAGTTCAGAGGAAGAGGCAGTGGTGAGACCTAGACAACAGCGAAGCCAAAGAGGGAGCAGGGGGCAAAAGCAGAACACCCGCCGTCCCGAGAGTTCGCCTGCTATTGGCCAGCGCCAACAGGGACCCAGCACCCCAAAGGCATCTTCAAGGAGTTCCCTGGCATGGCACTTCTGAGTACTAAAAGTTGAAATCGCAATGCGATTCTTATGTATTTAGCTTAATCGCATTGCGATTACAACTTTGAGCTACCGATCACCATGGGAACGCCTCCTCCAGTAGAATGTACTGTCGGATGTGAGAATTAAGTTGAAATCGCAATGCGATTCTTATATATCTGCTTAATCGCATTGCCGTTTCAACTTAGCATTGCTAAATAATTCCATCCATATTCGTTAACTTACTGACTCAGTAAGTTAACGATATGGATGGAATTATTTAGCAATGCTAAGTTGAAATCGCAATGCGATTAAGCAAATATATAAGAATCGCATTGCGATTTCAACTTAATTCTCAGATCCTACAGTACATTCTACTGGAGGAGGCGTTTCCATGGTGATCGTTAGCTCAAAGTTGTAATCGCAATGCGTTTATTGCGGTATATTATCCCTCTGGGTGTCTTTTACAGCCTTTTTAGTGCCCAAAAGTTCGGGTCCCCATTGACTTCTATGGGGTTCGGGTTCGGGATGAAGTTCGGATCGAGTTCGTTTTCCCGGAAGTTCAGCCGAACTCGCCGAACCCGAACTTCCAGGTGTTCGCTCAACTCTATCCAAGATGACTGAGGCTATTTATAGGGCTGCGACATCACAGGTCTGGCTGGCTGCTGATTGGCTGCATGCATGGCATTTTGGGTTATCCCGCATTCCCAGAGTTCCTTGCTTAATGTTCTCACAGGTGCAGCAGCCATTTTAGGAAAATATGTGATTCGCTACCACGAAGCGTGAGGAAATTCGGATTCGGTGCGAATCGAATAATTACTGAAATTCGGATAGAATTCCACTTCGTCAACTTCGATTCGCTCATCTCTAATTATTATCAGTGCTCTTAAAAATCTTTTATTTGCAACACCTATATGGTGTTTTTCTGGTTTTCAATGGAAAACTATTTCAAATTGACAATAATGTTCAGCATGTCACAACATATATTAACTTTACAATATGTGTTTACAATAAGTGGAAGATAAGCCGTTCCAGCTTTATTATTAGAAAGACGCGGGTTTGTGTTTGGAATCATTTTAATCACATCAGGGCACATAGTCCCTCTTAAATAAAAGATGCATTTCTATGTAAAGATGAATAAAAAATACATGTTGCCAAAGTTGATATGAAGCAATTAGCAAAGAATGGCAGACTATCGAATGTTGTCTGTCACTGAATGAATAGAAAATGATTATCGAAAGACGGCAGGAGCTGAAATCATTTTACAAGTGACGGAAACTGCAAGTATTGACAACAACTTCCATTCTTGCCTAACAAATCAATACACAAGGAACAATGTCAAAAATCACAGCACAACTGTATTTGGCATGGATCCTATGAAATAGATAGAAATGCAAATAATAAGCCATGCATACTTAAAGGGGTTATACGGGAAATCATAATGATGACCTATCTACCATATTACAGTAGAGTTGAGCGAACACCTGGATGTTCGGGTTCAAGAAGTTCTGACGAACTTTCCGAAAATGTTCGGGATCCAAACTCGACCCGAACTTCACTCCGAACCCGAACCCCATTGAAGTCAATGGGGACCCGAACTTTTGGGCACTAAAAAGGCTGTAAAATAGCCCAGGAAAGGGCTAGAGGGCTGCAAAAGGCAGCAAAATGTAGGTAAATCCCCTGCAAACAAATGTGGATAGGGAAATGACTTGAAATAAAATAAAATAAATAAAAATTAACCAATATTAATTGGAGGAGGAGGTAGAATAGGAGGTTGGGGTGGCATGAGGTGGGAATGCTATGGGAGTTGAAGTTCTCATCACAGCCAAAAAGGATTCATGTCTGCCTGCAGTGCCACAGGCCTCATTCACAAACTCAGGGCCATGGCACCCACAAAGAGGAGAGCGGTCCCGTAACAGCAACACAGGCCTCAGGTCAACCTGCAATGGAACAGGCCATTATCATTTATGTAGGCCCCTGACACCCAAACAGAGGAGAGGTCATTTGACAGTAAAAAGAGTTTAATGTCTCTCACCCAGACAGCAAGCAATTAAACAAAATATAGGCCACTGACACCCAGACAATGGGACGGTCATTAGACAGTAAAAAGAGTTTAATATCTCCCACCAAGACAACGAATGATTCAACTACATATAGGCCCCTGACACCCAGACAATGGGACGGTCATTAGACAGTAAAAAGAGTTAAATGTCTGCCACCAAGACAGCAAGCAAGTACGTGAAAGTTAGGCCCCTGACACCCTGACAGAGGAGAGAGGTCCCATAGCAGCAAAAGAGGCATCATGTTACCCACCAACACAGAAGGTCACTTTTAGTTATTTAGGCCCCAGCACCCAGACAGAGGAGAGAGGTCCCAAAGCAGAGAATCAGGCTTCATGTCACCCACCAATGGAGAAGGCCACTTTCAGATATTTAGGCCCCTGGCACCCAGACGGAGGAGAGGTTCATTCAACTTTGGGTTGCCCTGCAAGATAATGGTAAAATTAAAAAAAGAGGATTCAATAAAGAAGTGCCCTGGAGTACAAGAATATATGGTTAGGGGAGGTAGTTATAAATGTCTATTCTGCACAAGTCATGGACAGGCCCTGTGGGATCCATGCCTGGTTCATTTTTATGAACTTCAGCTTGTCCACGTTGGCTGTGGACAGGTGGCTGCGTTTGTCAGTAATGACGCCCCCTGCCGTGCTGAATACACATTCAGACAAAACTCTGGCCGCCGGGCAGGCCAGCACCTCCAAGGCATAAACGGCTAGCTCTGGCCACGTGGACAATTTGGAGACCCAGAAGTTGAATGGGGCCGAACCATCAGTCAGTACGTGGAGGGGTGTGCACACATACTGTTCCACCATGTTAGTGAAATGCTGCCTCCTGATAACACATTCCGTATCTGATGGTGGTGCAGTTAGCTGTGGCGTTGTTACAGAACTTTTCCACATCTCTGCCATGCTATCCCTGCCCTCAGAGGATCTGGCCGTGACACGGCTGCGTTGGCGACCTCTCACTCCTCCTCGGCCTTCGCCTTGGGCTTCCACTTGTTACCCTGTGACATTTGGGAATGCTCTCAGTAACGCCTCTACTCGCTCATCTTCCTATCACGCTCCAGAGCAGGGAGTAAGGTGGGCACTTTGAACTTTGTACCGGGGATCCAGCAGGGTGGCAACCCAGTAGTCCGCACATGTTAAAATGTGGGCAACTCTGCTGTCGTTGTGCAGGCACTGCAGCATGTAGTCGCTCATGCGTGCCAGGCTGCCCAGAGGTGTGGGAGGCATATCGTCATCGTCCTCCGTTTCCCCCCAGCCACACACCAGTAATGGGCCCGAGCTGCCTTGGGTGCCACCCCGCTGTGAACATGCTTCATCCTCATCCTCCTCCACCTACTCCTCATCCTCCTCGTCCTCCAGTAGTGGGCCCTGGCTGGCCACATTTGTACCTGGCCTCTGCTGTTGCGAAAAAACCCTCCCTCTAAGCCACTTCTAAGAGACTGGCCTGAAAGTGCTAAAAATGACCCCTCATCCTCCTCCTCCTGGGCCACCTCCTCTTCCATCATTGCCCTAAGTGTTTTCTCAAGGAGACATAGAAGTGGTATTGTTACGCTGATAACGGCGTCATCGCCACTGGCCATGTTGGTGGAGTACTCGAAACAGAGCAACAGGGCACACAGGTCTCGCATGGAGGCCCAGTCATTGGTGGTGAAGTGGTGCTGTTCCACAGTGCGACTGACCCATGTGTGCTGCAGCTGAAACTCCACTTTGGCCTGCTGCTGCTCGCACAGTCTCTCCAGCATGTGCAAGGTGGAGTTCCACCTAGTGGGCACGTTGCATATGAGGCGGTGAGCGGGAAGGCCGAAGTTACGCTGTAAAGCAGACAGTCGAGCAGCGGCAGGATGTGAAAGCCGGAAGCGCGCATAGATGGCACGCACTTTATGCAGCAGCTCTGACATGTCGGGGTAGTTGTGAATGAACTTCTGCACCACCAAATTCAGCACATGCGCCAGGCAAAGGATGTGCGTCAAACCGGCTAGTCCCAGAGCTGCAACAAGATTTTGCCGATATTCGCACACCACCAGGCCGGGCTTCAGGCCCACCGGCAGCAACCACTCGTCGGTCTGTTGTTCAATACCCCACCACAACTCTTGCGCGGTGTGGGGCCTGTCCCCCAAACATATGAGTTTCAGAACGGCCTGATGATGTTTACCCCAGGCTGTGCCGAAGTTGGTGGTGAAGGTGTGTGGCTGACTAGATGAGCAGGTGGAAGAAGAAGAGGAGAAAGCCGAGTAGGAGGCTACAGGAGGCAAATAATGATGCCCTGTGAATAGTGTTGAGCGAACAGTTCGAGCATCGTTCGGGTTCGTACCGAATTTTGGGGTGTCCGGGACCCGGACCCGAACCCGGACATTTTCAAAAAAGTTCGGGTTCGGGTTCGTCGTTCGGCATGTATTTTGGCGCATTTTGAAAGGCTGCAAAGCAGCCAATCAACATGCATCATACTACTTGCCCTAAGATGCCATCGCAGCCATGCCTACTATTGGCAAGGCTGTGATTGGCCAAGTGCAGCATGTGACTCAGCCTCTTTATAAGCTTGTGCGCACGTCGGGACGTGCTCACTCCCGATGTGAATAGAACAGGGATAGACGCAGCTGATGCTAGGGCGAGAATAGGCAGGGATAATTGAATAACTGGAAGCAAATTTCTCTCCTCCACCTGTGATTCATCTGAACAACTGCAGCTGAGCTGCTTTATTGATAGGGATTGGCTATTTTTAGAGTGGCCAGAGTGATTTTTCCATCCACATGTACCTGGGCTGACCGCCGGCCGCCATTTTGCGACTTGTAGTGCTGCAGCAGAAGCTGCCACAGTGTGCATTCCAAAGCTCCAAACAAGTCAGACATCTACACCTGGGATTCAGACCAATAGCGATTTAGCAGCACAGTCCAAGGCTATTTTTTTAAAGGTTGTGCAGACCATTTTGTGGCACATGTTACTGGGCTGATAGGCGGCGGCCATCTTGGGACTAGTGCTGCAGCACAATCTCTCCCAACGTCCATTAATCACTTGTAATAGTGGTCTGTGCCATAGAAATCCTACATCAGGGACTTGGGTGTGCTTGTGTCACCCCTACTAATACCAGTCCATCTGTAATCCATACAGTGAAAAGCCATAAAGTATTCCAGTGAGGGAATTTTATTTTATTTAAAAAGGCCAAGTTAGTTTATCTGGCGTTCAATATACTAGATACAGATTAGGCCTGCGTTTCATACATCTGGAATTAGCAAATTAATGTGCTGGGGTTGGGAAAACATATATGTACCCATACTAGAATCTGTCAAAGAAAGCGGTACTCACATATAACAGTCATTCCATCTGTAATCCATACAGTCAAAAGACTGAAAGTATTCCAGTGAGGGAATTTTTTTATTTAAAAAGGCCAAGTTAGTTTATCTGGCGTTCAATATACTAGATACAGTTAGGCCTGCGTTTCATACATCTGGAATTAGCAAATTAATGTGCTGGGGTTGGGAAAACATATATGTACCCATACTAGAATCTGTCAAAGAAAGCGGTACTCACATATAACAGTCATTCCATCTGTAATCCATACAGTCAAAAGACTGAAAGTATTCCAGTGAGGAATTTTTTATTTAAAAAGGCCAAGTTAGTTTATCTGGCGTTCAATATACTAGATACAGTTAGGCCTGCGTTTCATACATCTGGAATTAGCAAATTAATGTGCTGGGGTTGGGAAAACATATATGTACCCATACTAGAATCTGTCAAAGAAAGCGGTACTCACATATAACAGTCATTCCATCTGTAATCCATACAGTCAAAAGACTGAAAGTATTCCAGTGAGGAATTATTTTTATTTAAAAAGGCCAAGTTAGTTTATCTGGCGTTCAATATACTAGATACAGTTAGGCCTGCGTTTCATACATCTGGAATTAGCAAACTAATGTGCTGGGGTTGGGAAAACATATATGTACCCATACTAGAATCTGTCAAAGAAAGCGGTACTCACATATAACAGTCATTCCATCTGTAATCCATACAGTCAAAAGACTGAAAGTATTCCAGTGAGGAATTTTTTATTTAAAAAGGCCAAGTTAGTTTATCTGGCGTTCAATATACTAGATACAGTTAGGCCTGCGTTTCATACATCTGGAATTAGCAAACTAATGTGCTGGGGTTGGGAAAACATATATGTACCCATACTAGAATCTGTCAAAGAAAGCGGTACTCACATATAACAGTCATTCCATCTGTAATCCATACAGTCAAAAGACTGAAAGTATTCCAGTGAGGGAATTTTTTTATTTAAAAAAGGCCAAGTTAGTTTATCTGGCGTTCAATATACTAGATACAGTTAGGCCTGCGTTTCATACATCTGGAATTAGCAAATTAATGTGCTGGGGTTGGGAAAACATATATGTACCCATACTAGAATCTGTCAAAGAAAGCGGTACTCACATATAACAGTCATTCCATCTGTAATCCATACAGTCAAAAGACTGAAAGTATTCCAGTGAGGGGATTTTGCTTATAAAAAATAATATATTTCATTGTGGTGCGAGTTGAATCGCAACAATGAAGAAAAATACTATTAAGGGACGAGGGCGCGGTCGTGGTGGTGTCCGTGGAGCCTCTGTTGCTGGTAGAGGACGTGGCCGTTCGGCCCCAGGCGCACACAGTAGGGAACGAACTCCCTCAACTAGCCGGCAGAATGTACCGCAATATCTCGTGGGGCCCAATGCCGCTCTTAGGATGGTAAGGCCTGAGCAGGTACAGGCATTAATCGATTGGGTGGCCGACAGTGCTTCCAGCACGTTCACCACATGGTCTTCCACCCAGTCTTCTGCGGAAAGCGCACAGGTGGCACCTGAAAACCAAGCCCATCAGTCTGTCACATCACCCCCAAGCATATCAGGGAAACGGTCTGAGCCACAAGTTATGCAGCAGTCTCTTCTTCTGTTTGAAGACTCTGCTTCCAGGGTTTCCCAGGGCGTCCACCTAGCCCTTCCCCAGTGGAGGAAGACATACCATGCACTGACGCACAACCACTTATGTCTCCAGATGAAGAGGACATGGGAATACCACCACAGCAGAGTCACCGACTCTCTGATGATGACGAAACACAGGTGCCCACTGCCGCGTCTTTTGCAGTGTGCAGACTGAACAGGAGGAGAGTCAGGGAGGAGACTGGGTGGAAGACGATGCAGAGGACGATGAGGTCTTAGACCCCACATGGACTGAAGGTCGTGGCGATGACTTTCACAGTTCAGAGGAAGAGGTAGTGGTGAGACCGAGACAACAGCGAAGCCAAAGAGGAGCAGGGGCCAAAGCAGGCGAGCCACCGCCCCAGAGTTTGCCTGCTACTGGACATCGCCAACAGGGACCCAGCCCCACAAAGGCAGCTTCAAAGAGTTCCCTGGCATGGCACTTCTTTAAACAATGTCCTACCGACAAGACCCGAGTGACTTGCACGCTCTGCCATCAGAGCCTGAGGCGAGGCATTAACGTTCTGAACCTCAGCACAACCTGCATGACCAGGCATCTACATGCAAAGCATGAACTGCAGTGGGGTACACACCTTAAAAACCAGGCACTCGCTGAGGCTCCCCTGCTCCCTCTACCGCTGCTGCCTCGGCTTCCGCCTCGAGAGGAATGTTGCCACCTGCCGAGCAGCAAACAGAGGATGTGCCACCGACACCACCACCACCGCCACCGTCAACTAGCGTCTCCACTATATCACACAGCAGCGTTCAGCTCTCAATATCTCAAACCTTAGAGAGGAGGCGCAAATTCCCCGAGTCACCCTCGAGGCCCTTGGCCTGAACGCCAGCATTTCTAAACTGCTGGCCTTTGAAATGCTGTCATTCCGGCTGGTGGACACAGACAGCTTCAAACAGCTGATGGCCATGGCTGTCCCGCAGTATGTGGTTCCCAGCCGCCACTACTTCTCCAAGACAGCCGTGCCTTCCCTGCACATGCAAGTGTCCGATAAAATCAAGTGTGCACTGCGCAGCGCCATTTGTGGCAAGGTCCACCTAACCACAGATCGTGGACCAGTAAGCACGGCCAGGGACGCTATATCTCACTAACTGCACACTGGATGAATGTAGTGGCGGCTGGGCCCCGGCGGACAGTTCCTTGGCGCACGTCCTTCCGCCCCCTAGGATCGCAGGGCATCATTCTCTGCCTCCTGTAGCCTCCTCCTCCTACTCGGCTTCCTCCTCCACTGCTTCCACCAGCTCATCCGGTCAGCCACACACCTTCACCACCAACTTCAGCACAGCCCGGGGTAGCGTCAGCAGGCCATTCTGAAACTCATATGTTTGGGGACAGGCCCCACAGCGCAAAGGAGTTGTGGCGGGGTATTGAACAACAGACCGGCGAGTGGTTTCTGCCGGTGGGCCTCAAGCCAGGCCTGGTGGTATGCGATAATGGGCGAAATCTCGTGGCAGCTCTGGGACTAGCGGTTTGGCGCACATCCCTTGCCTGGCGCATGTGCTGAACTTGGTGGTGCAGAGGTTCATTCACCACTACCCCAACATGTCAGAGCTGCTGCATAAAGTGCGGGCCGTCTGTGCGCGCTTCCGCCGTTCACATCCTGCCGCTGCTCGCCTGTCTGCGCTACAGCGGAACTTCGGCCTTCCCGCTCACCGCCTCATATGCGGCGTGCCCACCCGGTGGAACTCCACCTTGCACATGCTGGAGAGACTGTGCGAGCAGCAGCAGGCCATAGTGGGTTTCAGCTGCAGCACGCTCGCGTCAGTCGTACTGCCGAACAGCACCACTTCACCACCAATGATTGGGCCTCCATGCGAGACCTGTGTGCCCTGCTGCGCTGTTTCGAGTACTCCACCAACATGGCCAGTGGCGATGACACTGTTATCAGCGTTACAATACCACTTCTATGTCTCCTTGAGAAAACACTTAGGGCAATGATGTTAGAGGAGGTGGCCCAGGTGGAGGAGGAGGAGGAGGATGAGGGCTCGTTTCTAACACTTTCGGGCCAGTCTGTTCGAATTGGCTCAGAGGGAGGTTTGTTTAAACAGCAGAGGACAGGTTCTACAAGTCGCCAGCCAAGGCACTGTACTGGAGGACGAGGAGGATGAGGAGGAGGAGGGACGAGGATGGCGCAAGTTCACAGCGGGGTGGCAGCCCAGGCCCATCACTGGTGCGTGGCTGGGGGATACGGTGGACGATGACGATACGCCTCCCACAGAGGACAGCTTGTCCTTACCCATGGGTAGCCTGGCCCACATGAGCGAATATATGCTCCAATGCCTGCGCAACGACAGCAGAGTTGCCCACGTTTTAACGTGTGCAGACTACTGGGTGGCCACCCTGCTGGATCCCCGGTATAAAGACAATGTGCCCACTTTAATTCCTGAACTGGAGCGCGACCGTAAGATCGCGCGAGTACAAGCACTGCGCTGATAGAGGCGCTCTTGAGAGCATTCCCACATGTCACAGGGGAACAGGTGGAAGGTGAAGGCAGAGGAGTGGCAAGAGGTCGCCAACGCTAGCTGTGTCACGGCCAGCTCATCTGAGGGCAGGGTTAGCATGGCAGAAATGTGGAAAAGTTTTGTCTCCACGCCACAGCTATCTGCACCGACACCTGATAAGGAACGTGTTAGCAGGAGGCAGCATTTCACTAACATGGTTGAACAGTATGTCTGCACACCCCTCCACATCCTGACGGATGGTTCGGCCCCATTCAACTACTGGGTTTCGAAATTGTCCACGTGGCCAGAGTTAGCATGTTATGCCTTGGAGGTGCTTTCCTGCCCGGCGGCCAGCGTTTTATCTGAACAGCGTATTCAGCACGGCAGGGGCGTCAGTACTGACAAGCGCAGCCGCCTGTCCACAGCCAACGTGGACAAGCTGACCTTCATAAAGATGAACCAGGCATGGATCCCACAGGACCTGTCCCTCCCTTGTGCAGAGTAGTCCTTATTAACTGCCTAAAACATGTCTTGTTGTGCTACGGGCCACTTCTTTATTTGATACAAATTTTATGAAACCCACAGTTGAATGAAACTCTTCTCTGTCTGGTCGCGGGGCCTAACCAGATGAAAGTGGCCGGTTAAACTAACGGGTGACATGAAGCCATAACCTCTGCCATGCTACCTCTGTCTTCTGTCTGGGTGCTGAGGCCTAAGTCAAATAAAGCGGTCTTCTGCTGTGCTGGGGATATGAAGCTAATCTCTGACCTCTCTCCTCTGTCTGGGTCCAAAGGCCTAAATCACTGAAAGAGGCCTTCTCCTGTGGTGTGTGATATGATGCCAGAATATGTGCTGTGGGGCCTCTCTCCTCTTCCTGGGTGCAGGGGTCAAATAAACTAAATTGTGGCCTACTCCTGTGGTGGTTGATATGATGCCTGATTCTCTGATGTGGAACCTCTCTCCTCTGTTTGGGTGAAGGGGTCAAAGTAACTAAATGGTGGCTTCTCCTGTGGTGGCTGATATGATGCCAGAATATGTGCTGTGGTGCCTCTCTCCTCTGTCCTGGGTCCAAGGGCCTAAAGTCACTGAATGATGGCCTTCTCCTGTGGTGTGTGATATGATGCCTGAATATGTGCTGTGGTGCCTCTCTCCTCTTCCTGGGTGCGGGGTCAAAGTAACTCAATGGTGGCTTCTCCTGTGGTGGCTGATATGATGCCAGAATATGTGCTGTGGGGCCTCTCTCCTCTTCCTGGGTGCAGGGGTCAAAGTAACTAAATGGTGGCTTCTCCTGTGGTGGTTGATATGATGCCTGATTCTCTGCTGTGAAACCTCCTCCTCCATCTGGGTGTAGGGTCAAAGTCTTTCAAAGTCGCCTTCTCCTGTGCTGATTGATATGAAGCTGATGGTTGTGCCATCTGACATGGTTGCCGGGGTCCCATTAAATTGGGGCCTACTCCTGTGGTGGGTGATCTAAATGCCTGATTCTCTGCTTTGAAACCTCTCTCCTCCGTCCGGGTGTAGGGGTCAAAGTCTGTCAAAGTCGCCTTCTCCTGTGCTGATTGATATAAAGCTTATGCTTGTGCCATCTGACATGGTTGCCGGGGTCTGATTCAATGGTGGCCTACTCCTGTGGTGGGTGATCTAAATGCCTGATTCTCTGCTGTGTAACCTCTCTCCTCCGTCTGGGTGTAGGGGTCAAAGTAACTAAATGGTGGCCTACTCCTGTGGTGGGTGATATGATGCCAGAATATGTGCTGTGGGCCTCTCTCCTCTTCCTGGGTGCAGGGTCAAAGTAACTCAATGGTGGCTTCTCCTGTGGTGGCTGATATGATGCCAGAATATGTGCTGTGGTGCCTCTCTCCTCTGTCTGGGTCCAAAGGCCTAAATCACTGAAAGAGGCCTTCTCCTGTGGTGTGTGATATGATGCCTGAATATGTGCTGTGGTGCCTCTCTCCTCTTCCTGGGTGCGGGGTCAAAGTAACTCAATGGTGGCTTCTCCTGTGGTGGCTGATATGATGCCAGAATATGTGCTGTGGGGCCTCTCTCCTCTTCCTGGGTGCAGGGGTCAAAGTAACTAAATGGTGGCTTCTCCTGTGGTGGTTGATATGATGCCTGATTCTCTGCTGTGAAACCTCTCTCCTCCATCTGGGTGTAGGGGTCAAAGTCTTTCAAAGTCGCCTTCTCCTGTGCTGATTGATATGAAGCTGATGGTTGTGCCATCTGACATGGTTGCCGGGTCCCATTAAATTGGGGCCTACTCCTGTGGTGGGTGATCTAAATGCCTGATTCTCTGCTTTGAAACCTCTCTCTCCGTCCGGGTGTAGGGGTCAAAGTCTGTCAAAGTCGCCTTCTCCTGTGCTGATTGATATAAAGCTTATGCTTGTGCCATCTGGACATGGTTGCCGGGGTCTGATTCAATGGTGGCCTACTCCTGTGGTGGGTGATCTAAATGCCTGATTCTCTGCTGTGTAACCTCTCTCCTCCGTCTGGGTGTAGGGGTCAAAGTAACTAAATGGTGGCCTACTCCTGTGGTGGGTGATATGATGCCAGAATATGTGCTGTGGGGCCTCTCTCCTCTTCCTGGGTGCAGGGGTCAAAGTAACTCAATGGTGGCTTCTCCTGTGGTGGCTGATATGATGCCAGAATATGTGCTGTGGTGCCTCTCTCCTCTGTCTGGGTCCAAAGGCCTAAATCACTGAAAGAGGCCTTCTCCTGTGGTGTGTGATATGATGCCTGAATATGTGCTGTGGTGCCTCTCTCTCTTCCTGGGTGCGGGGTCAAAGTAACTCAATGGTGGCTTCTCCTGTGGTGGCTGATATGATGCCAGAATATGTGCTGTGGGGCCTCTCTCCTCTTCCTGGGTGCAGGGGTCAAAGTAACTAAATGGTGGCTTCTCCTGTGGTGGTTGATATGATGCCTGATTCTCTGCTGTGAAACCTCTCTCCTCCATCTGGGTGTAGGGGTCAAAGTCTTTCAAAGTCGCCTTCTCCTGTGCTGATTGATATGAAGCTGATGGTTGTGCCATCTGACATGGTTGCCGGGGTCCCATTAAATTGGGGCCTACTCCTGTGGTGGGTGATCTAAATGCCTGATTCTCTGCTTTGAAACCTCTCTCCTCCGTCCGGGTGTAGGGGTCAAAGTCTGTCAAAGTCGCCTTCTCCTGTGCTGATTGATATAAAGCTTATGCTTGTGCCATCTGACATGGTTGCCGGGGTCTGATTCAATGGTGGCCTACTCCTGTGGTGGGTGATCTAAATGCCTGATTCTCTGCTGTGTAACCTCTCTCCTCCGTCTGGGTGTAGGGGTCAAAGTAACTAAATGGTGGCCTACTCCTGTGGTGGGTGATATGATGCCAGAATATGTGCTGTGGGGCCTCTCTCCTCTTCCTGGGTGCAGGGGTCAAAGTAACTCAATGGTGGCTTCTCCTGTGGTGGCTGATATGATGCCAGAATATGTGCTGTGGTGCCTCTCTCCTCTGTCTGGGTCCAAAGGCCTAAATCACTGAAAGAGGCCTTCTCCTGTGGTGTGTGATATGATGCCTGAATATGTGCTGTGGTGCCTCTCTCCTCTTCCTGGGTGCGGGGTCAAAGTAACTCAATGGTGGCTTCTCCTGTGGTGGCTGATATGATGCCAGAATATGTGCTGTGGGGCCTCTCTCCTCTTCCTGGGTGCAGGGGTCAAAGTAACTCAATGGTGGCTTCTCCTGTGGTGGCTGAGTATGATGCCAGAATATGTGCTGTGGGGCCTCTCTCCTCTTCCTGGGTGCAGGGGTCAAAGTAACTCAATGGTGGCTTCTCCTGTGGTGGCTGATATGATGCCAGAATATGTGCTGTGGGGCCTCTCTCCTCTTCCTGGGTGCAGGGGTCAAAGTAACTAAATGGTGGCTTCTCCTGTGGTGGTTGATATGATGCCTGATTCTCTGCTGTGAAACCTCTCTCCTCCATCTGGGTGTAGGGGTCAAAGTCTTTCAAAGTCGCCTTCTCCTGTGCTGATTGATATAAAGCTGATGGTTGTGCCATCTGACATGGTTGCCAGGGTCTGATTCAATGGGGGCCTACTCCTGTGGTGGGTGATCTAAATGCCTGATTCTCTGCTGTGTAACCTCTCTCCTCCGTCTGGGTGTAGGGGTCAAAGTAACTAAATGGTGGCCTACTCCTGTGGTGGGTGATATGATGCCTGGTTCTCTGCTGTGGGACCTCTCTCCTTTGTCTGGGTGCTGTGGTCAAAATAATAGTAAGTGACCTTCTCCATTGGTGGGTGACTTGAAGCCTGATTCTGTGCTATGGGACCTCACTCCAATTAATATTGTTTAATTTTTATTTATTTTATGTTAACTCATCATTTCCCTATCTACATTTGTTTGCAGGGGATTTAACTACATTTTGCTGCCTTTTGCAGCCCTCTAGCCCTTTCCGGGTGTGTTTTACAGCCTTTTTAGTGCCCAAAAGTTCGGGTCCCCATTGACTTCTATGGGGTTCGGGTTCGGGATGAAGTTCGGGTCGAGTTCGGATCCCGAACCCTAACATTTTTCGAAAGTTCGGCCGAACTCGTCGAACCCGAACATCCGGGTGTTCGCTCAACTCTACCTGTGAACTCTCCGCCTGGGGACCAGCCGCCACTACATTTACCTAGTGTGCAGTTAGGGAGATATAGCGTCCCTGGCCGTGCTTACTGGTCCACGTATCTGTGGTTAGGTGGACCTTGCCACAGATGGCATTGCACAGTGCACACTTGATTTTATCGGATACTTGGTTGTACAGGGAAGGCACGGCTCTCTTGGAGAAGTAGTGGCAGCTGGGAACAACATACTGTGGGACAGCCATGGACATCAGTTGTTTGAAGCTGTCTGTGTCCACCAGCCTGAATGACAGCATTTCAAAGGCCAGTAGTTTAGAAATGCTGGCATTCAGGCCCAGGGCTCGAGGGTGGCTAGGTGGGAATTTACGCTTTCTCTCCAATGTTTGTGAGATGAAGAGCTGAACACTGCCGAGTGACATGGTGGAGATGCTTGGTGACGGAGGTGGTGGTGTTGGTGGCACATCCTCTGTTTGGTGGGCAGCAGGTGCCAACATTCCTCCCGAGGCGGAGGAAGAGGCCGAGGCAGCAGCAGAAGAGGGAGCAGGGGGGGCCTTAGTGAGTTCCTTGTTTTTAAGGTGTTTTCTCCACTGCAGTTCATGCTTTGCATGTAGATGCCTGGTCATGCAGATTGTGCTAAGGTTCAGAACGTTAATGCCTCACTTCAGGCTCTAATGGCACAGCGTGCAAACCACTCGGGTCTTGTCGTCAGCACATTGTTTGAAAAAGTGCCATGCCAGGGAACTCCTTAAAGCTGCCTTCTGGTTGCTCGGTCCCTGGTGGCGGTGGCCAGTAGCAGGCGAACTCTCTTGGCGGCGACTGTTCTGCTTTAGCCCCCTGCTCCCTCTTTTGCTACGCTGTTGGCTCGGTCTCACCACTGCCTCTTCCTCTGAACTATGAAAGTCAGTGGAACGACCTTCATTCCATGTGGGGTCTAGGACCTCATCGTCCCCTGCATTGTCTTCCACACAGTCTTCCTTCCTGACCTACTGTTCGGTCTGCACATTAAAAAAAGACGCAGCAGTTGGAACCTGTGTTTCGTCATCATCAGAGACGTGCAGACTCCGTTGAGGTGGTATTCCCATGTCCTCATCATCAGGAAACATAAGTGGTTGTGCGTCAGTGCATTCTATGTCTTCCACCACTGGGGAAGGGCTAGGTGGATTCCCTTGGGAAACCCTGCCAGCAGAGTCTTCAAACAGCATAAGAGACTGCTGCATAACTTGAGGCTCAGACAGTTTCCCTGATATGCATGGGGGTGATGTGACAGACTGATGGGATTGGTTTTCAGGGGCCACCTGTGCGCTTTCTGCGGAAGACTGGGTGGGAGATAATGTTGTGAACATGCTGGATCCACTGTCGGCCACCCAATTGACTAGCGCCTGTACTTGCTCAGGCCTTACCATCCTTAGATCAGCATTGGGCCCCACCAAATATCGCTGTCAATTCTGGCAGGTACTGGAACCTGAGGTAGTTGGTTCACTAGGTCGTGTGGCGGTGGCAGAACGGCCACGTCCTCTCCCAGCACCAGAGGGTCCACTAACAACACCACGACCATGTCCGCATCCGCGTCCCTTACTAGATGTTTTCCTCATTGTTACCGTTCACCACAATAAGAAAATAATTATTTGGCCCAATGTATTGAATTCAAATTCGGGCCTTTATTTTACAGACTCCTAACACTATTTGGCTATCTATTTATGTACCGTATTACACTAATCCAGGCACTGCAGTACCCACAGATTTAGGGGAATATCAATTGTAGGCCCAGTATTTAGGCCCTGGCTGAAAGATATCCTTTTACGGACAGAATTACAGTTGGAGATGCACAGAAGCATGTGAAAAAATATATAGGATTATGCTTTGGATACTTTTATTTTAACACTTTGTGTAGTATTCCCTTTAACGGAAAGAAATACACTTGGAGATGCACGCTGAGTGTAATATACTCTTTAACGGACAGATTTACACTTGGCCCGCAACAGCTGGAACACCAGATTTTGGGTATTGCTATTTTTGCAATTGAATTTCACCCCAGAAAAGAATATATCTTTTGACAGACACTATGAAACTTGTCCAGTCACAGCTGGAACACCAGATTTACGGTATTGCTATTTTGGTAATTGAATTCCAACCCAGAACAAAAGCTATACTTTTACGGACACTATGAAACTTGTCCAGTCACAGCTGGAACACCAGATTTACGGTATTTCTAATTTTGCAACTGAATTTCACCCCAGAAAAAAAGCTATCCTTTGACGGACACTATGAAACTTGTCCTGCCACAGCAGAAACCACTGATTTAGGTTATTGCTATTTTGGAAATTAAATTTCACCCCAGAAAAAAAAATATATTCTTTGCTAGACAGTATTACACTTGGCTAGCCACAGCTGGAACACCATATTTAGGGGATTGCTATTTTTTCAAATGAATTTCGCCTCTCAATAAAATATAGAAAATTCTATCCTGAGTTTCTAGGGGTGACAATAAGCACAGCCAAGCCCCTGATGTAGGATATAGCAAAAAAAATAACCCTACTATTGATGGATTAATGGACTTGGTGGTAGCTTGTGCTGGTGCACCACAAGAAAATCACAATCACCCCAGATAAAAGTGACAGAAAAATGATCCGCCTGGGCCGCCTGAAAACATTGAGCAATTAACTAGCAGAAGTTGAATGATTCAGAGCTGTAGATCGATCACTTCATTAAGTGTTTTTGCTGAGTTAATCCCGGCCTAATCTCGCCCTAAGCATCCTATCCCTACACTAATCAGAGCAGAGTGACGTGCAGCGCGACATGACTCCAGCTTAGATAGAGGCTGGGTCACATGCTGCACTTGGTCAATCACAGCCATGCCAATAGTAGGTATGGCTGTGATGGCCTCTTGGGGCAAGTAGTATGACGCTTGTTGATTGGCTGTTTTGCAGGCTTTCAAAATGCGCCATAGAAATCGCCGAACAATGAACCCGAACTTTTACGTAAATGTTCGGGTCCATGTCACTAACACCCCAAAATTCAGTACGAACCCGAACTATATAGTTCGGGTTCGCTCGTCCCTATATTACAGCTACTTGCAAGTTGTATATGACCTTTCATTGTAAGTTGCCACAAAATAGACTATGCAAATTAGAGTTATTTATACTATGTCTACCATACAAAGAGAGCAGAGCTCCAGTTTAACTGCTTTACATGCACCGTACATGCACTGCGCATGTTGTCTCTTTAAAGATGATGCCCATTCCAGAGTGGAGTAGGCGCTGTGTCCGGCGGGTGCCTGCTGTGTCACACAGCCGACATCTTAACTTAGGGGGTTATTTACTATACTGAAATTCACCTATCTTAGGTTTATTTCAGGCACAGATGGCAGCGCAACTGTTAGCCAAGTCTAAAACAGTATTTTAGGCATAGAAAATGGTCCAAATGCATGCAAGCTAGGAAACTGGCTTACATTTAGACTGGCGCCAGATGCACTGAAGCTATGTATAGGCGGATCCACCACAGTCTTACACACTGGTCTTAATAAATAACCCCCTTAACCCATCAGCACGGTACATGTACAGCGCTGGAGTGATGGGTAAACATGGTGTCCACTCGCGTGTGCTACAGGTGCCATGGCCGATGGGTCTCTGCTGTTTGCCGATCGTGGTCAATAAAGCCTTTAGTTGCCATGATCAAGTGTGACCACAAAATCTAAAAGCTAAAAAACCTGGAAGCATGCGCTTCCAGGATTATTACTGGCATTATCTGTGGCCAATGAGGATGACGGTAATTGAATTCAATACAATGGGTTTCTCTGAAGAGATCCAGGGTATTGGAGCTAAAACCTCATTTTTTGGCCAGCAGGTGGCAGACCAAAATTAGAAATGAGCAATTCTTCTCACATCATGGATCTTTATGAAACATAATGGTACAAAAAAAAAGAGCTACAAAACCATAAAAAAGCCAAAAGAAATGTTATATATATGTCTATATATATATATATATATATATATATATATATATATAAAACATCTAAAATGTAAACATTTTAATCATAGAATAAAAAAGTTAATAAATAAAGAAAAAATTATAAACATCATGGGCATCATTGTGTTTTTCCAATATGGTGAATGGCGTATTGGAAAAAATGGTCAAAATGGCTGATTCGCCATTTTTTCATTGCTTCTCTTACCCCAAAAATGTAATACAATGTGATCAAAAAGTCATACATACTCCAAAATAGTATCAATAAAAACTACAGATTGTCCCACAAAAAATAAGCTCCCACACAGCTCAGTAGATATAGCTAAAAATAGGTTTTCATTTATTTTTACACTATTTAGACATATAAAACTATTTAGGGAATGCCGTAGTGACAATACCTGTAAAACAATGGAGGAATTACATTTTTTCAAATTCCACCACATCTGGATTTTTTTTTTTACTTCCAACTACATTGTATGCCATATTAAATAGTGGAATTATAAAGTGCAACTTATCCTGCAAAAAATAAGCCCTTATATGGATATATGAACAGAAAAATAAAAAAGTTATGGCTCAAGGAAAATAGGGAAGAAAAAGAAAACTCAAAAACAAAAAAACCTCCTGTATCCTAGTGGTTAATGTCTGTAATCAGCGATAATGCTGATACCCCAAATTCTAAATTAAAATAAACAATAAAATAAGATCAATTGCACTACCACGTCCCAAAAAGTCCAGTGCTGTTTAAAAATGTGGCATTTTTTTGTTGCTTCAGTTCCCAAACAACCTGAATAAAAAGTGATCAAAAAGTTATACACTCCAAAATGATACCAGAAGAAACTACAGTAGAAACGAGCCCTGACAAAGCTCAATAGATATAACTATAAAAAATCTATGGGGGTCACAACATGGCAATGCAAAGAATTTTTAATTTTTTTCCCTAAGTTTTTATTTATTTATTTATTTTCAGTATTAAAACATTCACTAACTTACCTGACTTGGCTCTGGCGACCAGATGTCTGGGAGAGATGCACTGTGAAGCCACGTCCCCATCCCTAGCAACAGGATACAATGCTTTGCTTCTCTCCACAGCGGACATGTGCTGGAGGAAAACTAGCAGTGCTTGATTATTCAGCTGTTCTGTTCCTGTATGCTGTGTCTGACAAATGGAGCGCTGAGTCATGAATCAGTTTCTGATCCTGGGACTCGGTGCCCTTGCTGGCTATTCACCTTTTCTAAGTTAACTCCCTTGCTGTGCTCCTGATTCTGTCAGTTCATGTTTTGGATTGTGATTTTGTACTGTGATACCCGTCTAGTTCTGACGTTGTCTTGGCTATTCTGAATACCTCTGTATTCTGATTTTATATTGTGTTGTCCTCCCGGTTTTTTACCTATTTCCGTACGAAACTTATCTGTGTGGTTAAGTCTCTGTGTCTGTCTTGAACTTAGCTAAACAGGTAACGTTGACCAGTTGTGGACTTGCACTGCACATAGGCAGGAAAAGCAGGTTTGTGCGTGTTTCTTGCCTTCTGTCTGAAAGGAAACACAAGAAAAACTATATAATGTGATTTCACTGTAATTGTACTGACAGTGTTAGGGTTCATGCCCACAGCCGTACATGGAAACCGACCGAGTGCATACCGCCATTTTTTTTACTCCCGCAGACTAGAGATAAGCGAATCGAAGCTGATGAAGTGGAATTCGATCCGAATTTCAGGAATTATTCAATTCGCACTGAATTCGAATTTACTCACGCTTCGTGGTAACGAATCACGTTTTTTCCCGCACATGTTAGGACATGGAGCAAGGAACTCTGCAAATGAGTGATCACCCACAATGCCATGCATGCAATCAGCAGCCAGGCAGCCCTGTTATGTCACAGCTCTATAAATAGCCTCAGCCATCTTGGATTCAGCCATTTTCCAGTGTACATAGTGCAGGGAGAGAGATTAGCAGGCGCTAGAGACAGTGCAAGTAAAGCACTTAAAAAATTACATTTTTCTCAATAGAAGTTCAGGGAAAGAGCATTAGAAGTGTAGGGAAAGGATAGGGAGGAATCCAAATTGCCATTATAGTGCTACTCACTTCAGGTTTGCAATACCTCTGTAATTCCAGCAAACCGTTCTTGTTTTTGGGACCTTATTAGCCCTTTTGCGGTGTGTGTGTGTATTAGGGGTCGACCGATATTGATTTTTTAGAGCCGATACCGATACCGATATTCTGTGAACTTTCAGGCCGATAGCCGATATTTTATACCGATATTTTGCGCATTTTAATTTTTGGATTTTTTTTTTCTGTTACGGCGTCCGACGCTTTTTAAAAAAAATATATTTTAATAGTTTGGACTTTTTGGTCACGGCGATATGTTTTTTTATTTATTGTTTATATATTTTATATGTAAAATTGGAAAAGGGTTACTTTATACTTAATATTTTGGTGTTTTTTTACTATTTTAATTTTTTTTACTTTTTATTTTATTACTATTTCCCCCCCTAGGGGTAGAACCTGGGCTCTTTACATCCCTTGTCCTATTCACCCTAATAGAGATCTATCAGGGTGAATAGGACCTGACACTGTCCCTGCTGCCCTGTGCATTGTACACAGCAGCAGGAACCATGACAGCCAGGGCTTCAGGAGCGTCCTGGCTGCCATGGTAACCGATCGGAGCCCCAGCATTACACTGCTGGGGCTCCGATCAGAAGAGAGGAGGTGGGGGACCCTGTGGCCACTGCCACCAATGATATCAATACTGAAGGGATGGGGGAGGAGGGGGATGGGGGAGGAAGCACTGGCCACAAATGATAAGGTTTAAGATATTACAAGCACATTGCCCAGACCCTGCCTCTGATAGATGGCTGCGATCCGCGGCAATTAACCCCTCAGGTGCGGCACCTGAGGGGTTAATTGCCGCGGATCGCAGCTCTCTATCAGAGGCAGGGTCTGGGCAATGTGCTTGTAATATCTTAAACCTTATCATTGGTGGCCAGTGCGTCCTCAGCCCCGCCTCCTCTGCTCTCATTGGTGGCCAGTGCGCCCTTAGCCCCTCCTCCTCCTCTTCTCTCCACTGGCAGCGCGGCACAGGGAGAAGGAGGGACTGCCTCCTTCTCCCCTGTGCTGCTGAGGGAACATGGCCGCGCTGAGAGCAGCGCGGCAATGTTCTGTTAGAGCACAGTTATCGGTATATCGGCCTGGTTAGGGGCCGATACCGATAACTGTGCAAATCATCAATATCGGCCGATAATATCGGCCAAACCGATAATCGGTCGACCCCTAGTGTGTATGTATATATATATATATATATATATATATATATATATATGTGTTATAAAGCCTTTTTTTGTCATGTATTCGTGGGGGGAAAAAGGGGGCTTATTAGCTGTTGCGTGTTGAAGTGAGAAAATGACAGCTCTTTTTGGCGTGTATTAGTGGACAAAAAAAAATATTATTTGCCGTTCACGGATGCAATTATATGTTCTAAAGTTTTTTTGGGCGTTTATTAGTGGGGAAAAAGAAAAAGGGCATATTAGTAGTTTTGATCGAGAGCCAAAGTGCTTCTGGGCTCTGGTGGTCGACTAGAACACTTTGCGATGCTCCGGTGCTCTACAGAACACCCGAGCACAATGCAAGTCAAAGGGAGAACCAGAGCATTAAACCAGAAACCCCCTGCTCTGAAGAGGGGAGGGTGTCGGGACTCTAGTTTGGTTTTAGGGATCCCTGCTTTGACTATATATATACCTACAGTTGTGTTCAAAATTATTCAACCCCCAATGCTGTAAAGGGTTTTAGGGAATTCAGTGTACATTTGTAATTGTGTTCAGAATAAAATCTTACAAGGACTTTTTAAAAAAACAAATGCAACTAAAATTACATCAATTGTTTTTATAATACAGTATTAAATCTTTTTTTTTTTGTGATTTCTTCATTGACACAATTATTCAACCCCTTAAAGACTACCACTCTTAAGAACAGAGGTTCATTCAAGTGTTTTCGATCAGGTATTGAAAACACCTGTAGATGTCAAGGAGCAGCAATCAAGCAAACAATTATTCCACCCCTTAAAGACTACCACTCTTAAGAACAGAGGTTCATTCAACTGTTTTCGATCAGGTATTGAAAACACCTGTGGATGTCAAGGAGCAGCAATCAAGCATAATAAGCACCAATTAGGCAGATTAAAAATGACTGTGATACTCAGCTCCTTCTAGATATTTACTGGTGTGCTTACAAACATGGTGAAGTCAAGAGAATGGTCCAGGAAGACAAGAGAAGAGGTGATTTCTCTTCACAGGAAGGGCAATGGCTATAAGAAGATTGCAAAGATGTTAAACATGACACCATAGGAAGCATCATTCGCAAATTCAAGGCAAGGAGCACTGTTGAAACGCTACCAGGTCGTGGCAGAAAGAAGATGCTGACTTCGACTGCTGTGCGCTACCTGAAGCGCAAAGAGGAGAAAAGTCCCCGTGTGACTGCTGAGGAACCTGAAAAAAAGGTTTGTCAGATGCGGGTACTGAAGTTTCAGCTCAGACAATAAGGTGCACACTGCGTAATGAAGGCCTCCATGCCAGAACTCCCAGGCGCACCCCCTTGCTGTCTCCAAAGAATAAGAAGAGTCGACTGCAGTATGCTAAAAGTCATGTGGACAAACCACAAAAGTTTTGGGATAGTGTTCTGTGGACGGATGAAACAAAATTAGAACTCTTTGGGCCCATGGATCAACGCTATGTTTGGAGGAGGAAGAACAAGGCCTATGAAGAAAAGAACACCTTGCCTACTGTGAAGCATAGCGGGGGGTCAATCGTGCTTTGGGGCTGTTTTGCTTCTACAGGTACAGGGAAGCTTCAGCGTGTGCAAAGTACCATGAATTCGGGCGGGCAGGGGTAAAGCTCTTCCATTCTGTGTCCGGAGCGAGGAGAGAGAGCAGCCTGCATCTTCTGTGCCCAGCAGCCAGCTTCCCAGACCCCTCCTGTGACCCTCCAAAATGCCATCTGGCACTAGCAGGTAGGTTATGGAAAGCTTAGGGAAAGGTTTAGGTCAGGCAGGGAGACTTTAGGGAGAGTTAGAGTTAATATTTTTTTTTTAGCTGTTGCATCACCCTTTGGGTGTCTGGGGTCCACAGCACGGCTGTGTGACCCTAGACCCCCCAGGGGTGCTGCAGCTTGCTCCCCTCCCCTTGCCCCCCCACCCCTTTTTTAGGGGCGCAAGCATTTTTTTATTTATTTTGCGCACGCTGACAGTGGCCGGCACTCTATAGCGTCCGACCACTTTTAGTGCATTGCCCACCCCACCGCTGATCAGCTTTTTTTTTTTAGTTAGTTCTTTTTATTTTCCTGTTAGGTTTAGGGAACAGTCCGTGGACAGCTGTGCCCCCATGCACATTAAATAAAGATTTACACACACGCACATACAAACACACACTTCCCTATGGCATACGCCCAGCTTGCCTCCGAGTCCAAGAGCCCCAGTGAGGACGAGGATGATCCCATGTTCGTTTTGTCATCCGCGTCCTCCTTATCATCTAGCGAGATGCCGACAGGCGGAACAAGGGGACCGCCATGCTAGGGACCCTGTGGCCCACCCTAGTACGAGCAGCTCTGGGGCTTGTACTAGTTTTCCAGCCCACCAGATACATTCACCTGAGCCCCCCACAGGTGAACTTGCCTGGTGTACCCCAGAAACTTTTCAGCCCGTGATTCCTGATTTTGTTGGTCAGCCAGATTCCCACAGTGGGCATCATTGAATACAACTATTTTAGTCTTTTTTTTCAGTGACCACTTTGTGAATCTGATGGTGGAGCAAATGAATCTGTACGCCCAACAGTTCATTGCTCGACATCCAGGCTCTTTTTTGAATAGACCAGGTGGCTGGACGCCGGTCAGTGCAGCCGAGATGAGGACATTTTGGGGCCTCGTGCTTCACATTGACCTAGTCAAAAAACCCAGTGTCAGGCATTACTGGAGGTTGCGGTTGATGAGTCTCTCATTGCTTTTTGATGTTCCATCAAATCGCACGAGGTATGGCGTGAAGCTGTACAAACTTTGTGAGAGTACCTCAGGGTACACTTACAAGTTTTGTGTGTACAAGGGGCGAGATTCCCGTATTCAACCCCCAGAATGTCCCCCCACTCTGGGTGTTAGCGGGAAACTTGTGTGGGACCCACTGCTAGATAAGGGTTAGCACCTGTATGTGAATAACTTTTTATACTAGTATCCTCTTGTTCCAGTCCCTCGCCGCCAGATCCACGTCCGCTTGTGGGACCGTGCGGAGAAATCAACGTGGCCTCCCTACCTACACCCTCCAGGTACCTATCCCCAGGGGTGAGACCCGTGCCCTTACCAGTGGAAACCTGTTGCTGGTCAGATATAAGAACAAGAGGTATGTCCTTGCACCACAATTCGCGGTAACGGCATCTCCCTTGTTCCTGTGCGAACTACCGTGGCAACGGTCCTCAAGCCCGATTGTATCGTCGACTACAATCGGTATATGGGAGGAGTTTATCTCTCTGATCAAGTCCTCACACCATATAACGCTATGCGCAAAACCCGGGCATGGTACAAAAAATTTGCGGTTTACTTGGTGCAGATGGCCATGTACAACTCTTTTGTACTGTTCCAGTGCGCCTCAAGGACCAGATCTTTTCTGACCGGAAAAGAGCAGGCCGGAGTACCTCGGGAACTGGAGGCGCCCGGATAGTCCCTGGCCAACACTTTTCAGTTGTGGTCCCCCATACTGGAAAGAAGGGACGAACCCCAAAAAAATGCAGAGTGTGTAACAAAAGGGGGATACGGAAGGACACCACCACTCTGTGTGACACGTGTCCCCATCATCCGGGCTTCTGCATTGACGGTGGCTTCAGGGAGTACCACACTTCCATGGAGTAATACATTTATTATCCCCTTTTCCATGTAGCCACTGACAATCGGATAAAAAACTATGGTTCTCAAACTTGAGACACCAAAAAAAATTTTTTTTAAATGATAGTTTGTTAATCTAAAATATTAAAAAAAAAAAAAAAGTAGACAAATTATGTATCGCCGTGTCCGTAATAATCTGCTCTATAAAAATACCCCATGACCTAACCCCTTAGATTGACACCGTAAAAAAAGAAACGATGCAAAAAAAGAACAAAAAGTGTAATAGCATGCGATCAAAAAGTTATATGCCCCCAAAATAGTGCCAATACAACCGTCCTCTCATCCCGCCAAAAATTAGCCCCTACCTAAGAAAATCAGATAAAAACATTGAAAAAACTGACTCTTAGACTGTGTAGATACTAAAAATTTTTTATTTTGTTTCAAATAGGATAATATCGTTTTAAACCTAAATAAATTAAACAAGTTGACAAATTATGTATCGCTGCGTCCGTAATAATCTGCTCTATAAAGGAATTTTCTTGTCACCTTACATAAAAAGTGTACTAGCAGGCGATCAAAAAGTCATATGCCCCCCAAAATAGTGCCAATAAAACAGTCCTCTCATCCTGCAAAAAATGAGTCCCTACCTTAGACAATCGGTTAAAAACGTAAAAAAAAACTGACTCTTAGACTGTGTAGATACAATTTTTTTTATTATGTTGGTTCAAATAGGATAATATAGTGTTGAACCTAAATAAATAAAAAAAAGTAGACAAATTAGGTATCGCCGTGTCTGTAATAATCTGCTCTATAAAAATACCACATGAATTAACCCTTTAGTAACAAAGCAAGGGTTAACAGCTAAATAAAACTTAAAATTTATTGTCCTGATTCTGCAGTTTACAGAAACACCCCATATGTAGTGGTAAACTGCTGTACGGGCACACAGCAGGGCGCAGAAGGAAAAGAACGTCATGTGGTTCCTGGAAGGCAGATTTTGATGGCTTTTTTTTTTTTTTACACTATGTCCCATTTAAAGAACCCCTGATGCACCCCTAGAGTGGAAACTCCATAAAAGTGACCCCATCTAATAAACTACACCCCTCAAGGTATTCAAAACTCATTTTACAACTTTTGTTAACCCTTTAGGGGTTCCTCAAGAGTTTATGGCAAATGGAGATGACATTTCAGAATTTCTATTTTTTGTAACCTTGCTTCATAAAAATGTAATACAGAGCAACCAAATATCATATGTACCCTAAAGATAGTCTTCTTATCCAGTAGTTTCCAAAATGGAATCACTTTTATGGAGTTTCTACCCCAGGGGGGCATCAGGGGGGCTTTACATGGGACATGGTGTTGATAAACCAGTCCAGCAAAATCTGCCTTCCAAAAACCACACATCGCTCCTTTCGCTCTACGCCCTGCCGTGTGGCTATACAGTAGTTTATGATCACATATGGGGTGTTTCTGCAAACTACAGAATCAGGACAATAAATATTGGGTTTTGTTTGGCTGATATCCCTTGCTTAGTTACTGGAAAAAATGGATTAAAATGGAAAATTTGCCAAAAAATTCTGAAATTTCCTCTCCATTTGCCAATAACTCTTGTGAAACATCTAAAGGGTTAACGATGTTTGTAAAATCAGTTTTAAATACCTTAAGTGGTGTAGTTTCTTGAATGGGGTCATTTTTGGGTGGTTTCTATTATGTAAGCCTCACAAAGTGACTTCAAAGCTGAACTGGTACCTAAAAAGTGGATTTTTGAAAATTTCTGAAAATTTTCAAGATTTGCTTCTAAACTCTAAGGCCTCTTTCACACGGGCGTCACGTTTGACGCCCGGATAAGAGGCGGGTGCGTTGCGGGAAAATGCGCAATTTTTCCGCGCGAGTGCAAAGCATTTTAATGCGTTTTGCACGTGCGTGGGAAAAATCAGCATGTTTGGTACCCAGACCCAAACCCGGACTTCATCACTGAAGTTCGGGTTTGGGTTGAGTATTCTGTAGATTTTATTATTTTCCCTTATAACATGGTTATAAGGGAAAATAATAGCATTCTTAATACAGAATGCTTTGTAAAATGTGGATTTAGGGGTTAAAAATAAAAAGATTTACTAACCTTATCCACTTGTTCTAAAGCATTAGCTGCCGGCTAAAGGACCTGTGATGACGTCACTAAGCTCATCACATGGTCCATCACCATGGTGATGGACCATGTGATTGGACCATGTGATGTGACATCACCACAGGTCCTTTAGATGGCAGCTAATATTTGAAGTAAAGAAACTACTCACCAGCAGCTAGACATAGAGCAGAACATGAACAAGCAGGCGATGGCACACTTGGCATGCACCCTGCCAGCCGTCATTGAAGATCCGCTGGACTACTGGGCAGCCAAACTGGATTTGTGGCCGCAACTGGCCGAGTGTACCCTGGAAAAGCTGTCCTGCCTGGCCAGTAGTGTGGCTTCAGAGCCGGTGTTTAGTGCAGCGGGGACCATAGTTACCCCAAGGAGAACTCGCCTGTCCACCCAAAATGTAGAGAGACTGACCTTTGTCAAGATGAATCAGGCGTGGATCAGCCAGGATTTCCACCCACCAATGCCTGATGCAACAGATTAGATCATCCATGCTGCCTCCAAAAATTGAAAAAAAGAGGCCGATTTCTTCTGGCTACCTTCCTCAGCTACTATTCTGATGTTGCCACCTGCCTGATGCCACACATCTGATGCAAAGTAGTGATGTCCCAAACTATTTGCTGGCGAACAGTTCCCGGCGAACATAGCTTGTTCGCGTTCGCCGCGGCGGGCGAACATATGCGATGTTCGGTTCGCCCCCTATACATCACCATTGAGCAAACTTTGATCCTGTACCTCACAGTCAGCAGACACATTCCAGCCAATCAGCACCCTCCCTCCCACACCTTCCCACCTCCTATAAAAATGGCAGCCATTTTAGATTCAGTCTGAAGCTGCAGTGTGTTAGTGAGAGCATGGAGAGTGAAGCTGCTGCTGTGCTGCTGATGAATTCATAGGGAAACCGTTAGCTAGGCCAGTGTTCTGTGTCCACAGACTCATATGCTGTAAGGACGGCATCACAGCACCCCAAAAAGCCCTTTTGAGGGATGCTACATTAGTCTGCTTTTATTTATTTTTTCTCCATATATATATATTGCAGTTGCCTGGCCTGCCCATGTGTGAGAAGCTGCAGGGCCACAGACTGTAGTGTGCCCACTGCCAGTGCCCACCACTCATACCATGTGGCACAGGACTTTGCATAAGAAAAAGGCATTTCATTTTTACACTTTAATCTAATTTCAGTTGCCTGCCTGCTGCCAGTGTGTGTCAGGCCCACTTCCACAGACTGTAGTGTGCCCACTGCCAGTGCCCACCACTCATACCGGGTGGCACAGTAGTTTGCCGATAAATAAATAAGGCATAAGGCATTTAATTTTTACTCTTTAATCTAAGGTTAGTTGCCTGCCAGTGTGTGTCAGGCCCACTTCCACAGACTGTAGTGTGCCCACTGACAGTGCCCACTTCTCATACCAGGTGGCACAGTACCTTGCCGATAAATAAGGCATTTAATTTTTACCCTTTAATCTAAGGTTAGTTGCCTGCCAGTGTTTGTCAGGCCCACTTCCACAGACTGTAGTGTGCCCACTGCCAGTGACCACCACTCATACCAGGTGGCACAGTAGCTTGCCGATAAATAAGGCATTTAATTTTTACCCTTTAATCTAAGGTTAGTTGCCTCCCAGTATGTGTCCGGCCCACCTCCACAGACTGTAGTGTGCCCATTGCCAGTGACCACCACTCATACCGGGTGGCACAGTACCTTACACGCATAGTACCACTTATCAAAAAAAAAAATGACAGGCAGAGGCAGGCCACCCCGCAGGGGCCGTCGTGGTGCTGTGATTTCCTTTGGCCCTAGAATAATGCCCAGTGTTGAGAGGCCACATACCCTGAACTCGAAAAATTCTGAGGACATAGTTGACTGGCTTATGTAACCATGCCACTCTGTGGTTTCCTGATGCTGCTGCCAACTCCAAACTATGTCACCTTACCACTCTGTGGTCTCCTAATGCTGCTGCCACCTCCACACTATGTCTCCTTGCCACTCTATGGCCTCCTTATGCTGCTGCTGCCACCTCCACACTCTGTCATTGTGCAACTTTGTGGCCTCCTAATGCTGCTGCTACCTCCACACTCTGTCATTTTTCCACTCTGTGGCCTCCTCATGCTGCTGCTGCCACCCAAACACTCTGTCACCTTGCTAGTCTGTTGGCTCCTGATGCTGCTGCCACCTCCACGCTATGTAACCTTGCCACTCTGTGGTCTCCTGATGCTGCTTCCACCTCCATACTATGTCATTGGGCCACTCTGTGGACTTCTCATGCTGTTCCCACCCTCCCCACTTCATGACTGGGCCACTATTTTGCCTTTTTGGCCTGGTTGACATCATCATTTATTTGACTCTTCTTCTAATCAGTCAGAAGAAAGGAAAAATGAGACACACAACGGATCCTGTCTGTGTAGCAGCTGTAAGGCCATTATGGTTACATAAAAATTGGCTTAAGATTTGGTAACAAAAAGTAGAAGTGGGTACAAAACGCAGAAGACATGCAAATATTCCATTCACTTGTCATCTGTGTTTTGGATCCACTCCTGTTTTTTTTTTTTTTTTTTTGGCATTAGCAATACTGACGGATTACTGACCAAATGCTGACCAATTGAAGGCGGATGCTCAACAGACAGGATCCGTTTTTTGGGGGATTATTGTTCTAAATGATCAGAGGAAGGGCAAAGTAATCAGTGACGTCAACACAAACTTACTGCTGACACCCTCTCCACTCTTTCGGGGGGCTCTACTACTTTATTAGAACAGGTTCTATAGACATCTATGTGGAATTATCTGATGACAGTATAAAAAAAATTAGCTCTTTCACACTATAGTAGCATCTTGGGCCTTTGCACGGTTCTTTATACCTGACGCTAACATTGACCTGTCAGGCTGAGTTCACACTTGAGTTATTTGGTCAGTTTTGGCCCCGTAACTGCCCAAAAAAGTGAATTGTGCAGTGATTCTAACCCTGGGTTCACACCTGAGCATTTCTGAAACGCGCGTTTTTGTCGCGCGTACTACAGCGTGTTTTTGCAAATAGGAAACGCGAGTCATACGCGCGTTCGTGACTCTGGAGACCAATTGAAAAAGGCATATCTACACTTTAACGCGTGTTAAACGCGTGTTTTACGCGCGTTCCTATTGAAGTTTATGGGTGCAAACGCGCGACAAAACGCCCCAAAGAAGCTCAAGAACATCTTTGAGCGTAGGGCGTTTTACAGCGCGTTCAAACGCGCTGTAAAACACTCAGGTGAGAACCATGCCCATAGGGAAACATGAGTTTTCTCCTGTTGAGCGTTTTACAGCGCGTTCGAACGCGCTGTAAAACGCGCAAGTGTGAACTGAGGGTAAGAGCGATGCCTGTCATCTGCTTGTCATACTGACTCACAGTATATTGTTTCACTACCACAGCAGACTGACTATGCATGTTACTGAAAGGCACAGTGTTCTACACCACTTAACACGATACGCCACAAATTAATTTGGATCGAAACAAATAGTTTTGGAAAACTTGGCGAACTGACCGAATCAAATTTTTGAGAAATTCGCTAATCTCTACCGCAGACATGTCCTATCCTTGCCTGCAAAACCGACAACAATAGAACATGTTCTATTTTTTGCGGGGCCATGTAATGGAGTTATGGATGCTGTCTGCATCTTTTTTAGCCCCATTGGGATGAATAGGTTTGCATCTGATTCACAAAAAACATGGATCAGATGCAAACTGAAAATATGGCCATGTGCAAGAGCCCTTAGCCACCTTTCACACAGGCGAGTATTCCGCGCTGGTGCAATGTGTGATGTGAACTTATTGCACCCGCACTGAATCCGGACCCATTCACTTCAATGGGGCTGTGCAGATGAGTGGTGATTTTCATGCATCACTTGTGCGTTGCGCAAAAATCAAAGCATGTTCTATATTCTGTTTTTTACGCAATGCAGGCCCCATAGAAATGAATCGGGCTGCGTGAAAATGTCAAGCATCCGCAAGCAAGTGCGGATGTGGTGCGATTTTCATGCATGCTTGCTAGGAGATGATAGGGATAAGCAACCACGGACCCCATTAAAATCTATTCACTGTATTATTTTCCCTTATAACATGGTTATAAAGGAAAATAATAGCATTTTCAATACATAATGCTTACTAAAATGTGGCTTAAGATGCTAAAAAAAATTTTTTGACTCACCTCATCCACCTGATCACACAGCTGTCATCGTCTTCTTCCTTCTTCTTTTAGGACCTGCAAAAGGACCTTTGATGATGTAATCGCGCTCACCACGTGGTGTGTGCGGTGACGTCAGCGCAGGTCCTGCTGAATGAAGATAGAAGATCCGGGATGCCCGTCTGAAAGAGGCCTTACTGTCACTGCTATTTAGGAAATGTAGCTGGTGAACTAGACTAGCCTTTGTGCTCGCAATAGAATGAACAGAATATAGTCATTATATGGCAACCCTATTTTTTAGAGAGCTCATATAGAAATCCCTTTTCAAACCTACAAATTCCAAGCAGCATACAGCTTTAGCTTAGTAGCTAATGTACTTTGCGAGCAGTTATTAGTGTAAGAGAGTGCTGTATGTCACTAAAGCTGTAATGAAACAATCTAATTTCATCTTGTATGTAGCCTGAAGTAAATTTACTGATCACTGGCACGATGAATGTTAGGAAGAACCCAATCAGCAGGTGCTTTCAGCAACATTATCCTATTAAAGTGGAACAACTTCATATGGTGGTTTAAGGAACAGTCAGGAGCAAGTGATGGAGGGGAGGGTTTGATAAAGAGACACTGTACATGTTAAGCTAGAGGTTTTTTGCTAAGCTAAGCAGCAGAGAATTGATATGTTAGCAATGAAGTGCAATGACAATTAAATTGTAACTGACCTACATGTTACCATCATTATGCTTTCTCTTTTTACTGCTTTCCCTCTTATTTAATCACACAGTATGGGGGTTTTATTAGGCAGTAATGTTAAAATCTTCATCCATTTAGCCATAAATGTTTGACTGGTGATCTATCAGCGTTTCTTGTACTATACAAACAAAACCATTTTGCTGAATCATTGTTGACTTGTTTGTGGTCTAATTTAATGAGAGTAATAACTTACATTACCGCTGGTAGAGAACACCGAAATCCTGCTAGCATGAGTAAGCTATATCATTTCTATTCATACCACTTCTATATTCATTGGTTTCTCTGTGACAATATGCATATGCACATTTTTTTTTCTAGTATTCCAGAGTTCAAGCTAAGTTCTGCTCCATTATAATGAAGCAGTGGTTATAAATAATACACTGATAAATTTTGTTCAGAGATATTAGCAACGTAAATGTAACACATGGACACATGGAGAATCAAGGGTAGTATAAATATAAGGAATTGCATTCTGGAATATTTTACTGTTTTCATTGCATACAAATGGATAAAGA
Source organism: Bufotes viridis (assembly GCA_033119425.1). Classification (NCBI taxonomy): domain Eukaryota; kingdom Metazoa; phylum Chordata; class Amphibia; order Anura; family Bufonidae; genus Bufotes; species Bufotes viridis. Next base: position 378,071,684 of record CM065592.1, on the reverse strand, counting down.
AATTCTTAAGAGATTGTAACTTTTTACAATGAAATATTTCAGGCAGTTTTCTGTTCTTATTATTCTTGTTACTATTGTTATTATTAGTAATGAGAGAAGTTATGAAAAATTCGATTCAGTTGCTTCATCAAATTTCACAAAGAAATTCAATTTGTCATGAATTACTTCCTCACGAAGCGCATTCCTTTGTATGTAGTGGCTGTCACGTCTCGGAGGACCAAACGTAAGACCTCCCGAGATGCCAGGCAAAAAACCACCAAATGACCACATCTCAGAACACCAGCAGTTTATTACAAAATAACCAGGGCAAGGAATATAAACAAACAAGCTCAAAATACTGTGCATGCTCAGTGGGTGTGAACTCACTGCACCACTGACTAGCAATACTCTGGAGGGGCGTATCTAAGCAACTCCCGGACTTCACTTAGGGCCCCTGATTGTGGGGATAGACTTGACCAGACAGTAGTTGCCAGGGGAGACTCCAGAGCGTAAACTAGTCAGTGACCACAGGTACCTAGTGAGGTACCGATAATACATAGCATAAAGCATAACATGAACAAGGCAAGTAATAACAAGCCAGGTAAGCATAACCTAGAAGCAGGAATATTCCTCCTCTGAGGAACGACAGACCCTCTTCTGGAGAAGAGTGGACAACACAAGAAATAGCAAGGGAATAACAAGGAAAAACAATGCAAGTGAAAACATGCAGGGCAAAACGTAGCCGGAGAAAGACTAATAAAAAAACAAGCAGGCAGAACCAACACAGAGTAAGAGAGACAGAATCCCCAAGGGTAAGTAGCATGGGGAAGAGCAAGGTACGAACATATACCCCAAGGACAGACAGAACAGAAGTCCAAGGGAGACTAACCCAGGACTGAGGGAAACACAGGCATTAAAGCTAATCCCGTGAGTGCACCTGGAAAGCCACACCCATGGAACAAGAAAGGAAAGATTAACCCCAAACGAAGAGACAGGGGACAGGGGAGTTAACCCTACCAACACAGAATAGGAGCTGCAGCCTAGGGGCTGCAGCATGGCCGTTGCCCATGGCAACTGAAAGCACCAAACAAGATCTGCAGCTAGTGAACTGCAGCACGGGCATTGCCCATGGCAACCATATAGGATCTGCAGCTAGTAACTGCAGCACGGGCATAGCCCCTAGCAACCAGGCACACGAATGACAAACAGAACAAATACCAATACACAGTCAAAGGGGTACACACGTCCACTGGCAAATTCAAATGTGAAGCCGTAGCCAGCACGCTGCCGCTAGCAACAGCCAGCATGATCCTAGTCACTGTGAACCGCACCGTGACAGTGGCGCAATGAGGGGAATCCCTCAGATACCGCGTTCATTGCTGATTGCGGCAACTAATGCTACAATTGAGGCCTTCAGGGGTTAATTAGGTAAAAAAAAAAAACATATTCACATTGTCCATTTGTGCGTGGCTGTCACAGCCATCTTGATTGAAGACACCGTGCGAAATCTCACACGGTGATGTGATGATGTCACCATGCCCAGCCTGCGATCTGGCGTGGTGATGTCTCACATCACCCTGCGCTAGATTTTGTGCGTTATCTTCAATTAAGATGGCCGCGTTGGCCTCTCAATTATGCAAATGGATGAGATGACTATATTTAGTTGTTTTTTTTTACTGCCATTTCGTAAAAAATATATTCATTACCACGAAGGAAAATTTGGCTTTGCAGCTAATCAAATCTTTCCTGAAATTCGGATCGAAGTCAATTTGTTTGGCTTTAATTTGCCCAACACTAATTATCATCACTGTTATCTTTGCCTACTGAATTTAGTTTTGATTTATTCCACTATTTATTTAATTTGAGAATGAATTTCTTATCAATCCTTGTAAGGTCACATACAGCTAAACTAAAGTGCCCAATTTCCTGGAACCAAACCCTCAAAGGATAGGTTATAGAGACTATCTTATCTGGCTTCCAGCTTTCCCAGAAACATACAGAAATCCGAACAGCTGGATAGAATTTTGGCAGCTTGATATAGGAGGATGGGGATGTTGGATGAAAATGTCAAATTACTAAGGTATGATTTCTCTAAGAGTATCTGAAGTTTATTTCCTTTTAGTTTCAACATGTATGTGAATTAAGCCAGGCAGAGACAGGGAAGAGGGCAATCGGGAACAAAATAGGACTGACAATAGCACAAAAATGAGGGCACAAAAGATTAAAAAGTGGAGTTATACTTACAGGATTTCTTTTGAGAAGTAGATTCATACTCTGGCAATCATTCTACAGAAAGGTAAAGATATAAAATAGGAGCGGTATTTAAGGTAGAAGGTAATAGTATTCTTTCATAAAACAACAGAGAGGTGAGGGAAAAGTTTAGACTAGTGAATTAGGCCTCATGCACACGAACATATCCATTTTGAGGTCCACAAAATATATATGCGGATCCAGATTCTTTTTTTTCAGACCCATTTACTTCTGTGTGTTTTTCCATATCCATATGTCCATTCCACAAAAAGATTGTACGTGTCCTATACTTGGCCATAAAATATGGAGCACAGACCCCAATAAAGTCAATGAGAGTAAAGTCAACACAGCGAGTATTCATGGACTGCAAAATACCAACAGTCATGTGCATGAGGCCTTCATTTGTAAGAAATCTGGTTTAGATCAAATTTTAGTGAGTTTTTAATTTTGGCAATTCTCATAGTACAACAGAGTCTTTGATACATAAAGACTTGCCAACTTTTAACAATCACTTTTTGTTAGAATGGTACACTTTAAATAAGAAAATTATAGAATGCTCCACTTCTGGGATCTCCAGTGATCTGTTTGGAAACCCACCAGCAACTATTCAGTTCCTTTGCAGCACTACCACAGCTTAAGGGCTCATACACACATACGTATTTTCTTTCCATGTCCGTTCTGTTTTGTTTTTTTTTCGGACCGTATGCGGAACCATTCATTTCAATGTGTGCGGGAAAAAAACGGAAGTTACTTCGTGTGCATTCTGATTCTATATGTCCGTTCCACAAAAAAACAGAACATGTCCTATTATTGTCCACATAACGGGCAAGGATAGGACTGTTTAATTAGGGACCAGCTGTTCAGTTCTGCAAAATACATAATACATCCGTATTTTTTGCGGATCAGTTTTTTGTGGACCCCAAAATACATACGAACGTGTGCATGAGCCCTAAATGAAACATTATGTGGTGGTGCTCATTGTAATCAGTGTACTGAAGTACAGGCTCCTCCAGAGGTAGAGATATTCTTTGTTGTCACCAATAGTATATTCGAAAATAGGCTTTCTAACCCAGTAAACAGCTGTAAAGTTTATTTTAGGGGATTAGGATTTTCCAAAATATGCATGCAAAGAACATTATGAAATAAAAATTAACCAGTCCTCTCTCATGCAACATGGTGCACAGTATTCTATTGTTGCCTTTTTTCTGACAAGTAGTGCAGCAATATCCTGAGTTTTCATTCGGCTAAAAGTATAGAAATATCATGGGTATTCGGTCCCCTTGATTTAGTTGTCCAACCTACCACCATGCTACTGTTGCTGTGTTTTTCGTGGCCTTTTTGAAACTCATAAATACATTTTTTTTATTAATTTCGCAATTTAAAGATTAAAGTTGTTTCCTGGGAATAGAATATTGATGACCTATCCACAGGATAGATCATGTATTTCTGACTGTTGGGGTCAGATTCCCAACACCTTCACTCAGCAGTTTAAAGAATCCAGTCACCGCTGCTTACCACCACCAATGAGATGCTCACATTCTCCTCCCAAAAAAACCCTTTAATTATAAAACTAGCCTAGCTGATAAAATGAAAAGAAACTCCCCATACTCATCTGTGCAATCTCCCATCACTCCAGCCCCACAGCTCCAGTACTCCCTACCAGTGTCACGCTTGTGTGTGGGAGGAAAACACCACACCGAACATAGGAGGGAAAATGGGATACCGGAATAAAGCCTGGAAACTAGGAAAGGAAAATGGACACCTCCTAGAGAATGCCCTAACTGCAGTCCTGACAGACAGGTAAGCAAGTTCATACACCGTATACCTAGAATCCTATCTCACCCTAAAGGGCCCTGGAACTAATGTGAGGACTGTCTACCTCTTCCTCCAAAGGGAAGGACGAACAGGAGTCTCCCTCAGGCTAATGACAAACAAACAAACAACAGGGAAAGGCAACACACACATGTATTAAACAAAATACAAATAAGAAAGGAAATACTTATCTTCAATGAAGCTTTGGTAGCACCAGGAACTCAGACAAGAACCAAACACAAGCTAACCACAAGTCCAACAGATACTATAAACCGCATAACATAGTGGGAGAAACAACAATAAATAGAAAAGGTAAAATGACCACAGTAGCCACACCTGGTGAAAGAACACGGGTATTGTATGGATTACAGATGAGTGAATTAAATCTAAATTAATTGAATTTGACCTAAATTTTGTAAACATTTCGAGTTGTATCTGAATGCGAATTTGTGGTGATTTGATTTGGGACAATTTTGAGATTGAGACACAAAGGGAGAGGGAGACTTTGAGAGAGAGAGAGAGAGAGGGAATATAAATCGAAGGAGACTTCAATGGCATACACAAATTTTCAGCCCATTATGAGCATATTCAATTAGGGTAGAATCGATTCGGACCAGAATTTAATCAGTCATCCGATTCAGCTGAATCAAACCCAAATTAATTTTTGAGCGACTCATCGATCTCTAGTTTGAACCCATAGATTGCCTTCTATGTCTACTTTGTGAGAAGGAAACATAGGTGTCAAACATACAGCATGCATGTTGCTGTCCTAAAGGTCTTTCTCTGGAAAGCTAAAAAAACAGGAGTGATCAGAAGGGTCAACCTTAATACACATTTAAATGGGCTGTCTCATTTAGACAAACCCTTTTAAAGTGGACCTTTCATGGGTCTAGACATTATGAAATAAGTAGGTGGGTTGTGTAGGGCATAGTTCATGGATGTAATATTGCTTACCAGTGTGTCTGTCCGGCAGTCTGTTGGCCCCCATTCACTTTGCCTGCCTGATATGCTAATGAATAGCATCAGTACAGGGAGGAGGAGACTGCTCTGTTTCTCAATGGGCGTCTCCTTCTCCCTGGCTGTAGCGTGGTCCAATCGCAGTAGACAGTGTCACAGCTAGTGTCAGCTTATGAACATGGGCCTGACTTCTATGACGCTTAAAGGCCAGTTGTTGGTGAAGAAACCTAAACTTGCTCATGAATTTCCCCAATAGTTTTTTCCATGAATGCCCATCCAGCTAATGCATGGATATGATAAGTTTTCCAGAGAGGAGGGAACTCTACTCTAACTATCAGAGTGGTGGAGGAGGGGTCTGAATGGGGATCTTCTACTATGACTAGAGATGAGCGAATTATTGGAAATTCAGCTGCTTCAGAACTCATTCGTCACAAAGCACATTTCTTTGTAAGTAGTGGATGCAATGACAGGGAGCGGTGTTTGTGCCACCCCCTGTCATCATACCTGATCCATTTGCTCGTGATGGGCTGGCCACCGCTACCATCTTGCTTGAAGATCTGGCGAGAAATCTCGCACAGTCAGAGATAACGTCATCCTGCAGGTCAGTGTGGTGAAATAATATGTCACCGCATACGGGATTTAGGCCTAGATCTTCAAGGAAGATGGTGGCTGGCCCATTGCGAACAAATGGAGCAGGTAAGTATGATTTTTGTTTGATTGTTTTTTTTTTTTAATTGTATTTCAGGTTAAATTGATTTGTTACCACGAAGCACGAGAAGATTCGGTTTTGCGGCAAATCAAATTTATCCTGAATTTGCATTTTAGGGCATATGGATAACTCCCATAACACTTGTGCATGCATGGCCCTGTCAAAATGATTCGATTTTGCATACTACAGTCTATTGTTTATTAAATATGAATATTTTTTCGATTTTAAAATGCTGTTGTTGCATAAAACAATTTGAAAGAATTACTAACATATTAAATATGCTTTCCAACAAAAAAAATATAAGGAACATAATGCAATCATTTTTGTATCTGTTTCAGCATATTAATAAATCAAAGGGTTTATATATGAAGTTTTTTGAATAGATAACATTGCTTCTGCTTTTTTATCCATTACATCATAACCTATGTACTGGATACATTTAAAGAGAGATTTAAACGAGGTAAGAGCTAGGGATTATTGAATGGTTTTGCATTTATAATCTAATCTGGGTCATTACACAACCATTTAGAGGTCATTAATGAGAGTTATTTTATAGTTGTATTGGAATATTCTAAGGGACATGGTAAAAGTTACTGTCAGTAAATTTTTATGACCATTCCTAGCAAAACGTATTACTCTAAAGATTTATTCATGTAACAATGGCTATAATAAAAGGCATAATAAAATAATTTTAAATGAAATTAATGCTTCAGAGCAAGAACTCTAACTTGCAAGAGCTGCATTCACGAAAATGAAAAAATTGCACCCTAAATGTCTAGAAATACAGTATATTATATCTACAACATATTGTTGAACGTAGTATATTGTGGTTGCTCTAAGACACAGTGATTGTTTGATTTTAGCAATGCATTGTCTGGCCAGACATTTTTACATTGAAATTAGGCTTCTTTCACACTGATGTTAGTAGTTCCGGCAGGCTGTTCCGAGAACAGTCTGCCTGAGCTCTCGAGATGCTGGAGACGGGGGCTAAGCTCTCACATGAGAGCCACACTCCTGGCCAAGACTGTCAGAAGCACCGATCCAGGACATTTAACCCCTTACATGCCAAGGGTAATAGCTCCCGCTGCATGTAAGCAGTTAAAGAGGGAGCAGACTCCCTCTATCTCCCATCTGCACCCCGCAAATGAGTTTTCAGGGTGCCGATATCAGTGCAAGCAGGCCGGGACCTAGTGTAGGCCTCAAGCCTGCCGCCAGCATTTCTCAGCAGATGGCTAACCTCCTGCACTCCAGCTGTCGCTAACTATGACTCCCAGCATGCTCAATTTATTTCTAGGGAGTTCTGAGAACAGCCAAGCAAGTGTACATCTTGGGAGTCATAGTTTTACCACAGCCGGAGTGTCAGAATAGTGCAATGTATTTTAAAAGCAATCAAAATATCACAAATTATAGTCCTATTGTGGGACTATTAAATGGTTAAAAAAGTAAAAAAAAATATTAAATAAAAAAATCAGATTGAAAAAACACTTTTCAATGGAAAAGTTGCAAAAATAAGATCTCCTTCACGTGTTTTTTGTATCGCCACATCCGTAATGACCTGTACTACACAAATATAATGCAAAATAATCCTGTCTGGTGAGCACTACTAAAAAAATGCCAAAATTGCTGCTTTTTGCTTAGTCCACCAAAAAAAAAAAAAAGTTAATCAGTATGTTAAGCATACCCCAAACTGGCACCATTAAAAACTACAAATTGTCCCGAAAAAAATAAGCCCTCATCTGGCTACATAGACAGAAAAATAAAAAAAGTTATAGCTCTTGGAAGGCAATAATGAAAAAATGAAAAAAAAAAGTTCTGTATTGGTACCTATCTGCATCACTTAATAGCTATGAAGACTTAGAGGAAATATTAGAAGCTTTTATTTGGACCTGAATCGAATCGGGCTGCTTATTAGGCTGAATCAGATCTGAATCGAATTTTAACAAATTCACTCATCTATATTTGTGATGCATGTAAAGGCTAGCAAAGCTTGCTTCTCTTCCAGGTGTTGTTATGGAGCGCTCCCTGGATTTTTTGTGGCTGTCATGGCCCATAACAGGGCACAGTGCTGGTTGCAGAGTGCCATTGCATTTTTGTTTTTACGTTTGTATGTGTATTTCGCCATAGCAATGTGCACCTGCATCTATGGTTATGCTGACTGAACCCCCCCACCTTTTTTTTCTTTGTAGTATTTATTGGAGGCATGGCGATCTCTATGCAGTCGTGCACACCTGACTAGTTAGTCTGCCCTGGAGGCTGGTTTTAAATTCAGTATAAAACTGAGTCTGCTTTTATAGCGCCTACCAGTAGCCATTTGGCTCCAGGAGAAGTATATAGTGGGCACAGCATGTATGTTGGTACTTGCATCCCTGGATCTGATTGAAACTGTTATGGCACCAGACGGGGTTATAAACAGAGTATACCTGGCATGCATGCTGCACATGCGCTCCCTGGATTTTGTGCGGCTGTCATGGCCCATAACAGGTAGGAACTAGTGTTAGGGACCACTCATGGAAGCGACCTTGACGTGGTGAGTGGCTTATTATGCTTTGGCCAAAATGTACACTAATGCCTCATTCAGCATCCAGCATGAAGGCAAGGCAGAGTGCTGGTTGCAGAGTGCTATTGCATTTTTGTTTTTACGTTTGTATGTGTATTTCGCCATAGCAATGTGCATCTGCATATATGGTTGTGCTGACTGAACCCCCCCACCTTTTTTTTTATCTTTGTAGTATATATTGGAGGCGTGGCGATCTCCATGCAGTAGTGCACACCTGACTAGTTAGTCTGCCCTGGAGGCTGGTTTTAAAGTCAGTATAAAACTGAGTCTGCTTTTATAGCGCCTACCAGTAGCCATTTGGCTCCAGGAAAAGTATATAGTGGGCACAGCATGCATGTTGGTACTTGCATCCCTGGATCTGATTGAAGCTGTTATGGCACCAGGTGGGGTTACAAGCAGAGTGTACCTGGCATGCATGCTGCACCTGCGCTCCATGGATTTTGTGTGGCTGTCATGGCCCATAACAGGTAGGAACTAGTGTTAGGGACCACTCATGGAGGCGACCTTGACGTGGTGAGTGGCTTATTACGCTTTGGCCAAAATGTACACTAATGCCTCATTAAACATCCAGCATGGAGGCAGGGCAGAGTGCTGGTTGCAGAGTGCCATTGCATTTTTTGTTTTTACGTTGTTATACTACTTTCACACCAATGGCATGGCCGCTCTGGCAGATAAGCGGAGGATCCGCCGGACACAAACTGCAGCATGCAGCAGTTTGTGTCCAGCCGGTTCTCCACTTCTCTGCCAGTACGGATCTCTGTCAGACCCCATTATACTTGATGGGTCCAGTGGACATTCCGTCCACATCCAGCAGTGCTTGATCTGGAGAATTTCAGCAGGCTTATTCTCTGTCTGAACAGCCTACTGGAATTCAAACCAGAGATGTGAAAGTAGCCTTAGCGCTGCTGTATCAGGACTGGGTGACACTTCCAGTGCAGTGGATGTATTAGTACAGGAATGAGGGCAAGTCATCTGTCAGGACAGAGAAAATCATTCTGCACTAGAAACTAGAACATTTCGGTAAAATTTTATCCATGTTTAATCTGACCAAATTGTCTGTTAGAGTCAATTTGGACCCGAATCAATTTAACCCGAACAGAATGTGCTTTAGTTGTGCTGAAAAGCTGTGGATAACATTCTGGTTTCTTTCTCAGCCAGACAGTGACACAGACTTGGATATTTGATAATTAATTTTATTTCATCTTTTGTTGCATTAAGAAAATACTGCATACACACCTGGTACTACATAATGTCTAGTTCAGGGATCAAGGAGATGAGAAATGACAAAGGAATTTCTCATTGTGCAGTGTGGTAGCCTAATGGGTGTAGTAGTTGGTACTCATGGTTTTGAAGAGCTCCCTGGGCTGGTGTTCAGTGACGGGAAGGAAGGCACTGGATTCCTTCAGGGCAGACTCTGTTGTTGAGGGATCTTCTGCCAGATGTTGGTTGAAGTGCCCTCGATGGTATAGAGTTTAAGGTGCAGAGAAGGCAGGGGCCTTACATTGTATGCCAGCACCCTTGGGTGCAAATTATGTGGTAAAATATAGAGGAGTCCGTTTGAATAACTAAATGGAACATTTACTGAGAATCACCTTGAGGTACAGTAGATTATTGCAATGCAAAGCGGTAGTTGTTATCCATTCAAAGGACATCACAAGTTAGTTGCATCTGTGATCCTAATAACAGGCTCTCGGTGAGGTATTGACTCTGGTCACACTCAGGTTATTGTAAATTCTGGCTGACTGTCTATCTTCCAGGTGAACAGGTACTTTAGGCAGACTCTTGTCTCACATTGGTTGCTAATGGAGTCCATAGGCAGAGGTAACACTCTTGTCTCCACTAGTCTATCTTTATACTCCTCAACACTCTGTGTTTCTGCTATTTCTCTCTTAAGGACTGCCCTTGGTCTGCGCACAAATCAGAGGGGTAGCTACTTGTCAGCTCTCCTTTACTTCTGGGTTCAGTAGGTCCAGCCCTTGCTTTACTTAGCCGGCTCCATTGTCTGACTCTGCAGTCTGGCTGCAGCATCTTACTTTGGTATCTTACTTGGGATGAGCTTCCCTTGGCTACTGACTGAAATTCCACTGACCTGACAACACTGAACTGCTCTCACTTCACTGCACTTCCTTGACTCACTTTTCCTACTATTTACTTACACTTCCAGTGAGTGACTGGGTGTGTCTACATGTAAGAGAACACCATCCTGTTAAAAGGAATTACAGCAATATACATACATCTTTTAAAATGACATTCTGAAAATACCCTTATATATACACGGCCCCAGTACTATTACGGAGTGGGATACTGCAATTGGTGCTCTTTGAATCATGCACCACCTTTCAGGTCCTGCACAAGGCATAATATAGTGTATCAGTTTCTAATAATCACATCAATATTACACCCTAATATAGTTAAACTGGTGGGCACAATAGCAACCACTAGATAGGACCTCCAATGTGCCTAAAAAAAAGCTGAAAAGATAGAATTCTACTGATTTTGTGGAGTCACATAGAGCCTCATATGATTTTTCGCATGTACACTTAGACAAAAGAACCATGGAAAACATCAAGTTCCAGACATACAGACTGGATGAGAGGAAATAAATGAGACAGCATTTGACTCCACAGAATCAGCACATGCTCTCTATTCAATCCCCCCTATTTAGCACCTTGGGAGGCCTGTTCATTGACTGTAATGATACTCATTAGTATAACTCTACTCTATGACATAAGGCAGTATAAGAACAAATCATTTGCATAATACAAATATACAACTGTAAACATGAAGAGCTAACAGTAAGGGGAAACCCAAATGGGACAGAAATGCTCTGAATTATCCATGTACATTTATACACATTTTTGCAATCTGCAGCAGATTACACTGGCAGGCAAGTGAATGAGATTTTAACTTGGAAAATTTCTACACTGAAGTTAACCTGCAGTGAAGATTTTTAAATATGTGCCGAGTCAACTTCTGACATGGACTAGAAAAAGGAAGGATTTGTTGCAGATTTTCCCAACTGAAGAAAAAAATCAACAAACAAATCCTTGTGGGGCAGATTTTACATTACCAGGTGCAGATAATCATTTAAAATAAAAAAGTTTAAAAAATTTAGCACATTTGCTAATACTATTTTAAGTTTAGGTAGTGTAAACTTAGAATAGACAGTCTAAAGATGTAACAGATTTATCCTAGTGGCTAGTCCACAGTTATACCACTTATTAGTTGACTTAATCTGCTAAGCCAAAATTCTGCCACACAGTGTCACAACTACCACTTTTCTGCTGAAAGCTCAGTGTGGGCAAAAAATATCTAGGACATTTAGTAAATTTTACAAACAGCAATCGGCTCCCACCTTAGTAGTTCCTTGAAACTTTTGTAGATACTTGCCTGGTCCCTCTCTGTCTTGACTCTCTGTTCTGACAGGTGAAAGCAGCAGCCAATCACGTCATGACTGGAAGCCAGAAGGTGACCAGACAAATGTCATGGCAGGATTGTAAAGGTAAGTATACTGATTTAATTCACAGAAAAATCTGCACAATTTTGTGTTTATTTGCCCACCCAAAACCCCCCGCAGATTTCTTTGAGGATTTCCAAAACACATCATACATGTAGAAACGTACCCTAAGGCCTCATGCCACGAACGTATTTTGGGTCACTTCAATGGGGCTGCAACAGATGCGGACAGCACTCCGTGTGCTGTCTGCGTCCTTTGCTCCATTCCGTGGCCCCGCAAAAAAAATTAAGCATGTCCTATTCTTGTCCGTTTTCCACAAATCAGACCGCAAAACACCTACGGTTGTGTGCATGAGGCCTAAAAGGGATCTATGCATGATGAACAAAGTGGCTCCTAAAGAATCAGCATGGCAAAACACAGAGGTCTTAGGTGAAATATCACTATGTTACTATGTCTCAACGTGGTCCATAATTAGTGCACTGTGTCTCCATATTTTTATATTTTTACTCAATTTGTATTGGTATATATCAATTAGAGATGAGCAAACCAGTCGAGATTTGTTTTGGATCTAGTTCGCCAAATATCTGAAAAAGTTTGTTTCGGACCTGAATCGGTTTGGGTCAAACTGAACTTGCTTTAATTGCCCTGAAAGTCAGAATATAACCCCCTCTAGGCACCTAGGACTAATAAGTTTTAGGAAAACTTGTTATCTCTTTTCGTTTATTTTTTATTAATTTTTCCCTCCCCCTTCTCTCTCTCCAAGTTCTAGAACGTAATGACAGCAATAGTAAATTATGCCTGAGTGACACTAGCATACATAGCTATGGGTTAACACTAGAGCGAACACCTGGATGTTCGGGTTCGAGAAGTTCGGCCGAACCTGCCCAAAATGTTGGGGTTCGGGATCCGAACTCGACCCGAACTTTATCCCGAACCCGAACCCCATTGAAGTCAATGGGGACCCGAACTTTTAGGCACTAAAAAGGCTGTAAAATAGTCCAGGAAAAGGGCTAGAGGGCTGCAAAAGGCAGCAAAATGTAGGTAAATGCCCTGCAAACAAATGTGGATAGGAAAATGAATTAAAATAAAATAAATAAAAAATAACCAATATCAATTGGAGAGAGGTCCCATAGCAGAGAATCATGCGTCATATCACCCACCACTGGAGAAGGCCACTTTCAGTTATTTAGGCCCAGCACCCAGTCAGAGGAGAGAGGTCCCACAGCAAGGAATAAGGCATCATATCACCCACCACTGGAGAAGGCCACTTTCAGTTATTTCGGCCCCAGCACCCAGACAGAGGAGAGAGGTCCCACAGCAAGGAATAAGGCGGTATATCACCCACCACTGAAGAAGGCCACTTTTAGTTATTTAGGCCCCAGCACCCAGACAGAGGAGAGAGATCCCACATCAAGGAATAAGGCGTCATATCACCCACCACTGGAGAAGGCCACTTTCAGTTATTTAGGCCCCAGCACCCAGACAGAGGAGAGAGGTCCCACAGTAAGGAATAAGGCGTCGTATCACCCACCACTGGAGAAGGCCACTTTCAGTTATTTAGGCCCCGGCGCCCAGATTGAGGAGAGGTTCATTCAACTTTAGGTTGCACCGCAAGATCATGGTAAAGTTAATAAAATGAGAATTCAATAAAGAAGTGCCCCGGAGTACAAGAATATATGGTTGAGGGGGAGGCAATTATAAATGTCTATTCTGCATAAGGGAGGGACAGGTCCTGTGGGATCCATGCCTGGTTCATTTTTATGAACGTCAGCTTGTTCACGTTGGCTGTGGACAGACGGCTGCGTTTGTCAGTAATGACGCCCCCTGCCGTGCTGAATACACGTTCAGACAAAACGCTGGCCGCCGGGCAGGCCAGCATCTCCAAGGCATAAAATGCTAACTCTGGCCACGTAGACAATTTGGAGACCCAGAAGTTGAATGTGGCCGAACCATCAGTCAGTACGCGGAGGGGTGTGCAGACGTACTGTTCAACCATGTTAGTGAAATGCTGCCTCCTGATAACACGTTCCGTATCAGGTGGTGGTGCAGTTAGCTGTGGTGTAGAGACAAAACTTTTCCACATTTCTGCCATGCTAACCCTGCCCTCAGAGGAGCTGGCCATGACACAGCTGCGTTGGTGACCTCTTGCTCCTCCTCGGCCTTCGCCTTGGGCTTCCACATGTTCCCCTGTGACATTTGGGAATGCTCTCAGGAGCGCGTCTACCAGCCTGCGCTTGTACTCGCGCATCTTCCTATCATGCTCCAGTGCAGGAAGTAAGGTGGGCACATTGTCTTTGTACCGGGGATCCAGCAGGGTGGCAACCCAGTAGTCCACATACGTTAAAATGTGGGCAACTCTGCTGTCATTGCGCAGTGCGCAGGCACTGCAGCATGTAGTCGCTCATGTGTGCCAGGCTCCCCAGAGGTAAGGACAAGCTGTCCTCTGTGGGAAGCATATCGTCATCGTCCTTCGTATCCCCCCAGCCACGCACCAGTGATGGGCCTGAGCTGTGTCGGGTGCCACCCGCTGTGAACCTGCTTCATCCTCATCCTCCTCCACCTCCTCTTCGTCCTCCAGTAGTGGGCCCTGGCTGGCCACATTTGTACCTGGCCTCTGCTGTTGCAAAAAACCTCCCTCTGAGCCACTTCTAACAGACTGGCCCGAAAGTGCTAAAAATTACCCCTCATCCTCCTCCTACTCCTGGGCCACCTCCTCTTCCATCATCGCCCTAAGCGTTTTCTCAAAGAGACAAAAAGTGGTATTGTAATGCTGATAGCGGTGTCATCGCCGCTGGCCATGTTGGTGGAGTACTCGAAACAGCGCAAAAGGGAACACAGGTCTCGCATGGAGGCCCAATCATTTGTGGTGAAGTGGTGCTGTTCCGCAGTGCGACTGACGCGTGCGTGCTGCAGCTAAAACTCCACTATGGCCTGCTGCTGCTCTCCATCATGTGCAAGGTGGAGTTCCACCTGGTGGGCACATCGCATATGAGGCGGTAAGCTGGAAGGCCGAAGTTACGCTGTAGCGCAGACAGGCGAGCAGCGGCAGGATGTGAATGCCGGAAGCGCTCACAGACGGCCCGCACTTTATGCAGCAGCTCTGAAAAGTCGGGGTAGTTGTGAATGAACTTCTTCATCACCAAATTCAGCACATGCGCCAGGCAAGGGATGTGCGTCAAACCAGCTAGTCCCAGAGCTGCAACGAGATTTCGCCCATTATCGCACACCACCATGCCGAGCTTGAGGCCCATCGGCAGCAACCATTGGTCGGTCTGTTGTTCAATACCCCGCCACAACTCCTGCGCGGTATGGGGCCTGTCCCCCAAATATATGAGTTTCAGAATGGCCTGCTGACGTTTACCCCGGGCTGTGCTGAAGTTGGTGGTGAAGGTGTGTGGCTGACTGGATGAGCTGGTGGAAGCAGAAGAGGAGGAAGCCGAGTAGGAGGAGGAGGATACAGGACGCAAAGAATGATGCCCTGCGATCCTTGGAGGCTGGAGGACGTACGCCAAGGAACTCTCCGCCTGGGGCCCAGCCGCCACTACATTTACCCAGTGTGCAGTTAGGGAGATATAGCATCCCTGGCCGTGCTTACTGGTCCACGTATCTGTGGTTAGGTGAACCTTGCCACAGATGGCTTTGCGCAGTGCATACTTGATTTTATCGGATACTTGGTTGTGCAGGGAAGGCACGGCTGTCTTGGAGAAGTAGTGGCGGCTGGAAACAACATACTGTGGGACAGCCATGGACATCAGTTGTTTGAAGCTGTCTGTGTCCACCAGCCTGAATGACAGCATTTCAAAGGTCAGTGGTTTAGAAATGCTGGCATCCAGGCCCAGGGCTCGAGGGTGGCTAGGTGGGAATTTACGCTTTCTCTCCAAGGTTTGTGAGATGGAGAGCTGAACGCTGCCGTGTGACATGATGGAGATGCTTGGTGACGCAGGTGGTGGTGTCGGTGTGCGGCAGGTGCCAACGTTCCTCCCGAGGCGGAGGAAGAGGCCGAGGCAGCAGCAGAAGAGAGAGCAGGGGGAGCCAGAGTGAGTTCCTTGCTTTTAAGGTGTTTACTCCACTGCAGTTCATACTCCACATCTTTGCATGTAGATGCCTGGTCATGCAGGTTGTGCTAAGGTTCAGAACGTTAATGCCTCGCTTCAGGCTCTGATGGCACAGTGTGCAAACCACTCGGGTCTTGTCGTCAGCACATTGTTTAAAGAAGTGCCATGCCAGGGATCTCCTTGAAGCTGTCTTTGGGGTGCTTGGTCCCTGGTGGCGGTGGCCAGTAGCAGGCGAACTCTCTTGGCGTCTGCTGTTCTGCTTTTGCCCCCTGCTCCCTCTTTTGCTACGCTGTTGGCTCGGTCTCACCACTGCCTCTTCCTCTGAACTATGAAAGTCAGTGGCACGACCTTCATTACATGTGGGGTCTAGGACCTCATCGTTAGTGTTGATCACGAATTTTCGAATTGCAAATTTTAATCGTGAATATTGACACTTCGAGAATTCGCAAATATTTCGAATATCGTGAAATATTAGCTTTTTTAATACCAGTTTAAGCGAATTTTTATGCAAATTTTATGCAAATTTTTATATGTGAATTTTCGCAATCAAGAAAATAATGTCATTATTTTCTTGATTGCGAAATTCTGCATATAAAAATTTGCATAAAATTTGCATAAATTCGCATAAATTGGTATTTAAAAGGTATCTTTTAAATACCAGTTTATGTGAATTTTTATGCAAATTTTATGCAAATTTTTATATACAGAATTTCGCAACTGGAGATTACGAATTCACAAATTTTCTAACTATATGGAGAATATTCGCCCAAATATTTGTGAAATATCGCGAATTCGAATATTGCCCCTTCCGCTCATAACTACTTATCGTCCCCTGCATTGTCTTCCACACAGTCTTCCTCCCTGACCTCCTGTTCGGTCTGCACACTGCAGAAAGATGCAGCAGTTGGCACCTGTGTTTCGTCATTATTAGAGACGTGCGGACTCCGATGAGGTGGTATTCCCATGTCCTCATCATCAGGAAACATCAGTGGTTGTGCATCAGTGCATTCTATGTCTTCCACCACTGGGAAGGGCTAGGTGGATTCCCTTGGGAAACCCTGCCAGCAGAGTCTTCAAACAGCATAAGAGACTGCTGCATAACTTGAGGCTCAGACAGTTTCCCTGATATGCATGGGGGTGATGTGACAGACTGATGGGCTTGGTTTTCATGCGCCACCTGTGCGCTTTCTGCAGAAGTCTGGGTGGGAAATAATGTTGAGAACGTGCTGGATCCATTGTCGGCCACCCAATTGACTAGCGCCTGTACCTGCTCAGGCCTTACCATCCTTAGAACGGCATTGGGCCCCACCAAATATCGCTGTAAATTCTGGCGGATACTGGATCCTGAGGTAGTTGGTTCACTAGGACGTGTGGCTGTGGCAGAATGGCCACGTCCTCTCCCAGCACCAGAGGGTACACTAACACCACCACGACCGCGATGTTTTCCTGCCCTGGATGAAAGGTATCCTTTTATGGACAGATTTACACTTGGAGATGCACAGTAGCGTGTGAAAAAATATGTAGGATTATGCCTTCAGCAATTGTATTTTAACACTTTGTGTAAAATACCCTTTAACGGACAGAAATACAATGGGAGATGCACTGTAGCGTGTGAAGTTATGGAGGATGACCCTCTCAGCACTTGTATATACACCTTGAGTGTAATATACCCTTTTACGTACAGATTAACACTTGGCCTGCAAGAGCTTGAACACCAGATTCAGGGTATTGTTATATTGGCAAGTGAATTTCACCCCAGAACAAAATATATGTTTTGGCGAACACTTTTATACTTTGCCAGCCAGTGCTGGGACACCAGATTCAGGGTTTTGCTATTTTGGCAAGTGAATTTTACCCCAGAACGAAATATACCCTGTTACGGACAGATTTAAACTAGGCCTGCAACTGCTGAAACACCAGATTCAGGGTATTGCTATTTTGGCAATTGAATTTCACCCTAGAACAAAATATACCCTTTTACAGACAGATTAACACTTGGCCTGCAACAGCTGGGACACCAGATTCAGGGTATTGCTATTTTGGCAATTAAATTTCCCCACAGAGCAAAATCTATCCTTTGACGGATACTATTAAACTTGTCCAGTCACAGCTGGAACACCAGATTTACTGTATTTCTATTTTGGAAACTGAAATTCACCGCAGAAAATAATGAATCCTTTGACGGACTCTATTAAACTTGGCCAGCCACTGCTGGGACACCAGATTTATGGTATTGGTATTTTGGCAATTGAATTTCACCCCAGAACAAAATATATGTTTTGGCGGGCAAAATTATACTTTGCCAGCCACAGCTGTGACACCAGATTTATGGTATTGCTATTTTGGCAATTGTATTTTACCCAAGAACAAAATATATGTTTTGGTGGACACTACTATACTTTGCCAGCCACTACTGGAACACCAGATTCTGGGTATTGCTATTTTGGCAATTGAAATTCACCCCAGAACAAAATATACCCTTTTATGGACAGATTTACACTTGGCCTGCAACTTCTGGAACACCAGATTCAGGGTATTGCTATTTTTGAAATTGAATTTCACCCCAGAACAAAATATATTTTTTGGCGGACACTATTATACTTTGCCAGCCAGTGCTGGGACACCAGATTTATGGTATTGCTATTTTGGCAATTTAATTTTCACCCCAGAACAAAATGTATGTTTTGGCGGACACTATTATACTTTGCCAGCCACTACTGGAACACCAGATTCAGGGTATTGCTATTTTGGCAATTGAATTTCACCCCAGAACAAAATATATCCTTTGCATGACACTATTAAACTTGGCCAGCCACAGCTGAAACCACTGATTTACGGTATTGCTATTTTGGCAATTGAATTTCACCCCAGAACAAAATATATGTTTTGGCGGACACTATTATACTTTGCCAGTCACTACTGGAATACCAGATTCAAGGTATTGCTATTTTGGCAATTGAATTTCACCCCAGAACAAAATATACCCTTCTACGGACAGATTAACACTTTGCCTGCAACTGCTGGAACACCAGATTCAGGGTATTGCTATTTTGGCAATTGAATTTCACCCCAGAACACAATATATGTTTTGGCGGACACTATTATACTTTGCCAGCCACAGCTGAAACCACTGATTTATGGTATTGCTATTTTAGCAATTGAATTTCACCCCAGAACAAAATATATCCTTTGCAGGACACCATTAAACTTGGCCAGCCACAGCTGAAACCACTGATTTATGGAATTGCTATTTTGGCAATTGAATTTCACCCCAGAACAAAATATACCCTTCTACGGACAGATTAACACTTTGCCTGCAACTGCTGGAACACCAGATTCAGGGTATTGCTATATTGGCAAGTGAATTTCACCCCAGAACAAAATATGCACTTTTACGGATAAGATTAACACTTGGCCTGAAACAGCTGGGACACCAGATTCAGGGTATTGCTATTTTGGCAATTGAATTTCACCCCAGAACAAAATATACCCTTCTACAGACAGATTAACACTTTGCCTGCAACTGCTGGAACACCAGATTCAGGGTATTGCTATTTTGGCAATTGAATTTCACCCCAGAACACAATATATGTTTTGGCGGACACTATTATACTTTGCCAGCCACAGCTGAAACCACTGATTTATGGTATTGCTATTTTGGCAATTGAATTTCACCCCAGAACAAAATATATCCTTTGCAGGACACCATTAAACTTGGCCAGCCACAGCTGAAACCACTGATTTATGGAATTGCTATTTTGGCAATTGAATTTCACCCCAGAACAAAATATACCCTTCTACGGACAGATTAACACTTTGCCTGCAACTGCTGGAACACCAGATTCAGGGTATTGCTATATTGGCAAGTGAATTTCACCCCAGAACAAAATATGCCCTTTTACGGACAGATTAACACTTGTCCTGCAACAGCTGGAACACCAGATTCAGGGTATTGCTATATTGGCAAGTGAATTTCACCCCAGAACAAAATATACCCTTTTACGGACAGATTAACACTTGGCCTGAAACAGCTGGGACAGCAGATTCAGGGTATTGCTATTTTGGCAATTGAATTTCACCCCAGAACAAAATATATGTTTTGGCGGACACTATTATTCTTTGCCAGCCAGTGCTGGGACACCAGATTTAGGGGATTGCTATTTTGGCAATTGAATTTCACCACAGAAAATAATCTATCCTTTGCCAGACAGCAGACAGCATTATACTTGGCTTGCAAAAGCTGGAACACCAGATTTAGGGGATTGACATTTTGGCAATTGTATTTAACCCCTTAATAAAATATTGAAATTGCTATCCTGAGTTTCTAAGGGTGACAATAAGCACAGCCAAGCCCCTGATGTAGGATATAGCAAAAAAAAAAAAAACAGTATTGATGGATTGATGGACTTGGTGGCAGCTTGTTCTGGTGCACCACAAGTCACAAAATGTCTGCCGATCACCCCAGAAAAAAAGTGACAGAAAATACGCTCTGTGCAGCCTAAAAAACAGTGAGCAATTAAATAGCAGAAGTTGAATCATTCACAGCTGTAGATCGATCACTTCATTAGGTGCTTTTGCTGACTTTTCCCTGCCTAATCTCGCCCTCACAGAAGCTGCGTCCTCTCCCTACACTAATCAGGGCAGAGTGACGTGCGGCGCTACGTGACTCCATCTTTAATAGAGGCTGGGTCACATGCTGCACTTGGCAAATCACAGCCATGCCATTAGTAGGCATGGCTGTGATGGGCTCTTAGGGCAAGAAGTAAAACGCTAGCTGATTGGCTGCTGTGCAGCCCTTCAGAAAGCGTGAAGAAATCGCCGATCAACGGACACGAACCCGAACTTTTTTGAAAATGTTCGGGTTCGGTCCGTGTCCCAAACACCCCAAAATTCGGTACGAACCCGAACTATGCTCGAACTGTTCGCTCAACACTAGTTAACACACATTTGACAGTGTTAACATACAGTGTGTTTAAAAAAAAAACTGTGCCAACACGTCTCATACTATTTTATATTCCAAAGCTTCCAAAAATTGTCCCTGATTAGGGCAGAAGAATTTTAAACACATACGTAATTGGTGTTATGAGATTAGAAAAATTAAAATTAAAAAGTGGCTTGGGGGAACCTGATGGTTGTAAAGTGTCATTAGTGGCATAAAGCAGGCCGCAGCAGCAGCCGCATGTGATGGTAGTTGGGCAGACAGACAGCAAATGTGGAAAGTTGGGCCACCAGCAGCAAGCAGCGGCGGGTGCCATGGCCATGAGGTCTCCGCTGTTTCCAACAGCAGAGACCCACAGCTAATGACTGCGCCTGTCAATAATTCTGATCACAGTCATTAAAGCCTTTAGATGCATCTAAAAGCTTCTGGGCTTCTTACCGGCGTCCTCTGCGGCCAATGAGGATGACTGTAATTGAATTCAATACACTGGGTTTCTCTGAAGAGACCAAAAGTATTGGAGCTGCAATTCTTCATTTGCCCAGCAGACGTCAACATAAGCAATTCTAGTGCCAATATGGATCTATAAAAAAAATAATGGTACAGAATAAAAAAAAAAATGGTCTTGTAGCCTCAATTATGAGCTACAAAATCATTAAAGAAGTAAAATAAAATAAAAAAATATACAAAAAATATAAAAATTTAAATCCCCACCGTAGAATAAAAAGTAAATGCATAAATAAAAAAAGTATAAACATCATGGGCATCAATATAAAATATATATATAATATAAAATATTTTTTTCGAATACAGCGAATGGTGTAAATAAAAAAAAAAGAGTCAAAATGTCCGATTCGCCATTTTTTTTCATCACTTTTACATTTATACTGCTCGAGGAAATTTTATTTCCTCCCCCATTTTTTTTCAAAATTTCAACCGCACTGAAAGTGAATACACGTAAAATGGACAATTTAGGCACTAGTGGCATGCTGCAGGCCGAAGCATGAAGCCACAGAGAAAGTTATAGTAGGAAGACAGACAGGCAACAGTGGCAAGATAGGGCACTGCCAGAAAGACAAGGTCAATTCATGGAAATTAGCAACAGGAGTGTGAAAATCCTCCTGAATCCAGGCTGGCTTCATTTTGGCAAAAGTGATGTTTTGGACACTGGTGGAGGACAACTTGGTCTATTTGCACCATCATCATCCTCATCCTCTTTCTCCTCCAGCAACGGCTCCTCTTCCTCCTTATGTGGCAGCTCTTCCTCCTCCTCCCCCATAGGAGCTATCGTGAGTCCCTGACAGCAACAGACCAACTGTTGCATGAGCATCAGTATTTCATTAAAAATACATAAGAGTGGGATGAGGGAAAACTGCAGCATGACCAGCATGAGATGCAACTGCCCAACCTGGAAACAACACTTGTTGCCTACATGACCGGTCTAGTGCATGACCAAGTCGTTCACAGCTTTCCACTTCTCGTTCAGATGCTCAAGCATATGTAATATTGAATTCCAGCAAGTAAAACATTGCACATTAGGCAGTGTAGCTGCATACCATTTTGACGCTTTAAGTCTAGGAGAGCGTTCCTCACCATGTAAAAATGGCTAAAAACAGGAACAGTCTTCTGGACATTGTCAGCACCTTGTGAAAGCTAGTGCATTTTTTTTTTTTCAAAGGACATGCCCCTGCATTGTTATTTCTCCCAGGTACAGGGAGGTCAGGATGTTGTGCCCATTGTCGCTGACCACCTTGACTAGTTGGAGTCGGCAGAATGACAGCCAGCTGGATGTTTGCTGCTTGATGTACTTGTGCAACTGCTTGTCGGTGTGGCTACTCTCTCCAAAGCCAATCATCTCCAGCATGACATTGCGACTTGACACATGTGATAGGAAGGATGGGTAGTGTGAACGACGCTGTGCCCTGTTGCTTTTGGAGACAGGACCGTGTACATGGAGGAGGAGGTGGAGGAGACAAATAAGTGCCTGCTGTGGGAGCCAGCCCAGTGGTATGATGGGAGGTGGTAAAAAGGACCGGGACATATTGCCTTTCCACTCCCGGAAAAAACATTGACCCAGTGGGCCATGAAAGACATATACTGTTCCTGCTCGTAACAGCTGTTCCAGGGGTAAACTGTGGAGTGCAGCTTGATGCACAGCAAGAATCGCAAGTAGTAGCCGGCATTCTTAGCCATGTGAGAGTACAAGACTCTACTACGATGGTACTACAGAGACTGCACCATCAGCAATGTGGACAGATGGAGGTTCAACTTGTACACAAGCTAATTGCTGATGGAGAAAAGTTTTTTCATGACGAAACGTGTCATTATAGATATACGCGATGTTCGCGTTCGCCCCTATACTTTATCATTGAGCAAACTTTGACCCTGTACCTCACAGTCAGCAGACACATTCCAGCCAATCAGCATACCCTCCCTCACAGACCCTCCCACCTCATATCAAAAAGCAAGGACGGCATCCATCTTAGATTCATTCTGAATAGGGTAGAACCGCGCTGCTCCTTGATCACACTAGTGATTTTACATGCTGTATTTTAAGGAAAAATTTTGTAAGTACAATAAAGCCCTTTTAAGAAAAAAACCTCGAAGGTACCTCCCTATTTGTGCGCATTTTTGACAAAAATATGCAGGAACGGTTGTGAAGACCAATTACCTGTGGAGACTGTCGATATCCAGTGCCGGCACATGTGGAGGACTGCGTGAATATTACTAGTGTGAACAAGGAGCAGCGCTGTTCTACCCTAAACATAAAGTTTTCGTGATTGGACCCACATCACAGTTTGAACCTGCAGCACAAGTAACAAACGTCCTTTTGTACAGACTACCACTTTGATTGACTTAGATTCATTCTGAAGCTGCAGTGTTAGTAGTTGTAATCGTAATGCGATTAATATAACCTGTATTAATCGCATTGCGATTACAACTTAGATTTGAGTTCCTAATGGTTGTATTGCTAGAATATAACGAAGATTGAGAATATAGTGCTATATTCTCAATCTTCGTTATATTCTAGCAATACAACCATTAGGAACCCAGCTCTAAGTTGAATTTGCAATGCAATTAATGCAGGTTATATTAATCGCATTGCGAATTCAACTTACCACACTCTGCGTCAACTACGTAATTTTCATGGGAGTTTTGCCATGGATCCCCCTCCGGCATCCCACAGTCCAGGTCTTAATCCCCTTGAAAGAACTTGTCCACCACTATTGTGGCCAGAAAGAGTCCATGTGGGTTTTAAAATTTGCCTGTCTATTGAAGTCTATGGCGGAAAATTTTATGTTTGCGACATATCTATTTGCAAGGCCACTGCTTATTTTAATCCTGCACAGTCCTGTCGTTTTGCATTCGTGCCTTGTGGAGAAAAAGCACCATACTGTTTCTCACATAGAGCTACAGACAGCCAAGCTGGGCTTAGCTCTGGCACATTTTGGGCCTAACCAACCCACAGCATCAGCTGCATCACCAGGCATCGCTCTGGCTGTTCTTTAGAAGGTACTTTGCCTCTGCTCTTTACTGCTGCCACCATCACCCTTCTCCACTGATGGTGCCTTCTCCTCATCACCCCGATCCAGCTCCCAGGTCCTGTCCTCACCCTCCCTGCCTATTTTATAAGACTGTGAGATATCATGGTGGGCATCTGGGCCCCCCTGCTCTGAGTTTTCCCTGACTGCCACGGTCGCTGCCCCTAACACCAAGGCTACAGGTGCCACTATAACCACCACCATCAACATAGGTATGCATAGGATCCACCAGCCTTCTCCCCAACCGCATCCTCAGGGCAGCCCAAATAGTGAGGGCCTTCATACAAGTCATCAACAGGGACACTTTCTTGATTATTTGCCATAGGGTGTGGTGGGGTATTCTTGTATCTTCTTAGGAAACAGAAAGGCACCACTCTAGGAATTGGCAGTGAAGACTGAGAGGCCTCCACTGAAAGCCTTTTTTGGGGATGCAAGGAGGGGTAGCAGGAGGAACACTGTGATACTCTCATGTTACCTCTTCTTCATTCTGCTGTAACTGAGAGGAGGAGTGAGCCATTTATCAACAATCTCATCCTCTTTTTTCCTCATCTATAATGTTGTGCCTTTCCAAAACTAGCAGGGATATACTACTACCATTACTTCTCGCCAGATAGATGGTGCTGCTACTACCCACATTTTGGCTCTGGACCTTTTAGTTTGGAACTGTTCTATAGCCGGAAAATGTTTTGGCCTCTCAAATGTTGTGTAGTATTGGTGTAGTAAGCATGTATATATGCTGCTTAATTAAATTGAACCCCCCAAAAAAAAAAAAAAAATTAAAGAAAGAAAGAAAAAAAGAAAGAAAAGGAAAGAAAGAATTTTTTTATTGCAACCATGTGAAGAAATAATTGAACGTTAAGTGGTGATTAAAGGGTCAGCCCTCACATTCAATTTCACGTTATCACTCACTGGTAGATTGTTGCTATATATTAATGTGCAGTAATCACGTATATATGATGGTTAATTAAATGGAAAAAGTCCCCAAAAAATAAATGTTTCCTTTACAACCTTGTGAATATACGCAAACAGATGACTGAGGCCTGACCCTTAATATTGCTTTAACACTTCCTGATAAATTATTACCCTAGCCTGCCTACTGTTGTACTGTTTACCTATATGCTGGTTTAATTAAATTCAACAAGTCCCAAATTTTTTTTATTGCAACATTGTGAGGAAATAAAAAAAACGTTAATGGATAATTAAGGGCCAAGCCTCATGCTCAATTTCTCATTATGATTCACAGGTAGATTGCTGCCTTACCCTGTGTTTTGTCGTAATCACATATACAGTCGTGGCCAAAGGTTTTGAGAATTACATAAATATTAGAAATTGGAAAAGTTGCTGCTTAAGTTTTTATAATAGCAATTTGCATATACTCCAGAATGTTATGAAGAGTGATCAGATGAATTTCATAGTCCTTCTTTGCCATGAAAATGAACTTAATCCCCAAAAAACCTTTCCACTGAATTTCATTGCTGTCATTAAAGGACCTGCTGAGATCATTTCAGTAATCGTCTTGTTAACTCAGGTGAGAATGTTGACTAGCACAAGGCTGGAGATCATTATGTCAGGCTGATTGGGTTAAAATGGCAGACTTGACATGTGTAAGAGAGTGCAAGGTGTTGTATTTGATAGCAGGTACGTGTCACCGAGGTTGCTGGCCTCGGTGAGGTAAGAGCCGGGGTTTTTGGTCTGCAGCAGCTAGTGCTGCTCTGTTAAATAGCATGGCTGCAAAGCCGATCCGGGCCGGCTCTTACTGGGAGCAGCTAAAGAGTAGGGTGGGTGGCTGCTCCCCACGGTCCAGTCCATGTTTTGGGCTGGATATAAAACGCAGCCAGCAGCTGTGTCTGAGGGGTGTGATTATCCTGGAGCCTGCAAACAGGGCTGAGGAATTCTCTGTCCTGGAGGAAGGAGCTCAGCAAGGTGGTGTTTCCCTGCGACCTGAAGGTGGAATCGCCTGCGGCTGAGCCGACTGCTAGGTGTGAACCCGCACCTAAACCACCCAAGGTGACTGGACCCTGTGTTGGCCTGTTTTTGTTTTGCCACAGTATTTCCGTTGTGTGTGAACTGTCACCAAGAGACTGCTTTTCTTTTATGGCGTGCAAGTGTGAATAAAACACTGTTTGATGCACCATCTGGACTCCTTGTTTTGCCTCTAAACTGCACCCGCACCGCTGTCTACCAGAGCGACTCCCCACATTTGGTGTCGGATGCGGGCATGCGCAGTGAGGCTGGCGTGAACGCCGAACTTTGTTTGCTGAGTAAAAGTGTATGTCCTATATTAGGCCGGCAAAGTTGCAGCCTGGGTTCCCGGACAAAATGGAGGCGGTTGTAAAAGCCCTTGTGGAGGCTAACTTGCAGCAGCGGGAGGCCAACAAGCAGCAGCAGGAGACCAACCAGCTACTACTACAGCAGGTGATGGCCTTACAGGCGGCAGGAGCGTCCCACCACGTCCATGATGCCCGGAAAGCGGTCCGTGCGGCGATCCCAAAGATGACCCCGCAGACGACGTGGAGACATACCTAGCCGTCTTTGAGAAGGTCGCCGTGAGGGAAAAGTTACCCCGTGACCAGTGGGCCGAGGTGGTTGCTCCGCTCCTGGCAGCCGGACCCCAGCAAGTTTTTTTCGATTTGGCAGATGTCCAGGCAGCTGACTACCCGACCGTGAAAGGTGAGATTCTAGCAAGACTGGGGGTGAATGTTTTGGTCCGGGCCCAGCGGGTGCATCAGTGGGAATTTAACCCGGCTGAACCCGCCAGACCACAATACTATGACCTGCTACATCGGTTGCAAAAATGGCTGCAGCCAGACATACTGACTCCCACTGCTATGCTCGACCGTCTGTTAGCAGATGTATTCTGGAGGTCTTTGCCTTACCCTCTCCAGCACTGGATCGGCCAGGTATCCCCCACCAATGCCCTTGAGATGGTCGACCTGGTGGAGCGATATGAGGCCACCAGAAACCTGCAGGGGGTTCTTTTGGGAGGAGGCCAGTCAAACCCCGGAAACCTCCACCCCAGTCCCGGCGGCCGGCCAAACCCGCCCGGGATGTACCCCTTGCAGATCCCTCCCCAGTAGTCTGCTGGCGGTGTCACGAGCCTGGCCACGTAAGGGCTGACTGTCCACAGTGGGGGGAACCCATGGAGACTAATTATGGGTACCGGGCTTCCCTGTATGCCCGGAGACTGTGTGCGACCGGCACCCCCGAGACAATAGACAATCGACATCTGTGCCAGGTGCAAATCGGGGATAACCTGGCAGTGGCACTGTTGGACTCAGGGAGCCTGGTAACCCTGGTAAGTGCTGCCCTGGTACAGCCCACCCAGTATACGGGCCAGAAAGTTGGTGTGGTGTGTA
Organism: Bufotes viridis; assembly: GCA_033119425.1. Classification (NCBI taxonomy): domain Eukaryota; kingdom Metazoa; phylum Chordata; class Amphibia; order Anura; family Bufonidae; genus Bufotes; species Bufotes viridis. The sequence goes on along the minus strand of CM065592.1, from coordinate 378,044,074 downwards.
TACACGGAGACTTAAAGGACTATCCCACGGCTGTAATGTCTCTATCCACGGCGGCCGGCACCTGGACTTGTGAAGTGGCGATCTCCACAAAGCTGCCCTATGAACTAATAATTGGGAGAGACTTCCCTGGTTTTCCGTCACTGTGGCCTGAGATGAAAGTGACTAATAGCCCTGAGACAGGGGTAACCCTAGCAGAGTGGCCTGATACCCCTGGAAGGCCAGAACCCTGGGAGCCCGAGTCTGAGGGGCCAGCGGTAGGGGTGACCACTGCTGCAGCGGTAGTGGGGAGACAACCCCACTGAGTGTAATGGTGGGAGACACGGAGGACTTGCCACCGGGGCCTGAGTTGGCAGACCTCAATGTCTCCGGGAAAATTTTGGGACCGCACAACACCGGGACCAAACCCTAACCAGGGCCTGGGAGAATGTGCTGGAAATTGATGGTAAACCCCAGAAACCAGGGGCTGAATTAATGTTCCCACGATTTATTGTTCTGCAGGATATGTTGTATCGGGTGAACCAAATCCGAGGTGAACCTGTTGAACAGTTGGTGGTGCCCACAGCGCATCGCAAGCTTGTCATGGAGCTTGCCCACCAACATGTTCTTGGGGGACACCTGGGGTGGCAGAAAACCCAGGACCGCATACTGCAGCGGTTTTATTGGCCCAGTGTGTTCAAGGAGGTAGAGAATTATTGTAAGTCCTGTCCGACCTGTCAGATAACTAGCCCCCAGCCACATTTCCGTAGTCCTCTGGTACCTCTGCCAATTATTGAAGTACCGTTCGAGCGAATCGCTATGGATTTAATTGGGCCTGTACCAAAGTCTGCCAGGGGCCACCAACACATTCTGGTAGTTCTCGACTATGCCACTCGGTATCCGGAGGCGGTGCCTCTGCGACATACCTCAGCTAAGCTCATTGCCAAAGAGTTAATGGAGATGTTTTCCCGTGTGGGCCTGCCAAAAGAGGTTCTGACAGACCAAGGGACCCCTTTTATGTCCAAAGTAATGAGGGAACTGTGTAAATTGTTGCGTATAAAGCAGCTACGGACGTCCGTTTACCATCCGCAAACAGACGGTCTGGTTGAGAGGTTTAACCAAACTCTAAAAATATGTTAAAGAGGGTGGTGTCTAGAGATGGGAAGGACTGGGATCTGCTTCTGCCCTATCTCATGTTCGCAGTGCGAGAGGTACCCCAGGCCTCTACTGGGTTCTCGCCCTTCGAACTGCTTTATGGCAGACACCCTCGGGGCCTGTTGGATATCGCCAAGGAAGCATGGGAACAACAGCCTGTCCCCCACAAAAGTGTCATTGAGTATGTCACCCAGATGCAGGAACGGATAGAAAGGGTGTTGCCGCTGGTCCGGGAGCATATGGAGGCAGCACAACAAGCCCAGAGTAGGGTGTATAATCGTCAGGCTCGGGTACGGGGCTTCAATCCGGGAGATCGAGTGTTGGTTCTGGTACCCACCCTTGACAGCAAATTCCTAGCTAGGTGGCAGGGCCCCTATGAGGTGATCGAGAAGGTAGGGAAGTAATTACAAAGTACACCAGCCAGGCGGCGCAAGCCGGAGCAGGTGTACCACGTGAATTTACTTAAGCCTTGGAAAGATAGGGACACGGCTGACGACCACAGCCCCCGGCCAGGGCTTCTAGGTGAAAAGTGTCCAGCCCCACAGTTCGAGGCCTGTGAAGCAGTAACCACGGTAAAAATTGCAGACAGCCTGTCTTCCAAACAAGTTCAGGAAGTCAGGGAGTTCATCAGTCGGAACACGGATGTGTTCTCGGACCTCCCTGGCCGCACGTCTCTCATCCAACATGACATCGTCACTGAGCCTCAGGCCAAGATCCGGTTAAAACCATACCGGGTACCCGAGGCTCGGCGACGGGCCATCGCGGAGGAAGTACAGTTAATGTTGAAGCTCGATGTCATTGAGGAGTCGAAGAGTGAGTGGGCCAGTCCCATAGTCCTAATACCCAAGCCGGATGGGACGTTGCGGTTCTGCAACGATTTTCGCAAGTTAAATGAAGTGTCCAAGTTTGATGCGTATCCCATGCCCCGGGTAGACGAGCTTGTTGAGAGTTTAGGGCAAGCCCGTTATTTTTCTGTGCTAGACCTCACCAAAGGGTACTGGCAGGTACCCTTAACGGAGTCGGCTAAGGAAAAACCGCATTTGTTACCCGCAGGGCCTGTATCACTACAAGGTGTTACCCTTTGGCCTGCATGGCGCCCCGCCACTTTCCAAAGGTTAATGGACATAGTGCTGCGACCACATCGTCGGTACGCCTCGGCCTACTTAGATGATGTAGTCATCCACAGCACCGACTGGGAAAGCCATTTACCCAAGGTGCAGGCGGTAGTGGATGCCCTGAGGAAAGCCGGACTGACCGCTAACCCAAAGAAGTGCTCCATAGGGTTAGAGGAGACAAAATATCTGGGATATGTAATTGGGCGGGAGTCATCAAACCTCAGGTAACCAAGGTAGAGGCCATTCGTAACTGGCCCCGACCGGTCACCACCAGGCAGGTAAAGTCGTTCCTGGGGATTGTAGGTTACTACATGAGGTTTGTGCCCCACTTTGCCACAATAGCAGCGCCGTTGACAGACCTGTTGAAGGGGCGAAAGTCTGGGAGGGTTAGCTGGAGTGAGAAGGCGGAGGAGGCTTTCGCCGCGTTGAAGTCGGCCCTGTGTGGGTCCCCGGTTTTGGTGACACCCGACTTCAACAAGGAGTTTGTCGTACAGACCGACGCCTCGGAGGTAGGCCTCGGTGCGGTACTGTCTCAGGAGGTCAACGGGGAAGAACATCCCGTTGTCTTCCTGAGCCGTAAGCTCAATCCCGCCGAGTCCAGATACAGTATAGTGGAGAGGGAGTGCCTGGCTATCAAGTGGGCACTCGAATCTCTCCGCTACTACTTGTTAGGGAGGAGGTTCCGTCTGGTGACCGACCATTCCCCCTCAAATGGATGAGTCAGGCCAAGGAGAGGAATGCTCGGGTCACCAGGTGGTTCCTATCTCTTCAGAATTTCAAATTCTCTGTGGAACACAGGGCAGGCCGCTTGCAGGGCAACGCAGATGCCCTGTCCCGCGTCCACTGCCTCACGTGTGTTCACCCTCAGGGTTGAACAAGGGGGTGTGTAAGAGAGTGCAAGGTGTTGTATTTGATAGCAGGTACGTGTCACCGAGGTTGCTGGCCTCGGTGAGGTAAGAGCCGGGGTTTTTGGTCTGCAGCAGCTAGTGCTGCTCTGTTAAATAGCATGGCTGCAAAGCCGATCCGGGCCGGCTCTTACTGGGAGCAGCTAAAGAGTAGGGTGGGTGGCTGCTCCCCACGGTCCAGTCCATGTTTTGGGCTGGATATAAAACGCAGCCAGGATCGTCTCCTAGAGAGGATTCAGCTGCGGGATCGGAGTGTCACCAGTGCAGAGATTGCTCAGGGATGGTAGCAGGCAGGTGTGAGCGCATCTGCACGCACAGTGAGGCGAAGACTTTTGGAAGATGGTCTGGTGTCAAGAAGGGCAGCAAAGAAGCCACTTCTCTCCAAAAAAAACATCAGGGACAAATTGATCTTCTGCAGAAAGTATGGTGAATGGACTGCTGAGGACTGGGGCAAAGTCATATTCTCCGATGAAGCCTCTTTCCGATTGTTTGGGGCATCAGGAAAAAGGCTTGTCCGGAGAAGAAAAGGTGAGCACTACCATCAGTCCTGTGTCATGCCAACAGTAAAGCATCCTGAGACCATTCATGTGTGGGGTGGCTTATCATCCAAGGGAGTGGGCTCACTCACAATTTTGCCCAAAAACACAGCCATGAATAAAGAATGGTACCAAAACACCCTCCAACAGCAACTTCTTCAAACAATCCAACAAAAGTTTGGTGAAGAACAATGCATTTTCCAGCACGATGGAGCACCGTGCCATAAGGCAAAAATGATAACTAAGTGGCCCGGGGACCAAAACATTGACATTTTGGGTCCATGGCCTGGAAACTCCCCAGATCTTAGTCTAAATAAAAACTTGTGGTCAATTCTCAAGAGGCGAGTAGACAAACAAAAACCCACAAATTCTGACAAACTCCAAGAAGTGATTATGAAAGAATGGGTTGCTATCAGTCAGGAATTGGCCCAGAAGTTAATTGAGAGCATGCCCAGTCGAATTGCAGAGGTCCTGAAAAAGAAGGGCCAACACTGCAAATACTGACTCTTTGCATAAATGTCATGTAAATGTCGATAAAAGCCTTTGAAATGTATGAAGTGCATGTAATTATATTTCACTACATCACAGAAACTGAAACAAAGATCTAAAGGCAGTTTAGCAGCAAACTTTGTGAAAACTAATATTTGTGTAATTCTCAAAACTTTTGGCCACGACTGTATATGCTGGTTTAATGAAATTTTACAATCCCCAGAAAAATTTGATTGCGACCATATGGAAACTAAATATTCATAAGCGGACGATTGAGGCTTGATGCTCAATTTCTCTTTAATACACACTTGTAGATTGCTGAAACACCTTGACGAAGCAAACGTGAAACGCGCGTTGAGGGGTGCGCCAGTCCTGCCCAGATACTTTCACTTTCCACTGGATAGGTATGCATTAGCCCTGTTTCACGTATGGTATTATCATCGATTGATGGTTGTTTTACAGCTGCACTTTGTCGACCTGAGGATGCCTCAGTAGTTACCGGGTGGTTATTGTAATTGAGGGTGTATAATGGTTGGTTGTTTTAAGTGCCTTAAGTGGGTGGTAGTATGTAGCCTAACAGTGATTTGATACATGGGGCAGGGTCTGTATGGCGCTTGAAATTTGTTTCTCCTCTTTATGTGGGTAATATGATGTTTTTTTTAAGTTGTTTAATAAAGGAATCATGTTTAAAGGGATATAGTGTACTGTATTGTTGTTAATATATATATATTGTAGACATTCAATGGGTGAAGTCATAGATGGCAGGTATGTATCACTGAGGCTGCTACTCTCAGTGATGTAAATCCCGGAGGTAGGTTGTGACCAGTGATGTTAGATCACTGAGTTTGTGGTAGCTGGAGTTTGGGTCCAGGATTTACTAGTGACTGAAGGGTTTGGGTGGGAAGGCCACACCCATACTCCATCCTGGATGTTCCTACCTCATGCAGGTGGTAAAAAAACTAATTATGAGACATGCTGCCAGAGAGCAGTTGGTGTGTGTTGGTCTGAAAAAAAGACCAATGGACAATACCACTTTGCAGAGTGGAATCTCTAGCTGAAAACCTACAAGCTAATGAGAAGTCTGTATCACCATTTTTTTTATTTATTTCCATGAACTGTTGTTTTGATTAAGGAAGCAAGCCTGTACCATTTTGCTGTGTGTGTCCCAATAAACCCTGGGAAAAGAAACTGTCTGAGTGGTCACGTTTTCACATATGGTGGAGGATGCAGGCAGAGTTTGGTTGCTAGGAGCAATGGCATGAATAACTGTTAATGGTAAATGTTCTGCGTTAAAGCAGCAGCAGAACTGCACAAGAGTCTGTCATAATGGAGGAGCTCATTAAACAGATGGTGCAGAGCAATCTACAGCAGCGACAGGCATTGGAACAGCAGCAAAGAGCTTATGCAGAGGCTTTACAGGCTCAATGGCAGGCTAATGTGCAGCAACAAAAGACTAACTGCCTACTGACAGAACAAATTGTGGCCCTTAGAGACCCTGCAACAGCATAACAAGTGGTGCATGTGGCTGGGTAAGGTTCTGGTGCTAGTGTGTGAAAAAACTGTGCAGCTTGCCTTACAAAGAATGACAACTGAAGATGATGTGGAGGCTTATTTAACTGTCTTTGAGCATATTGCAGACTGAGAAAAGCTGACTGTAGATCAGTGGTCTGAGGTGCTGGCTCCATATTTGACTGGAGAGCTGCAGAAGGCTTACTATGACCTCACCTTGCAGGATTCCAGGGATTACCACAAACTAAAAGCAGAAATACTTGCTCGGTAGACAAATTGGCTAGGGGACACCAGTATATTTTAGTAGTACTCGATTATGCTACCCGATACCCAGAGGCAGTGCCTTTAAGAAACTCCACCGCTAAGTCTATTGCTCAGGAGTTGTTTTATATATGCACTAGAGTGGGACTCCCCAAAGAAATATTGACTGACCAGGGGACACCATTCATGTCCAGGGCTGTAAACAAACTGTGTAAAATACTGAAGATTAAACAGTTAAAAACTTCAGTATATCATCCACAAACCGATGGCCTTGTAGAAAGGTTTAATAAAACCGTGAAAGCAATGCTAATAAAAGGCCATTGAAAAGGATAGTAAGGATTGGGATTATTTGTTGCCATATTTGTTGTTCTCACTCCGGGAAGTTCCTTAAGCTTCTACAGGGTTCTCACCTTTTGAGTTGCTCTATGGTAGACACACCCAGGGGTTGCTTGATATAGCTAAGGAAACATGGGAGACTGAAGCTACTCCGTACAGAAGTTTAATTGATCATGTGGTACAAATGCAGAAGAGAATTGCTAAGGTGATGCCCATAGTCAAGAAGAGGGCCCAAGAAGCTCAGAGGTGTTTACAACCATTCTGCACGAATTAGAGAGTTCAAGCTACGGGAATGAGTATTAATTTTGGTACCTACGGTTGAGAGCAAGTTCTTGGCTAATTGGCAGGGACCTTTTGAGGTGATGGAAAAGGTTGGGGAGGTTAATTACAGAGTACATCAGCCAGGTAAAAGGAAACCAGTGCAGATATATCATGTAAACCTGATAAAGCCTTGGAAAGAACGGGAGTTGTTGTCAGTTATGCTCATCTCTCCCACTGTTTCCGATCCTGAGGTTAAGAAAGTGACAACTGAAAATTCCTTGTCTTGTTCACAAAAACAGGATACTAAAGAGTTGTTGCAACGTAACAAGGATATATTCTCCAGCTTAACAGGTTGCATTAATGTTGCGAAACATCATATCATTACTGAGCCCCAAGTAAGGGTAAAGTAACCATACCGCATCCCCGAAACCCGTAGACAGATGGTCTCAGAGGAGGTTCAGAGGATGTTAACATTGGGAGTAACTGAAAGGTCCAAAAGTGAATGGTCCAGCCCAATTGTATTAGTCCCAAAACCAAATGGAAGTTAACACTTCTGCAAGGATTTTCGGAAACTTAATAATATTTCCAAGATGGATGCCTACCCTATGCCCAGGGTGGATGAACTGTTTGAAAGATTGGGTCCAGCCAGGTACATAACCACATTAGACCTCACCAAAGGGTATTGGCAAATACCGTTGTCAAAAGAGGCCTGAGAGAAAACAGCAATTTCTATTTCAGAAGGGTGTTTTCACTATGTTAGAATGCCATTTGGGTTAAAAGGAACCCCTACTACATTTTAAAGGGCAATGGATGACATTTTGGTTCCCCATAGAGAATATGCAGCCGCCTACTTAGACGACATTGTCATCTATAGCCTGGATTGGGCAAGCCATCTAAGTAAAGTACAGGCCGTCCTAGACTCCCTCAGAAAAGTGGGGTTTACAGCCAGCCCGGAGAAGTGTGGCATAGGTATAGAGCAAGCTAAATACTTGGGCTACATTGTGTGAAGAAGCATGATTAAACCCCAAGCCAATAAGGTAGATGCCATACAAAGTTTTCCATGGCCTCCTTCAAAAAAGCAAGTGAGGGCCTTCTTAGGTATAGTGGGGTATTACCAGCGATTTGTGCCCAACTTTGCCGGTATTGTAGCCCATTTCACTGACCTCACAAAACTGAAAAAGTTGGTTATGGTTCGGTGGTCCCCTGAGGCAGAAAAGGCATTTGTGGAACTGAAATCCGTCTTGTGTAGACAACCAGTGTTGCATGCGCCAGATTTTTCTAAAGATTTTTTAGTGCAGACAGATACATCAGAGGTGGGACTAGGGGCTGTTATGTCCCAGGAAATTAATGGAGACGAGCACCCTGTCATGTATTGAAGTAGAAAACTTAACTCCTGTGAGAGAAATTACTTGATTGTGGAATGAGAGTGTCTGGCAATGGGCTCTAGAGTCCATAAGGTATTACCTGCTTTGCAGAAAGTACAGACTGGTCTCAGACCATGCCCTATTGAAGTGGGTGAGTCAAAACAAGGGAAACAATGCTAGGGTAACAAGGTGGTTCCTGGCATTACAGGATTTTGACTATGTAGTAGAACACAGGCCAGGTAAATTGCATATCAATGCAGATGCCTTGTCAGGAGTCTACTGTCTTGTTGCGGAGGATGCCAAGCCCCCCGGCTTTAGGCAATGGGGAGGGGGGGATTGGGATATGTAGACATTCAATGGGTGAAGTCATAAATGGCAGGTATGTATCCCTGAGGCTGCTACTCTCAGTGATGTAAATCTCAGAGGTAAGTTGAGACCAGTGATGTTAGATCACTGAGTTTGTGGTAGCTGGAGTTTTGGTCCGGGATTTAAGAGTGACTGAAGAGTTTGGGTGGGAAAGTCATTCCCATACTCCATCCCGAGTGTTCCCACCTCAAACAGGTGGAAAAGAAACTAATTAAAAGACATGCAGCCTGTACTGTTTTATTGTGTGTGTCCCAATAAACCCTGGGAAAAGAGACTGTCTGAGTGGCCCCGTTTTCAATAGATATATATACTTGTTTAATTAAATTTAACAATCCCAAAGAAAATTAAAATTCCAACCTTGTGGAAACTGAATATATAGAATCATGTATATATGCTGCTTAATTATTGTGGGAATTGATAATAGGAAAAAAATAATTGTTGTTTCCATATATTATGTTTCTTTGCTCTGGATATAATAATATATTTGAGGATAGATGCAGGAGTTGTGTGATAAATATACAGGTCAATACAGGGGCGTACATAGAAGTCATTGGGCCCCATAGCAAGAATCTGCATTGGGCCCCCTAACTCCGCCCACTACCCACCCCTGGCCCATCCCACCTGTCCTGGCTCCTCCCCTGTCACCTCCATATTGTGCCCCTCAAAACACCCAGGCACCGCATACAGGTAATACTTATCCAACGCTCCCTGGCACCCACATCGCTCCTGATGCCCCCACGACTGCCGCTGCATCCCCCTGTCGTGTGGATCCGGCAATGTTGGGGGGCGGTTGGGGTGTTGTGCAGCCAATAGACGGCCATGACGGGAATGAGCCTCCCTAGCGTTACCCGCAATGCTAGGGAGGCTTTTCCCATCACTGCCTGCTATTGACTGCCCCCAGGTCGCCGGATGATGCAGTGGTGGCCGTGCTGGGGAGCGGGGTGCTGGAGAACGGGGTAAGTATTACCTGTATGCAGTGCCTGGGCATTTTGGGGCTTAGTATGCATAAACACCCCCCCCCCACACACACACACACATAAACAAACACACTTCAAGGTGACAGAGTGGGGATGGGCTGCTGGGCACATACTGTCTTCTATATGAGCAATTCATCAGCAAGCAAGTTTTTTGGGGAGGGAGTCCTCTATGAGCCTTAGATACACAACAGTGTCCCCACTACCGCATAGGAACTCTGCTTGCTGCTGCCCTCTGTCATCCCCCCAACAAGAATCCCCCCCGTGAACTTTTTTTTAACTTACTGCTCGGACTGTGGGTGGCTGTTGCTGGGCTGGCAGCAGTGATGCTGGGGCTGTATTCAGTGAACGTTCCCTGGTTTGGCGGGTGGCTGATGAGGCAGGTGGGCAGCGCTGTATACAACTGCCATGCCCGCAAAGTTTTTTCTGCTGAGCCGCTCCTGCTGTGAGCGATACACTGGCCAATCAGTAGAGGGAGCTTTGAACTGCTAAATGCTGATTGGCCAGTACAGTGCCCAGCAGACAGAAGAGAGAGCGCTATGCTTCCTGGAGCCTGGATGTTACTGGTCAGACATCGGTGCATGCTGTGCAATGGGGGAGGGGGGCCCTGAGCATATAGGAAGCAGGGCCCAGAGAAGACAAGTAGACAGGCCCCCTCAATTTGATCAGATAATGAAACTATAAACTGACTGAGTCTGGAGACATAGGGGGCGGAGCTTTCCATGCGTTCCGGGCCCCCCCATGCCACGTGCCCCATAGCAGCTGCGTGGTCTGCCTATATTGTCGGTTTTCTTATTTTAGGCTGTAACTATCTTTACTGTAAAATACATGCTTGATAAAGACTTGATTAAAGTCGAAACGTCGCACTTTAAGGTGGAATAAAGATTATCTTCTACAGACGAAGGAGTGCCGCGATCATTTTCCTTTGGTATCTTTACTGTAAACACATTCATCTTTATCAATATTAAGTAAATAATTACTGAATCCCCCCTCCCCCAATAAAAAATAAATAAATTAAATAGCAAACATGTGTAATCTGAATATATGTAAAAGGACAATTGAGGCTTGAGGCTTAATGTCTTGTTAATACACACAGGTAGATTGCTGATATGTATAGCAGTCTATTTGGGCTGCATTTGTGGGAGGGGCGGAGGCTCTACTTAAACCAGGCACATCCCCACCTAGGGGCGGGCGTTTCTCAGTTGCACAGGAGATGCTGGTGTGTCAGCAGGGTGCTCTCTCCTCTGCTAGGAGGTTTCTTTCATTACAGTATGGAGCTGAAATGGAGCTTTTTCCTGCCCGTGGCTACCGTAGGGACGCGTGCGCCATTTACGTAAGTTAATCGAGCCGTGTCTGTCTTTCCGGCCGGCTGGAATCTGACTTTCTTGCGAGTGCAAGGCATCGCCTCAAAATCGTCCGCCTCAGGTTTGTTTTATCGGAGTTAATCGATTCCTTTCACTTTGTTTATTAGGTAACCTGATTCAGTTCCCCTTCTATCTCATGTGTTTTACGTTTACGTTGTTTCGCTTTGAAAAGTTGCTTCAGCCTGTACGCGGTAGGGAAGGTTTACCTGGGCTGCATGTGATGTTATGTTGGAGATTGGATGCAGCTGTTGCTTGTTACGGCTCTTGCTATGGCAATCACTTCCCATGTGGCCCGCCCCTCCCCCGCAATCAGGGCTGCGTTTACGCTTCAACTCTTTTCGCCAGGTTCGCCCTGTCAGTTGAGATGCCGCCTTCTCGTGTCTGCTCTTTCAACATGCTCATTTTTGGAGCGGTGCTCTAGTCCACTCTCGCATCACGTTTACGCTCCACGCATGGTCACAACAGCGGGTAAATCTGTCTTATTCTCTGTGCATTTATTTATTTTCTGTCGTCCTGTGTTTTGCACTCATACCCCTTTTGCCTTTATATGTTTGCTTGCACCACTCAGACCGGTGTCACATTGCAAGAACGCGTTCATGTCACAGTTTGTTTATGCCTCGTTCACTGCAGGCTGCGGTCATACCAAATTTTACGCTTGGCCTATTGCCAGAGTTGGGGTTCACACTACCGCTGTGACTCCGGGTTTTTACTTTCACGTTTACGTCCAATGTTCCCGCCCATCCATGGACGCATCTCACATCGGCTGTTACAGCAAGTTAATACTCCTTTCACGCTCCAGCTGAGTTCACACATTTGCTGTTACGTCTAGTACTACACTCCATTCCCCGCTAGAACCGCGTCCATACGTTCGCTGTCGCGGCGCTATCCTATTCCGCTCACATTCAGGTCGGCAACTCATTCCAGCTCCACAGTCACCCATCTGCTGGCACACCATGCTCCCATTCGAGCCACATTCTCCTGTTGGTTTCTACGTCACGGTTGTTTTACTCGATAGTCACACTGAGGCAGTTGGTGGCTCGGGGGCTACTCTCCTATTGAACATGACAGGCATCAATGGTCATTTCCTTTACATCTGGTTTCTGCGCGTATACATCAAGTGGGTCGTTTCTCTAGTTGCAAAAAAAAAAAAATAATCTTTTGTCTGCTCTGCTTTACTTCTGGTTTGTATTCACTAAGATTGCTCCCACGGCCCCAGTTCAATAAACAGCCTCTCAGCTGAGGCCAGTGGGTCATTAGGGTCGAGCTTCCTACTCACTACGGTTTCTTTCAAGTTTCGCATGCCTCAGGTTTTGGTTGTTCTCACTTCTCCGGTTCCTATTCCACGTTTGCATTTTTAAGTTTTATGGTTGGGTTCGGTTTTTATGCTTATGTCCGTGGTGCGGACTAATGTCCATACCTGTCAGCAATCACGTTCCTTTCCAGGCCTCGTTTAGACATCCCAATCATCCTAGTTGCTGCTTTTCCATCATGTTGGGCCCATTCTTATTTACCTTCACCCATCACGTACATCTAGGACGGCCTCATGGCCCCGGGGGCCCCTTACTTGCTGGGCCGCAAGGCCTCCGCGGCCCCTTGATTTCTTTGGCCTCATGGCCGCGGAGGCCCCATGACTGCTTTGGCCTCAGGGAGCAGGGATTCCATGACCGCTCCGACCCTATGGTGTCGGGGGCATGACGACCGCTTCGGCCCCTCGGCGTCAGGGTCTCGCGGACTACCTTGACCTCACGGCTTGGGGACCTCATGACTGCTTTAGTCTCATGACTGCTTGGTCTCATGGCGCTGGGGGTCCCATGACCGCCTTGGGCCCATGGCGCTAAGGGCCCCATGTCTGCTTGGCTGCATGCCTTGTGGGCCCCATGGCTGCTTGGCCGCCTGACTCGAGGTCCTCGCGATTTCTGTGGCCTCAATGCTTTGGGGGCCCATGTTTGCTTTGGCCTCATGGCTATGGGGGCCCCTATGGTGGCTCGGGTCTCATGGCTTAGGGGCCCATATGATTACTTGGCCTCAGGATTTGGGGGCCCCATGTTCGCTTTGCTTCATGGCTTGGGGACCCCATGACTGCCTGGCCTCATGGTGTTGAGGGCTCGCTGATTGCTTCGGCTCCATGGCTCGGGGCTCGAGGCTGCTTCGCCCCATGGCTTGAGGGCTCAGCGACTGCTTTGGCTCCATGGCTCCGGGGGCAAGATGACCGCTCGGCCCCATGGCTCGGGGCACGATGACCACTTCGGCTCCATGGCTCGGGGCACGATGACCGCTCGGCTCCATGGCCCGGAGGCACGATGACCGCTCGGCTCCATGGCTTCGGGGCAAGATGACCGCTCGGCCCTATGGCTTCGAGGGCACGATGACCTCTTCGGCTCCATGGCTCGGGGCACAATGACCGCCTCGGCTCCCTGGCTCGGGGGCACGATGACCGCCTCGGCTCCCTGGCTTCAGGGGCACGATGACCACTTCGGCCCCATGGCTTCGGGGCACGATGACCACTCCGGCCCCATGGCTCGGGGCACGATGACCGCTTCGGCTCCATGGCTTCGGGGGCACGATGACCGCTCCGGCTCCATGGCTTCGGGGGCATGATGACCGCTTCGGCCCGTGGCTCGGGGCAAGATGACCGCTTCGGCCCTGTGGCTTCGGGGCACGATGACCGCCCGGCTCCATGGCTCGGGGCAAGATGACCGCTCGGCCCCATGGCTTCGGGGGCACGATGACCGCTTCGGCCCTATGGCTTCGGGGGCACGATGACCGCCTCGGCTCCCTGGCTTCGGGGGCACGATGACCGCCTCGGCTCCCTGGCTTCAGGGGCACGATGACCACTTCGGCCCCATGGCTTCGGGGGCACGATGACCGCTTCGGCTCCATGGCTCGGGGCACGATGACCGCCCGGCTCCATGGCTCGGGGCATGATGACCGCTCGGCCCCGTGGCCGGGGCAAGATGACCGCTCGGCCCTGTGGCTTCGGGGCACGATGACCGCTCGGCTCCATGGCTTCGGGGCACGATGACCGCCTCGGCTCCATGGCTTCGGGGGCACGATGACCGCTTTGGCCCATGGCTCGGGGCACGATGACCGCTTGGCTCCATGGCTCGGGGCACAATGACCGCTCGGCCCATGGCCGGGGGCACCATGACCACTTCGGCTCCATGGCTTCGGGGGCACCATGACCACTTCGGCTCCATGGCTTCGGGGGCACCATGACCACTTCGGCCCCACGGCTTCGGGGGCACCATGACTGCTTCGGCCCCATGGTTTCGGGGGACCAACGACTGTTTTTCGTCCTGCCTGGCGATTTACCTGGTGGGTTGAACTTCCGTGCATCCAGGTTGATTTGACCCATATGTCGCACACCCATATCTGCTTCTTTGCTCATCCGGGCGCAGGCCACTTTTCCAAAGTCTGTCGGTGGCGCATCCATTGTCTGCCACGCTTCCCCAGGCGTACTCTTCCTTAATGGAGCTCAGCCTGGTTAGGGTCACCTGCCATGTGGGTCAGGCGATTTTTTCCAGTTACATTAGCCGGTCCGGTATTCAGGCCAGACCCTCGGTTTTAATTATCATAGTTATAACTTCCTGCGGTCTGCCAGCCAGGTATCGCACGTACATACGCATTCGTTCTGCATACCACAGGCGGTATCGCCGTGCGGCTCCACCCACCAGGCAGTCCTTGCCATTGCGCTCCCCTGTTCTTCTAGTCCCCTCGGCAAACATAATTTTTATTCACCATTTTGTTCTGCTTCACAGTCGTAATTCCCTTGGCTGGTCTCTCTTTATCACCACATAGCTTTCCACCAGACTCTCCTCTTATGGCACCACTCTGCCTGCTGGTTCCACCGTCGCTTTGCTCCCTCTGCCGGGCACTTGCCTTACTGCCTGCTCCCTCGGCCGGAGAATCTTTTACTGCACAGCTACCTTCACCGGATAGTCGGATATGCTTACTCTCCGGGTTTAGTCTTTCCTACTGTCCCTCTTCTGGACAGACTTCTTCTGGCAGACTTTGGGTGCCGCATGGATTCTTTCTGTTTGCTCCTCATTTCTGCATTGCTTCCTTCGCTGGTCACTCCTTCTTACCATTCCGTTCTCTCTGCGTAGACTTAATCGTGGTACATTCAGGATGGGCGGCGGCGCCGCTGCCGCCACATACAACGTATCATTATTGTCATTGGAGCGTGGGCCACCCCCAGGTGTAATAGCTCTTGTTCATTCTGTTAGGCCTTTGTTTTCTAACTCAACGCCCTCAGCCCATTACATCCTAATCATCCACATTCAATTATTTATGTCACACTTAGGCTTCTGTTTTAAACCTATTGCCTGTACTTGTTGCATTCTTAACCCCACGTTTTCAATCACCATAGTTGGTTGCCCGCTTATGTTTTTCTCACGTGCAACAATCAATGTGGCCAGCTCACAAACTTCTGCCTGGTCGACAGATCGCCTGTCTGGCTATGCTCCCCCCCCAGGACCAGACGTAAATTTCCAGAGTTCAAGTCATTGGTGTCATCGGCCACCTACTTTCAGGTTCTCGTACCGAATGACTCTCGTCATTAGGTGTCACCGGCCACGTTGGTCTGGTCTCGTGTTCACGATATGCGCCTGTCAGTTTTTTTTTAGGAAACGTAGTCATTTTAAGTATCGCATATGACATCGGTTAGGCCCATGGTGTAATCCCGCCTGTTCTTTCTTTAGGCCACTTTTTAAGCATTTTCTTGTTTACCCCTCATATTGTCATTTGCATTACCATGCCGGTTACCTTTTCAATCAGCCAGGTCTGCGAACTTAATCGCTAGCAGCTTACCGCAATTGCACTCCTTCACTCGCGTGAGGGCATCGACAGGATTCCATATACTACGTGCTTAGCTTATTGCTTTACATCCTCTCCTGGCCTACATGGTATTTTTCGGGCCCTTCTTTACATAGCGTAGACAGTTAGGCTCAGTTCTCCGGTCCCATAAGGCTAGGGGGAATTTGTCAGTGCTCGCACCACAACTAAGTCTTCAGGTTTAGTTAGTATCGTCCACGCTTCCTCCTGAACGCTTCCCGTTTCCCAGTTCCTCTCTCGTGCATTGGGGCAGTATCTGCGACATTCAGAGTTCTGTCCTGGCTCTATCTGCAGGCTGGATGCGGGCATCATTATGGTTGACTTAGGTACCCGAACTCGTGGGAGACATTGCTTCACAGTCTGGATCAGGGGTTTCTTTGTACAGGCCATTCAAGTCTCTTTTCACCCTACATGTCTGGTTTTTGCCACCCTTTTATAGGCCTACCCACGGACATGGCTACAGGCACACCACTAGCCATTTAGTTAGGTAAGATGGTTCTTGCAGTTACGGTGGGTCTCGGTGTTCATCCCACTAGGGCTCTTCGGCTTTCGTGTCCGTAGCCCTGACCACAAGTATAGCAGTCTATTTGGGCTGCATTTGTGGGAGGGGCGGAGGCTCTACTTAAACCAGGCACATCCCCACCTAGGGGCGGGCGTTTCTCAGTTGCCCCACCCTCCCTCCCCTTCTTTTTCACTTCTACAGGGTAGGCCACCCTTTTATAGGCCTACCCACGGACATGGCTACAGGCACACCACTAGCCATTTAGTTAGGTAAGATGGTTCTTGCAGTTACGGTGGGTCTTGGTGTTCATCCCACTAGGGCTCTTCGGCTTTCGTGTCCGTAGCCCTGACCACAAACATAGTGTATTGTAGTAAATATATATATATATATATATGTATATATATATATATATGTTGTGGTAAGGTGCAAGGTACTGTGGTCGACGGGAGGTACGTGTCACCGAGGTTCCTGGCCTCGGTGAGGTAAGAGCCGGATTTTTGGTGTGTCAGCAGCAGCTAGTGCTGCTTGACACCTTGCTATTTAGTTTGGCTGCAAAGCCAATCCGGGCCGGCTCTTACTGGGAGTAGGCAAAGAGTTGGGTGGGTGCCTACTCCCCACGGTCCAGGCCGGGTTTTCCAGGGCCTTTATAACACAGCCAGCAGCTGGGTGTGGAGGGGGTGATTGTCCTGGAGCTGCTGTTAGACTGTTTCACTTGTGTTTGGAAGTTCTCTGGGCTGGAAGCAAGAGCCCAGCAAGGAGTGCAGACGACCTGGAAGCCTGACGGCGACTGTCTTACGGCTGGACTGACAGCCAGGTGTGAACCTGCATCTAAAAACCTCCCAGGTGACTGGAGCCTGTTTTGGACTGTCTTGTTTTTCCGCTTGATTTCTTATGTGTGTGAATTAACACCAAGAGACTGTTTTATTTTGTGCAAGTGTGAATAAAACACTGTTTATTGCACTATCTGGACTCCCTGTTTTGCCTCTATACTGCACCCGCACTGCTATCTACCAGAGCGACTCCCACATTTGGTGTCGGATGCGGGCATGCGCAGTGAGGCTGGCGTGACCGCCGAAGTTTGTTTTGTTTTGCTGGGCACAAGTGCATGGCATATATTAAGCCAGCAAAGCTACAAGTAGGAGTTGCTGGCAACATGGAGGCGGCTGTGAAAGCTCTCATAGAGGCTAACGTGCAGCAGCGGGAGACCAACCAGCTACTATTACAGCACGTGATGGCGTTACAAGCTGCAGGAGCGTCCCACCACGACCATGATGCCCGGAAAGCGGTCCGTGCGGCGATCCCAAAGATGACCCCTTCGGACGACGTTGAGACATATCTGGCGGTCTTTGAGAAGGTAGCCGTGAGGGAAAAGTTACCCAGTGACCAGTGGGCCGAGGTGGTCGCTCCGTTCCTGGCATCTGGGCCCCAGCAAGTTTTTTTTGACTTGGCAGATGCCCAGGCTGCTGATTACCCCACGGTGAAGGGGAGATCCTGGCCAGATTGGGGGTAAACGTGTTGGTCCGGGCTCAGCGGGTCCACCAGTGGGACTTTAAAACGGCTGAACCCGCCAGGCCGCAGTACTATGAGTTGCTGCATCGGTTGCAAAAGTGGCTGCAGCCTGATGTTCTAAGTCCGACTGCTATGCTGGACCGTCTACTGGCCGACATGTTCTGGAGGGCCCTGCCTTATCCCCTCCAACACTGGGTCGGCCAGGCGTCTCCGGTAAGTGCCCTGGAGATGGTCGACCTGGTGGAGCGTTACGAGGCCACCAGAAACCTGCAGGGAATCTTGCTGGGAAGGGGTCAGTCAAAACCCGGAGGCCTCCGCCCCAGTTCCGACGTCCGGCGACAGAGAGGCCTGCACGGAATATACCCCCTGCGGATCCGCCTCCCGTGGTATGCTGGAGGTGTCAGGAGCCAGGCCACATCAGGGCCGACTGTCCGCATCGGGATGAGCCGATGGATGTGAACTATGGCTATTGCCACTCCCTGTATGCACGGAAGCTGTGTGCAACTGGCACCCGTGAGGGGCAGGACAATAACAACCTGTGTCAGGTAGAGGTGGGAGATTCTCTGGCGGTGGCCCTGCTGGACTCCGGGAGTCTAGTCTCCTGGTAAGGGCTGCCCTGGTACGGCCTGTGGAGTATACCGGCCGTAAAATCGGGGTCCTGTGCATCCACGGAGACCTAAAAGACTACCCCACTGCACTAGTGACTTTGTCCACAGCGGCTGGTAAGTGGACCCACGAGGTGGCTGTTGCTACCAAACTCCCGCATGAATTGATACTTGGGAGGGACTTCCCAGGTTTCCCGGCGCTGTGGCCGGCGATAAAACTGTCTGATGGACCTGAGACAGGGGTAACCCTAGGAGAGTGGCCTGATACCACTGGAAGGCCAGAACCCTGGGAGCCCGAGTCTGAAGGGCCAGCGGTAGGGTGACCACTGCTCCAGCGGTAGAGGGGGAGACAACCCCACTGAGTGTAATGGTGGGAGACACGGAGGACTTGCCACCGGGACCTGAGTTGGCAGACCTCAATGTCTCCGGGGAAAATTTTGGGACCGCACAACACCGGGACCAAACCCTAACCAGGGCCTGGGAAAGTGTCATAATAATTGATGGTAAACCCCAGAAACCTAGGGCTTAATTAATGTTTCCGCGATTCATTGTTCTTCAGGATATGTTGTATCGAGTGAACCAAATCCGAGGTGAGCCTGTTGAACAGTTGGTGGTGCCCACAGCGTATCGCAAGCTGGTCATGGAGCTTGCCCACCAACATGTTCTTGGGGGACACCTGGGGTGGCAGAAAACGCAGGACCGCATACTACAGCGATTTTACTGGCCCGGTTTGTTTAAGGAAGTAGAAGAGTATTGTAAGTCCTGTCCCACCTGTCAGATAAATAGCCCCCAGCCACATTTCCGTAGTCCTCTGGTACCTCTGCCAATTATTGAAGTACCGTTTGAGCGAATCGCTATGGATCTAATTGGGCCTGTACCAAAGTCTGCCAGGGGCCACCAACACATTCTGGTAGTTCTCGACTATGCCACTCGATATCCGGAGGCGGTGCCTCTGCGACATACCTCAGCTAAGCTCATTGCCAAAGAGTTAATGGAAATGTTTTCCGTGTGGGCCTGCCAAAAGAGGTTCTGACGGACCAAGGGACCCCTTTTATGTCCAAAGTTATGAGGGAACTGTGTAAATTGTTGCGTATAAAGCAGTTACGGACGTCCGTTTACCATCCGCAAACAGACGGTCTTGTCGAGAGGTTTAATCAAACTTTAAAAAACATGTTAAAAAGGGTGGTGTCTAGAGATGGGAAGGACTGGGATCTGCTTCTGCCCTATCTCATGTTCGCAGTGCGAGAGGTGCCCCAGGCCTCTACTGGGTTCTCTCCCTTCGAACTGCTTTATGGCAGACACCCTCGGGGCCTGTTGGATATCGCCAAGGAAGCGTGGGAACAACAGCCTGTCCCCCACAAAAGTGTCATTGAGTATGTCACCCAGATGCAGGAACGGATGGAAAGGGTGTTGCCGCTGGTCCGGGAGCATATGGAGGCAGCGCAACAAGCCCAGAGTAGGGTGTACAATCGTCAGGCTCGGGTACGGAGCTTCAACCCGGGAGATCGGGTTTTGGTTCTGGTGCCCACCCTTGACAGCAAGTTCCTAGCCAGGTGGCAGGGCCCCTATGAGGTTATTGAGAAGGTAGGGGAAGTAAATTACAAAGTACACCAGCCGGGCGGCGCAAGCCGGAGCAGGTGTACCACGTGAATTTACTGAAGCCGTGGAAAGACAGGGACACGGCCGACGACAACAGCCCCGGCCAGGGCTTCTAGGTGAAAGGGTCCAGCCCCACAGTTCGAGGCCTGTGAAGCAGTAACCACGGTAAAAATCGCAGACAGCCTGTCTTCCAAACAAGTTCAGGATGTCAGGAGTTCGTCAGTCGGAACACGGATGTGTTCTCGGACCTCCCTGGCCGCACGTCTCTCATCCAACATGACATCGTCACTGAGCCTCAGGCCAAGATCCGGTTAAAACCCTACCGGGTACCCGAGGCTCGGCGACGGGCCATTGCGGAGGAAGTGCAGTTAATGTTGAAGCTTGATGTCATTGAGGAGTCGAAAAGTGAGTGGGCCAGTCCCATAGTCCTAATACCCAAGCCGGATGGGACGTTGCGGTTCTGCAACGATTTTCGCAAATTAAATGAAGTGTCCAAGTTCGATGCGTATCCCATGCCCCGGGTAGACGAGCTTGTTGAGAATTTAGGGCAAGCCCGTTATTTTTCTGTGCTAGACCTCACTAAAGGATACTGGCAGGTACCCTTAACGGAGGCGGCCAAGGAAAAACCGCTTTGTTACCCGCAGGGCCTGTATCATTACAAGGTGTTACCCTTTGGCCTGCATGGCGCCCCGCCACCTTCCAAAGGTTAATGGATATTGTACTGCGACCTCATCGTCGGTACGCTCGGCCTACTTAGATGATGTAATCATCCACAGCGCCGACTGGGAAAGCCATTTGCCCAAAGTGCAGGCGGTTGTGGATGCCCTGAGGAAAGCTGGACTAACCGCCAATCCAAAGAAGTGTGCGATTGGGTTGGAAGAGACCAAATACCTGGGATATGTTATTGGGCGGGGAGTCATCAAGCCGCAGGTAACTAAAGTAGAAGCCATACGTAACTGGCCCGACCGGTCACTACCAGGCAGGTAAAATCGTTCCTGGGGATTGTAGGGTACTACATGCGGTTTGTGCCCCACTTTGCCACGATAGCAGCACCATTGACAGACCTATTGAAGGGACGAAAGTCCGGAAAGGTTCACTGGAGTGAGAAGGCAGAAGAGGCTTTCTCTGCATTGAAGTCGGCCCTGTGTGGTTCCCCGGTTTTGGTGACACCCGACTTCAACAGGGAATTCATAGTACAGACGGATGCCTCAGAGGTAGGCCTCGGTGCTGTACTGTCTCAGGAGGTCAACGGGGAAGAACATCCCGTTGTCTTCCTGAGCCGTAAGCTCAGTCCCGCCGAGACCAGGTATAGCATAGTGGAGAGGGAGTGCCTGGCTATCAAGTGGGCACTCGAATCTCTCCGCTACTACCTGTTAGGGAGGAGGTTCCGTCTGGTGACCGACCATTCCCTCTCAAGTGGATGAGCCAGGCAAAGGAGAGGAATGCTCGGGTCACCAGGTGGTTCCTATCCCTGCAGAACTTCAAGTTCTCCGTGGAACACAGGGCAGGCCGCTTGCAGGGTAACGCAGATGCCCTGTCCCGCGTCCACTGCCTCACATGTGTTCATCCCTCAGGGTTGAACAAAGGGGGTATGTGGTAAGGTGCAAGGTACTGTGGTCGACGGGAGGTACGTGTCACCGAGGTTCCTGGCCTCGGTGAGGTAAGAGCCGGATTTTTGGTGTGTCAGCAGCAGCTAGTGCTGCTTGACACCTTGCTATTTAGTTTGGCTGCAAAGCCAATCCGGGCCGGCTCTTACTGGGAGTAGGCAAAGAGTTGGGTGGGTGCCTACTCCCCACGGTCCAGGCCGGGTTTTCCAGGGCCTTTATAACACAGCCAGCAGCTGGGTGTGGAGGGGGTGATTGTCCTGGAGCTGCTGTTAGACTGTTTCACTTGTGTTTGGAAGTTCTCTGGGCTGGAAGCAAGAGCCCAGCAAGGAGTGCAGACGACCTGGAAGCCTGACGGCGACTGTCTTACGGCTGGACTGACAGCCAGGTGTGAACCTGCATCTAAAAACCTCCCAGGTGACTGGAGCCTGTTTTGGACTGTCTTGTTTTTCCGCTTGATTTCTTATGTGTGTGAATTAACACCAAGAGACTGTTTTATTTTGTGCAAGTGTGAATAAAACACTGTTTATTGCACTATCTGGACTCCCTGTTTTGCCTCTATACTGCACCCGCACTGCTATCTACCAGAGCGACTCCCCACAATGTATATAGATTTCTGTGAAGCAGGAAGCTGCTATTGAGGTGCACCTGCACTTCTGATAGGATACACAGTCAGACACATTTTCTGTCTTCTTTTTCCCTGTCTGTCAGCTACCCTGCTTCTCTCTATTGTACACAATGCACAATTTTTTTTTTAGAATCCTAGACTTTCCCTTAACTGTCCCTAGCAATAAGCTTGATTGATTTCTACCTTTTTTTTCACCGTCCCTGACTTCGTAAGATCGTTTTCCTGCCAGAAACTATGATACCCAACCACTCTCATTCATAGCCCAGAACAGAATGGCATTCTGTTAATTCTGCTAGGGCACCTCCCTGCCTGCTGCATCACTGATTGGCTCATCCTCCTCATGCTGCTGCCACCTCTACACTATGTCAGCTTGCCACTGTGTGGTCTTCCGAGGCTGCCTCCACCTGTCATTGTGCCACTCTGTGGCCTCCTCATGCTGCTTTCACCTCAACACTATGTCAAAGGGCCAATATGTGGTCTCCTCATGCTGCTGCCACCTCCACACTATGTCACCATGTCACTCTGTGGTCTCCTGATGCTTATGCCACCTCCACATTGTCCTTGTGCCTCTCTGTGGCCTCCTCATGCTGCTTTCCCCTTACTACAATGTCATAGGGCCACTCTGTGGACTTATCATGCTGTTCCTACCCTCCCCACTTCATGACTGGGCCCTATTTTGCCTTTCGGCCTGGCTGACATCATCATTTATTTGACCCTTCTTCTGATCTGTCAGAAGGAAGGAAAAATGAGACGCACAACGGATCCTGTCTGTGTAGCAGCTGTAAGGCCTCTATGGACCCATCAGAATTGGCTTGTGATTTGGTAGTCAAAAGCAGGAGTGGGTACAAAACACAGAAGACATGCAAATATTCCATTCAAGTGTCATCTCTGTTTTGGATCTACTCCTGTTTTTTTGGGCATTAGCAATACTGATGGATTACTGACCAAATGAAGGCGGATGCTCAACAGATAGGATCCGTTTTTTGTGGGTTATTATTCTGACGGTTCAGAGGAACGGCAAAATATTCAGTGACGTCAACACAAACTTACTGCTTACACTTTGTCGGGGGGCTCTACTTGTATAAGCGTTTAATAGAACAGGTTCTGTAGACATCTATGTGGAATCAGCTGATGACGGTGTACAAGGAGTACGCTTCTTCTTGGTACTAACATCGACCTGCAAGTCTGAGTTCATACTTATTCAGTCAGTTTTGGCACCGTGACTGCCAAAATAAGTAAAGTGTGCAGTGATTCTAAGAGCGACATCTGGATCTGCATGTCATACTGACTCACATTATTATTTCACTACCAAAGCAGACTCCCTATGCCTGTTACTGCAAGGCACAGTGTTCTACACCACTATAAAGGCTCTCTGTAGCCAAGAAATAGACGTTTTTAATGTGATTCGCTGCGAATAAATCCGGATCGAACCAATTTTTTTCAAAAAATTCTGCGAACCGGCTGAATCGTAATTTTAAGATAATCGCCCAATCTGTAATATTGTTACAATGGCAAGGGTTGAGATGTTTTGGTAGCAAGTAAACAGTCAGGTTATTAAGCTGATGTGTTGGAAGCAGGAAAAATGGACACGTTTAAGGATCTGAGTGACTTCCGTATTGCATTCCTTCATAATACAAGTCTATGGGCAGCATAACAGAGCCGTCCCATTTCCGTTATGCAGGACTGGATACCTTCATAATGGAACCAGGACCAATCCGTTCTGCTGCCCATAGACTTGTATTATGGAGGATCAAAATGAAATCCCTCTTACAGGCTTCCGTTTTTACTTCCATCTTATAGATCCCATTATTTTCCGTTATAACCATGTTATAACGGAAATCCATAACAGAATCCATAACGCTGATGTGAACCCACCCTAAGTTGTAGTAGTAGTAGTGAAGTAAGAATAGGATGGATCTCATATGGCTGCACAACAGTTGTGCAAAATAATGTCTATATAATCTTTGAGAAATTCTGTTCCCAAAGTCTTCTCCAGACGTTGCTGCTCAAAAAAAATTGTTGAATTCAACATATGCTTGTGGTCATGAAAGTGTGAGGTCTTGTTTATAGTGAAAAACAAACCCAGTGGTAATATACTCATCTTATTATCCATTGGCAGTTGCAATAATATCTTATGAAGTCTAATGACTGCTGTATCATCACGTACAGATGATAAGACTGAAAACCAACATCAAATTAAAAAGGCAAAATATTTTTAACAATCTCAGAAAACCTTAATAAAACTTTAATAAACAACAGATATTCTCAAGTATAGGAACTAATAATTACATTGATTGTACTTTTTAATGGTCTTTTCAAACGTATAAAACCTTTGTTGATTTTCATGCACTAAGGTTAGCACCTCTTTTAATATTTTAATGCTTCAACTTCAACCATAATAAAACTAGACACATAGATAAATGGAAGTGTGCCATGTAAGTCATAAAATAAAATAGTTCTATTAAATCTACAAAAGAGCCAGAACATAGTGAACCGACAGCAATAGATGTTATATTATTTGATATATCATACTTTACAATTTTTGCTTTAAGAACCTCATTGTAAAATTTTGAGATACATTAGCCTACAATATTTTACACAACTTATAATTTTATACAATGTTTTTGTTAATAAAAGTACACAGTTTAGACAACCCATTGACTATATATCTGTTATCTTCCTAACCTATCCTCTTGGCTAGTAGACATGTCCTAAGATTTGTGGCACAAGATGACCAAACTTATTTTTGACTTGTGTTACTCTGTCGGCAGTTGTTTATCCTATATGTGTTCACCCAATGATTGAGATGTGGATTGCAACCTGTTTAGGTTTGGTGAAAGAATATATTAGCCCAGATTTACTAATCCAAAGATAGTGTTAATTCAGACAGGATG
Organism: Bufotes viridis; assembly: GCA_033119425.1. Taxonomy (NCBI): domain Eukaryota; kingdom Metazoa; phylum Chordata; class Amphibia; order Anura; family Bufonidae; genus Bufotes; species Bufotes viridis. The sequence continues at coordinate 378,019,289 of CM065592.1, read as the reverse complement.
TCTAGACCTGCACCAGATTTATCCAAGTGGCTCAGGCTGGTTGATAAATGTAGTGCAGGGATAGACACCATTGTCTAACTATACCAGCTATTAATTGGCTTACACTGAGACACAATTTTACTCCAGAGCAAACTGTGGAGCAATTTGGGGCAAAATGACTAGTGTTAAACGAAGCAGAGAATCTGATGTGGAATTCGGTCTGAAGTTTAGGAAAACTTATATTCTAAATTAATCTAATTTTCCTTGCGCTTCATGGTAATGAATCAGTTTTCTTAAAATTGCGGCTGCATGGGTTTAAAAAAAAAAACTAAGTGTAGAGGAGACAAGTACTGTAAGCTGAGCATAGGGAGAGATGTGGCAAGTGCTCATGCACTAGGGACAGTGTTGCTAAAAATGATTAATAGAAGAATATTGGATAGGGAGAGTGCAGGGAGACTTATGCAGTGTCAGTTATATTTATTTACTCATTAATTTATTTATTTCTACATCAGCCGTAAACTATGGTATGAAATTCAATAACAATAACCTGGACGCCTTTATTATTCCACTGCCAGCATGCCAACCAATAACATCCATTCTGCACCCCTTAGGAAGGTCAGTTCTAAATGACGACTATCCTCTTCTTTTGTTGGCTTTACATCTTAGAAAATTATGCAAGATGCAGAGAGAGGAGGTGCTGAATGTATCTGATGACATATTCTCATCGATATTAGATGGTTTGGATAAGGAGGAATAGCAGATGGCAGAAGAAGGGCTCCCACCTGTAGAGCAGGTGAGCGCTGGGGTTGGATAGGTGGGTCTGCCAAAACTGATTAATTTTCTGTATTTACTGTCAATCTGCAGGAGATTTCAGGCTAGGACAGCAACAATTTGCATACTGTGCCCCCTCCTAATCAGCCAAACCCCATACCAGCAATAGCCCTAGTTTAAAGGAGCAGCCATTAACAATAAAGACCGACTAAATGAAAGGCCACTCTGTGTGGCCATAACCTAAGGCAGAGTGGCCTTACAAATTCGAACTTCGGCAAGCTGGCCAAATAAAAATTTTCAAAACTTCGCTCATTTCTAATAATAACATACTGTATCTTAGGCCATGACACTTTCCAGGAAGACCCACCCCTTTTCTGCAAAGCCCTACTCCTTGTTGAGCAAGTTGGAAAGAAGTGTGGAAACTCTATTTTCCCCATATTGCACCAATTTGCCCCACATTTTAGACAAATTCTTGTTAAAGATACAGTAAATCTGTGCTATTAAATCAGAAGAAGTTGGGGTCCTTAATAAAATTCTATTAAACACATGTTCCCTCTAATGGAGTTCTGATTTAATAGAGGGGTCCACTCTTGTCCAAAATGAAGACCACAATCTCTTGCTCATGAAGACCTGCCCTGCATTACAAAGTTTCCCCACAGAATGCAGCTGATCTCTGCAAATCCAGTCTGGACTATTTTATCATCTTATTGTGACAAGACTCTTCTAAGTAGGGATTGTAGAGCTATTTAACAACTTTGAAAAAATTTTATTTTTCCATATTAAGGAATGTGCTAACAATTTTACACAATTTTGATATATTTGTAGACTATTTACCCCAATAATATAATAGTATGTATTGAGGCTTCACTTGTGTTAATTTGTTGTCTCCCTATAAAAATATTGATTTAGTACCATCTGTTTTCTGTCATTATCATTTTGTCAACTAAATGTTTATTGACGCTCTCCCATTGTCTTTGAATTGCTTTGTGACTATTCTAAAATGACATCAATAAGACCTCATTTTATTCAGAGCTGTAAATTTTCTGTTAATTATGGATTGGTTTTGTAATTCTTGGTTGTGTAATCCACTGATCCTCCATTATCTGTTGTGTCATCACCAATGATACAAGTATAAATATATTGTTATAAATGCATAGATTTTCTCATTTATGATATTCACAAGTTGGGCTGGTAAGATTTAATGAATTTAAAATACTCAATGTAGTTCGGCAGGGGTGGACTGGGAACTTAAAATGGCCCTGAAAAAAACCTAGAAGTGGCACCCGTGAGGTAGGCAGGTCTGAATGGACAGAAGGCAGGGCAATACAAGTAGACGGGGGCAACACATGTCAGCAATACCATAGTTCAGCACAAAATACTGTTTCAGCAGAACCAAATGTCACAGTATAGCACAAAACACTGTCTTAGCAGAACTAATTACCACGGTGTAGCACAAAATATCTCACCAAAAGCTATCCCTCTGTGATGGCCATCAATAGCTGCCTCCTTAGGATGTGAGCTGTGGGCCACAGCACCAAGCCATTCCTACCTTTAGCATGCTGCTTTGGATTCCCCTAATAATAACCCCCATAGTGCCCCAGTAGTATACTGACCAGGTGGCCAAGGAAAAAAATAATTAAAAAATTTGAGTACCATTCCATGTTGCCACCTCTGGTTCAGCCCACAGGACTCTTCCAGCCTACAGCCTGAGATGTCAATGTCCATGCACCATTTGTATACTGCCTCATATAGTGGCTTGCAGCCTATGATAGTGAGCAGAAGGGCATATTTATGTACCTGGCCATGGGCTCCTGTGCATCATTGTAATATTCAACTGTATTACCATCCTGAAGACAGTTATACAATTGATTTCAGGAGGGCACCTGTGGCTCCTGGCCAGTTACACAAATACCTGATGTCCCCAGCATTGATAACCACTGAGATCATCAGATCATTATCTAACTGGCCAGTGATAGTGAGGAGAACCCCCTTGGGTATCGATCCTCAGAGATACTTCTTTGTAGGGTCTAGGGTCATTCTGCTCCTGTGGATCTGTAAGAAATATAGATCATGGGGGAGATTTATCATGAAGGTAATTTTTAAAGTCAGATTTACAGAAATCTGTGTCACTCTAATTTGCAACAAATTTATCATATGTTGATTAATGTTTGATAAATTTGATGCATCTTTAAAGGGGACTTGTCACTGCAAAATACAGTTCAATCTGCAAGCAGAAGTTTTCATAGCAGGTGAAACCAATTGCTATATGGTTTTGTGGGGAAAGATTCAGCAAAACCTGAAATTTACACACTTACATTTCTGTTTTTCTCTTAGTTCATCGATGATTAATAGCATTATTTGTGTAAGTGGGTATACAGAAATAGAAGTCAGCCCTGATAAGACTGTCGTGTGTACAACTAAACTCAGAAAAAAGCTGAGATTTAAAGGGGTGTTTCCATCTTGGATATTGATGGCATATTGATGGCATATCACCAGGCCACCAATGTCAGATAGGTGCGGGTTCCACCTCTGGGACCCACTCCTATCTCTACAACGGGGCCCCAAAGTAGTGATAAGCGGCAGGGGCAATATTCGAATTCGCGATATTTAGGGAATATTTGGTAGAATTTTCATCATATATTCATGAATTTGAGATTATTTTCTTCATTGCGAAAAATCGTCAATGTAATATTTGCGTAATGCGCACAAAATACAGGCATCGGTCACTATAGCTTAATTTTTCAAGCTGCTAGAAGTTTCCTGAGACTGGAGAAAATGGTTGGCATGGCAGAACATTACAATAGCTTTATATGCAGATAGAGTGCTCCAATATATGCGCGATTGGGAAATCGGCACTAATGATGCGAATATTTGGGCGCAATAGGTGCAACTTCACATTTTAACAGGTCTGACTAATATTAGTGATTGGTGCACTAAGTATTATTGTGAACTTGTGACATCACAGCATGTATGTATAGACAAAAGAACCTACTTAACACCCTGCATTGGAACTACTGGAGCTACACTATATTACTATCTAACCTACACTGACTATCTCAAACTAACTATCTATATTATATTATATAAATAAGCTAATTAACTAACTGCTATCTCTCTCAGATCTGCAAAATACTGCATACAGTGGCTGCTGGGAATGTTCTTATATACTAAAGGGGTAGGCAACTTTCCTATTGGTTGCTAGGGATGTTGCTAAGCTCAGACAAAGACATTGCAGCCTTCTCATTGGCCCACAAGCAAGAAGGGAGGATACTGATTTAAAAAAAATCTAGAATATTTGAAATTATAAATATATATCACTATATTCGAAATATTTGCGAATTCTCGAAGTGCCGATATTCGCGATTTAATATTCTCGATTCGAATATTCGATCCCAACACTACCCCAAAGTTAAGGGGGAGCAGCCATGCATTTACGGCCAACCTCTGTTCACTGCTATGGGAGTTCCAAAAGTAGTTGAGTACTACCTCAACCATTTCTGGCAGTCCCTGAGCTCGGCTATTTTTGAAAATCCATTAGTAGTGAATGGAGATCTAGCCACACATGTACTGTGTGCTCTAATCCACATTGGGTGCCCCATTCTGGAGATAGAAGCAGTTCCTAGAGGCATGACCAACACCTGTTGGACATTGATGTTGTATCCAAGCGATATGCCACCAGTCTCCAAGATGAAAATACCCTTTTAAATGTATAAGTTTCAAATTTGACAGAATCTTTCCCTACCAAACTATATATCAAACTGCTTAGCTTCTCGTGCTTTATAACCTGCTGCCTGTAGTTTGCACTGCATTTCGTGGTGACAGGTTCTCTTTAAGACTAACATTTCTATCTTGAGATGTTACTTCACTTTCAATACCATCCCAATGCTGATGTAAGACTGTGACAATTTTTGCCACTTTTCAAAAAGTTGTAGTTGATAAATCTGACTTAATGGAGTCATGGCAGTTAGGGACTTAAGTAAACGGTGTAGCTCCCATTCACTACAATGAGAGTTATAGAAACACCGGCCTGCTCGACTGTTTCCATAAGCCCAGCCACCTTGGGTCAGCGCCTATCTAATCTTGGAAATGGACAATGTCACAAAACGACCGTATGTATTTTGCGGTCCGCAAAAAACGGATCCACAAAAAATATAGATAACATCTGTGTGCATTTCGTATTTTGCAGGACGGAACAGCTGGCCTCTAATAGAACAGTATTATCCTTGTCCGAAATGCGGACAATAATAGGACATATTCTATTTTTTTGCGGAACGAAAATATGGACGGAAACGGAATGCACACAGAGTAACTTCCATTTTTTTGCTGACACATTGAAATATATGGTTTCGTACACAGTCCGCCAAAAAAACGGAATGGACACAAAAACAAAATACGTTTGTGTGCATGAGGCCTAAATAAGGATAAAAAGTTGCAAAGCCCTAATTTGTGCAATTTGAAATTAAATTAAATTGTTCAGCAATTTGTGCTACATTAGTCTACTCTTTAGTAGGTTTTAATAACTGCATGGCAGGAACACCTCACAAGACTTGCCATTATGAAAATTGTCTGACCCAGTCATCTAGCTGTCAGAATTTAGCCTTTGTCAAAGTCTCTCAGATCCTTAAACGTGGCCATTTTTCCTGCTTCCAACACATCAGCTTCACAACCTGACTGTTCACTTGCTACCAATACCTTTCACCTCTTGCCATTGTAACAAGATTAGAGATGAGCGAATTTCTTAAATTTTCGATTTGGCCGGTTCGCTGAATTTTTTTAAAAGATTTTGTTCGATCTGAATTTATTTGCGGCAAATCCCATTAAAAACGGCTATTTCCTGGCTGCAGAGAGCCTTTATAGTGGTGTAGAACACTGTGCCTTGCAGTAACACGCGTAAGGAGTCTGCTGTGGTAGTGATTCGTGATGAAGTAATTCGTCACAAATCGAATTTCTTGATGAAGTTCTGAGAATATGGCGAATCGAATTTTTCAAAACTTCGCTCATCACCACCAGTGACCAAACCATGTTTAAAAAATTTACAGGTAGGAAATGTCTCCTTTTTTCTAAACAATCCTGTTTTATTCATGATGCCTGAATCACTGTTTCAGTGCCATGGTTGGTGCACAAAATGCATTATTGTCATTAATGAAAAAGGTAATGGACCATTTTCTGATGTATCAATTTACATTTTACAATTTGAGTACACAAATGATATACACAGCAGAAAAATGATTATTTTTGCTCAAGGAAATAGTGTTAATGTGTTTTACGTGTATAAACTATTTTGAATAATGATGCTTCTCAAGAAAGGCAGATACAGCATCGCCTTTTGAGCATACTGGCTGAAAAAGGTGTGCGAAGACAACACAGCGAAATAAACTAATGGTAAGGGTACTGAGTGCAAACACATTTTCATTAATATTAGCAATATGATTAATCTTTATACACTAACGTAAAAAAATACTATCTCTATCGTCACCCTTCATAGCATATACTCAAAGAGTCCTCTGAACCTCTGAAAGTGTCCTGTGTAGTGATAAATAGATTGATTCTAAATTAATTAAATTAGATTTGAATTTTGTAATCATCCTAGTTGCATCCAAATTTTTGGTGAATCAATGAAGCAAATTTTGGGGAAAATGAGGGAGAGAGATTGAGAGAATTAGTAAAAAAAAAAAAAGTGAGAGACTAAAGAGAAAATATGATTTCTAGCTGACCTCAGAGTGTCACAAATTTTCATGCTGGTTGGAGCACTCTTGAGTTGTGTACAATCAATCAATTGGGCTGAATCAAATCCAAGGTGAATTTTAACCAATTTGTTCATTTCTAGTCTTGTGGTGTCTGGCACCAATACCTTTGGAGAAAATACTTTAAATTGGATCTGCCATCATTTTAGGGAATCTAAATTACTTACTTGTCATAATTCCCACTGGTCCCCTGATCATAGCGCTGTTCTGTAGTTCTGGCCTCCAATAGTTTTTGCCAATCTACTCTATATGCTAATTGTTAGTCAAGGTCTAATGGATATCAGCTCTCTGCTCAGTTGGAGTGGTCCACAGCATTTCTCATATGCTGTCCAATCACAGAGGACAGCCTCAGAGTGATTCAGAAGCACAGAGTGATGTCATGAGATGTCACTAATCTTATGAGACCATATTGTATGAAGCCCTGGTACCTGACTTTGCTGCAATTATGAATGGAGGAGCAGAAGTGATGGGGAGAAGCAGCTGGACAAGGTAGAAGGATTAGGAAGCTTCACACAACATGATATCACAGGATGAGTTAGACCTTGTGGGATCACACTGTTTTTCTTCATCGCTCTGCTGCAGTCCTGTATAATTGGACAGCATCAGATCAATGCTGTGGGCCTCATTCATGTAGCAGAGAGCTCTTCCACTTTTGACCTTGGCTCAATAACATCATATGGAGCACCAAAAAACCAAGGAACTATGGAATGTGGATTTTTTTAAAGAAAAAACTATGATCAGGTAAACCATTTTGATTCCCAAAATTGGGGACAAGTCCTTGTTAAATCCAGTTGAGCAGACTTCACAGGACTTTGGCCCTTGTCAATGTCAATTAGATCTTTCCGCTTCACATTTTTCTTGCTTCCGATGTGTGAACAGTAAAGATCTGACTGTTCACTGGCTGCCTAATAATTTAAGTTTTTAAAAAATAATACACTAGAAATGTTATCTCCATAAACATTGTGGTAGACAAACATTGGAGGTGTTGCCCATCACAAGAAATCAGAATCAAATTGCCATTGTTCTGTTCAGGTTTCAAATAAGAATGCAGGGGACAAAAGATCACATTTTAACATAGTAACATAGTTTATAAGGCCGAAAAAAGACATCTGTCCATCCAGTTCAGCCTGTTATCCTGCAAGTTAATCCAGAGGAAGGCAAAAAAGACCCTGTGAGGAGGAATACAAATTTCCCCTTGACTCCAATCAGGCAATCAGAATAACTCCCTGGATCAACGACCCATCTCTAGCAGCTATAACCTATTATATTATTACACAGCAGAAATACATCCAGGCATCTCTTGAACTCTTTTAGTGAACTCACCATCACCACCTCCTCAGGCAGAGAGTTTCATAGTCTCACTGCTCTTACTGTAAAGAATAGTGATGAGCGATATTCGAATTCGCAATATTTCACGAATATGTGGTAGAATATTTGTCATATATTCGTGAATATACGTATTTGAGCTTATTCTCTTGATTGTGAAAAATCAGCAATGTAAAAATCGCATAATGCAAATTCGTAACGCGAAATACAGGCGTGGGTCACTTTGGCTACATTTTTCAATCTGCTAGAAGTTTCCTGAGTTTATCCTGAGCCTGGAGAAAATGGTTGGTGTGACAAACTGCCATTTATCCCTGGGCATTGGAGATGCCTGCTTGTCAGCCTCTTACCCTGTGAACTGTAACGGAGCTCTGCGTACTCCGACCAAGTACCCTCCGTTGATGGACCACAAGCACCGCACTGGACACCACAGCCACCGCAGACTCCACAACCGCCGTAGCTTAGCTGGAGCCTCGCCGTCTTGCGTCCACCCTGGATTGGCTTCTGTCCTCCAGGACCGTGTGGGGAACACCTCTCCTCCAGTAGAGCGTATCCGGAACAAGCTCTTAAAAGAGCTAAGTGATTAAAGCTCAAGGGAGTATGTAGAACATAGCAATCCCCAGTGTGATATAGCGGTTCCCTCCAATAACGAGACAAGACTACGTATTGAGGGTCAAAAGGAACTCTTTATTGGATGGCAAAGCTTGGCCTTTTATGCAAGTCTTCCAGAAAGGGCTACTCCCCCGGGTACCTGATAGAGGACAGGCACACAAAATACATTGACCAATCAACATACAGCCAGATATATCACAACCCCACATGCATGGTCCATTGTTCTTGCTTATTAGGTCACAGGCAATGTCCATTGTGGATGTTGATTAGGTCACAGGCAATGTCCATTGTGGATGTTGATTAGGTCACAGGCAATGTCCATTGTGAATGTTGATAAGGTCACAGGCAATGTCCATTGTGAATGTTAATTAGGTCGCAGGCAATGTCCATTGTGAATGCTAACTGTCACTGGTGCCATAGTCACAGGGTGAGAGGCTGACAAGCAGGCCTCTCCAATGCCCAGGGATAAATGGCAGTTTGTCACATATCTCCCCTTTGGGGGGAAGACTAACCAGGTACCTGACCTCCTGTCGGTCAGTGCCTACGTTAGTCGATCCACCAACCCACAATAGACAAATACCAGAGTAGCCCACCCACAACAAACAGGTACAAGAGTGACCCACCCACAAGAAGCAGTTACTGCACCCGGATATTCCTCTGGGGTGCTGGGGCAACATGCTGTGGGGACTTGAGGGAGGGCAGAGGCCGACTGCACTATGCCCAGCTGCCAGCTCTTCTACTGGTATAACCTGCAGGACCTCAGGCTCTGGACAGGGGACAAAGGAAGGGCAGAGGCTGCCTGCCCTCTGCCCAGCTGCCAGCTCTTCTGCTGGGGGGCTGGGAACATAGTCCGGCTCAGTAGCCAGGGGAACATGTGCGCCAGTGGGGGTTAACATCGCCTCGGTTAACCCTGGGGCCAAGTTAGGTGTTAGCTGGGGAGGAGAGTTTGTACTTACCCCCTCCTCCTGTTGTCCCGGTGCGAGTAGTTGGGGATCTGGACAGGCTGTCCAGCATCCCTGTAGGTCAGGCACAGAGACCACGGTCCCATCTGCGCCGTCTGGGAGATTGGTGTCTCCCCTTGTTAGGGTAAGCTGCCGCTGGGGAGAGGGGGTGCTGTGTTCCTCTCCCTGAAACACAGGCTGCCGCTGGAGTGGGAGACTGCCTGTCTCCACTACCGTAACATTGTCCTGCTGCTGGAGAGAGAGACCAACTGTCTCTGCTCCCTGTAGGACACACTGCTGCTGGGGGGGAAGGACGACATCTTCGGCCCCCTGTAACTCACACTGCCGCTGGGGGGGAACGACGACACCTTCGGCCCCCTGTAACTCACACTGCCACTGGGGGGGAAGGACGACACCTTCGGCCCCCTGTAACTCATGCGGTTGCTGGGGCGCAGGGACAGAATACTTCGCCATCTCTGCCCGATATACTGCTTCCTCCTGCAGACCCTCCGCCAGTTCTCTCCTTATTTCCTGTACAAGTTCCTCTGTTAGGTAGGGCCTGTAGAAAGCCAACCGCCTCTTCAGTATAGTGTCAAACCATACGTGACTATACCAATACTCCAGGTTTGCTTGGTGTTCCCAGGATGCTGCTCCTCGCACTAGGGAAGCCATCCCACTGCTGCCACCACTGTAACGGAGCTCCGCGTACTCCGAGTACCCTCCATTGATGGACGCTTCCTAGCTTGCGCCGAGGACCACAAGCACCGCACTGGACACCCCAGCCACCGCAGACTCCACAACTGCCGTAGCTTAGCTGGAGCCTCGCCGTCTTCCGTCCACCCTGGATTGGCTTCTGTCCTCCAGGACCGTGTGGGGAAGACCTCTCCTCCAGTAGAGCGCATCCGGAACAAGCTCTTAAAAGAGCTAAGTGATTAAAGCTCAAGGGAGTATGTAGAACATAGCAATCCCCAGTGTGATATAGCGGTTCCCTCCAATAACGAGACAAGGCTACGTATTGAGGGTCAAAAGGAACTCTTTATTGGATGGAAAAGCTTGGCCTTTTATGCAAGTCTTCCAGCAAGGGCTACTCCCCCGGGGACCTGATAGAGGACAGGCACACAAAATACAGTGACCAATCAACATACAGCCAGATATATCACAACCCCACATGCATGGTCCATTGTGCTTGCTGATTAGGTCACAGGCAATGTCCATTGTGGATGTTGATTAGGTCACAGGCAATGTCCATTGTGAATGTTGATTAGGTCACAGGCAATGTCCATTGTGAATGTTGATTAGGTCGCAGGCAATGTCCATTGTGAATGCTAACTGTCACTGGGGCCATAGTCACAGGGTAAGAGGCTGACAAGCAGGCCTCTCCAATGCCCAGGGATAAATGGCAGTTTGTCACAGTTGGCTTGGCAGAACATTACGATAGCTATATTTGCAGATAGAGAGCTCCAATATATTCGTGATTGCGAATTTTTCACAATCGCGATTTTCGCACTACGTGCAACTTCACATTTTAGCAGGTCTGACTACATATAATGATTGGTGCACTAAGTATTGTTGTTAACTTGACATTGCTGCCTTCTCATTGGCCCACAAGCAAGAAGCAGGGAGGAATCATGTGTTCAGATTGAAAAAAAATTACGAATATTCGAAATTAGCACTATAGCACTATATTCAAAATATTCACGAATTCTTGAAGTCGCTATTTGAATATTCACGCTCAACACTAGTAAAGAATATATTTCTATGTTTGTGTGCAAACCTTCTTTCTTCCAGACACCGAGGATGTCCCCTCGTCACAGTCCTGGGGATAAATAGATGATGGGAGAAATCTCTGTACTAACCCCTGATATATTTATACATAGTTATTAGATCTCCCCTTTAGTTGTCTTTTTTCTAAAGTGAATTACCCTAATTTTGATAATCTTTCAGGGTACTATAATCCATCCATTCCAGTTATTACTTTAGTTGCCCTCCTCTGAACCCTCCCCAGCTCTGCTATGTCTGCCTTGTTCACAGGAGCCCAGAACTGTAGACAGTACTCCATGTGTGGTCTGACTAGTGATTTGTAAAGTGGCAGGACAATGTTCTCAACACAGGCATCTATGCCCCTTTTGATGCAACCCATTATCTTATTGGCCTTGGCAGCAGCTGCCTGAACCTGGTTTCTACAACTTAGGCTACTTTCACACTGGCGTTTTTGGGTCCGCTTGTGAGATCCGTTTCGGGGCTCTCACAAGCTGTCCAAAACGGATCAGTTTTGCCCCAATGCATTCTGAATGAATAAGGATCCATTCAGAATGCATCAGTTTGGCTCCGTTCAGTCTCCATTCCGCTCTGGAGGCGGACACCAAAACGCTGCTTGCGGCGTTTTGGTGTCCGTCTGATGGAACTGAGCCAAACGGATCCGTCCTGACATACAATGTAAGTCAATGGGGATGGATCCGTTTTCAATGACACAATATGACACAACAGAAAACGGATCCGTCCCTCATTGACTTTCAATAGTGTTCAAGACGGATCCGTTTTGCCTATGTACATGATAATACAAACGGATCCGTTCTGAACGGATGCATGCCGTTCTATTATCAGTGCGGATCCGTCTGTGCAGATACATGACGGATCCGCACAAGACGCCAGTGTGAAAGTAGCCTTAGTTTGCTGTTCACTAAAATTCCTAGGTCCTTTATTAATTCAGTGTTACCCAGTGTTTTACCGTTTAGTATGTACGGGTGACTTGCATTATTCCTTCCAATGTGCATAACCTCACATTTGTCAGTGTTAAACCTCATCTGCCACTTCTCTTCCCAAGCCTCCAATCTTTCCAGATCCATCTGTAGCAGTATACTGTTCTCTTCCATGTCAATAACTTTACACAGTTTGGTGTCATCTGTAGAGTTGAGTGAACACCAGGGAGTTCAGGTTCACCAGGTTCGGCCGAACTTCGTCGCAAAGTTGAGTTCGGGACCCGAATTTGACCCCAAACCCGCATTGAAGTCAATGGGGACCCTACCTTTGGGGCACTAAAATGGCTCTGAAAAAGTAATGGAAAGGGCTAGAGGGCTGCAAAAGTAAGCAAAATGGGGGTAAGAGCTGGATAATTGCTTTGCAAACAAATGTGGATGGGGAAATGACTTAAAATAACATAAAATAGATACAAATTAAAAATAATAATCTTGAACTAGGAGGAAGAGGTCCATATGGAGTAGAAAGTTGAGGAGGCGGTGGATGTGGCGGTGTAGGTGGAATGCGGTGGTGGAGGAGGTAGTCGCCAACAATACTGTTTTTTGTTTTTAACTTTTTTATTCTTCATTTTTTTTATTTGGGTAGACCCCAAAACATTGGGAAATATAGAGAAGAAAGCAAAGAGAAAGTGCGCTGGAGTATAACAAAGGCTGGGTGAGGCCGGTATACATGTCTATTCTGCACAAGTTACGGATAAGTCCTGTGGGATCCGTGCCTGGTTCAATTTAATGAACGTGAGCTTGTCCATATTGGCTGTGGATATGCGGCTGCGCTTGTCTGTAGAGATGTCACAACATTAAATTTTCCATTCGCGAACGGCGAACGCGAATTTATGCAAATGTTCGCAAACGGGCGAACAGTGCGAACCGCCATAGACTTCAATAGATAGGCGAATTTTAAAACATACAAGGACTCTTTCTGGCCACAATAGTGATGGAAAAGTTGTTTCAATACACTAACACCTGGACTGTGGCCTGCCGGAGGGGGATCCATTGCAAAACTCCCATGGAAAATTACGTAGTTGATGCAGAGTGTGGTAAGTTTAATTCGCAATGCGATTAATTAAACCTGCATTAATCGCATTGCGAATTCAACTTAGAGCTGGGTTCCTAATGGTTGTATTGCTACAATATAACGAAGATTGAGAATATAGTGCTATGTTCTAAATTTTCGTTATATAATTCTAGCAATACAACCATTAGGAACCCAGCTCTAAGTTGAATTCGCAATGCGATTAATATAACCTGCATTAATCGCATTGCGAATTTAACTTAGAGCTGGGTTCTAATGGTTGTATTGCTAGAATATAACGGAGATTGAGAATATAGTGCTATATTCTCAATCTTCGTTATATAATTCTAGCAATACAACCATTAGGAACTCCAGCTCTGATTGAATCTCGCAATGCGATTAATATAACCTGCATTAATCGCATTGCGAATTTAACTTAGAGCTGGGTTCCTAATGGTTGTATTGCTAGAATATAACGAAGATTGAGAATATAGCGCTATATTCGTTATATTCGTCAATTCTAGCAATAAAACCATTAGGAACTCAGATCTAAGTTGAATTCGCAATGCGATTAATACAGGTTATATTAATCGCATTGCGATTACAACTACTAACACTGCAGCTTCAGAATGAATCTAAGATGGCTGCTGTCCTTGCTTTTTGATAGGAGGTGGGAGGGTCTGGGAGGGAGGGTATGCTGATTGGCTGGAATGTGTCTGCTGACTGTGAGGTACAGGGTCAAAGATTTCTCAATGATAAAGTATAGGGGCGAATGCGAATATCGCATATGTTCGCCAGCCGCGGCGGACGCGATCAAGCTATGTTCGCCAGGAACCGTTCACCGGCGAATAGTTCGGGACATCTCTACTTGCCTGTGATAACGCCCCCTGCCATGCTAAACACACGTTCAGACAATACACTGGCTGCAGGGCAGGCCAGCTCCTCCAAGGCGTAAAAGGCAAGCTCAGGCCATGTGCCCAATTTGGAGAGCCAGAAGTTGAATGGGGCAGACCTATCAGTCAGTACATGTAGGCGTGTGCACAAATACTGTTCCACCATGTTGCTGAAATGCTGCCTCTTGCTAAGACGTTCCATATAAGCTGGTGGTGCTGGTTCTTGTGGTGTGCTGACAAAGCTTTTCCACATTTCGGCCATGTCCCAGCTGCGTTGGCGACTTCTTCCTCCTCCTTTGCCTTCGCCTAGTGCTTCCACTGAGGCCCCGGTGTCAGGTGGGAATGCCAACAGTAGCATGTCTACCAGCGTGCAGAATATATTTCCCACTCAGTTATGCAGGGCAGGGATAGTGTGAAAGAAAAAAGGGGTACAGATCACGCAACAATGTAAACGCCCCTGAACTTACAGAATATATTTCCCAGTCAGGTATGCAGGGCAGGGGTAGTGTGAAAGAAAAAAGGGGTACAGATCACCCAACAATGTAAACACCGCCGAATTTACAGAATATATTTCCCAGTCGGGTATGAAGTGCAGGGGTAGTTTGAAAGAAAAAGGGGGTCATGGAGCGTCCCCATCATCCGACATCTATTTGCCCCGCTGAAGGATTATTTTGAAAGTGTGTAGAAGCCACACAGGGCCCCCACGCTGCAGATTTATCATGGAGACATCATGGAGATTTTACAGCATATAACTACAGCACCGAACAATGTAAATGCCGCTGAATTTACAGAATATATTTTCCAGTCAGGTATGCAGGGCAGGGTATTGTAAAAGAAAAAAGAGGTACAGATCACCCAATAATCTAAAATCTGCTGAATCTACAGAATATATTTCCCTGTCAGGTATGCAGTGCAGCAGGAACACACCTTCTAAGCCACTTGTGAATGACTGGTCTGATAACCGTGGAAATGTCCACCCACAATCTAAGAGCTAGATTTACTAATTACACTTAACTCTCAGAAATGCAGTACAAATGTACTTTATGGCAAAAAATTAGATTTTTTTTTTAACCCACAATGTCACAGTTGTATTAACTAGTTATATTTCACTCTTAGAAATGCAGTGCAGGCCGCAAATGTACTTTATGGCAAAAAATAGGTGATTTTTTTCACCAACAATGTCACAGTAGTATTTACTGGTTATATTTCACTCTCAGAAATACAGTACAAGCAAATGTACTGTTCAGAAAAAAAATGTAATTTGTCCCCCCGAATCTAACAGATGGATTTACTAAATTGATTACACTGTCACATATGCAGCACAGGGGTACTTTACAGAAAAAAATGTGAATATGTCACCCCTGGTTCCCTGAACTCACAGACGGATTACCTATGTTATTTTCCCTTCCCCTGGCACATATGCAGCGCAGATGCGCTTTAAAAAATTGTTATATGTCGCCCACTCAACTACAAGAACTGGATTAAATTATTGTCCCGGCACATAGGCAGGTGCAAGTGCACTGCACTTGCACAAAATGGCTACCAATGCCCAACTAACTAACAGACGGATTAAAACTTATTTTTCTGTGTCACTGGGCTCAGTGTAGAGTACAAAAATGTTGCATTGCACCCACAAAAAAATGCAGACTTAACACCAAACTCTGATATTAGATTATTTCCTAATCTCTCCCTCACAGCAGCAGCATCCTATCCCTACAATAGTAAGTGCTGACATGACGTGCGGCGCTACTTGACTCCAGCTTATATAGAGGCTGGGTCACATGCTGCACTGTCCAATCACAGCCATGCCAGTTGGCATGGCTGTGATTGGTTCTGAGGGCACACATCTTAAAAGCTTGTTGATTGGCTGCCCTGCAGCCTTTCAACAAGCTTTATTAATCGGCCGAACAACGAACTCGAACTTTTACGGAAATGTACGGGTTCGGGTACCAAAAACGCTAAAGTCTGGTACGAACCTGAACTTTACCGTTTCAGTTTGCTCAACACTAGTCATCTGCAAAACTTGATATTTTACTGTGCAAGCCTTCTACAAGATCATTATTAAATACACTGCCTGTCCAAAAAAAATGTCACCACCAAAAAAAAATGGTCACACACCCTAATATTCCGTTGTACCGCCTTTAGCTTTGATTACGACATGCATTCGCTGTGGCATTGTTTCGATAAGCTTCTGCAATGTCACAAGATTTATTTCCATTCGTTGTTGCATTAATTTTTCACTAAGATCTTGCATTGATGATGGTAGAGTCTGACTGCTGCGCAAAGCCTTCTCCAGCACATCCCAAACGTTCTCAATAGGGTTAAGGTCTGGACTCTGTGGTGGCCAATCCATGTGTGAAAATGATGTCTCATACTCCCTGAACCACTCTTTTACACTTTGAGCCTGATGAATTCTGACATTGTCATCTTGGAATATGCCCGTGCCATCAGGGAAGAAAAAATCCATTGATGGAATAACCTGGTCATTCAGTATGTTCAGGTAGTCAGCTGACCTTATTTTTGAAGCACATACTGTTGCTGAACCTAGACCTGACCAACTGCAGCAACCCCAGATCATAGCACTGCCCCCACAGGCTTGTACAGTAGGCACTAGGCATGATGGGTGCATCACTTCACCTGCCTCTCTTCTTACTCTGATGCGCCCATCACTCTGGAACAGGGTAAATCTGAACTCATCAGACCACATGACCTTCTTCCATTGCTCCAGAGTCTAATCTTTATGCTCCCTAGCAAATGGAAGCCTTTTTTTCTGGTTTGCCCTACTGATTAGTGGTTTTCTTATGGCTACACAGCTGTTCAGTCCCAATCCCCTGAGTTCCCTTCGCATTATGTGTGTCGAAATGCTCTTACTTTCACTATTAAACATAGCCTCGAGTTCTACTGTTGTTTTTCTTTGATTTCACCAAATATTTAAGTGATCGCCGATCACGATCATTCAGGATTTTTTTTTCCGGCCACATTTCTTCCTCGAATACCATGGGTCCCCACTATCTTTCCAGTTTTTAATAATGCGTTGGACAGTTCTTAACCCAATTTTAGCAGTTTCTGCAATCTACTTAGATGTTTACTCTGCTTGATGCATGACAATGATTTGACCCTTCTCAAACAGACTAACATCTTTTCCACGACCACGAGATGTGTCATTCGACATGGTTTTTTAAGAAATGAGAAGCAACTCATTGCACCAGTTGGGGTTAAATAACTTGTTGCCAACTGAAAAATAATTGCCCATGCAGTAATTATCCAATTGGAGGCTCATACCTATTTGCTTAGTTAAATCCAGGTGGCAACTTTTTTTTTGGACAGGAGGTGTATATTGAAGAGAATAGGGCCCAATACCGACCCCTGAGTTACTCCACTAGTGACCCAATCTGAGTGGGAGTTTTCTATCACTGAGACAGTTACTTACCAACATACAGACATTTTCTCCCAGTCCAAACATTCTGGGACTTCACACTGTGCGGCATTAGGTCACAGCACAGTGTGACAGGAAGAGAGCTTTATCTAGTGAGCAGAGGCGGTGTCTGGAACAGGAAAGGTGAGTTGATTTACTTTTTTGTCTGATCTGAGGTCCAATTAACATTAGGGGGTGTGATCTGAGGTCTGATTGGGGGTCTGATTAACACTGTGGGCCTGATCTGAGGTCTGATTAGGGGGGTCTAAGCAGGGGTCTAATCAACATTGGGGGTCTGATCTGAGGTCTGATTAGGCATTTGATTAATATTGAGGATCTGAGATGGGGTCTAATTAACATTGGGAGTCTGATCTGAGGTCTGATCAGGCATTTGATTAATATTGAGGATCTGAGATGGGGTCTAATTAACATTGGGAGTCTGATCTGAGGTCCGGTTGAAGGTCTGAGCTAGCGTCTAGTTAACATTGGGGTCTTATCTGAGGTTTGATTGGGGGCCTGAGCTGGAGTCTAATTAATATTGAGGGGCTGATCTGAGGTCTAATTAACATTGAGGGTCTGATTAGTGGTCTGATCTGAGATCTGATGAAAAATCTTTTTTTTCTTATTTTCCTCCTCTAAAAACTAGGTGAGTCTTATGGGCAGGAGATTCCTATAGTGCAAATATACAGTATTTACTAAAACAGACATGTCAGGAGAGGTGACAGGTATTCTTTATGTTAAAAGTAAATCAGGGTTAACTGTATAAACGCAACAAGCACAATTCTTTGCACCAAGAATATTTATTTTTGATTCAGTTCCAAGCCCTAAAATAATGCATGATGCCTTACGAGTAATGTAGACTTGGTTTACTGAGAGCATTGAAGAACAGCATAAACAACAGAGTAGAAGATAACACTGGAGGAGATTGGGGTAACGCTTTTTCTTCAGGGTCTGAACAGTGTGGTGATAATACACACATACATAGACTGATGGAAGAAAGAGAATTAAATGAAGATGCTAAGGGGTAGGTAGCGATACAATTTGAAATGTTGGAAACCGGATAATGAATACAGGGTGGAGATATCCGAAGGGAAAGGAAGAAGCTGAAATTCTGTTGCATCTTTTATGTGTTATTTATGAAGTGATGAAACTTGCCTTGGGCAGCAAAATACTTGTTAATATCTGATGAAATTGGTAGACAGTTAGGTTTACTTGACCTTGAAATAGAGATATGCAATGAAACAAATAACCAAAGCATATTTTTGTAGAACACCTTCAATCCTTTTACTCTTGCATTTTTGCCATCAATAAAAACTGATGTTAGCTTGCAATGTATATCCATTTTCACTAGAAATACTCACTGTTACTGCATTTCATCTGATAATCTTAATGCACTAACACTGAGCACCTGACATTTCAGCATTCATTTTTATTTTGTAAAATGGTTAATTTCATAATGGAAAGCTGTAGAGAATATATGTACCTTGTAAGCACTGCCTTTAGACTGGGCAGGATCACTCATGGTGGTTTAGAAGAGCAACATAGAAATAAAAATGGTAGTTAGTTATAGCACACACAAGCTAAGGGCCAAACAGGAACTTTTTCATTGTAACAAAAAGTAAAGGCCCTGAGCTACATAACTGAGTATTAATGGGTAGCCGTGGTACCCCACTTCTCTATTGCCAACAACAGAGTTTAGAACAGATCTAAAAAACAGCAGATAATGATCTACCCATATTTGATCACCAGGCTGTTCTTTTGCCAGATTTATCATGCCTTTGTATTGCCGTTTTCCTGTCATCAGTCATTTTTATAGAAAGAATCATTGTAGAGATGAGTAAACCAGAGTGAGATTCTGTTCAGGTCTGGTTTGCCAACTTTTTGAAAAAGGAGAGATTTAACCAATTATCAGGGGACAGTAGTCAATATCCCCCTCAATATCCCCCCTATGCCATGGGATTGTTCTCAGTTTATACCACAGCTACATTATGTTGCCTTGGTGTCACCAGGAATAACACACAACTCTTGCAGATGTAACATAAAAGACACCTTTACCTAACTACAATGTACTAGAACATATAAAAATCTTCCTTTTATTTACGTGGCAACAAGATTTGTACACACACACTGTACAGCGGTAAAAGTGTGTGTGTACAAATCTTGTTGCCACATAAATAAAGGGAAGATATTGCACCAAACAACCAAGCAGTGCTGGACATCCTTTTTATGCACCTGAAGTTACCACTCAGAAGCTTCTCTGAACCACCGTGCACGCTGGAATCTTTATATGGATGAGCTGGAAATTTTCTATGAATAACATATAAAAATACTTTTAATATCATGGTCATATCAGTATACATACACCATGTAACTGGCCAATAGTCTAACAATATAGAGTACAGATACTTAGCCATAGAATGTAAGGTGGTCCCACTTATTCCATCTAAAACTTCACAGGAAGCTGCCCCAGTGGCTAGGTGTAGTGCTACTATATTAACTTTTGTCTACCCTAAATTCATTGTACCTGTGATGTAAGCACAGGAAGGGGCAGGGTCAAGTCTATAGAACCACCACTCAACCACGTGTCTAATTTAAATATAAAAAAAGGTCTGAATCTCTGCACTGTAGCAGTTCGGTTCAGCCCAAACCGAAGATGCTCTGATTGCCCTGAAAGTTGGTATATAGCCCCCTCTAGCCTCCTAGGACTCCTAGAATTTTTTTAGGACATTTAGAATTCTCTGTTTGTTTAATTTGTAACGAAATTTTTTCCCCCTCTAACATCCCCCTCCTCAAGCTCTGGAATGCAATGACAGCAATAGTAAATGATGTCTGAGTGACACTGACATACACAGCTATGGGTAAATGCACATTTGATGGTGTTATCATACAGTGTGTTTAAAAAGACACTACACTGGCACATGTCTTATGCTTTTTCATATTCCAAAGCAGGACTGGGTTCAAAACAAAGAAGACATGCAAATATTTCCTTCATGTGTCAACTGTGTTTTGGACCCATTCCTTCATTTGGCTTCCAAATCCTGATCAAATACCGATGCAAAATACTGACAGGGTGAAGGCAGATACTCAAAAGACAGGATCCGTTTTTTTTTGTTTGATTGTTCCTCTGACAGATCAGAAGAAGGAATAAGTAAACATTGAATTCAACGCAAACTCACTGCTGACACCCTCCCCACTCTGTCATGGCGCCATTACTTGTATCAATAGTAAACAGAACAAGTTCTCTAGCAATATATGTGATAACAGCAGACGGTGTAAAATGAGACAGCTGTTTCACTCTATAGTAGAATGAGTGGCTAACATAATAACCTTATCTATCAATCAATGTTGCCTGTCATACTGACGCACTGTAAGTGTTTCTCTACCTGAAAGGTTATCTATGCATGTTGCTGCAACGCACAGTGATGTACACCGAGAAACACTCTCTCTGCAGGGAATATAGCTGATTTAATGTGCTTCCTGACAAATTAATTCGGAAATAAGTAAATTTTTTTGAAAAATTTGGTGATGCGCCCAAATCAAATTTTTGAAAACTTCGCTTTCTAGCAGGCACAGCCACAGGTCCTGTCTCTTTTTTCCTGTCTGTCAGCTGCCCTGCTTCTCTCTGTTGTACGCAACACACTCAATTCTTTTTTGGAATGCCTTGCAATGAGCTTAATTGATTGATTGATTTCTGACTGTCCTTGATTGATTTTTCACTGTTCCTGACTTCCTAAGATCGTTTTCTTGGCAAACACTGTAACACCCAACCACCCTCATTCAATGTCCAGCACAGAATGGCGTTCTGCTAAGGCACCTCCCTGCCTGCTGCAGCACTGACTGGCTCATCCACTCTGTCTGTAAGACAGGGAGCCAATCGGGGAAACCCCCCCCCCAAAAACAGCAAGGTTCGGACTTAACTCTGCTCAGTCTAAACTGGTTCACTCATTATTAGATCGCTGTCATATTCTGATGTTTTCATAGCTGAGTTGGCCCTACCACGATGATAAACTAAGACTAAGATAGAGTAAGACAAATACGAGAAGCAGCATAGTCAGGAACTAAAATAGGATGTCTGTAGAGCAAATGCAACAGATAACTGTGCTGATTTTACTATGGCGGTAAATCATTGCATCTGAAAAATCGCCATATAAAAAAAAATGGAATAGCATCCTCTACATTTTGAATTTTTTCAGTATGTCTGAATCACCAAGGAGATGACCAAAATATGTATCCAAAAAAGCTACTGAAAAGTTGCTAATAAACTCTGGTATTCTGGTTTAGCACATTGTGAGTCTTTCAACTGAGCCTTTCTGTACTTTCCCTGGTCTACCTGTGGTGGGCATTCATCATTTCATTTTCTACCACTCACACTCTTCTCTTCCATCCTGTGCAGTAGTCACTAACTGCTCCTCACCTCTTAGCAGAATGTGCTTTTTTAGCTGTTGGGGCCCATAGCTTGTGTGATATGTTCCTCTGCCAGAGATCCCCAGGTGGAAACCTATAGAACAGTGAATTATTGGTGACATAGGAATTAGAAAGTTCAGCCAAACCATGCAAGACCTGTGGTCAGAACTTTTGAACTATGTTAGGTAATGAAGCCTTGAATCAAAGACAAGTTTGAAGACTTTTTTTTTTTTTTAGAGGCCTTGTATAAAACCATGTGGGCCTCTCCTTTCTGGATACCACTAATTATGTTAGACTGCTCAACAATTATTACCATCATACAGTGCACAAACAATACTGAAACATGTGCAATAAGCTGTCTAATGAAGAAATCTGAAAAATCAAAAATGTGCAATTATGGGATAGGAAGAAGTGAAGGAGGCAAAGTGGTGAAGGCCCCATTATAGATGCTTTTGCATGTTTAAATCCAATATTTAAAAAAAAATCAGGAATCAGATATCAAGGCTAGTAGACATGATCAGGAAGAGAAACTCAAACGTAGACAGAAAAAGGAAAAGCATCTACAGTCGCTGTAAAAATTTATTTTATCTCTGACAGCCAGGAGCTCAACATTCAGGTGCCCAGTAGTGATTAGCAGCAGGGTGTAAGAGGGTGCAAGGTACCGTGGTCGATGGCAGGTACGTGTCACCGAGGTTCCTGGCCTCGGTGAGGTAAGAGCCGGGTTTTCGTGTGTCAGCAGCAGCTAGTGCTGTTTGACACCTTGTTTTTAGTTTGGCTGCAAAGCCAATCCGGGCCGGCTCTTACTGGGAGTAGGCAAAGAGTTGGGTGGGTGCCTATTCCCCACGGTCCAGGCCGGACTTTATCCGGGCCTTTAAAAGGCAGCCACATCAGCAGCTGAGTGTGATTGTCCTGGAGCTGCTGTTAGGCTGTGGAATCACTTGAGTTTGGGAGTGCTGATCCATGCTGTGCTGTGTGGAGTTCTCTGGGCTGGAAGCAAGACCCCAAGCAAGGAGGAGTGCAGACGGCCTGGAAGCTGGAGGTCGATGGCCTTGCGGCTGGACTGACAGCCAGGTGCGAACCTGCACCTAAAGCCTCCCAGGTGACTGGAACCTGTTTTGGACTATTTCGTTTTGCTGCACGTTTTCTGATGGGTGTGAATTAACACCAAGTGACTGTTTGCTGTGTATTTGCTACAAGTGTGAATTAAACACTGTTTGCTACACTTTCTGGACTCCGTTTTGCCTCTATACTGCACCCGCACTGCTATCTACCTGAGCGACTCCCCACATTTGGTGTCTGATGCGGGCATGCGCAGTGAGGCTGGCGTGAACGCCGAAAATCTTTGTTTTTGCTGGGCACGACTGAATGTCCTATATTAGGCCGGCAAAGTTGCAAACAGGAATTTCTGGCAACATGGAGGCTGCTGTGAAGGCTCTCATAGAGGCTAACGTGCAGCAGCGGGAGACCAACCAGTTACTATTACAGCACGTGATGGCGTTACAAGCTGCAGGAGCGTCCCACCATGTCCATGATGCCCGGAAAGTGGTCCGTGCGGCGATCCCAAAGATGACCCCCTCGGACGACGTTGAGACGTATCTGGCGGTCTTTGAGAAGGTAGCCGTGAGGGAGAAGTTACCCGTGACCAGTGGGCCGAGGTGGTCGCTCCGTTCCTGGCGTCCGGACCCCAGCAGTTTTTTGACTTGGCAGATGACCAGGCTGCTGACTACCCTCGGTGAAGGGGAGATCCTGGCCAGGCTGGGGGTAAGCGTGTTAGTCCGGGGCTCAGCGGGTCCACCAGTGGGACTTTAAAGCGGCTGAACCCGCCCGGCCGCAGTACTATGAGTTGCTGCACAGGTTGCAAAAATGGCTGCAGCCTGATGCTCTAAGTCCGACTGCTATGCTGGACCGTCTGCTGGCTGACATGTTCTGGAGGGCCTTGCCTTACCCCCTTCAGCACTGGATCGGCCAGGTATCACCCACCAATGCCCTAGAAATGGTCGACCTGGTGGAGCGCTATGAGGCCACAAAAACTTGAAAGGGGTGTTGTTGGGAGGGGCCGGTCAAACCCGGAGGTCTCCCATCCAGTCCCGACGACTGGTACCCGAGAAACCTGCTCGGGTGTACCCCTGTAGACCCGGCCCGATAGTCTGCTGGCGGTGTCACGAGCCTGGCCACGTAAGGGCCGACTGTCCACAGTGGGGAGAACCCATGGAGATTAATTATGGGTACCGGGCTTCAATGTATGCCAGGAGACTGTGTGCAACCAGCACCCCCGAGACAATAGACAATCGTCACCTGTGCCAGGTGCAAGTGGGTGATAATCTGGCAGTGGCGCTACTGGACTCAGGGAGCCTAGTAACCCTGGTAAGTGCTGCCCTGGTACAGCCCACCCAGTATACGGGCCGGAAAGTTGGTGTGGTGTGCATACACGGAGACTTAAAGGACTATCCCACTGCTGTAATGTCTCTATCCACGGCGGCCGGCACATGGACTTGTGAGGTGGCGATCTCCACAAAGCTACCGTATGAACTAATAATTGGGAGAGACTTCCCGGGTTTTCCGTCACTATGGCCTGAGATGAAAGTGACTAATAGCCCTGAGACAGGGGCAACCCTAGCAGAGTGGCCTGGTTCCAGTGGGGGGCCAGAGCCCTGGGAGCCCGAGTCCGAAGGGCCTGCGGTAGGGGTGACCACCACTGCTGTGATAGAGGGAGACACCCCCACTGAGTGTAATGGTGGGAGACATGGAGGACTTGCCACCAGGACCTGAGTTGGCAGACCTCCACGTCTCCGGAGACAATTTTGGGACCGCCCAACACCGGGACCAAACCCTAACTAGGGCCTGGGAGAATGTGCTGGAAATTGATGGTAAACCCCAGAAACCAGGGGCTGAGTTAATATTTCCCCGCTTTGTTGTTCACCAAGAAATGTTATATCGGGTGAACCAAATCCGGGGTGAACCTGTTGAACAGTTGGTGGTGCCCACAGCGTATCGCAAGCTTGTCATGGAGCTTGCCCACCAAGATGTTCTTGGGGGACACCTGGGGTGGCAGAAAACCCAGGACCGCATACTGCAGCGGTTTTATTGGCCCAGTGTGTTCAAGGAGGTAGAAAATTATTGTAAGTCCTGTCCAACCTGTCAGATAACTAGCCCCCAGCCACATTTCCGTAGTCCTCTGGTACCTTTGCCAATTATTGAAGTACCGTTTGAGCGAATCGCTATGGATTTAATTGGGCCTGTACCAAAGTCTGCCAGGGGCCACCAACACATTCTGGTAGTTCTCGACTATGCCACTCGGTATCCGGAGGCGGTGCCTCTGCGACATACCTCAGCTAAACTGATTGCCAAAGAGTTAATGGAAATGTTTTCCCGTGTGGGCCTGCCAAAAGAGATTCTGACAGACCAAGGGACCCCTTTTATGTCTAAAGTTATGAGGGAACTGTGTAAATTATTGCGTATAAAGCAATTGCGGACGTCCGTTTACCATCCGCAAACGGACGGTCTTGTCGAAAGGTTTAACCAAACTCTAAAAAATATGTTAAAAAGGGTGGTGTCTAGAGATGGGAAGGACTGGGACCTGCTTCTGCCCTATCTCATGTTCGCAGTGCGAGAGGTGCCCCAGTCCTCTACTGGGTTCTCGCCCTTCGAACTGCTTTATGGCAGACACCCTCGGGGCCTGTTGGATATCGCCAAGGAAGCGTGGGAACAGCAGCCTGTCCCCCACAAAAGTGTCATTGAGTATGTCACCCAGATGCAAGACAGGATGGAAAGGGTGTTGCCGCTGGTCCGGGAGCATATGGAGGCAGCGCAACAAGCCCAGAGTAGGGTGTATAATCGTCAGGCTCGGGTATGGGGCTTCAATCCGGGAGATCGGGTTTTGGTTCTGGTACCCACCCTTGACAGCAAGTTCCTAGCTAGGTGGCAGGGCCCCTATGAGGTGATTGAGAAGGTAGGGGAAGTAAATTACAAGGTACACCAGCCAGGGCGACGCAAGCCGGAACAGGTGTACCACGTGAATTTACTAAAGCCGTGGAAGGATAGGAACGCGACCGATGACAACAGCCCCCGGCCACGGCTTCTGGGTGAGAAGGGTCCAGCCCCACAGTTCGAGGCCTGCGAAGCGGTAGCCACGGTAAAAATTGCAGACAGCCTTTCTTCCAAACAAGTTCAGGAAGTCAGGGAGTTCATCAGTCGGAACACGGATGTGTTCTCGGACCTCCCTGGCCGCACGTCTCTCATCCAACATGACATCGTCACTGAGCCTCAGGCCAAGATCCGGTTAAAACCATACCGGGTACCCGAGGCTCGGCGACGGGCCATCGCGGAGGAAGTGCAATTAATGTTGAAGCTTGATGTCATTGAGGAGTCGAAAAGTGAGTGGGCCAGTCCCATAGTTCTAATACCCAAGCCGGATGGGACGTTGCGGTTTTGCAACGATTTTCGCAAGTTAAATGAAGTGTCCAAGTTTGATGCGTATCCCATGCCTCGAGTAGACGAGCTTGTTGAGAATTTAGGACAAGCCCGGTATTTTTCTGTGCTAGACCTCACTAAAGGGTACTGGCAGGTACCCTTAACGGAGTCGGCCAAGGAAAAAACCGCTTTGTTACCCCGCAGGGCCTGTATCACTACAAGGTGTTACCCTTTGGCCTGCATGGCGCCCCCGCCACCTTCCAAAGGTTAATGGACATAGTGCTGCGACCTCATCGTCGGTACGCCTCGGCCTACTTAGATGATGTAATCATCCACAGCACCGACTGGGAAAGCCATTTGCCCAAAGTGCAGGCGGTAGTGGATGCCCTGAGGAAAGCTGGTCTAACCGCCAATCCAAAGAAGTGTGCGATTGGGTTGGAAGAGACTAAATATCTGGGATATGTTATTGGGCGGGGAGTCATCAAGCCGCAGGTAACTAAGGTAGAAGCCATACGTAACTGGCCCCGACCGGTCACCACCAGGCAGGTAAAGTCCTTCCTGGGAATGGTAGGGTACTACATGCGGTTTGTGCCCCACTTTGCCACAATAGCAGCGCTATTGACAGACCTGTTGAAGGGGCGAAAGTCTGGGAAGGTTAGCTGGAGTGAGAAGGCGGAGGAGGCTTTCTCCGCGTTGAAGTCGGCCCTGTGTGGGTCCCCGGTTTTGGTGACACCCGACTTCAACAGGGAGTTCGTCGTACAGACCGACGCCTCGGAGGTAGGCCTCGGTGCGGTACTGTCTCAGGAGGTCAACGGGGAAGAACATCCCGTTGTCTTCCTGAGCCGTAAGCTCAGTCCCGCCGAGTCCAGGTATAGTATAGTGGAGAGGGAGTGCCTGGCTATCAAGTGGGCACTCGAATCTCTCCGCTACTACCTGTTAGGGAGGAGGATCCGTCTGGTGACCGACCATTCCCCTCTCAAGTGGATGAGCCAGGCAAAAGAAGAGGAATGCTCGGGTCACCAGGTGGTTCCTATCCCTGCAGAACTTTAAGTTCTCTGTAGAACACAGGGCAGGCCGCTTGCAGGGTAACGCAGATGCCCTGTCCCGCGTCCACTGCCTCACATGTGTTCACCCCCTCAGGGTTGAACAAAGGGGGGGGGGGTGTAAGAGGGTGCAAGGTACCGTGGTCGATGGCAGGTACGTGTCACCGAGGTTCCTGGCCTCGGTGAGCTATGAGCCGGGTTTTCGTGTGTCAGCAGCAGCTAGTGCTGTTTGACACCTTGTTTTTAGTTTGGCTGCAAAGCCAATCCGGGCCGGCTCTTACTGGGAGTAGGCAAAGAGTTGGGTGGGTGCCTATTCCCCACGGTCCAGGCCGGACTTTATCCGGGCCTTTAAAAGGCAGCCACATCAGCAGCTGAGTGTGATTGTCCTGGAGCTGCTGTTAGGCTGTGGAATCACTTGAGTTTGGGAGTGCTGATCCATGCTGTGCTGTGTGGAGTTCTCTGGGCTGGAAGCAAGACCCCAAGCAAGGAGGAGTGCAGACGGCCTGGAAGCTGGAGGTCGATGGCCTTGCGGCTGGACTGACAGCCAGGTGCGAACCTGCACCTAAAGCCTCCCAGGTGACTGGAACCTGTTTTGGACTATTTCGTTTTGCTGCACGTTTTCTGATGGGTGTGAATTAACACCAAGTGACTGTTTGCTGTGTATTTGCTACAAGTGTGAATTAAACACTGTTTGCTACACTTTCTGGACTCCGTTTTGCCTCTATACTGCACCCGCACTGCTATCTACCAGAGCGACTCCCCACAAGGGGCAATATTTGAATTTGCGATATTCCGCAAATATTTGGGCCATAATTCATCATAAATTTGCGAATTCGAGAATTTGCGATTATTTTCTTGATTGCGAAAACCGGCAATGTAATATGCGTGTATTGCCCACGCAATACAGGCGTGGGTCACTATTGCTACATTTTTCAAGCTGCTAGAAATTTTCTGAGACTGGAGAAAATGGTTGGCACGGCAGAACATTACAATAGCTTTATATGCCGATAGAGTGCTCCGATATATTCGTGATTGTGCAAATCGGCAATTAATGATGCGCATTTTTTTGCGCAATACATGCAACTTCACAGTTTAGCAGGTCTGACTACATATTACTGATTGGTGCACTAAGTATTGTTGTGAACTTGCCTGTAGCACGTATGTATGGACAGCAGAACCTATCACACTACCTAACACCCTGCACAAGAAAAAAAAAATCGAGAATATTCGCGAATACAAATATATAGCACTATATTTTAAATCTTTGTAAATTCTCAAAGTGGCGATATTCGCAAATAAAATTTGCGGTTCAAATATTCGCACCCAACACTAGTGCTCAGATGCTCAGGCACCTGATCAGGCACCTGATCAGTTTTAAGTACCAGGACCCCCTACAGTAAATATATGGCAGACAATCCTTAAACAGTTAACCAATGTGAGTTAAACTGTCTAGTTTCAAACCCCATTAACATTGCAGTAACTTTCACTAGCCTTTTAACATTTAACAATATTTGCTGATTATATTTTGTTTAGCACATTTTTTATATGTCATAGACTTTTGACTGAAACTTTTAGGGGATTTTAGAGTTCTCCCGAGATTACAAAGTCTTTATTTGTTTTTGGGTATTGTCTGGGTCTATATTTATTTTTGGGTCTAGACTGGGATTTGTACAGTTTCTTAGGGTCTGGGATCCTTGTTTATTCTGAGTATTCTGTGGTCTGGTCTAAGGTCTTTATTCATCTTGGAGTATGGACTATGATGTGCATCTATTCTGGGTCTGTATTTAGCTTTCTCATTAAAGATCAGCAAAACTTTTTGCAAAATAAAAACTGTTTGGGACAGGTTTTCAAAATGTTCTAGGAGCCACTGCTTTCCTTGCCACTAAATGTTTGTTTCACACTAATTTTAGTTTTTACAATATTTTATTGTAGAATATAATATATAAGTGCTTTAAAGTAGTATTCAACAGAAGCATTATGGTCATTTGTTCACTGATAGATATAATGTCATCAATTTGAAGAGTTTTGTCTATTTTTTCATCAGTTATTAGTTGCCATTACCTCTAGAGGAGAAACTATCATGAAGGTAATAATTAAAGATTGTAGAATGAATTGAAAAACTGATCCAGTCAAATGCAAACAGATATCATGTAGTTAACAATTGTGGGCTGGCATTAGTTCTAAAACAGCGCAATAAGAATATAAGTGTGAACCAAGCCTAATATCAAGTACTGTACAAGTGACAAAGCCATAATAAAAATATTGAAAATACAACTGCAAATTCTCATTTTTGACGGCAGAGTAGCTTTTCAAAAGATAATTCTGATTTTAGTAATCCAATATTACTGGCATGCCAGAGTATGTTAGATACAGTGCAAGGCAATCCATATTTACTTTGTGAAGAGTCCAAAGGGGTCCTCAGATAAAGCTTATGAGTCATTTGCAAACAATGGATAGGGCAACTAGCTAAAGGACACTTAGCAATTTTCTACTATACTACCCAACTGTATTGTTAATATAAAATATTACTTAAATGAACAGAAACACAAAGAAAAAATACAATATCAGTACCAGTTTAAAGGGAATCTGTCAGCCCAGAATCTGTCACCCCCCAAACTAGAGTGAACAGTCTATAGTGCAAGTGTTGAGTTCGGTTAAATAATTTAATATTTATACTCACTTGCATTGTGACTCTATGCTCCCCCAAATACCCCTGAGTTCAGGTACATAATGGTGAGGACTCGAAGAGTCCTCTCAGTGCATGTTACTGCTGTTTTCTGGGAGCGCAGTATGAAGATATTACATAACTGAACTCAGCATCACTTACACTATACACCATTTACTCTACCATTTGGGGGTGGTTTAGAGCTGACAGATTGCCTTTAACATGCATGTCCCGCATATATTTAGTGTCACTTAATATATGCTCTAAATAGTTTAATTTAATACAATAACTCCTGAATCTGTGTTGGTCACATGTTCATATGTGCCCACATTGCTGAGAAAAATTAAGTTTTAATATACGCAAATGAGCCTCTAGGAGCAACTAGGAGCAACAAGGATGTTGGTGTTACCTGGTTGGTGTCTACTCTCTCTGCAACTGCTGCTCCCTTTTTGTCAACAATGCTGGCACATACTGTATGAACCAACACAGATGCCTTCAGCTGACAAGCAAACATGCAACAGGTCAGCCAGTTTCATAAATACAAATCTGCTCACAGATTCCCTTTAATGGCACCATTTTGGGGAACAACTTAATTAATAACTTTTTTTTAACTGCTTTGGGGGAAAATAGTAAAAACAGCGATACTGCCGCTCAGTTTTTACATTATAAATATTGTTTCTTTCATTTTTTGTCATAATTAACATAATATCTTTATTCTCTGGGTCAGTATGCTTACAGCAATAGCAAAATCATGTTGTTTTTTGTTACGTTTTACTATGTTGAAACAAATAAAAACCTTTCAAAAATGTTTTGGTATTGCCACATCTCAACACCCATAACTTTTTAGGTGGGAATTTACGCTTTCTCTCCAATGTTTGTGAGATGGAGAGCTGAACGCTGCCGTGTGACATGGTGGAGATGCTTGGTGACTGAGGTGGTGGTGTTGGTGGCACATCCTCTGTTTGGTGGGCGGCAGGTGCCAACATTCCTCCCGAGGCGGAGGAAGAGGCCGAGGCAGCAGCAGAAGAGGGAGCAGGGGGAGCCTGAGTGAGTTCCTTGTTTTGAAGGTGTTTACTGCACTGAAGTTCATGATTTGCATGTAGATGCCTGGTCATGCAGGTTGTGCTACGGTTTAGAACGTTAATGCCTCGCTTCAGGCTCTGATGGCACAGCGTGCAAACCACTCGGGTCTTGTCGTCAGCACTTTGTTTGAAGAAGTGCCATGCCAGGGAACTCCTTGAAGCTGCCTTTGGGAGCTCGATCCCTGGTGGCGGTGGCCAGTAGCAGGCGAACTCTCTTGGCGGCGGCTGTTCTGCTTTTGCCCCCTGTTCCCTCTTTTGCTACGCTGTTGGCTCGGTCTCACCACTGCCTCTTCCTCTAAACTATGAAAGTCAGTGGCACAACGTCCATTCCATGTGGGGTCTAGGACCTCATCGTCCCCTGCATCGTCTTCCACACAGTCTTCATCCCTGACCTCCTGTTCTGTTTTCAGACGCCACCTGTGCGATTTCTGCAGAAGACATAAGTTGTTGTGCGTCAGTGCATTCTATTTGTTCCACCACTGGGGAAGGGCTAGGTGGATTCCCTTGGGAAACCCTGCCAGCAGAGTCTTCAAACAGCATAAGAGACTGCTGCATAACTTGAGGCTCAGACAGTTTACCTGATATGCATGGGGGTGATGTAACAGACTGATGGACTTGGTTTTCAGGCGCCACCTGTGCGCTTTCTGCAGAAGACTGGGTGGGAGATAATGTAACTTGTGAACATGCTGGATCCACTGTCGGCCACTTAATTGACTAGCGCCTGTACTTGCTCAGGCCTTACCATCCTTAGAACGGCATTGGGCCCCACCAAATATCTCTGTAAATTCTGGTGGGTACTGGTGGGTAATTAGTTTACTAGGACGTGTGGCTGTGGGAGAATGGCCTCGTCCTCTCCCAGCACCAGAGGGTCCACTAACGACACCACGACCATGTCTGCGTCCGCGTCCCTTACTAGATGTTTTCCTCATTGTTACCGTTCACCACAATAAGAAAAAAAAAAATTGGCCCAATGTATTGAATTCAAATTCAGGCCTTTTTTTACAGGTACCTAACACTATCTCGCTATCTATTTATGTACCGTATTACACTAATCCAGGCCCAGCAGTAACCACAGATTTAGGGGAATATCAATTGTAGGCCTAGTATTTAGGCCCTGGATGAAAGGTATCCTTTTACAGACAAATTTGCACTTGGAGATGCACAGTAGCATGTGAAAAAATATATATGATTATGCTTTCAGCACTTGTATTTTAACACTTTGTGTAATATACCCTTTAACGGAAAGAAATACACTTAGAGATGCAAAACAGTGTGGGCAAATGTAGAGGATTATGCTGTTTTTTAACACTTACTCTAATATATCCTTTAACGGAAAGAAATACACTTGGAGATGCACGTTGAGTATAATATACCCTTTTACGGACAGATTTACACTTAGCCTGCAACTGCTGGAACACTAGATTTTGGGTATTGCTATTTTGGCAATTGAATTTCACCCCAGAACAAAATATATACTTTGACGGATACTATTAAACTACTTGTCCAGCCACAGCTAAAACACCAGATTTACTGTATTTCTATTTTTGCAACTGAATTTCACCCCAGAAAATATTATATCATTTGATGGACACTATGAAACTTGTCCAGTCACAGCTGGAACACCAGATTTACGGTATTGCTATTTTGGCAATTGAATTTGACCCCAGAACAAAATATATCCTTTGACGGATACTATTAAACTACTTGTCCAGCCACAGCTAGAACACTAGATTTACTGTATTTCTATTTTTGCAACTGAATTTCACCCCAGAAAATAATATATCCTTTGACGGACACTATGAAACTTGTCCAGTCACAGCTGAAACACCAGATTTACGGTATTGCTATTTTGGTAATTGAATTTCAACCCAGAACAAAAGCTATACTTTTAAGGACACTATGAAACTTGTCCAGCCACAGCTGAAACCAGTGATTTAGGGTATTGCTATTTTGGCAATTGAATTTCACCCCAGAAAAAAAGCTATCCTTTGACGGACACTATAAAACTTGTACTGCCACAGCAGACACCACTGATTTAGGGTATTGCTATTTTGGAAATTGAATTTCACATATATTCTTTGCCAGACAGTATTACACTTGGCTAGCCACAGCTGGAACACCAGATTTATAGGATTGCTATTTTTTTAAGTGAATTTCACCTCTCAAAAAAAAATATAGAAAATTCTATCCTGAGTTTCTAGGCGTGGCAATAAGCACAGCCAAGCCCCTGATGTAGGATATAGCAAAAAAAAAAAAAAAACTTACTATTGATGGATAAATGGACTTGGTGGCAGCTTGTGCTGGTGCACCACAAGACACAAAATGGCCGCTGATCACCCCAGAAAAAAGTGACAGAAAAACGCTCTGGGCAGCCTGAAAACAGTGAATAACTAGCAGAAGTTGAATGATTCACAGCTGTAGATCGATCACTTCATTAAGTGTTTTTGCTGAGTTAATCCCTGCCTAATCTCACCCTAACAGCAGCTGCATCCTATCCCTACACTAATCAGAGCACGTGAAACAGAATTACATGCAGATTGACGTGACTCCAGCTTAAATAGAGGCTGGGTCACATGATGCACTTGGCCAATCACAGCCATGCCAATAGTAGGCATGGCTGTGATGGCCTCTTGGGCAAGTAGTATGATGCTTGTTGATTCGCTGCTTTGCAGGCTTTCAAAATGCGCCATAAAAATTGCCGAACAACGAACCCGAACTTTTACGTAAATGTTCGGGTCCGTGTCACGGACACCCCAAAATTCGGTACGAACCTGAACTATACAGTTCGGGTTCTCTCTTCCCTAATTGTCACTAATGAGATTCAAATAAGGTTTAATTATTAGTAAATTGACCCTTAGATATACACTCTAATGGCAAGTCATTGGTTTTGAATGGAACTTACCACAATAAAATTCAGTGCAATATGCAGGTAACATGTTATAGAGCAGATTGATTTATACTTTTATGGGAAATTATGGAGCAAAACTTGTAATTTATGCATTAAAATGTCTGCTTTTTCTGAGCTCAGCAGCTATGGGGACCGTTTTATCAGTGATTGCATTCCCTGTGTAAGTGTGTATATATGAATAGCTAGCTCAGAAAGAGTAGACATTTTAATGAATATGAATGAGTTTTGCTGAATCTTTCCAAACAAAACTACCGTATATATCTGTAATGTAACCAAAAATATTTCCCATGCAATAGTACTTAGCCCATATATGTTATCGACAGCACAACCAATAGAAATATATGGATCTACAGTGTATCTATGTATGTATGGATCTACAGTATATCAACAAATGTAGTAACTACAAATTATAATCAACAATCAAATAATTTATTATTAACAAATTTATTATCAACATGATTGGCATAACACAATACATAAAAACATGATAAAAACAATAGGAATGGTAGTGTATGATCAATGGACATATAATAAAGTGCAAGTGCACTTGCACTTTATTATATGTCCATTGATCATGCACTACCACTCCTATTGTTTTTTGTTAGGTGACTGTTTTATTTTTTATTTTTTTCCTCTTGATATCGACCCTATGGACAGTTTCCTTAAACTGAGCATGTTATCAGTTTTTAGGCATCCGACTGACTGGATGGAATGGTTGGAGAGTTGAACGGCATAGCAACCACACGACTGCTACTTTCTGTAGATTTGATTTTAATTGGAAATATATATGTTTAATACCAGTGAATGATGTATGCAAGCATGATACCTGGAGTCATGTGGGTGGTGCCGAGTCACTGAGTCAGCGCTGTCAGCGCACCATAACCCTCACCAATAGACATCCCCGTGCCTCGGACATAAAGGCTATGGCTCTGATATCTGAAGCAAGGAGGATATCAATCATCAAGAAGTAGGAGTGCTTACAGAGCTGACTCCAAGACTCTAGAAGGCGTCTGCACCACCCACAGGACTCCAAGTATTGTCCTTGCATATCTTGAATACATCACACATTAGAATTAAATTTACTTTCAGATTAAAGGAAAATCTACAAAAAAGTAACAGCGGCAAGGTTGGAATGCTGTTTAAAGGGGGAATTAAGAAAATGAATATACTTAAATATTACTTTATAATAAATATATCCCCAAATACCTTTAATTAGCTATATTGGCTTGTTTTGTCTTGGGAGCAATTATCACGAGAAATAAAATGGCCATCATCCGTCCTATTAGTACACACAAAACCTGTCCAGGACAAGTTACTTCAGAAGACTGACCTAGAGCTACCTCATCCTCCTCTCCTACTTGTCAGGGATTATGATCCTGAATACAGATGATCTTTAGCTATATCTCTAGAGGATGGATGGCCAACTTGCGGCTCTCCAGCTGTTGCAAAACTACAACTCCCAGTAGGCAAAGACTGCCTACAGCTCTCAGCCTACAGCAGAGCATGGTGGGAATTGTAGTATTACAACAGCTGGAGAGCCGCAGGTTGGCCAACCCTGCTCTAGGGGAATGGAACTCAAGGAGATGTGAAGTACACAGGTGATGAACAGGAGAGACTGTGGTAATGTGGGTCTGCGGCAATGGAGACTACATATGAGTACTGCTGCTCACTAACCACATCCCACCCTCATCTCTGTACATCATGTCATCTCATCGACTCCATTCCCACAGAGATTCAGCTGAAGATATATATATCAGATATATTCTGGATCATAATCCCTTACAAGCAGAGCAGAGAGGAGGATGAAGCAACTCTTTAGCTCAGTGTTGTGAAGTAACTTGTCCTCCTGTCTGATTAGGACAGATTTTGTTTGCGGCCATTTTATTTCTGCTAATGATTTCCCCCTAGACAAAACGAGCCATTATAACTAATGAAAGGTATTTTGGAAAAAAAATAAATAAATATATATATATATATATATATATATATATTTGTATAATTAATATTTCAGTATTTTCATTTTATTATTATTCGGGGGAACCCCTTTAACTGTCCTACTACCTCACCCAAAAAGTTGATGATAGATTCCTCTTGGTTGTTACTCATAAGAATTAAGTGAATTTCTTAAAATTTGATTTTGGACTGGGCAGAATCACCTATCGATTTAAATCAGGTCTGAATAGATTATATCCTTATCAAAAGTTATCTGTCTCTCTCTCTCTTTTCTTCTAACTCTCATCTATCTTTCTATCCTCATTTCTCCCAAATTGAATCACA
The DNA here is from genome assembly GCA_033119425.1 of Bufotes viridis. NCBI lineage: Eukaryota > Metazoa > Chordata > Amphibia > Anura > Bufonidae > Bufotes > Bufotes viridis. The sequence goes on along the minus strand of CM065592.1, from coordinate 377,983,054 downwards.
CAAAGTTCTCGCAAATCCAGATGTTCTGAAAAATGTAATTAAAATTTCAAAATTTCAAAATTGATTCGCTCTTCTAGTGCTCATTCATTAAAGAAATATAAATTTAACATAGTTCAGTTAGCTATTATACATCAAATATAACACAGCTAATAACAATCTCATCAATGCAGATATAAAATGTCTCATAAAAACAGGAACAGGGTCAATTCCATTCTATTTTATTTCAAAGAGGAGCGTTAATATCTTTTTGTTAAAACATATGTTTTGTTGAAAGTTATTTTGAGATAAATAAGATCCATGTTGCAGCCCGCTAACAGCATAGTAATAGACCTCATCAGAATTGCACATATAAATATCGCTGTTTAACCTACAACTAATCCCACTGATACCAAATAGCATCTGTTAAATGAGCGGTGTCCCTTTTAGAGATGTAAATTCAGGAGGACCGCCATATAATCTGTTCTGCACCAAGTGGAATAACAATGTTTAGAAAATGAATAATGATTTTTAAATAATTTTATTAATTGGAGTGCAAACGCAGTAGCTTAAATGACATTCCCAGTGGTAAGAAACTGTTCAAACCTAATTTGTAAGACAAGATGGTGGATTTAATGACTGGCAGCAAAGTTTCTTCAACAGATTTCATGGGGCATGATCCAAAGATAATAGGTTTTCAGCCCAATGACAACCCAATTACAATGCCAATCAAAGCCAACTTCATGCACACTAATTATCAGATTTAGCTGTCAGCTCAAATACAAACATAACACGTTTATTTAAATAAAAATTTAATTTAGAGAAAAGAAGATTTCATGTGTGATTTACTGAGACGGCAAGATGAGCGTTATGTTCTGAACGTCACGATGGGCTCAGCCTACTGATTAATATATGGACACTGTATATGTTGACACTATTATATGGATGTCTATGATGAATATTTCTGGTAAAATAAAAGTTAAACAACACACCGCAATGCATATTAGCCTAATAATGGTGAATGCTGGATGGAATATATTGCTTATCTTAACATTGGAATTATAATTTTTTTATTTTAGAATGACTTAAAATATTCTATAGCTATTATAAATGCTGTATGAGAGATGTAGCAGAACGAAATTTGTCTTTCAGTTCTATGGAGCTGCAATGATTTGATGTGTCGGCCATGAATCAGTTGTGCCCATGGGCATATGTACCCTTGATGCAACCAATGTGGTTGTTAATAACCTCTTGAAGGGGGGTGTACAATTGATAAGTTCCATATGTTTTGCTAATGGGTGAAAGATCCTGTACAGGCACCTACAGTGTACAGGGAGTGCAGAATTATTAGGCAAATGAGTATTTTGACCACATCATCCTCTTTATGCATGTTGTCTTACTCCAAGCTGTATAGGCTCGAAAGCCTACTACCAATTAAGCATATTAGGTGATGTGCATCTCTGTAATGAGAAGGGGTGTGGTCTAATGACATCAACACCCTATATCAGGTGTGCATAATTATTAGGCAACTTCCTTTCCTTTGGCAAAATGAGTCAAAAGAAGGACTTGACAGGCTCAGAAAAGTCAAAAATAGTGAGATATCTTGCAGAGGGATGCAGCACTCTTAAAATTGCAAAGCTTCTGAAGCGTGATCATCGAACAATCAAGCATTTCATTCAAAATAGTCGACAGGGTCGCAAGAAGCGTGTGAAAAAACCAAGGCGCAAAATAACTGCCCATGAACTGAGAAAAGTCAAGCGTGCAGCTGCCAAGATGCCATTTGCCACTAGTTTGGCCATATTTCAGAGCTGCAACATCACTGGAGTGCCCAAAAGCACAAGGTGTGCAATACTCAGAGACATGGCCAAGGTAAGAAAGGCTGAAAGACGACCACCACTGAACAAGACACAACTGCTGAAACGTCAAGACTGGGCCAAGAAATATCTCAAGACTGATTTTTCTAAGGTTTTATGGACTGATGAAATGAGAGTGAGTCTTGATGGGCCAGATGGATGGGCCCGTGGCTGGATTGGTAAAGGGCAGAGAGCTCCAGTCCGACTCAGACGCCAGCAAGGTGGAGGTGGAGTACGGGTTTGGGCTGGTATCATCAAAGATGAGCTTGTGGGGCCTTTTCGGGTTGAGGATGGAGTCAAACTCAACTCCCAGTCCTACTGCCAGTTTCTGGAAGACACCTTCTTCAAGCAGTGGTACAGGAAGAAGTCTGCATCCTTCAAGAAAAACATGATTTTCATGCAGGACAATGCTCCATCACACGCATCCAAGTACTCCACAGCGTGGCTGGCAAGAAAGGGTATAAAAGAAGAAAATCTAATGACATGGCCTCCTTGTTCACCTGATCTGAACCGCATTGAGAACCTGTGGTCCATCATCAAATGTGAGATTTACAAGGAGGGAAAACAGTACACCTCTCTGAACAGTGTCTGGGAGGCTGTGGTTGCTGCTGCACGCAATGTTGATGGTGAACAGATCAAAACACTGACAGAATCCATGGATGGCAGGCTTTTGAGTGTCCTTGCAAAGAAAGGTGGCTATATTGGTCACTGATTTGTTTTTGTTTTGTTTTTGAATGTCAGAAATTTATATTTGTGAATGTTGAGATGTTTTATTGGTTTCACTGGTAAAAATAAATAATTGAAATGGGTATATATTTGTTTTTTGTTAAGTTGCCTAATAATTATGCACAGTAATAGTCACCTGCACACACAGATATCCCCCTAAAATAGCTAAAACTAAAAACAAACTAAAAACTACTTCCAAAAATATTCAGCTTTGATATTAATTCGTTTTTTGGGTTCATTGAGAACATGGTTGTTGTTCAATAATAAAATGAATCCTCAAAAATACAACTTTCCTAATAATTCTGCACTCCCTGTATAGTGGAAAGCTGATACTACTGGGCTTGAAGACTCTCTCACCACAATCATATTATGTTCCAGCAACCGGTCCTGCTGTTGTCACTAACGATGGTGCTGAACGGACGATAGTCAAAGTCTTACTTGTAATCCAAACGGAATGACAGTCATAGCACTCAAGCCTACGGATATTTCCGCTGCACCCATGCATTGTCAAGACTTGAGCAGGTCAGTCTTATACAAAAAACCTGTATGCCAGCAAGCATTGAAGTGGGAAATTTGCCTAAGGCAGGCAATACACATGAGATTGTTGATGGCCAAACACTCATGTGGCCAACAGCTACTATATCACTCCCAATCCTCCCATACATAAGCATTAGTGTTGAGAAAGCATGTTCGGCTGAACACCTTTTTCACTCAAGTACCGTGTGCTCGAGCGTGATGCTCGAGTCTTCTCCCGGCACTTTTGTTGGCTGCTACGAAGCCAATATATATGTGCAGGGAAGTATTGCCACACACTGTAATGCCGTAGCCATGTTGGTTACTTGCATTACAGTGATTGGCTGGCTGGAACGCATCATAGGGTGCTATATAGCACGCAATAACACGTGGTTCGGCTCAGACTTAGTCAGGGTGAGCTGCAGCAGAAGAGACAGATAGTGTAGGGAGAGGAATTTATTTTTTAGTTAGTTTTGATTGTTGAAAGGTGTTAGAGACCCAACAGTCCTTTTAAGGACTATTGTTTCATCAGGCTGCAAAATATATTAGCGCAACGTGAATGCAATTGTTTGGCTTCTTGTGACTGCAGCGACATTACCAGCGCTACATCTCCTGTATAGCGTTAGCCGCTAATAACAGCAGAGACATTACCTGCGCTACATCTCCTGTATAACGTTAGCCGCTGGTGACAGCAGCGACATTACCTGTGCTACATCTCCTGTATAACATTAGCCGCTGGTGACAGCAACGACATTACCTGCGCTACATCTCCTGTATAACGTTAGCCGCTGGTGACAGCAGCGACATTACCTGTGCTACTTCTCCTGCATAACATTAGCCGCTGATGACAGCAACGACATTACCTGCGCTACGTCTCCTGTATAACGTTAGCCGCTGGTGACAGCAGCGACATTACCTGTGCTACATCTCGTGTATAATGTTAGCCGCTGGTGACAGCAGTGACATTACCTGCTCTACATCTCCTGTATTATGTTTGCGCATCCCAAATAGCTGTGACATTCCCTATAATTTTTTATTACCCACTGGTGAGAGCAGCGGAATTACCTGTGTTGCATCTCCTGTATAACGTTTGTGCATCCTAAAGAGCTGTGACATTTCCTGTAATTTTTCATTAGCCGCTGGTGAGAGAAGCGACAATACCTGCTCTACATCTCCTTTATAACATTAGCTGCTGGTGACAGCAGTGACATTACCTGCGCTACCTCTCCTGTATAACGTGTCCGTATCCCAAATATCTGTGACATTCACTGTAATTTATTTGTGGATACACTTACAAAACCTGCGCTACTGTACGTGTGACATACTTGCAAGCATCTATACCATATGATGAAGGCGAGCAGTAAGGGAGAGAGAAATGGCCGTGCTGCTGATGGTGCATGCAGTGGCCGTGTCCCTGGGCACTGTGAAATTGTGCCTGCTGCCAGAGCACGAGAAACACACTCATCTATGATACCTAGCTTCATGTCCCAGTTTGCAGGGTGGCATAGGACAAGACTCTCAAACTCAGAACAGTGCGAGCAGGTGGTCGGTTGGATTGCAGCAGATGATGCTTCCAGACAGTTAAGCACCACCCTTTCTTCCAGAAAGTCCAGTATCTGTAGCCAAGAGTCTGGTCAACAGAATCCTCACCCTGATCCTCCTTCCTCCTACCATAGAAACTCTTTTGCAAACAAGTGATCCCACACTCGGATATTTTGAAGAGCTCTTTTCATCGCTATTCCTTGATTTGGCCCTCCCGCATCCACAGTCAGAAAAAGATGACGGTGGGGAATGGCAATTAGTGTTTCACGAGGTGGATGATGATGATGAGACATAATTGCCAATAAGTCAACTGCAATTAGTGTGTCAAGAGGTTCATGATGAGGATGAGACACAATTGTCAATAAGTGAGGTTCTTGTTAGGTCAACAAGTCAGGAGGATGACCAGAGTGAGGAAGTGGAAGAGGAGGTGGTGGACAATGAAATCACTGACCCAACCTGGGAAGGTGGCAAGCTGAGAGGGATCCGCAGCATCGCAACAGGCTGTAAGAGGCAGTGGGGTGGCAAAAGGTAGAAGGCGGGCCCGCAACTATTCTCTGGAGCACCCCCTTGCGGCAATCTCCCTTGCCAAGGGGTAGGTGTTCCGCAGTCTGGTGCTTTTCTGAGGAAAGTGCGGACGATAAAAGAATTGTCATTTGCAACCTGTGCCTTACCAAAATGAGCAGGGGCGTGAACACTACCAACCTCACCACCACCAGCATGATCCACCACATGCCATGAAAGCACACTAATAGGTGGGCCGAACGCCTGGGTTCACAATCAGTGTCTGCGGGTCATACCACTGCCTCCTCTTCCCCTGTGTTAAGTGCTGGCCAATGCCCTGTTCAAGACGCAGGCCAAGATGCCTCCTGCCCTGCACCTGGACTTTAGCAAATACCATTATCTAGCACATCCACTTCTGTATCCCAGCGTAGCGTACACATGTCCATACCCAAGGCTTTTGAACGAAAGCGCAAATACCCACTCACAGGCTATAGCACTAAATAAGCACCTTTCCAAATTGCTGGCCCTGGAAATGTTGCCATTTAGGCTCGTGGACACAGATGCTTTCCACAGCCTGATGGCGGTGGCTGTCCCTCGTTACAAAGTCCCCAGCCGCCCCTATTTTTCCCGGTGTGCCATCCCCACCTTACACCTGCATGTGTCCCGTAACATCATCCGTTCCCTGACCAACACAGTTACTGGGAAAATCCACTTATCTACTGACACGTGGACAAGTACTTTTGGCCAGGGACGCTACATTTACCTGACGGTACACCGGGTGAACGTTGTGGAGGCCAGGAGCAAGTGGTACCCTGGGACGGCACAGGTGCTAATGACGCCAAGGATTGTGGGCCCTACTTTCATCATGATTTCCGCCACCACCTACATTAGTGGCTGCAACCCCCCCCCCCCCTTCTCTTCCATCAACTTCCTCCTCCTCCACTTCCGAGCTCTGAATTCTCATCTTGCAGCACCAGTCAGGCATCAGTCAGTAGCTGGTAGCAGTGTAGCACTGCAGTGGGGAAGCAGCAACAGGGCATGCTGAAACTAATTTGCTTAGGTGACAAACAGCACACTGCCGCAGAGTTGTTGGAGGGTATAAGGTGTGTGTACCCATTTCCGGAAGTCATCTACAGCTGACGCTGGTCTGGCAAAGCTACAGTAATGCTTGTAATTGCCAGCTCACCGACTGTTGTGCGACGTGAGCACGCACTAGAACTCGAAGTTCCACATGTTGGCCAGGCTTTGTGAGCAGCAGAGAGCAGTAGTTGAATACCAGCTGCAACATGGTCATTGCCTTTCCAGTCAGATTCCGCTCTTCACAATCAATGAGTGGGCATGGATGTCTGACCTCTGTGAGGTTTTAAGCAACTTTGAGGAATCAACAGAGATGGTGAGCAGCGATGCTGCTATTATGAGCATAACATCCCACTTCTGTGTCTTCTGAAACGCTTGCTGCTCATAATAAGGCGAACGCTTTGCATGTGCAAGAGGTGGAAATGGGGGAAGACAGTACACAGGGTGATAGCCAGACCACCCTCAGTTCGTCTTCTCAGCGCGAATTGGATGATGATGAGGAGGAAGGGGAGTAGCAGGAGATGGTTGCCTCCGCTACAGAGGGTAGTACCCATAACTGGTTTATTCAATCTGTTCAGCGTGGATGGGCCGAAGAGGAGGAAGAGGATGAGGAAATTGAGAGGCATCCTCCTGATGAGGACAGTAAAGTCTTGTCTGTTGGGATTCTGGCACTCATGGCTGACTTTATGTTATGTTGCCCTTCCCGTGACCCTCACGTTATACGCATTTTGGTCAACACCGATTACTAGTTGTTCACCCTTCTCGACCCCTGCTACAAAGAGAACTTCTCATCTCTCATTCCTGTGGTGGAGAGGACTAGCAAAATGGTTCAATACCAGAAGGTCCTTGTGGAAGAATTGCTTCAAAAATTTCCAGCTGACAACGCTGTTGGGTACGTAGTTCTTTGGACAACCAAGGAGGGGAGATGAGGGGAACACACAGCAGTTCCAACAGAGGCAGGACAACACTCTCCAAGGCAGGAACAGTTTCATGATACTCCGCCAGCACACTCACCCTGATGTATGGCCTAGTGTCACAAGGAGGGAAAAGTTTTGGAAGATGGTGAAGGAGTATGTAGCAGACCATTTCAGCGACTTCAGTGATCCATCTGTGCCTTACAACTATTGGGTATCCAAGCTGGACCCGTGACTAGAGATGTCGCGAACATAAAATTTTCCAATTGCGAACGGCGAAAGCGAACTTCCGCAAATGTTTGCGAACCGCCAAACCGGGCGAACCTCCATAGACCTCAATTGGCAGGCGAATTTTAAAACCCACAGGGACTCTTTCTGGCCACAATAGTGATGGAAAAGTTGTTTCAAGGAGACTAACACCTGGATTGTGGCATGCCGGAGGGGGATCCATGGCAAAACTCCCACGGAAAATTACGTAGTTGACGCAGATTCGGGTTTTAATCCATAAAGGGCATAAATCACCTAACGTTCCTAAATTGTTTGGAATAACGTGCTTTAAAACATCCAGTGTGTGTATACTATCAGGTATGATGTTGTATCGATCAGGTAGTGTAAGGGTTCGCCCGCTTCACAGTGACAGACCAAACTCTGACAGACCAAACTAACCGTTTAATGCACCGCAAACAACCATAAACAGTCCATTTGCACAACCGCAAACTCCCCATTTGCACAAGGTTGGATACCAAGCTAGCCATGTCCCGTTCCTTGTCCTCACTGACGTCACTTCCTCCACCCAGCCACGTACAACACCAATGGTCCCCGAAAGGTGACAACAAGCCCCCTGGGACGCCTGCTGTGGTTGGTCTTCCACCTCCTCAAAGCCACCTTCCTCCTCTGACTCCTCTTCTTCAGACTCCTCTCTCTGCGTTGTCGCAGGTCCAGCAATCAACGACGACAAGGCCGTTTCTGGTGGTGATGGTGACCACAACTCTTCCTCTTCATGCTTCAATGCATATGGGATGAGGTCGATGATGTTGCCTTGGGTTTGACTGGCCAAGTTTGTCACCTCCGCAAAAGGACGCATGAGCCTACAGCCATTGTGCATGAGCGTTCAGTAACGCGGCCAAAAAATACCCAGCTCCACAGAGGCTGTCCTCTTTTTTTAATTAAAAAAATCTGTTCTTACCAGTTTAATCTCTGTTTTGTCCCCTATCAGGGGCCGGTGTATGGAATAGATTTTAGGAAACGGGAGATGGATAAAGATGGTTGGTCGGTCCTCTTCCTTCCAATTTGGGGCACTGCGCGTGCGCCGTGCAATGTACTGTGCCACCCTATATGAGTGGTGTGTTAAGTAGTACTATTCCTATCAGTTTAATTCCTGTTACGTCCCCTATTAGGGGACGTGTATCAAATAGATTTTAGGAACCGGGAGATTGAAAAAGATGATTGGTCGGTCCTCTTACTTCCAATTTGGGGCACTGTGCGTGCACCGCGCAATGTACTGTGCCACCAATACAAATAGTGTGAACTACTATTCTTACCATTTTAATCTTTGTTAAGTCCCCTATCAGGGGATGTGTATTGAACTGAATCCTTTCATGGGGAGATAGAGAAAAAAGCTTGCTCTGTCCGCTTCCTTCTAATTTTGGGCACTTGCAATGGAATCTGCCACCAATGCAACTAGTGTTAATTAAGTACTATTCCTATCAGTTTAATCTCTGTTTTGTCCCTTGTCAGGGCCAGGGCCGGTGTAGTGAATAGATGTTTTGGAACCGGGAGATGGAAAAAGACCCATGCTCGGTCTGCTTCGTTTGAATTTTAGTTCACTGCGCGTGCGCCGTGCAATGTACTGTGACACCCTATATGAGTGGTGGGCAGTGGGCACAGTACAGTCTGTGGGCCTGACACACACTGGCAGGCAACTGCAATTATATTAAAGGGTAAAAATGAAATGACTTTTTTATCTGCAAGGTACTGTGCCACCCTATATGAGTGGTGTGCATACAGTACAGTCTGTTGGCCTGCGGTCTCTCACACACGAGCAGGCAACTGCAATATATATATATATATATATATATATAGAAAAAAAAGCAGACTGATGTACCAGCCCTAAAAAGGGCTTTTTGGGGTGCTGTCAGGACGCTGTCCTTACAGCAGATGGCCCCTTTCACACGAGTGAGTTTTTCTTGCGGGTGCAATGCGTGACGTGAACGCATAGCACCCGCACTGAATCCTGACCCATTCATTTCAATAGGTCTGTGTACATGAGCGTTTTTTTTTCACACATCACTTGTACATTGTGTGAAAATCGCAGCATGTTCTATATTCTGCGTTTTTCACAAAAAAGTGCGGGTGCGTTGCCTTTTTCACTGATGGTTGGTAGGAGATGTTGTTTGTAAACCTTCAGTTTTTTATCACGCGCGTGAAAAACGCATCAATACGCATTGCACCCGCGTGGAAAAAACTGAACAACTGAATGCAGTCGCAGGCAAAACTGAATGGCTTTGCCTGTAAAAATCGCACAGTTTTCACTGAACGCATCCGCAACGCATCCGGACCTAAGGCCCCATTCACACGTCCTCAATTTTTGTCCGCATCCATTCCGCAATTCTGTGAAATGGATGTGGACCCAATAATTGTGAATGGGGCCAGACATAATGCGGAGAACACACTATGTGCTCTCCGCTTCCGGATTTGCGGAGCTGCAGCCCCTAACTTCCGAGTTTTCGGCCCTGAAACATCTGGCCGCAGCTCCGCAAAAGATAGAGCATGTCCTATTCTTGTCCGCAGCCTGCGGACAAGAATAGGCATCTCTATGGGGAGTGCCAGCATGGTGTGTGGCCGATCAGCAATTTGTGGATCCGCAACACACTACGGACGTGTGAATGGGGCCTAATCCGGACACGCTCGTGTGAAAGAGGCCGATGAGTCTTTGAGGACTGAAGTGGACACAGAACACTAGTAGCTAACGCTTTCCCTAGAATCCCTATATTAATTAAGCAGCAGCAGCACTCTGCCTGCTCTAACGAACACTGCAGCTTCAGAATGAGTCTAAGATGGATGCTGTCCTTGCTTTTTAATAGGAGGTGGGAGGGTCTGGGAGGGAGTGTATGGTGATTGGCTGGAATATGTCTGCTGACTGTGAGGTACAGGGTCAAAGTTTGCTTAATGATAAAGTATAGGGGGCAATTACTAGTTGTTCACCCTTCTCGACCCCTGCTACAAAGAGAACTTCTCATCTCTCATTCCTGTGGTGGAGAGGACTAGCAAAATGGTTCAATACCAGAAGGTCCTTGTGGAAGAATTGCTTCAAAAATTTCCAGCTGACAACGCTGTTGGGTACGTAGTTCTTTGGACAACCAAGGAGGGGAGATGAGGGGAACACACAGCAGTTCCAACAGAGGCAGGACAACACTCTCCAAGGCCTGGAACAGTTTCATGATACGCCGGCGAATAGTTCGGAACATCTCTTCACGTGACACGAACTGGCGCTCTACGCCTTGGAGGTGCTAGACTGCTCTGCTGCCAGCGTTTTGTCAGAGGGGATATTGAGTGCTGCTGAGGGCATAATAACTGATAAGCATATCCATTTGTCAACTGAAAATGCTGACAGGTTGACTCTTATCAAAATGATATATAACTCAGTGATGATCAAGGGACACATATATAAAATTACAAAACTTTATTGACTTGATTAAAAATCGACAACAAGTATATAAATAATATCAGAAAAATATGGTGGCAGTGCAAGTAGTAGCCAAGTATGTGCCCCCCCATACACAAGAGGACCAAAATCATACCTCCCTCTAAGGGTATAAAACCTATCCCAGTGCAACACAGTTTACACCTCTATTTGAATGTTCAGGCTACAAACATACCCCAATCAATATTTAGCTTAAAGATGCATATTGCTTCCCATGCTGCCTAAGGTACATAAGCCCACATCCAATATATAATATACCTGTAATGCGCTTGATAAGGGAGACCGGGCCTCTGGTCACGCCCCCTGAAAAAGTGAAACGTGCGTCAGGGTGGGCTCCCTTCCTCACCAGAGGCCCGGTCTCCCTTATCAAGTGCATTACAGGTATATTATATATTGGATGTGGGCCTTTGTACCTTAGGCAGCATGGGAAGCAATATGCATCTTTAAGCTAAATATTGATTGGGGTATGTTTGTAGCCTGAACATTCAAATAGAGGTGTAAACTGTGTTGCACTGGGATAGGTTTTATACCCTTAGAGGGAGGTATGATTTTGGTCCTCTTGTGTATGGGGGGAGCCACATACTTGGCTACTACTTGCACTGTGGCCATATTGTTCTTCTGATATAATATATATATACTTGTTGTCGATTTTAAATCAATAAAGTTTTGTAACTTTATATGTGTCTCCCTTGATGTTCATTGGGTTATATATTATTGTGTCACACATAATATTGTGATTTAGGTTTGTTGGTATATTAATCTTATCAAAATTAACAAGGCCTGGATTGCCTCTGACTTCTCTACTCCACCAGAGGAAAGAGGCTGAACATAAAGGCACTTAAAATGTGGCTTTTATGGTGTATTGAATACACTGTATTCCCATGCACCCCTTCCACCACAAAAAAGGGTATATGGTTCAATCTTCCTTTTCTCATCCTCCTTCTATTTCTCCATCATATGAACATGCTTATTAGGCTGTACTCGCTCCTAATGTTTTAGAGAGTCAGCTCAGCAGCAGACCCTCTCCTCTAATGTTTTAGAGGGTAAACAGCAGATCCTCACCCCATATGTTTTAGATGGTCAGATAAGCAGCAGGCCCTCGCCCATAATGTTTTAGAGGGTCACCAGGAGGCCCTTGCTCCTAATGTTTTAGAGGGTCAGCTCAGCAGCAGACACTCATCCCTAATGTTTTAGAGAGTCACCAGCAGACCCTCACCCCTAATGTTTTAGATGGTCAGATCAGCAGCAGGCCCTCACTCCTAATTTTTTTGAGTGTCACCAGCAGGCCCTTGCTCCTAATGTTTTGGAGGGTCACCAGAAGGCCCTCGCCCCTAATGTTTTAGAGGGTGACCTCACCAGCAGGCCCTTGCTCCAAATGTCTTAGACGTTCAGCTCAACAGCAGACCCTCAACCATAATGTTTTAAAGGGTCACCAGCAGACCCTCACGCCTAATGTTTTAGATGGTCAGATCAGCAGCAGGCCTTCGCCCCTAATGTTTTAGAGGGTGACCTTACCAGCAGGCCCTTGCTCCTAATGTTTTATACGGTCAGCTCAGCAGCAGACCCTCACCCATAATGTTTTAAAGGGTCACCAGCAGACCCTCACCCCTAATGTTTTAGATGGTCAGATCTGCAGCAGGTCCTTGCCCCTAATGTTTTAGAGGGTCACCAGCAGGACCTTGCTCCTAATGTTTTAGAGGGTCACCTCAGCAGTAGACCCTCACCCCTAATGTTTTATAGAATCACCAGCAGGCCCTCACCCATAATGTTTTAGATAGTCAGATCAGCAGCAGGCCCTCGCCCCTAATGTTTTAGAGGGTCACCTCACCAGCAGGCCCTTGCTCCTAATATTTTAGAGGGTAATCTCAGCAGCAGACCCTCACCCATAATGTTTTAAAGGGTCACCAGCAGACCCTCACCCCTAATGTTTTAGATGGTCAGATCAGCAGCAGGCACTCACCCCTAATGTTTTAGAGGGTCACCAGCAGGCCCTTGCTCCTAATGTTTTGGAGGGTCAGCTCAGCAGCAGACCCTCATCCTTAATGTTTTAGATGGTCACCTCACCAGCAGGCCCTTGCTCTTAATGTTTTAGAGGGTCACCTCAGCAGCAGACATTAGCCCCAACTGTATTAGAGGGTCACCAGCAGGCCCTTGTTCCTAATTAGTGATGATCGATCACCAAAGTATTCGGGTGTTCTGGTGTTCGGCCTGAACACATTGCTATAGTAGTGTGCTCGACCGAGTATAATGGAAGTCAATGGGAGACAACCAGGCACCCCCTGCTCTGAAGAGTGGAGGGTGCCTGGTCCATTGGAAAAGGTCAGAAAGTGACAGAAACACCACCAAAATGGATCGGGAAAAACATGAGGAAGATGTCTGGATGAGTTTTGGATTCCCAGGTCGCTACTGGGAACCATGTTGTCCGGGTTGTACGCCACTTTTACAGACTGACAAAAATACGCACAAAACTCCCCAAATAAAATCAATTTTACAGGAAAAATTGTTAGGAAACATTCTTTCCTGTATATTCAATTGTATATAACGTGCAAGTGCTGCAAAAAAGTACAAGCAAGAGGCACTCCGAAACAGCCTGTATATCACATAAAGGATGGCCTCATTCACATTGTGGTAAAATTGTTCAGGTAGTGGGACACCTACACTCATAAAGCCTATGCACTAAGTGAAAGGGCTGCCAAAAATTACAAGGAACCAGCACTGCAATACACCCTTTGTTACAAATAAAGGAGGCCATCATACACACCCTTGAAAAATTATCATTGATGGCCTGCTGGTGACCCTCAAAAACATTAGGAGCTAGGTCCTGCTGTTGACCCTCTAAAACATTAGGCGCATGGGCCTGCTGCTGAGTATTGCAAAAAATGATGGGCGAGTGCCTGCTGCTTAGCTGACCATTGAAAGAATGATAGACGAGTGCCTGCTGCTGAGCTGACACTGTAAAATATTGGACACGAGGGCCTGCAGGTGAGCTGACCCTGTAAAATATTGTAGTTGAGGGCCTACAGGTGAGCTGACCCTCTAAAATATTGTAGGTGAGGGCCTGCAGGTGAGCTGACCTTCTCAAATATTGTAGTTGAGGGCCTGCAGGTGAGCTAAACCTCTAAAATATTGTAGGTGAGGGCCTGAAGGTGAGCTGACCCTCTAAAATATTGTAGGTAAGGGACTGCAGGTGAGCTGACTCTAAAATATTGTAGGTGAGGGCCTGCAGGTGAGCTTGTGCCTGAGGAGATCTTGTGCACTGATTCCCTAACTCTTGAGCATCCAAAGTCAGAAGAAGATGACGATGGGGAATGGCAATTAGTGTTTCATGAGGTGATGATGCGGATAAGACACAATTGTCAATAAGTGAGGGTCTTGTTAAGTCAACAACACAAGTCAGGAGGATGATCCGAGTGAGGAAGTGGAAGAGGGGTTGGTGGATGATAACATCACTGACCCAACCTGGGAAGGTGGCAAGCCAAGTGAGGACAGCAGAACAGAGGGGGAGGGATCCACAGCACCACAACTGGCTGGAAGAGGCTGTGGGATAGCAAAAGGGAGAAGGTGGGCCACACCAAATAGGCCCATGTACAGATGTCCTAAACCCAGGCCTTTGAACCTAAGCGCAAATACCCAGCCACCCACCCACAGACCATAGCCTTAGATGCACACGTTTAGAAATTGCTGGCCCTGGAAATGTTTCCATTTAGGCCTCTTGGACACTGAGGCTTTCCTTAGCCTCATGGCGGCGGATGTCCCTCGTTACTCAGTCCCCAGCAGCCACTATTTTTCTCAGTGTGTCGTCCCCGCATTAAACCAGCAATTGTGTCCTGTAACATCACCCGTGCCCTGACCAACGCAGTTATTGGGAAGGTCCACTTAACGACTGACACACGGACAAGTGCTTTTTGCCAGGGACGCTACATTTCCGTGATGGCACACTAGGTGAACCTTGTTGAGGCAGGTAGCTAGTCATACCCTGGGATGACACAGGTGCTACCAACGCCAAGGAATGCGGGCCCCCATTCCATCAGGATTTTCACCACCACCTACAATAGTTGCAGTAAACCCCCCTTCTCCTACTGCTACTCCACTTCTACCTCTGAATTCTCATCTTGTAGCACCAGTCAGCCAACAGTCAGTAGCAGTGTAGCATGTCAGTGGGGAAGCGGTAACAGATTGTGCTGACACTCGCTTGCTTAGGTGACAAACAGCACACCGCCGCAGAGCTGTGGCAGGGTATAAGGGACCAGACTTAGCTGTGGCTCTCGACACTCAACCTACAACCAGGCATGGTTGGTTGTTGTGTATGATAATGGCCGTAACTTGTTGGCAGCTTTGGAACTTGGCAAGCTCACACACATGGCAATCATACAGCATATGTCCCATGCACAACAAACATCCCAAATGTATACATTAATATATCTAAAAACATAACACACGAGAGTGGAGGTAAACCAATAGCATGGCCTGTTAACTCATAAATAATAGGGTTGAGTGAATCCAAACTGTAAAGTTCAGGTTTATACCGAACTTTAGGGTTTTTGGTACATATTCCCACTTTTTTCTGTGAACTCCCCCTGTGCTGAATATTTGACAGGGAAAATGTTTTCATTAAATCCATTCTAGGGGGACAAATTCCCTTTTTTTGTTTTTTTTTGGTGGTAAAGTACCCATGTGGCCTGCAGGGCATACCTGGCAGTGAAAATAATTCCATTACATTAGTCTGTCACATGTTTGTGTGACCTAAAGCGATTTTTTTCTCTTTCTTACACCGACACTGCATATCTGACAGTCAGATAAAACCACTAGATACTGCTGTTACATTTTCGTTTGAAAAATTAAATGTTTTTGTGCTAGAAAGTATATTTTTTGGCCTGCGCTGCATTTCTGACAGTCAAATACAACCGTCAAATACTGCATTTACATTTTTGGTTTAATGAAGCACACTTTTTGTGCTAGATAGTACATTTGCACTCTGTACTGCATTTCTGACAGTTAAAGACATACACTTACATCCATCTGTTTAATTGTGTGTGAAAAAAACACCCTTTTTGGGCCATAAAGTACCTTTGCAGGCTGCACTGCATAGCAGACAGGGGAATGATTTTCAAAAATTCGTCTGTTACATTGTTGGGTGACATTAACCCAGTTTTGCCGTATAAAAACCTCTGCTCTGCATAGGTGACAGGGACCTAAACTTCTAAAAATCATCTGGTACATTGGTGGGTAACATTAACCCATTTTACTCAAACACCTGCTCTGCATAAGTGACAGGGACCCATTTTTAAAAAAATTGTCTGTTACATTCTTGGGTGACATTTTACCATTTTTGCCATATACAAACCCCTGCTCTGCATAGGTGACAAGGACCTATATTTCTAAAAATCATCTGTTACATTGGTGGGTGACATTTTACCATTTTTGCCATAAACAAACCCCTGCTCTGCATAGGTGACAGGGATCTAAATTTCTAAAAATCCTCAGTTAGATTGGTGGGTGACATTAACCCATTTTTGCCGTATACAAACCCCTTCTCTGCATAGGTGACAGGGACCTATATTTCTAAAAATCCTCTGTTACATTCTTGGGTGACATTATACCATTTTTGCCATATACAAACCCCTTCTCTGCATAGGTGACAGGGACCTATATTTCTAAAAATCCTCTGTTACATTGGTGGGTGACATTAACCCATTTTTGCTGTATACAAAATCTTGCTCTGCATAGGTGACAGGGACCTAAATATCTAAAAATCCCCTGTTACATTATTGGGTGAACTTTTACTGATTTTTGTCGTATACAAACCCTTTCTTTGCATAGGTGACAGGAGCCTATATTTCTATAAATTCTCTGTTACATTCTTGGGTGACATCTTACAATTTTTGCCGTTTACAAACCCCTGCCCTGCATAGGGGACAGGGACCTATATTTCTAAAAATCCTCTGTTGCATTTTTGGGTGACATTTTACCATTTTTGCTGTATACAAACCCCTGCTCTGCATAGGTGACAGGGAGCTATATTTCTAAAATTCCTCTGTTACATTGGTGGGTGACTACCACTGTGATGAATATCTGACAGGGAAAAGCTATTCATTAAATCCATCTGTTAGATTCTAGGGGGACAAATTCCCTTTTTTTGGCAGTCAAGTATCCCTGCGGCCTGCAGTGCATACCTGACAGTGAAAATAGTTTGATTACAATGGTCTGTCACATATGTGTGTGACCTAAAGAGTTTTTTTCTCTTTCTGACAACGGCACTGCATGTCTGACAGTCAAAAAAAACAGTAAATACTGCTGTTACATTGTCGATTGACAAATTCCCATTTTTTGTGCTAGAAAGCACATTTTTTGGCCTGCGCTGCATTTCTGACAGTCCAATAAAACCATTAAATACTGTGTTTACATTGTTGGTGGAAAAAAACACACTTTTTGTGCTAAATAGTACATTTGCAGCCTGCGCTGCATTACTGAGAGTGCAATATAACCAGTAAATACTACTGTGACATAATGGGTGAAAAGAAAAACTATTTTTTTGCCATAAAGTACATTTGCAGCCTGCACTGCATTTCTGACGGTGAAATTTAATCAGTAAATCCAGCTCTTATGCCTCATGCAGATGTCTGTTAAACACGGACATGAATGGTCCGTGGTATCCTGGGCTGGATTCTTGCTGAGAGCAGGAGCGCACTGCGTCATTGGTTGCTATGACCCCATGCGGTCCCTGCCACTGCTGCAGTACAGTAATACAGCAGTATAGATTATACTAGTGTATCAGTGTACTGCAGGGGCTGCAGGAAGCGCACGGCGTCATAGCAACCAATGACACCGTGCGCTCCTGCTCTCAGCAGGAATCCAGTCCAGGATACCACGGACCATTCACGTCTGTGTTTAACGGACGTCTAAATGCGGCTTTAGATTGTTGGTGGACATTTCCACGTTTATCAGACCAGTCATTCACAAGTGGCTTGAAAGGTTAACTAAAAATATGCCAAAAGGAAACTACAAATGTGGGCATTGCTCATGTTGCGATTTCAATCCACAATGGAAGGTACTACATTTTGCAGGTACACAACAGGTAGTACGCTCATTAATAACCTGTAAGAGCAGATACGTGGTGTACCTAATTCTCTGTGTTTGTGGGAGATTCTGTATAGGCAAAACAATTAGACAACTCTATTAAAGAATCAGAGAGCACCTAAACTCTTTGAAGTCAGGAAAAGGTTGCCCCTGGCTAATTGATCATGTTAAAACGGAGCATGCCAGCAATGCAAGGGTGTTGCGGTTTGCTGGAATCGAGACAATTAATCTGAATATGCGTGGAGGTGACAGACATAAAGAGCTCTTGAGACGGGAAGCGAGATGGATAATAAGAACTAATGCCATGGGACCTTTGGGCCTCAATGACAAAAACGATCTAGGTATTTTTTTATAGGTTTTTGGATAGATTTTCCTTCGAATATCCTATATCTACGCCCCCTCCAAAAAGAGCCTGGTGATCACCGCTTTTTTAAACATGCCTTTTTACTAAAAAATATGCGCATCTATTACTTTTCTAATATGCGCATTGATTGACTCAATCCCAAATCACCGCGAACCTATCGCAGAAATGCATTCGCTTAATTCCTATTTCATGCGCACCTGTAGCTCTCCATCCCGTCACTATCTCAAGCCACATCTGTCTTATGGTCATATCTTGACTGTTATAGGATAATCAACATTGTATTAAGAAAGCTCTTCCAGAGATGCCTCTGCCATTATATGTCTTGCCGATGGACAAATATTTAAGAAATGTAAATGTTTGCATCAACGTTGGCTTTTGTTTTTAATGGCATTATGCATTGACCCATGACGTCATTTTCGGTGGATGGGCATCCGGACGCCTAAAATAATGATGCCTCCGCATCATTATGCAGTGGCCTGAGGAAGCGGTAACACGCGAAACGGCCGTCGCCGCTGACACGGTGGAAGCACAAGGCGAAGGCAGAGAAGGAGGAAGAAGTCGCCAACGC
The DNA here is from genome assembly GCA_033119425.1 of Bufotes viridis. Classification (NCBI taxonomy): domain Eukaryota; kingdom Metazoa; phylum Chordata; class Amphibia; order Anura; family Bufonidae; genus Bufotes; species Bufotes viridis. The sequence continues at coordinate 377,964,240 of CM065592.1, read as the reverse complement.
ATCTGCGGCACCGCCAGCACCTCAGAAGGCAGGGTTAGCATGGCCGAAATATGGAAAAGCTTTGTCAGCACGCCACAACAACCTCACCACCAGCTGATATGCAACGTCTTATCAGCAAGCAGCATTTCAGCAACATGGTGGAACAGTATTTGTGCACACGTCAGCACGTACTAACTGACGGGTCTGCCCCATACAACTTCTGGGTCTCCAAACTGGGCATATGGCCTGAGCTTGCACTTTACACCGTGGAGGTGCTGGCCTGCCCTGCAACCACTGTATTGTCTGAACGTGTGTTTAGCATGGCAGGGGGCGTTATCACAGACAAACGCAGCCGCCTGTCCACAGCCAATGTGGACAAGTTCACGTTCATTAAAATGAACCAGGCATGGATCCCACAGGACTTGTACGTACCTTGTGCAGAATAGACATGTATACCGACCTCACCCAGCCTTTGTTATAGTCCAGCGCACATTCTCTTTGTTTTCTTTTCTATATTTCCCAATGTTTTGGGGTCTACCCAAATAAAAAAAAGAAAAGAAAAAGTTTAAAACAAAAAACAGTGTTGTTGGCGACTACTTCCTCCACCACCGCTTCCACCTACATTGCCATGTCCACTGCCTCCTCAACCTCCTTCTCCATATGGACCTAATTAACCTATTTCAAGATTATAATTTTTAATTTTTATGTATTTTATGTTATTTTAAGTAATTTCCCTATCCACAATTGTTTTCATGGCAATTGTCCAGCTCTTACCCCAATTTTGCTTCCGTTTACATCCCTCTAGCCCTTTTCATGACTCTTTTAGAGCCATTTTATTACCCCAAAGTTCGGGGCCCAATTGATTTTAATGGGGTTCGCGGTCAAGTTGGGGTCAAGTTCGGGCCCCGAACTCTAACTTTGTGACGAAGTTAGGTCGAACTCTGCGAACCCCAACTTCCAGGTGTTTGCTCAACTCTAATAAATAACCAAATAACCATAACATATTTTTCAACCATAAACCATAATAACAATAATAATAACGACAATAATAAAAACACAAACCATAATAATAATAGAACAAAATGTCATTGCAGATAAATTTACAGCTGACAACACTTGCGGCAGAGTAAGTACTTCCTTACATATTTTCCAACCATAAACCATAATAACAATAATAATACCGACAATAATAAAAACACAAACCATAATAATAATAGAACAAAATGTCATTGCAGAAACATTTACAGCTGACAACACTTTCGGCAGAGTAAGTAGTTCCTTGTGAAACCCAGGAGGGGAGATGAGGGGAACACACAGCAGTTCCAACAGACGCAGGACAACTCTCTCCAAGGCCTGGAACAGTTTCATGACACCCATTCAGCACCCTCACCCTGATGCGAGGCCTAGTGTCACAAGGCGGGAAAACTTTTGGAAGATGGTGAAGGAGTACATAGCAGACCATGTCAGCATCCTCAGTGATCCCTCTGTGCCTTACAACTATTGGTTATCAAAACTGGACATGTGGCACAAACTGCCACTCTACGCCTCAGAGGTGCTGGCCTGCCCTGCCACCAGCGTTTTGTCAGAGCGGGTATTTAGTGTTGCTAGGGGCATAATAACTGATAAGCGCGTCTGTGTGTCAACTGAAAATGCTGACAGGTCGACTCTTTTAAAAATTAACAAGGCCTGGATTGCCCCTGACTTCTCTACTCCTCCTCCATCATATCAACATGCGTTTTAGGCTGGCGCTCATAATGTTTTAGTGGGTCAGCTCACCTGCAGGCCCTCACATATAATGCATTACAGGGTCAGCTCACCTGCAGCCTCTCACATATAATGTTTAACAGGGTCAGCTTACCTGCAGGCCCTCGCAATTCATGTTTTTAAGGTTCAGATCACCTGCAGGCCCTCACATATAATGTTTTAGAGGGTCAGCTCTAGTGATGAGCGGCAGGGGCAATATTCGAATTCACGATTTTTGTCATATATTCGCGAATATTCGTATTTGAGATTATTCTATTGATTGCAAAAAATCGGTAATGTAATGCGAATATTCTGAAACACGAATATATAGCACTATAGAATATAGTGCTATATGTTCTTTTTTTAGAATATTTGTCATTTTTTCCAATTTAATGTGAACATTCATTGGCCCAAAAGCAACTTAAGCAGGGAGAAATCATGACTTCAGATGGAAAAAAATAACGAATATTCTAAAAAACGAAAATATAACACTATCTTCTACAGTGCTGTATATTCGGGTGTTAGAATATTCGCATTATGCGAATATTACATTGCCGATTTTTCACATAAGAGAAAAAAAAATTAAATGAAGAGTATTCTAATTCACTAAAGAGTACAATGTTGCAACCTTCTCATATTGGCCCACAAGCAAGAAGCAGGTAGGTATACTAGGTAATGGGTTCAGATGAATAAAACAAACAAATGAATATTCGTTTTTACGAATATATATCACTGTATTTGAAATATTCGTGAATTTTCGAAGTGCCGATATTCGCTATAAAAATTTGAATATCCGAATATTCGCGCTTAACACTAGTCAGCTAACCTGCAGGCCCTCACATATAATGTTTTAGAGGGTCATGTCACCTGCAGGCCCTACATATAATGTTTTAGAGGGTCAGCTCACCTGCAAGCCCTCACATATAATGTTTAACAGGGTCAGCTCATCTGCAGGCCCTCACATATAATGTTTTAGAGGGTCAGCTCACCTGCAAGCCCTGGAAAATTATGTTTTTTAGGGTCAGCTCACCTGCAGGTCCTCACAAATAATGTTTTACAAGGTCAGCTGCCCTGAAGGCACTCACAAATGATGTTTTAGAGGGTCAGTTGCCCTGAAGGCACTCGCAAATGATGTTTTAGAGGGTCAGCTGCCCTGAAGGCACTCGCAAATGATGTTTTAGAGGGTTAGCGCACCTGGAGGCCCTCATCTACATTCTTTTACTCAGTTTCATCGCTCCCAGGGCCACGGTCTCTGCATGCACCATCAGCATCATGGCCACTTCCACAGCCCTTACTGGCCGCCTTCTTAATATTAAATGTTATATATGCTTAAAGGTATGTCACACGTACAGTAGCGTAGGATTTGTAAGTGTATGCGCCAATAAATTAAAAAAAGTATTTGGGATGCGCACACATCACACAGGAGATATAGCCCTGATAATGTCACAGACTAGCATACACCGTCAACGGATAAAGTACAGTATATGTCAGTAATATGTATTAAACGCACACAGTAGATTTGGCACAAATTATTTAAATTTGCGCTCCAGACACAGTTTTTGGATGTAGTACAGTATTTTTCATAGAAAGCCATACACTATGGACACTAGATTAGGGCCATATTATTTAAATTTGCGCTACAGACACTGTTTTCAGATGTAGAACAGTATTTGTCACAGAAAGCCACACACTATGAACACTAGATTAGGCCCAGATTATTTGAATTTGCGCTACAGACACTGTTTTGGGATGTAGTACAGTATTTGTCACAGATAGCCACACCCCATGGACACTAGATTAGGCCCAGATTATTTAAATTTGCGCTAAAGAAACAGATGGAGTACTGTATATGTCACAGATGTGTATTAAACCCACACTATAGACAATAAATGTGGCGCTGATTATTTGAATTTATGCAAAAAGACATCTGCGGATGATGTACAGGTCTTTGAAAAGCTTTTGGTAGTAAAAACAGCAAATTTCTCTCCCTGCACAATCTGTCCCTTCCTCAGCACAGATGTCCCTGAGACTGATCAATTTAGCGCAGGTAAAAATATATTGCTGCTATCAAACACACACACACAGTAGTCCTTAAAAGGACTTTTGGGACTTTGAAAAGCTTTCTTAGAATAAGAACTGTAAATTTCGCTCCCTACACTGTCTTTTCCTTTGTACGCTCTGCAATTTGCAGTTAGAATATTCGCAATCAGCACTATTCGTGAATACGAATATATAGCACTATATTCTAAATATTCTCAAATTCTCAAAGTGGCGATATTCACGATTAAAATTCATGATTCGAATATAACTGCTCAACACTAGTAATACACACAATGTGACTGTAATAAAGCCACTGTGGTTGTCAGTGCTATGAAGACACAGTGGTATGGGTAGATTCAGCATTTCTTGGTTCCCAAGCAATGTTCTGCCCTGTTGCTCCACTGAGCATCATTCCACTAAGCACCACCCAGTCACACTGCTAAGCTCTACCTCCATCAGCCGGCTAAGCCCCACTCTGATCTTAGCAGTGCGGACAGGACATTTGTGCTGCTACTGAACACCTGGGAGGGGCCCTCTTCACCCATTGGGCCCATGTTCAGCTTAACCCTTTTTATTTCAGTACACCGTCAGCAGGAGGCCCCCTGATTTTTGAAGCCCCAAGCATTAGCTAGATTTGTGTGGTGGTACAGTAGACCCCTGCACAGAGGGTATTTAGCAGAATCTAATGGTATCATAGGTAGAGTTCAGTGAACCCAAACTATATAGTTCGGGTTTGTACCGAATTTTAGGATGTTCGGAACACGGACCCGAACCCGAACATTTTTATAAAAGTTCAGATTCGGGTCCATTGTTTGGCGATTCTTCAGAGCAGCCAATCAGCAAGCGTTTTACATCTTTGCCCTAAGAATGGCATGGCTGTGATTGGCTGAGTGCAGAATGTGACCCAGCCTCTTTATAAGCTAGAGTCACGTAGTGCAGCACGTCACTCTGCTGCTGTTAGTATAGGGAAAGGTTGCTGCCAGTACTCCCAGTGAGAGATTAGGAAAGACATCTGTTGAACCTTGTGGTGTGAAATCTTCAAGCTACAACAATTATTGAGGGAAGGTGCTACTGCAATCCTACATTTTTGTACCCAGCCCTGAGCCCAGTGCCCAGTGATACTGCAAAGTGTTTTTTTTTTATCCATCTGTTACTGAGGTGGGGGTCGACGCCATTTTAACCACTGCAGTGTCCTTGGAACTGCATGTAACCTGCATGTGTGCAAGCCTGCCAGGGACATCAGTCTAATCCTTTTTGGTAGCTCAGTAAAGGAAAAAATCCTTTTTCTGTCAGGTCAAGTCCCCTAAATTACCTTTTATATAATTTAGGGGTGACATAGTCCATTTCTGTAGTCTGGGGCAAAAATTTGAATTGTAGTGCTATAGAGCACTTGTGCATACAACGCACCAAAACGTATTTTCAATTTCAGCAGTGAAATAATTCATCAGTGTAGTTTTGGGGGAAAAAAGCGGTATTCCTAGTCCACAAAGCAGTTGTGCATACAGCTTACAAATACCTATTTTAAATCTCAGCACTGAAATAGTGCATTAGTGTGTTTTAGGGAACAAAAGCTGTGTTCTTGGTTCACAAAGCAGTTGTGCATACAGCGTACAAATACATATTTTAAATCTCAGCACTGAAATAGTGCATTAGTGTGTTTTAGGGAAAAAAAAGCTGTGTTCTTTGTTCACAAAGCGTTGTGCATACAGCGTACAAATACCTACGTTTAATTTCCAGCCGTTAATAGTGCATTTGTGAATTTTGGGGAAAAAAGCCGTGTTCTTGGTCCACAAAGCAGTTGCGCATACAGCGTACAAATGCATATTTTACATTTCTGCTGTGAAATAGTGCATCAGTGTATTTTTTGGGGAAAAAAGGGTATTCCAGGTCCACAAAGCAGTTGTGCATACAGCATACAAATATCTATTTAAATCTCAGCACTGAAATAGTGCATGAGTGAGTTTTAGGGAAAAAAAAGCCGTGTTCTTGGTCCACAAAGCAGTTGTGCATATAGTGTACAAATACATATTTTACATTTCTGCAGTGAAATAGTGCATCAGTGTATTTTTGGGAAAAAAGCGGTATTCCAGGTCCACAAAGCAGTTGTGTATACAGCGTACAAATACCTATTTTAAATCTCAGCACTGAAATAGTGCATTAGTGTGTTTTTGGGAACAAAAGCTGTGTCCTTGGTTCACAAAGCAGTTGTGCATACAGCGTACAGATACCTATTTTACATTTATTTAGTGAAATAGTGCATCAGTGTATTTTTGGCAAATAAAGGGGTATTCCAGGTCCACAAAGCAGTTTTAAATACACCGCCCAAATACGTATTTTAAATTCCGGCACTGAAATAGTGCATTTTTCTGTTTTGTTGAAAAAAAGACGTATTCTTGCTTTACAGAGCAGTTGTGCATACAGCGTACAAATACCTTTTTAAAATTTCTGCACTGACATAGTGCATTAGTGTTTTTTTGAAGAAAAAAAGCCATACTCTTGGTCCACAGAGCAGTTTTCAATAAACCTCACAAATATTTGCGTTTAAATTTCAGCTGTGAAATACTGCATTAGTGTATTTTCTGGGAAATAAACCTGTATTGTTGTTACACAGAGCAGTTTGGCATACAACGCACAAAAATGTATTTTAAACATTAGCAGTGACATACTGCATTTCTGTAGTTTGTAATAAACACTGGTTTTGTGATACATAGCAGATCTGAGGCCTACCCTGTATTTCAGTCATTTAAAGTAACCTTTTGAACTCCCCATTTACATAGTTGGTTGCAAACACACTGGTTTTGTGGTATATAGCACATTTGCGGTGTACGCTGCATTTCAAAAAATCGTTAACTTCTGTTTTTACATTGTTGGTTTGAAAAATCAAATTTTTGGGGATAGTGAAGTAATTGTATTGAATTGCTCCGTTACACTGTTGTGTGACCTAAAGAAATTTATTCTGTTTATGACACGGGCATTGCCTTACTGTATAGTGAATTTAATTGTTGACTATTTGCAGTTAGATGCAGCAGTCTCTTATGCTTCTTTATGACTCTGCTGGCAGGGTTTCCAAAGGCCATAACCATAGTCCTGCCCCAGAAGTGGAAGAAATTGAGTGCACGGATGCCCAACCACTTAGGTTTGAGGATGGGGACAGGGGAAGACCACGGCAGCACGTCTCTGACGAAACACAGGGGCAAACCGCTGCAGCTTTCTACAGTGTGCAGACCGACAAAGAGAGCAGGGGTGAAGACTGGGTGGAAGATGATGTTGAGAACAATGAGGTCCTACATAGGTGACAGTGACTGAAAATGTGAATAATCCTCTTTTAAAATGTTGGGTGCAATATTAGCTTTTTTGCCGGCTACAAAGCCCTGCACTGCATAGGTGACAGTGACCGAAAATGTGAATAAGCTTCTTTTACATTGTTGGGTGAAATATTACCATTTTTGCCAGTTACAAACACCTGCACTGCCTAACTGTCAGGGAACTTACAATTGGTGGTTACATTCTTGCATGACATAAAGCCTTTTTGGACTGTGAAGCCAAAGGTACTAGTCGCCAGCAACATGTTTTTTATTTTTTTTAATAAATTGCTGTAGACCCCCAAAAATTGAAAAAAAAAAAAAAAAAAGTGTAAGTGCAGGGTAGTTTAACAATGGTTTGGTGAGGCCGGTATACACGTCTATTCTGCATAAGGTACAAACAAGTCCTGTGGGATCCATGTCTGCATTGGCTGCGGACAGGCGGCTGCACTTCTCTGTGATAATGCCCCCATCCATGCTAAACACATGCTCAGACAATACAGTGGCTGCAGGGTAGGCCAGCACCTCCAAGGCATAAAGGGCAACCTCAGGACATGTGCCCAATTTGAGGACCCAAATATCAAATATTTTACTGGGGCCCCCCTTCCCATAGTAATTTTTGTGCAACCTCTTCCTTTCATGCTGCCATTCCTGGGGCTACTAAAGATCGCTCTCTCAGACCAGGCCCAGCAGCTGTTCCATCTGCTTTCTACACTGTCTGTACTGCCACTGTATATAATTTCATTGAATAATACCGTTGAGGGGACCCTGACAAAGTCTTTTAGTCCTCCTCATCCTCCTGGACGGGCTCCTTCTAGGTCAGGCCCCAAATCAGTAGCTTCCCCTGCTTCCTCTGTAGCTATGCCCCTGGGCAGACCCATCAGTCAGTACGTGTACTGTTCCACCATGTTGCTGAAATGCTGCCTCCTGCTAAGATGTTCCAGATCTGCTGGTGGTGCAGGTTGTTGTGGCGTGATAACAAAGCTTTTCCACATTTTGCCCATGATAACCCTGCCTTCTGAGGTGTTGGTGGTGACCCAGCTGCGTTGGCGACTTCTTTCTCCTCCTCCTCTGCCTTCACCTTGTGCTTCCACTGAGTCCCCGGTGTCAGGTGTGAATACCATCAGCAGCGTGCCTACTGACGGGCGCATCTTCCTATCACACTCTAGTGAGGACGGCACGTTGTCCTTATAATGGGGATGCAGCAGGGTGGCCACCCAGTAATCAGCACAAGTTAGAATGTGGCAGTAACTCGGTGGTCGTTGCGCATGCACTGCAGCATGTAGTCGCTCATGTGTGCCAGGCTGCCCAGAGGCAAGCTGTCCTCTTTGAGGGAAGTGTATCGTCTGTGTACTCTGTATCATCCAGCGTTCCTCCTACCCCTCCTCCTCATCCTCCAGAACTGTGCCCTGGCTGGACAATTGTATTCCAGGCCAGGGCCTATGTTGGTGTAGGAACCCACCCTCCGAGCCACTTGTATTTGGCTGGCCTTAAGTTAAGGATTAGGCGTGTATATAGTTTTGCTTGTTTATATAGTTAGTTTAGCTGCATTATAGTTATTTTAATATTTTCTTAAGTAAATTTGTAAATAGTTTGTCAATGGTTTGAGAGAAAGGGGGGGGGGGCGGGTTGTGTGTTTGATTAACTGAATTGATTTTCACTGTCTGGTGTTCAAGAATTTCTGCACCCCAAATTCAGCACATGTGGCAGGCAGGGGATGTGCGTCAAACCGGCTAGGCCCAGACCTGCTATTATATTTTGCCCATTAGCGCACAACACCAAGCCGGGCTGGAGGCTCAGTGGCACCAACCAATCATCGGTCTGTTGTGAAATGCCTGTCCACAGCTCCTGCGCGGTGTGGGGTTTGTCCCACAAACAAACAAGTTTTAAAACAGCCTGCTGTTGTTTCCCCCTGGCTGTGGTGCTGTGGGTAGTGAAGGTGTTATGCTGAGCAGATGAGGGGGTGGTAGAGGAGGAGGAGGAAGCCGAGTAGGAGGAGGTAACAGGAGGCAAAGAGAAATGCCCTGCAATCCTCTGGAGCAGAAGGACATTTGCGAAACATGCTATGCGCCTCAGGCCCAGCCGCCACTGCATTCACCCAGTGTGCTGTCAAGAGAGATATTAAGTCCCTGCCCGTGCTTACTGGTCCATGTATTGGTTGTTATGTGGATCTTGCCACAGATGGCATTGCGCAGTGCACACCTGATTTTGTCTGCCACTTGGTTGTGCAGGGAAGGGATGGCTTGCCTGCAAAAGTAGTTCTGGCTGGGATCCACTTACTGTGGGACAGCCACCGCCATAAGGTTTTTAAAACTGTCCACCAGACAGAATGACAGCATTTCAAAGGACCAGGGATTTTGAATTCAAGGCATTCACAGCCAGGGATTGCGGGTGGGTAGGGGGGTACTTCCTCTTTCTATTTCTCTTTCTCTCCAGTGTTTGGGAGAGGAACAGCTGATAGCTGAACACTTCCATGGGATTCGGTGGAGATGCTTGGTGACGGTGCCAGATGTGGCGGCGTTGCCGCCACATCCTCTGTTTGCTGGGTGGCAGGTGCCACTGTCACTCACTTGGGCTCAGGTTTAGAATGTTTATTTATAATTTTTTAGTATTTGATGTTATTTTAAGTCATTTCCCTATCCACATTTGTTTGCAGGGCATTTACTTACATTTTGCTGCCCTTTGCAGCCCTCTAGCTATTTTACAGCCTTTTTAGTACCCAAAAGTTTGGGTCCCCATTGACTTCAATGGGGTTTGGGCTCGGGGACAAGTTCGGGTTAAGTTCGGAAGCTGAACTTTTTTGTGAATTTTGGCCGAACCCGAACTTCCAGGTGTACGCTCAACTGCATTGTGATTGTCCCATTTATAAGACACTATTATAGAGGCAATGTGGCTACCAGTGACTGTCTATTATGAGGACACTTGGGCCATTAATTGAGTGTGTGATAGTTCTGGAAACCAAAACAGAGGAAAGATATAATGGGGGGGGGTTATCAAAGCTGGTGTAAAGGAAAACTGGCTTAGTTGTCTATAGCAATCAATCAAATTCTACCTTTCATTTTCCAAAGGAGCTCTGTAAAATGAAAAGAGGAATCTGATTGTTTGCTTTGGGTACCTATGCCAGTTTTCCTTTACATCAATTTTGATAAATCTCCCTTATAATGTTGTCCTTAAAAAGTAGCATTAGGTTAGGTTCACACACAGCAGATTTGATGCAGAAATTTCTGGAGCTGAAAATTAGTTTCATACATCTGACTGTGGTTGTTTTGGCAGCAAGCACATGAGTTTGTCCAAACACCATTCAGAAAAATGGGACAGTTGCATAAACGTCTGCAAGAAATCTGTCATGTCTGAATTCACACTTAAAGGGCATCTGTCAGCAAATTTGTACCTATGAAACTGGATGACCTGTTCCATGTGCGCTTGGCAGCTGGAGGCATCTGTGTTGGTTCCATGTTTATTTGTGCCCACATTGCTGAGAAAAATTATGCTTTAATATATGCAAATGAGCCTCTAGGAGAAATGGGGGCATTGCCATTACTCCTTAGAGGCTCTGCTCTCTCTGCAATTGCCCCGTCCTCTGCACTCTGATTGATAGGGCAAGGTAGGGTAGATGTCATCACACCTGGTTCTTTCAATCAAAGTGCAGAGGGTGCACCAGTTTCAGAGAGAGCGGTACCTCTAGGTGTAACGGCAATACCCCCATTGCTCTTAGAGGCTTATTTGCATATATTAAAACATAATGTTTTTCAACAGTGTGGGCACATATGAACATGGAACCAACACAGATGCCTTCAGCTGCCAAGTGCACATGCAACAGGTTAGTTGGGTCCTAGCTTATTTTAAAGATCATGCATGTTTTAACCTGTCCTCAGAAATAGAGTAATTCACATAAACACTTTACTATTTGGTTTAGCAGTTTCTCTATCATATGTAATAATTAGAGCTGACCAGCCATGACACATGATATAATGATGGTGAGAGGCATGCTGTTAGAAAACACCAAGGAAGTAAAGTCACTTCATGATCTCTGTGTCATGTGCCATGCAATAAAACGCCTGACCACCTCCTCCGTTTTATTCTGCAGATCAGTCCAACACACCTTTTGCAATCTAATTACCATTAGGATTTCGCTTCTCATGTCGAATGACAGAAAATGAACTTCACCCCTTACAAAAATGCATGTATAACTTAATAAATATATTTATGAAAATCACTTTGTATCCTCCTTATGAAATCAGCCATGCTGTGTATCACGGCCCCAGACAATCAAAACCCATTGCCTTTTTTCCTGTAGCAAATTAGTCTACCACCTAATCGGTGAACCCTGCTAAGACTTATGAATTATGACGAGAACCAGCAGCTCCGTTAGAACACGGAAATGAATTATATCATTTCATAAACTTGTTCATGTCCAGATTTCATTAGCCACACATTAACAGCATTTTATGTTTATTACTGCACTGACACAATCTATAAATAACAGAAATGCTAATCATAGCGTTCTGCCAGGCATCATCATTTAATCATAAAGAAATACATTATTATAAACTATAATAGATAATAACAAGCTTGGGTCAATGGTTGCATATTAAAAGACTACAATTATATTGTATAAGGGGACGTACTTCACGCATTTGGTGACACTAAGGTCTTTATCTAATCAGATGCAAATGCTCCCCATGACATACTGATAATACCCGGTGACACTATTAATGAATTAAACTTGTTAAACAGGGAAGTACTCCAGAATTAAAATAAACAGAACCAAATGAATTGGAAACGGTTATTAAAAAAAATTCACGTAAAGTAGAAATTACTTTTCCTCTAAATATAGTAGTAGTGATGTGACAATTTTTCTTCAGCGCATTCATTAAGGCTAGTTGCATATCTCCAGCAGCAATTCCAGCAGGCTATGCTGACAGAAAACAGCCTGTCAGAATTCGCCGGATCCGGCACTGCCAGATGCAAACGGAATGCCTGCCAGCCCCATTAACTATAATTGGGTCAGACGGAGGTCCAGCCACAATCCCGCAAATATGGATGGACAGAAACTACTACATGCTGTGGTTTGTGTCCGGCCGATTCCCAGCATTATTTGCCGAAACCGGAAGCTGGTTCACAATGCCAAATATGTGAAACTAGTAATTTGAGTTTTGATTATTTATTTATGTATATATTTATTTATTTAGTTTTTATTTATTTTTTTTACTTTCCCAGATGGTCCTGGTTGTTTGGGTTGGGTGGATGGTGGGGTTAAGTTTGGGTAGGGGTGAAGGGGTTCATGTTTTTTATCTTCTTCGTAGATATATTGTACGGATATATTATATAAATAAACAAAAATTATAATAAAAAAAGAGATGTGCAACTAGTCTTATATAACTTATTAAAGAGGAGTGTACTGTGTTCATTATAACTATCAGGAGAAATAAAGGTGTACTGTACCATATTAGTCAGAATGAATATACCGCCAGAATAATGCATTATGCTGCCAGGGTATGGCTACCTGATATGTTGTAGAAGGCAAGCTTTCAAAGCACCAGGTCCCGTTTACTGGTGAGTAGAGTTGAGCAAACGCGAAATGTGTAGTTCGGGGTTTTGGGGTGTTCGGGACACAGACCCCAACCCGAACATTTTCAAAAAAGTTCTGGTTCGGGTCCGTTGTTCGGCGATTTCTTCCCGCTTTCTAAAGGGCTGCACAGCAGCCAATTAGAAGGCGTTTTATTTCTTGAACTAAGAAGCCATCACAGCCATGCCCACTAATGGCATGGCTGTGATTGGCTGAGTGCAGCATGTGACCCAGCCTCTTTAAAAGCCGGAGTCACGTACTGCCGCACGTCACTCTGCTGATTTGAGCTTAGGGAGCGGATGTTGGTGCTGCGATCAGGGGCAGAATAGGATGGAGATCAGAAGAACCTGTGCTACTTTAATCCACAAGATGCAGCAAATAGAGAGGGAGGGAGCTTCAGCAATCCAACATTTCTGTACCCAGCCACTGCAAGGGAAATCTTTTTTTGCAATCCATCTACTACTGAGGTGGTGCTTGGCAGCCATATTAGCCACTGCAATGTACTGCATGTGTGCCAGCCAGCCAGCCAGGGACATCAGCCTAATTTTATTTTGCAGCTCAGTGAACGAAAAAAAACCTTTTTTTCTGGCTGCTCAAGTCCCCTATATTTCTTTTTGTATGTTTAAGGGGTGACATAGTCCATTTGTCTAGCCTGGGATCTGTGGTGCCACAGAGCACTTGTGTATACAATGCACTAAACCACATATTCCATTTCAGCTATCAAATAGTGCATCAGTGTATTTTACTTAAAAAAAAAATGGTCATCCTGATCCACCAAGCCTATTTTACACCGTCAAAATATATATTTGACATTTCTGTGGTGAAATAGAGAATCCGTGTAATTTTGGGGGAAAAACTGTATTCCTTGTCCACAAAACAGTTCTGCATACACCGTCCAATGACATATTTTATATTTCTGCAGGGAAATAGTGCTTCTTTGTTTTTTATTTAAAAAAAAAACATTATTCAAGGTCCACCAAATAGTCTGAAATACCCATTCCAAACACCTATTTTACATTGCTGCTGTGAAATACAGCATAAGTGTATTTTTTTGACAAAAAAGTGGAAATCCTGATCCACAAAGCATTTTGAAATACACAGCCTAAATACCCTTTTTCACATTGCAGCTGAGAAATAGTGCATTATTCTTTTTTTGAGTGAAAAAAGCAAAATTCCTGCTTCACAAAGCAGTTGTACATACACGGTATAAATACCTACATTTAATTTACAGCAGGGAAAAACTGCATTTGTGAACTTTGGTGACAAAAGCCGTGACATAGTCCATTTGTCTAGCCTGGGATCTGTGGTGCCACAGAGCACTTGTGTATACAATGCACTAAACCGCATATTCTATTTCAGCTATAAAATAGTGCATCAGTGTATTTTAGTTAAAAAAAGTGGTCATCCTGATCCACCAAGCCTATTTTACACCGCCAAAATATATATTTGACATTTCTGTGGTGAAATAGAGAATCCGTGTAATTTTGGGGGAAAAAACGTATTCCTTTCCACAAAACAGTTCTGCATACACCATCCAACGACATATTTTGTATTTCTGCAGGGAAATAGTGCTTTTTTGGTTTTTATAGAAAAAACTGTTTTCAAGGTCCACCAAACAGTCTGAAATACCCATTCCAACCACCAATTTTATAGTAAAAAAGGAATGTTCAGCAGCTTTCACCTGCCCCACCTTCACCCGTGAGCGTGAAAAACCTGTGTCAGGCCCGGGTAACACAGTGCAAAAAGGTTCAAGGAATCCAGCTCTGCTTCGGTAAAGGAATATTTATTTTGCTTGCGGTAAAATCACATCCAGTTACAGTTACAGGAGTCTTGTCTACGCGATTCGGGCTACCAGAAACAATTAAAGCCCTTACTCATGACATAGTAAGACGTTAAAAGTGGCATTATTTGTAGGAGAGGCTGTACCTGTCTTCACTAATTGTGGTCACATGACTGCACACACCCTCAAAAAGATGCCACACCTTTGAACAACATTTCTCATGAGAAAAAAGTGAAAAAAAAACATACAATAAACAATAAAAAAAGCCCATGCAAAAATACATGGGATATACAATGACTATAAAAGATAATGAGATAAAGGAAAAACAGGTTCAAAGAAGGGGAAGCTGCGAGGACTCTAAAAATGTGAATTATTGTTGCAAAATTAAATCCAGGCGTTTGTTCAGACCATCCGGTTGACGCGTTTTTAATGTGAAAATCCAGAAGGATTCTCTACATAATAATTTTCTTCTGTGGTCTCCTCCTCCCTTGGGCAATAAGACCCTTTCTATGCCCTGTACCACCAGATCCGATGTGTCACTACCATGGCAGACAGAAAAATGCAGACTAGCTGCAGATACATTGTGACTGTCATTGTGCTATGGTGGGGCACATCGGAAATGTGTTTGCGTATTCTAACTTTAATGGCATTAGTAGTACAACCCACATACTGCAGTTTACATTTTTTGCATGTAACTAAATAAACTGCATAAGTTGTGTTACAATTAAGGTATGATTTCATATGAAAAGCCTTGCCAAAGTATTGGAAATCGACATATGGGTACAACAGATGCATCTGTGATGTCCACATCTGTAGCTGCCTTTAGTCGTAAGCCAAACAGGCTGCGATTTTTTTCTTTTCCTGGTATAGACTGGGACTGACATCGTTTGCGATGGTGGGCGCTCTTCTAGCTGCACATTTAACCCCATCCGTAACTATGTTATTCCATTCCCTGTCATATGCCAGAACCGGAAAGTGTTTCTTTATGATGCAGCAAATTTGTGTGAACTCTGTACTATATTGTGTAACAAACAAATTGCAATTTTTGTTACTATTATTTTTAAAATTTTTGTATTGGTTTTTATTTGTATCTATATTGCGGAGTTCATCCCCCTTGGACATATTTTTCTGTTTAGGATAGATTAAGGAACTTTCAATGTCAATCCCCACAAAAAAGTTGTAATCCTGATACACAGAGCATCTTGAAATACACTGTTTAAATACCGATTTCAAATTACAGCTGAGAAATAGTGCATTATTCATTTTTGTGGGAAAAAAGCAATATTCTTGCTTCACAAAGCAGTTGTACATATACGGTATAAATATCTAACTTAAATTTACAACAGTAAAAAACTGCTTTTTGGGGTCTTGTTGAAAAAAGCTGTGTTTTAGGCCGAAAAACAGTTGTGCATCTGTTGTTTAAATAATTTACAATTTATAGCAGTCAAATACTGCATTTGTGAATTTTGGTGACCAAATCCGTGTTCTGGGTCCCCAAATCTGGTGTCCATACATAGTATAAATATCTACTTTTAATGTACAGCAGTTAAAAACTGCATTTTGGGGTTTTATTGAAAAAAGCCGTGTTGTAGGCCGAAAAAACTGTTGTGCATCCGTTGTTTAAATAATTATTTCCAATATATAGCAGTTCAATACTGCATTTGTGAATTTTGGTGGCCAAATCCGTGTTCTGGGTCCCCAAATCTGGTGTCCATACATAGTATAAATATCTACTTTTAATGTACAGCAGTTAAAAACTGCATTTTGGGGTTTTATTGAAAAAAGCCGTGTTGTAGGCCGAAAAAACTGTTCTGCATCCGTTGTTTAAATAATTATTTCCAATATATAGCAGTTCAATACTGCATTTGTGAATTTTGGTGGCCAAATCCGTGTTCTGGGTCCCCAAATCTGGTGTCCATACATAGTATAAATATCTACTTTTAATGTATAGCAGTTAAAAACTGCATTTTGGGGTTTTATTGAAAAAAGCCGTGTTTTAGGCCGGAAAAACTGTTGTGCATCCGGCGTATAAATAATTAGTAACATAGTATATAAGACCGACAAAAAGACATTTGTCCATCCAGTTCGTCCAGTTTACTACAAGTTGATCCAGAGGAAGGCAAAAAAACCCTGTGAGGCAGATGCCATTTTTCCCCACTTAAGGGGAAAAAATTCCTTCCCGACTCCAATCAGGCAATCAGAATAACTCGACAACGACCCCTGTCTAGTAGCTATAGCCTGTAATATTATTACACTCCAGAAATGCATCCAGTCCCCTCTTGAAATACTTTATTGTACTCAGCATCACCACCTCCTCAGGCAGAGAGTTCCATAGTCTCACTGCTCTTACCGTGAAGAATCCTTTTCTATGTTTGTGTACAAACCTTCTTTCCTGCAGATGCAGAGGATGTCCCCTCGTCACAGTCACTGTCCTGGGGATAAATGGATGATAGGAGAGATCTCTGTACTGACCCCTGATATATTTATACATAGTTATTAGATCTCCCCTCAGTCGCCTTTTTTCTAAAGTGAATAACCCTAATTTTGATAACCTTTCAGGGTACTGTTGTTGCCCCATTCCAGTTATTACTTTAGTTGCCCTCCTCTGAACCCTCTCCAGCTCTGCTCTTTCTGCCTTGTTCACAGGAGCCCAGAACTGTACACAGTACTCCATGTGTGGTCTGACTAGTGATTTGTAAAGTGGTAGGACTATGTTCTCATCACAGGCATCTATGCCCCTTTTGATGCAACCCATTATCTTATTGGCCTTGGCAGTAGCTGCCACACACTGGTTTTTGCAGCTTAATTTGCTGTTTATTAAAATTCCTAGATCCTTTTCCATGTCAGTGTTACCGAGTGTTTTACCATTTAATATGTACGGGTGACTTGCATTATTCCTTCCCATGTGCATAACTTTACATTTGTCAGTGTTAAACCTCATCTGCCATTTCTCTGCCCAAGCCTCCAATCTATCCAGATCCCTCTGTAGCAGAAAATTGTCCTCTTCAGTGTTAGCAAATTTGGCAAAAGATAAGGAGAAGGCGCTCATAGGGTAGTATGTTTTTTGGAGTTGATTTGATTTTTTAAAAGGATTCGTAGTTCAGCTCACCTTTTCGTGTTGTGCGTGCAAAGGCTCAACACTCGTGAGAACACAGATGGTTGGTGCTGCCAGTATCTGCTCAGTCCTTGTAGGTGGTTGCCAAAGAAAACCCCCAGGATACTGGTAAGAGACAGGAAGTGCTCTTGCTTGATACCTTCTGGCGCACAAGGACGACCCCAAGGCAGGTGATTGATAGGAATACTTTATTTAGTTGTCAACTAAATAAAGTATTCCTATCAATCACCTGCCTTGGGGTCATCCTTGTGTGCCAGAAGGTATCAAGCAAGTGTACTTATCAAGTACACAAAACAGGCACTTCCTGTCTCTTCAGTGTTAATTACTTTACACAGTTTAGTGTCATCTGCAAAAATAGATATTTTACTGTGCAAGCCTTCTACAAGATCATTAATAAATATATTGAAGAGAATAGGTCCCAGTACTGACTCCTGAGGTACCCCCACTAGTGACAGTGACCCAATCTGAGTATCTACCGTTAATAAACTACCCTCGTTTTCTGTCACTCAGGCAGTTACTTACCCACATACAGACATTTTCTCCCAGTCCGAGCATCCTTATTTTATATACTAACTTTTTATGAGGTACAGTGTCAAATGCTTTGGAGAAGTCCAGATATATACGACATCCATTGATTCGCCTCTGTCAAGTCTAGAACTTACCTCCTCATAGAAGCTGATTAAATTTGTTTGGCATGACCGATCCCTCATGAAGCCATGCTGATAGGGCGTTATTTGCTTATTTTTATTGAGATACTCCAAAATAGCATCTCTTAGAAACCCTTCAAACAGTTTACCAACAACAGATGTTAAACTTACCGGCCTATATTTTCCAGGCTCTGTTTTTGGACCCGTTTTGAATATTGGCACCACATTTGCTATGCCCCAATCCTGTGGAACATTCCCTGTCAGTATAGAGTCCGTAAATATCAGAAATAAAGGTCTGGCTATGACATCACTTAATTCCCTTAGGATACGGGGGTGTATGCCATCCGGTCCTGGTGATTTGTCTATTTTAATCTTTTTAAGTCGCTGTTGTACTTCTTCCTGGGTCAGACAGGGCACTTTTAATGGGGAATTTACTTTTACATTCTGCATTTCATCTGACAGTTTATTTTCCTCAGTGAATATAGTGGAGAAAAAAATATTTAATAGTTTTGCTTTATCCTCGTCGCTCTCTCAACACCCCCCTCATTGCAATGTAGAGGGCCGACTCCTTCAGATTTAAATTTTTAACTATTTATAAAATTGAAGAAGATTTTAGGATTAGTTTTACTCTTTTTGGAAATTAATCTTTCGGTCTCCAGTTTGGCAATTTTTATTAGTTTTTTACATATTCTATTTTTTTCCTTATAGTTTATCAGTGCTTCCTGGCTCCCCTCCTGTTATAGTGATTTATATGCTTTCTTTTTGTCATTTATTGCTATCTTTATGGTTCTATTTATCCACATTGGTTTCTTATTGTTTCTTAGCCTTTTATTCCTATAAGGTATGTACCTCTCACAATTAGATGTTACAATGCTTTTAAAAATCTCCCATTTTGTGGTTGTATTTTTATTTTTGAGGACTTTGTCCCAGTTAGTTAGGCCTATGGCCTCGCTTAGTTGGCTAAATTTAGCTTTTTTAAAGTTTGGTATTTTTCTGGCGTCACCTTGGCACCTGGCGGCCAGCAAACAGAGGATGTTCCACCAACTCCACCACATACGACACCATCAACAAGCATCTCCACCATGTCACACGGCAGCATTCTACTTTTCCAGGCGAGCCGTCCCCTCCCTGCACAACCAAGTGGAGGATAAAATCAAGTGTGCGCTGCGCAACACCATCTGTGGCAAGGTCCACATAACCACAGATGCATGGACCAGTAAGCACGGCCAGAGGCGCTATATCTCCCTAACTGCACACTGAGTAAACGTAGTGGCGGCTGGGCTCGAGACGGATAGCGGTTTGGCGCATGTCCTTCCACCACCGAGGATCACAGGGCATTATTCGTTGCCTCCTGTTGCTTCCTCCTCCTACTCCGCATAATCCTCCTCCTCCTCCTACTCCTCTTCTACCACCCCCACATCCGGTCATCATAAGAACCTCACCCCCAACTTCAGCAAAGCCCGGGGTAAACGTCAGCAGGCGATTTTAAAACTCATGTTTGAGTGACAAACCTCACACCACACAGGAGCTTTTGAGGGGCATAGAACAGCAGACTGATGAGTGGTTTCTGCTGGTGAGCCTCAAGCCCGGCCTGGTGGTGTGTGATAATGGGCGAAATCTCGTAGCAGCTATGGGACTAGCCGGTTTGAAGCACATCACTTGCCTGGCGCATGTGCTGAATCTGGTGGTGCAGAAGTTTCTTAAAAACTACCCAGACATGTCAGAGCTGCTGCTGAAAGTGTGGTCCATATGTGCGCGCTTTCAGCTTTCTCACCCTGCTGCTGTTCGCCTGTCTGTGCTGCAGCGTAACTTCGGCCTTCCTGCTCACCAACTTATATGCAAAATTCCCTCCAGGTGGAACTCCACCTTACATATGGTGGAGAGACTGTGCGAGCAGCAGCGGGCGATAGTGAAGTTTCAGATGCAGTATGCACGGGTCAGTCGCTCTGCGGATCAGCACCACTTCACTACCAGTAACTGGGCCTGCATGCGAGACCTGTGTACCTTGTTGCGGTCTTTGGAGTACTCAACCAACATGGCCAGTGCTGAGTTCCTGCAACAGCAGAGGCCAGGTACACATGTGGACAGCCAGGGCACACTTCTGGAGGATGAGGAGGAGGAGGATGAGGTAGAGGAGGAGGAGGAGGAACCTGTTTCACTGCAGGGTGGCACCCTACGCAGCTCAGGGCCATCACTGGAGCGTGGATGTGGGGATACGGAGGACACAGACGATACACCACCTACAGAGGACAGCTTATCGTTACCTGTGGGCAGCCTGGCACAAATGAGCGACTACATGCTGCAGAGTTACCCACATTTTAACTTGTTCTGACTACTGGGTTGTCACCCTGCTGGATCCCCGGTACAAGGACAACATGCCCACCTTAATTCCCGCACTGGAGCGTGATAGGAAGATGCGTGACTACAAACGCATGCTGGTAGACGTGCTCCAGAGGGCATTCCCAACTGACATGGGGGGACAAGTGGAAGCACAAGGTGAAGGCAGAGGCGGAGGAGAAGGAGGAAGAGGTCGCCAACGCAGCTGTGTCACGGCCAGCTCTTCAGACAGCAGGGTTAGCATGGCCGAGATGTGGAAAAGTTTTGTCACCGCGCCACAGCAAACTGCACCACCACCTGATATGGAACATGTTAGCAGGAGGCAGCATTTCAACAACATGGTGGAACACTACTTGTGCACACGCCTCCACTTACTGACTGATGGTTCCGCCCCATTCAACTTCTGGGTCTCCAAATTGTCCACATGGCCAGAGCTTGCCCTTCATGCCTTGGAGGTGCTGGCCTGTCCTGCAGCCAGTGTATTGTCTTAACGTGTATTTAGCACGGCAGGGGGCGTCATTACAGACAAACGCAGCCGCCTGTCCACAGCCAATGTGGACAACGTTCATTAAAATGAACCAGGCATGGATCTCACAGGACCTGTCTATTCCTTGTGCAGAATAGACATTTATAACTGCCTCGCCCTCAACCATACATTCTTGTACTCCAGAGCACTTCTTTATTGAATCCTCTTTTTGTAATTGTACCATTATTTTGGGGGCAACCCCAAGTTGAATGAACCTCTCCTGTGTCTGGGTGTCAGGGGCCAAAAATTCTGTTAATCGCCTGCTGCTTTGGCGGGTGACATGAATCCTGATTTTCTGCTATGGGACCTCTCTACTCTGTCTGTCTGCTGGGGCTTAAATTACTGAAAGTGGCCTTTTTCATTGCTGGGTGACATGAAGCCTGATTTTCTGCTATGGGACCTCTCTCCTCTGTCTGGGTGCCAGGGGCCTACATTTCAGATAATACCTGTTGCTTTGGTGGGTGATATTATCCTCTTTACACTATCAAATGACCTCTACATTGTCTGGTTGTCATGGGCCTATATTTTGTTTCATCGCCTGCTGTATTGGTAGGAGACATTAAGCTCTTTTTACTGTCAAATGACCTCCCCATTGTCTGGTTGTCAGGGGCCTATATTTTGTTTCATCGCCTGCTGTATTGGTGGGAGACATTAACCTCTTTTTACTGTCAAATGACCTCTCCTCTGTCTAGGTGTCAGGGGCCTACATAAATGATAATGGCCTGTTCTATTGCAGTTTGACCTGAGGCCTGTGTTGCTGTTACAGGACCGCTCTCCTCTTTGCGGGTGCCATGGTCCTGAATTAGTGAATGAGGCCTGTGGCACTACTGGGTGAAATCAATACTGTTTTGGCATGATTGTAGCTCTCCTCTTTGTGGGTGCGATGGGTCTGAATCTGTGAATGAGGCCTGTGGCATTGCTGGGTGAAATCAATACTGTCTTGGCGTGATTTTAACTCTTCTCTTTGTGGGTCTCGTGGGCCTGAATGTTTGAATGAGGCCTGTGGCCCTGCAGGCAGACATGAATCCTTCTTGGCTGTGATGACAACTTCAACTCCCATGTATGGTTGCCATTGGCCCGAGTCTGTGAGTGAAGCCTGTGACACAGCTGTCAGACATGAATCCTTCTTGGCTGTGATGTGAACTTCAACTCCCATGTATGATTGCCATGGCCCTGAATCTGTGAATGAGGCCAGTGGCACTGCAAGCAGACATAAATCCTTTTTGGCTGCGATGAGAACTTCCACTCCCATTGCATTCCTACCTGATGCCACCCCAACCTCCTATTCCACCTCCTCCTCCAAGTTGCCAATTGATATTGGTTAATTTTTATTTATTTTATTTTATCTTAAGTCATTTCCCTATCCACATTTTTTTGCAGGGGATTTAATTACATTTTGATGCCTTTTGCAGCCCTCTAGCCCTTTCCAGGGCTATTTTACAGCCTTTTTAGTGCCCAAAAGGAATTCAGGTTCGGGGTCAAGTTCGGGTTAAGTTCGGATCCCGAACCTGAACATTATCGTGAAGTTCGGCTGAACTTCTCGAACCCGAACATCCAGGTGTCCGCTCAACTCTACTGGTGAGCATGTCTATATTCTGTGATGAGCTCATTTCTTGAAATTCAATTAGGATTCGATTTGGCTAACTGATTAGACAATTTGATTCTAGTCCGATAAAATTCAACATGAATTGAAAGTGCTGCAATTGCCCTGAAAGTTGCGGATAACATTCTGCGGTCTCCTAGGACAGTATGCAACTAATTTCCACTCTTTAATGCCAAGGCAGTATAAGTAATCTTAAAGTGAAAGGATATATGGATATGAATACATTCAAGGCTGTTGGTGGTAAACTGTACTATTACTAATTTTTTTGGTTTTTCTTTTTAATAGTACAAAAATGTTTTCCTTTGGGAGGAAATATCTGCAGCTGTGTATACACACTTACCGCCTGGAGTCATGTGATCCTCCTTCTTCATCTGTTCAATTGTGGAGCAATGTTGTGCCTTTTCTTTGTTATTTCTACTTTAAGATTGATGTGTTATTCTCAGGGTGGGCCACTTATAGCTGATCGACGGGGGTCTGACACCCAGCACCCCTACTGATTTGCTGTTCCAGAGTATCTCTGACAATGAAACTACTCTGTAGTGGATGGAGCTGGTAACTGCTCTATGGGAGCAGTGCTCAGTAACCAGCGTCTGACACTACACAACAGATGGAGTTGTGTAGTTACGGCGCCACCTTCCTGCACCAGAGCTACTCTGAGACAGCTATTTAGTGGGGGTGAAGGGTGTCAGACCCCCGCCAATCAGATATTGATCACATTTAAAAAAAATGTGATTCATTACCACGAAGCATGAAGAAATTCGGATTCTGTGCGAATCAAATTTTTCCTGAAATTGAGATCGAATTCCCCTTTGTTAAATTTGATACGCTCATCTCTAATTACTAAATTTTTATCACATCATGATACCACCCCAAAAGTTACCTATTCAGTTGCCTTGACTACCTACATTTTGGGGTAAGGCTAACCCTCTCAGAGTCTGAATCTAAAGTATCACACAACCTAAATGCAATGTGAAGCAAAATTTACATCACATGCAGTACATGTCCAGTATAGAAAGAGCTTGATGCAGAAGATGCAAGAGAAGCAGACACAATGGGGGGAATTTATTATGAGGATTTTAAGTTAGTTTTGCTTGATTTTGTGTTGGAGCACTTTATGCCACATTTATTAAATGCCTCATGTTGTTTGATGAACAAGTATCTGCAGTGGACTTCGATCCAAATTTCAGGGAAAATTCGATTTGCCACAAAGCCAAATTTCCTTGTGCTTTTTAGTAACTAATCAATTTTCCCAGAAATGGCAGGAAAAAAATCAAACTCACCTCATCCATTTAATCGCGTAGAGGCCGCTGCCGCCGCCATCTTGATTTAAGATGATGTTACCATGCCAGGTGGAGGGATGACGTCATCACGCACCGCGCGGGATCTTCAATCCAAATGGCCATGGTGGCCTCTACGTGATCAAATGGATTAGGTGACTATTTTTTTTTTCCCACCGGATTAACCCCTTCATTATGCCCGCTAATTACAAAGAAATGTGCCTCATGACTAGAAATTCTTCAGAAAGCGAAATATATTGTAAAGTTCAGCGAAACAGCCAAAATTTCAAGAACTTCGCTCATCTCTAATAAATTTGTCTCATCCTTAAACCTAACACTTTTGTCTAGAAAAGCTATTCCAGTTTTCTTACTCCAGCCTAGTGGTGTAAAAATGCAAAAAGTCACAAAAGCCAAATTTTTGTAAGACAGAATTCTGAAGGAACGCATGAGGGCCAATGAGTTTACCATTTCAAACATTTAAAAACAAGTAGGTCAAGAAAAAATGGTGAACAATTCTTCAGAAAAGGTGTTTGTTTATTATAAAGAACCTACTGCATGTAAGTTACTGTAGTACGCAGAGGAGAATGCAGAGGAGAACGGAGAACGCAGAACGGAGAAATATAGTGATGAGCGATCATGCTCGGCTGAATTCCAGTTCGGCTCGAGCATCGCTATGCTCGGCACATGGCGGTACTCGGCCGAATACCACATGTGCTCGAGCGCAATGCTCGATTCTCCTCCCCACACATTTGGCACCTGCTAAGCAGCCAATAGACATGCAGGTAAGTAATGTCCTTCACTTCACGACATGTAGCCATGTTAGCTAATGGCATTACAGTGACTGGCTGGCCGTAACGCGTCATCAGAGGTCATATAGCACCCAATAACACATGCTTGGATCAGTCATAGTCAAGGAGAGCAGAGCATAGGAAGGAAAAGAGGAAAGTGTAGGAAGCGAAACTCACAGTTTTTATTCTAAGAAAGCTTTTCAAAGACCCAAAAGTCCTTTTAAGGACTACTGTGTGTGTGCGTTTGATAGCAGCAATATATTTTTACATGCGCTAAATTGATCAGTCTCAGGGACATCCATGCTGAAGAAGGGACAGATTGTGCAGAGAAAGAAATTTACTGTTTTTACTACCAAAAGCTTTTCAAAGACCCAAAAGTCCTTTTAAGGACTACTGTGCGTGTGTGTTTGACAGCAGAAAGATATTTTTCTTTATCTCTTTGCGTAAATTCAAATAATCAGCGACACATTTATTGTCTATAGCTTGAGCATTTAAAACACATCCGTGACATCTACAATATTATAACTGAAAACTGTTTCTTTAGCATAAATTTTTCACAGAAAGCCACACACTATGGACACTAGATGTGGAACAAATTATTTAAATTTGTGCTTCAGACACTGTTTTCGGATGTAGTGTAGTACAGTATTTATCACAGAAAGCCACAGACACTGTTTTCAGATGTAGTACAGTATTTGTCACAGAAAGCCACACACTATAGACACTAGATTAGGCCAGGATTATTTCAATATTGCGCTTTCTGTGACAAATACTGTACTACACTACATCCAAAAACAGTGTCTGTAGCACAAATTTAAATAATCTGGGCCTAATCTAGTGTCCATAGTGTGTGGCTTTCTGTGACAAATACTGTACTACACTACATCCGAAAACAGTGTCCGTAGCGCAAATTTAAATAATTTGTTCCACTTCTAGTGCCCATAGTGTTTGGCTTTCTGTGACAAATTCTGTACTACATCCGAAAACAGTGTCTGTGGCGCAAATTTAAATAATCTGGGCCTAATCTAGTGTCCATAGTGTGTGGCTTTCTGTGACTAGTGTTGAGCGCAAATATTCACATAGCGAATTTTTCTAGCGAATATCGGCACTTCGCTAATTCGCGAATATTGCGAATATAGCGCTATATATCCGCTAATATTCATTTTTTTTTTTTGTTTTTTTTTTATTGTTAAATTTTTTTCTTTCCCACTTCCCAAAAGTAGTTCTACATAATACATTCGTCAATCGTCATTGTGATTAGAACTTAGCACTGCTATATTACATATTAGGCTAGAATTAACGAATATACTGTAGAATATAGCAGTGCTAAGTTGAAATCGCAATGCGATTACGTCAAGTTATATTAATCGCATTGCGATTTCAACTTAACACTGCTATATTCCATATTCGTTAATTCTAGCCTAATATGTAATATAGCAGTGCTAAGTTGTAATCGAAATGCGATTGATATAACTTGAATTAATCGCATTGTGATTTAAACTTAGACCTGGTTTACTATGGTTGGCTTAGTAGAATTAGTGAATATGATAAATGTATTCGTCATATTCCTCAAAACCGAGATAACGAAGTATTCTCCATCTTTGTTTTAGCTATTGCATTGCGAATTGAACACAGCTGTCTCTATAGTCAACTTTCCTATTTGATTGCTAGAAATAGCGAAGTTGACGAATAGGTAGCTAAAACGAAGATGGAGATTTGAGGAATATGACGAACACATTCGTCATATTCGCTAATTCTAGATATCAAACCAATCGCAATACCCGATTATTTCAATCACATATTAATCTCGATAATGAGGACTATTCAATTTCAAAGAATATGAAATTAATATTCTATCGAATATTCGCAAATTTCGTCGAAATCGAATATGGCAACTGCCGCTCTTCACTATCTGTGACATATACTCTGTCTGTTCTACATCCGAAACACTATCTGTTCTACATCCGAAAACAGTGTCTGTAGCGCAAATTTAATTAATCGGGGCCTAATCTAGTGTCCATAGGGTGTCGCTTTCTGTGACAAATACTGTACTACATCCGAATACAGTGTCTGTAGTGCAAATTTAAATAATCTGGGCCTAAACTAGTGTCCATAGCGTATGACTTTCTGTGACATATACTGTACTACATCAGATAACAGTGTCTGTAGCGCACATTTTAATAATTTGTGCCATATCTACTTTGTGTGCATTCAATATATATCACTGACATATACTGTACTTTATCCGTAGACAGTGTATGCTAATCTGTGACATTATTAGGGCTACATCTCCTGTGTAATGTGTGCGCATCCCAAATACCTCTTTTAATTTATTGGCGCATACACTTACAAATCCTCAGCTACTGACTGATGGGTGACTGGTGCAAGATGAGAATTCAGAGGTGGAAGGGAGGTTTGCTGCAACTAATGTAGGTAGTGGTGAAAATCCTGATGGAATTGTGGCACGCAGTCCTTGGCTCCTGTCCGTGTGTCAGTCGCTAAGTGGCCCTTCCCAATAACTGCGTTGGTCAGGGCACGGGTGATGTTACGGGACACAATTGCTGGTGTAATGCAGGGAAGGCACATCGAGAAAAATAGTAGACTGAGTAACAAGGGACGTCTACCGCCATGAGGCTGAGGAAAGCCTCAGTGTCCACAGGCCTAAATGGCAACATATCAAAGGTGTGTATGATGCCTTCCTTTATGTGTAATAAAGGGTGTATTAGAGTGCCGATTCCTTGTAATTTTTATAAGCCCTTTCACTTAGTACATAGGATTTATGAGTGTAGGAGTCCCACTACCTGAACAATTGTACCACAATGTGAATGAGGCCCTCCTTTATGTGATATACAAGCTGTTTCAGAGTGCCTCTTCCATGTAATTTTTGCCAGCACTTGCACTTTATATACAATTGAATATACAGGAAAGGATGTTTCCTAACAATTTTTCCTGTAAAATTGATTTTTTTTGGGGGGAGATTGGGCGTATTTTTGTCAGTCTGTAAACGTAGCGTACAACTCGGACAATATGGTTTCCCAGCAGTGACCTGGGAGTCCAAGATGAATCCAGACATCGTCCCCATGCTGTTCCCTATCTATTTCAGTGGTGTTTCTGTCACTTTCTGACCTCTTACAATGAACCAGGCACCCTCCCCTCTTCAGAGCAAGGGGTGCCTGGTTGTGTCCCATTGATTTCCATTATACTTGGGTGCTGCTCGGTTGAGCACACGAATGTAGCGATGTGTTCGGCCCGAGCACCCGAACACCCGAATACTTTGGTGCTCGATCATCACTAGAGAAATATTGTTGATGAAGATTAGTTGCAATGTTTCTTCATTTTTTTCTTCAGATACAATGGGATACCAATAAAAATGGTTGTAAAGATGTACATATCCTTTAGGAATATCATATCCATCTGCACCATGTGTCCTCTTGCTTTCAGCTTAAACCCAGCTTTTTACTGTCTACTTCTTGACATCTGCTTTTCATTTCTTCACATTACCTAAAGTAATGTTTGTTATATTTTGCACAAACATTACACAAGGCATGTCTGGTTATACCAAGAAATGTTCATGAATTGTCCCTGGCCACCAGTAATAAGTAGAATTAGGGAAAAATTTGCATGGAACAGATTTGTTGCAAAAATGTCTGTGAATGAAAATCAGTTCCATTCTTCTAAATGGGGTTGTTTTGGCAGCAGTTACAATACCCATTCAGATGAATGAAACAGACACACATTTCTGCAATAAATCTGCCACATGTCAATATATCCTATAATATGCTATACATCATACATTAATGTGTTGATCTTTAGATACATGTAGATTTTAACCGGGTAGAGTTTATTGTACTTCCTTAAAATCACTTGTGATGAATATTTGCAGTGTCCTTGACATATCTTTTACATATCTATAACCTTCTCATTTTTGACTAATAATATTTGTCAGTATTGGAAATTTGTTAGTCCTTTTCAAATTTGTTGATATTTGTTTAGTTTACATTTGGCTAGTTCTTTTTTTTTTCAGGTTTCTTGTGCTCGTTTATGGGTGTGGAATAGAAAATAGTATTGACCCAAATTTTCAAAACGTTTGGGTCGTATCTGAATCACAGTTTTTGGCAAGTGAATTCAGGTGAATTTCTCAAAATTGCATCAGCCATTTTCCAGATCAAAAGAAAGTGAAGATGAAAACGGAAAATGGTCCTATGCTCTGCTTTGCTCTGCGCTAAATCCCGCAGGGAAAATGCTTTTTTAGGGGATCTGGTAACGTAACGGGCTCTCCATGGGGACTTCTAGGCAGAGACTTCTGCCTAGCAGTGAGCCCGATGACGTCACTTGCACTGATGGGCAGGCTTTAGCGCTGCCCTAACTTGTAAAATGGCTAGGGCAGCACTAAAGCCCGCCCATCAGTGCCAGTGACGTCACCGGCAACACTGCTAGGCAGAAGCCTCCGCTTAGTAGTGTTAAAAACATAAACAAACAGCACTTGCCGCATGCGATCCAGCGCATGGTATGTGAAATGATAATATCAGGGGGGCCGGAGGGGTAAAAATGGGGGTAAGTCTGAGTTCAGCTCTGAACCCGGACAACCCCCTTAATATTTTCCCCCAATACTTTTGTTTGTATAGGAGATGTCGCCAAAAGTGCCTGTCAGTGACTTTTCCTCCTTTCCCTATAAAATCCACATATGTGTTCATTCAGCCAAGTCATATGTGTATAGGGGAGTCAAGAGAGATAGTTGCTGGCCAAACAAGCATTCTGGTGACCGCTATATTAAATGTGTATCGCCAGCTTAAGGCTCATCGAAAAGGCATTCTAATGTTCTTTTGTGATATGTGATAACGTAGTATGTCACAGCATTAAAATGAACACAATCTGTGGATTAGACTCTGCAGGCTGTGCAAATATATTGTATAAGTATTAAACAAAAGGAAAACATCCACTTAAGGTACTTGTACAATAATATTACATTTTCCGAAAAAAATTTGATTTGTAAGTTGGGATGATTGTACTTTTAAGAACAAAGAAAATGCAATTCGAGTCTCTCATTGAGAGAGTGCAAAGATGTACATCAGTTTGTCATTTCATGCATTTGCTCCTTATAGCTCAGGGTGAGCTGAGAGAGATAAGGGAAGGAATGTAAAACACTATGGAAACCAACCTCTGGAGATTTAATATTCTGATCAGCTCACCTCCGAACATCTGGCTCTTAAATGTTCAAGCACAAAAACAAGAGAGCTAATGAAAGCCTTGCATATTATCTCTCCCATCAATGTACCTCACAAACACCTGCTGAAATTAAAACAAATTGAATCTTGATTGCTGATTAAGTGTCCCATCCTTAGATAGATATTCTGTCATTATTTGCCCTGGCACACAATGCACAAACTGATGAAATCTAGTGGTGTTCCATGAAAGTAAAGGTTAGCATAGGGTGATTGAAAGCTGGGAAAACCGAGTGTGCGTGTTGAATTAAAAATGCATATCTGGTAACCCTGAGAAATTAGCTTTAGTCTTATGTCACTTTGTGCATATTACTATTTCAATTATATATTTTTTTCTGCAGGTGCAGTTTAACATTCAGCTCGGCATTTCTTAGGTTCGACAAGCAATGTTAATGTCATTGACGTCACTTGAAAACAAGCAACTTTGTTTACATTTTTCAGGAGGAAATTGTATAGGGTAATTTGTTGAAATAATATATAAAACTGACCAGTGAAGGACATTCGAAGATGCAATCATTTTCTGACCAGCTATCTGCAAAATCTGTCAACACCACATGAAAATGAAAAATTTTTCTTCGGTGTTAGGCCATACAGAACACTCCAGTCTCAGAATAAACTCAGTAATGAATGTGACATCCCTTATTCCTTATACTCTAAAGAATTAAAGGGAAAGATCTACAGCACAACATGGTCAACAAGTCTACACACATGTGGTTTCGGTGAATTTAGAAAACTGGAGGCTAGTCTCCTTAAGACGTTAAAAGGTAATGGGGCGAAATACTTTTCTAAAGAGGAAGTGGTATATTTTAAAGAAGCAGTCTAGCATGGTTTAAAGGATGATGAAACACTTCAACTTGAGGGTTAATTAAAGGGGTTGTCTTGTTTTTTACTGACAACCTTTCCTCTGGATAGGTCAACAGTATGTGATCGGTTAGGGTCTGACTACCAGGACACACGCCGATCAGCTGTTTGAGAAGGCACAGGTGCTCACAGTAGTGCCATGGCCTTCTCCAGTCTTTCCTAAGCCATGTAACTTCACGTTTATTGGTGACATGTCCTAGGCACAACTCAGCCCCATTGAGGTCAATGGGGCTGAGTTTCGATACCAAGCACAGCCGCTATACAATATATGGCACTGTGTTTGATGAGCTGAAAGAAGGCCGTGATGCTGATGCAAGTGCCGATGCCTTCTCAAACAGATGATCAGTGAGTGAGAATCCCGAGTGTTGGACTCCTACCGATCAGATACTGATGACCTATCCAGAGGCACTAATTTATTGTGATTGTCTGTATTGCTTCCTTTGCTGGTTTGATTCATTTTTCCATTACATTATAGATTGCTCGTATCCATGGGTTACGACCACCCTGCAATACAGCAGCGGTGGCCATGCTTGCATACTATGGTGGCCGGGATCATGGGAGTGTGCATAGGCTGGCACTTTTTCTTATGGTATGCAAGCAAGACCACTGCTGCTGGACTGTGGGGTGGTCGTAACCCCTGGAAACGAGCAGTGTATAATGTGATGGAAAAATGTGCATAGGCCAATAAAGGAGGCAATATGGACAATCACAATAGATTAGTAAGTGCCTTCTATTAATCTTCTCTACATGATAAATGCCATTTGCTGAAGCGAGAAAATTCCTTTAATTGTTTTAACTAGGCCTGGGCAAATCGTAGATCCGAAGTCAATTCACTTAAAAACTTAGTTGTTAATGATGTTTCCGTACATCATTAAAATGTATTGGGTTCGTGATGCCAAACTTTGTCTCTGCCAAATTAGCACAAGACTTGCTGAATTACTTGCTGAATTACTACAGTATTCCTATGTGCATATTTAAAAACATTTTAAAATTGACATCCTAAGTGGGCTTTGGTACTGGCTGATACCGTAGTAATCGTAGTAAGTCTTGCGCAATTTCAGCGGAGACGAAGTTTGGCTACACTGAACCAATACAATGTAATGCTGTACAGAAACAGCATTAACAACGAAGTTTTTAAACAAATCAACTCTAGTTCTATGATCTGAAGCTCAATTCGCTCAAGCCTAGTTTTCACCTTTAACTTTGGGTTATTGGCTATGGGTAGCACTTTAACACTAATTGCCAGGCTGCACAAAGTTAGGGCCAGTGGCGCGCCCATGGAGGGGGGGTGCGGTCCTCCCGGGTGCCGTTTAAAGGAGGGTGCCAGAGAACCAATGAGCGCTTCCATCAATACAGGAATGCTGACGTACACATACTGCAGCGGGGCAAGGGAGTGCATAGTTCCCTGCCCCGCCACCAATCGCCACCATAGGCTTCAGGCGTAGTAGGCCTGAGGCCTATGCGGTAGTGAAATCCCGGCGCAGGCATGCTCGCGTCTGTGCCTGGACACAACAGCACAGTTAAGTGTTCGAGCCTTCGTCTGTGAGCAAGGGCCTGCACATAGGTGAGTATTTAGCTTTTATTTATTTATTTATTTTCATTTTATGTGCCAAGTAACTTGGGGGACACAGGAGGACATGTTGGGGGAAAATATTATGGTGGGATACTGTGTGGGGGCAATAATTATGGGAGGGATTACTATGTGGGGGCAAATTACTAAATTGGTGCAATTTGGGGGAAGCTACTGTGTGGGGCAAATTACTATATGGGGGCAGTGTTGGGTACATTACTGTGTGGGGACAGTGTGGGGTACACTACTGTGTGTGGGAAATTACTGTGTGGAGGCAGTGTGGGCGACACTACTGTGTGGGGGCAGTGTGGGGTACACTACTGTGTGGGGGGCCCTACTGTGTGTGGGCAGTGTGGGGGAAACGAATGTGCGCAGGAAATTGCTGTGTGGTGGCAGTGTGGGATACACTACTGTGTGGCAGGCAGTGTGGGGTACACTACTGTGTGGGGGGCAGTGTGGGGGAAACTGCAGTCTGGGGGAAACTACTGTGTGGGGGGTAGTGTGTGGGAAACTGCAGTGTGGCGGAAACTACTGTGTTGGGGCAGTGTGGGGGACACTACTGTGTGGGGGCAGTGTGGGGGACACTACTGTAGCGGGGCAAATTACTGGGGGAGGATTACTTTTGGGGGCAGTGTGGGGGAAATTACTATATGGGGACAGCGTGGGGGGCTTTGCTATTGGGGAAGCACTGTAGGGGCAATTCTATTATTTTTGGGGACACTATACAGGGATTATTGCTTGGAGCACAATATAGGGTGTTATTATTATTGGGGGCACTCTAGGGGACATTATAGCTGCTGTAGTCACTATAGGGACATTTGGGGTAATTCATCAAACCGATGTAAAGTAGAACTGGCTTAGTTGCCGATAGCAGCCAATCAGATTCCACTTATCATATTCGACAGCTCTTTTGGAAATCCAGTTCTACTTTACACCAGTTTAATAAATGACCCCAATTATGTCTACTGGGGTCACTATTTTTCAGCAGTATAGTACCTGGGACATTGGGGAGCACCACAGGCACAGTATTGGGGGTGGAGAAGAGAAAAGAGAAGGTCTACATGACAGGAGATGTCCCTGCATATAAGAGGTATGTGGACAAGTATTGGGGGAGGGGCAGAGCAAGGACCCACCTGGGTGCCAAACACCGTAGGCACGCCACTGCTGTGGGCCACCAATGCAAACATAAATACCCTTATAGGTTTGCCCAGTTGAAGTAGCAATACCTAATAGCTACTATAATAACGTTAGGACACTAAAGTTACTGCTGACATGAAAGCTATTCCAAATGCACTTAGGGCTCTGGTACGCCACTGTATTACAGAACAATGCTACATGGATTTTAGCTGTGATACCAAGCGCAACCACTATCAAATGGACATACTATAATATGTCCATTTGATAGCACCCTGTAGGATATCCTTGTATAATGCCCCCTCTGTATTGGTAGTACATACTGTATATATAATGCAATCCCTTGTATATTATTAGAACGTTTAGATGTCCCCCTTTGTATTATTGGAAAATATATTGCCCTCCACTGTATTATTAGATTATATAATAGCTCCCTTTGTAATATTATAATAATGGCCACCTCTTATTATTAGTATATATAATGGCCCCCTCTGTAGTATTAGAATACATGATGGCCCCCTCTGTATTATTAGAATACATAATGCCCCCTCTGTATTATTAGAATTAGTGTTGAGCGAATCGCAGTTCATGAAGTGGATTTAGATCCGAATTTCAGGGAAAATTCGATTTACTGTGAAACTGAGTTTCCTTGTGCTTCATGGTAACAAATCAATTTTCGCTGAATGCCCCTCCCATGTTATTAGTAGACATAATTCCCCTTTTTTGTACTTATAATACTCTCCCCCACCTCTGTAGAGCACTAAATATTCATCACACCTCAGATCAGAACACCATATCAGACCTGAGAACAGACCCTTAGATCAGACCCCAATATTAGACCCCCATGTCAGACATCAATATCAGACCTCAGATCAGACCCAATATCAGACCTCAATTAGACCCCCGTATCAGACCTGAGATCAGACCCCCGTGTCAGACCCAAATATAAGACCCAATATCACACCCCAATATCAGACATCTATATCTAAACCCAATATCAGACATGTAATCACAGAGTACCTTCACTAGTGTAAAATGTAACCTTTACTGATTATCATTAATAATCAACAAATTTGTGACCTTAAAAAGCAATTAACAATGAGGCAGAGCAGGACAAGGAAAGGAAAATTGACTCACCTGCACACTTTCCCTATCAAACTATAGGCCCTGCCTAGCAAAACAGAATGGCCGCCCGGATAGATCCCATGTCAGGAACCTCCTAATAGGCCCTATATGTCCCTGACAAAGGATAGATACCGTTACCCTAGAACAAACCTAGTATGACTACCGTCCAATAGTAAAGTCAATGCATGTATCAGAAAATAATAAAGTTACAACAAAAATAATCGCACATGATATATGGCGTCCAGGTTTTGATCACCAGTGGAAAAAAAGGAGCACATACCATATGTGCCAGGAATGCAAAATTTGTTCCGACATGTTTCTCTGAACCATTCTCTGGGGTCAGTTCATCAGGAGACAACATATAACAAAAAGACTCCAAAAAACAAACAATACAGAAATGGAGGCAATAATATGAGTGTGAATCAGATTATATTCTTGTAATAATAATCAAGTGAAAAAGGTTATGGCGGCTCACTTGGTTGATTAGATGGAGGTCAGGTGCTCAATCCGAAAAAAGCGTACCCAGCGCTAGTATAGGGTAGGTAGAAAATAGTAGTAAAGGGATGGCACACTGATCATATGGTATGTAAAATCAATGATATTTATTAGTATTTGATAAAATGTAATCCTCTATTTGGTATAGAGCACGCCGATACCAAGTTCAGCTAGCTGAAGAAGAAAATCCAACTACTATCAGAACCAAATAACTGTGGAAATTACCGCAAAAATAACATCTCTAAAAATATTCCCGCCAACAATTAAGAGAAGAACACGCGGACGCCAAGTATCCCGGGCAACCGGAAGTACGTCACCAGTAGTGACGTCCTGATATCCCAGGGAGCCGAGCCACACGCGCGGCAAACAGCACGAGGACGCCGCTAACAGACAGCATCACCAACACAGCTGCAGGAGCGGTAATGTACAGTCCTCCTTGGACACATATATTATAGCATAATCACCATCGCAGATTGTTATAACCACCGGACTATTTTTTCAGTTGCATATATTTTTCCAGCTGCATCTACTGTTTCATTTACATTTTTACAGTCACATATTTTCTACAGCCGCATACTTCGATTAGAAGAAGACATTAGAAGGATACTGGACTTTATATCAACTACTTAAGACCTTTATTTATCTCTACTGATTTTTTTCATTTTTTTCATTTTTCATTAATATTTTTTTCATTGATTTTATGAGTATTTTCTATTGTTTTTAAGAATACTTTTTATGAATTTTATTACCTACTATGAATTATTGCGATCTATTTATGTACTAATACCTATGTGAACTAAATACACATATCATTTTAAAGCCAACACAATGGCCACCCTGTACCTAAATATCCCTAAATAGAGGATTACATTTTATCAAATACTAATAAATATCATTGATTTTACATACCATATGATCAGTGTGCCATCCCTTTACTACTATATTCTTGTAATAATACCAAATAATAATGGTAAATCTCATGACCATAAAGAAAGACTTCCCACATACAGGTTTTGGGACCAAATATAATGCATCTGCATCACATACCAAATGTCCACAGCGCTGCTACTACTGAGACCCTATTAAAATTCTACCACACACCATTTAAATATAGATAATCAAAGTATGGCTTTCAATAAAATCAAAATTACAGCAGGATAGGCCAATAAACATAAAAATTGCTATGACAGAAAGGGGAGGATATGATTATACTAACCTAAATCCTAGATGAGATGCCAAACCTGGAGAGGGTACGATAAGGGATCAGTCTGGGTCAGCACAGGAGCATTGGTGGTGCAGTGGTGGCCATCTTGATGAAAAAGTCTGGTCTCTCTTCATGTCAGCATGCAATTAGTGTTGCTCTTAATACCTACGCAACGAAAACAGGAAGTCACATGACAGGAAGTCGGCAGGGGAACGCATGGTGGAACGCATAGAGGAACGCAAATACAGGAAGTAAATTGCAGCTATTAATTATAATACAGAAAAAAGGACAGAAACTATTGGACATAAAAATAATTGTCCAAATGAGCAGCCTCTATACCCTATTACTACAAGAAGATCGTTTGACTATTGAAAATTAGTATTTTTCCATATATCATTGTCACTTCATGTCAGCTTAGCGGACAGGGGATTTGGAGGTAATATGAGAGGGAGGTTACTATCCCTCATATTATAAGATGAATATTAGGTGCAAAATTAAAATTATAAATAGCACCCTACCCCACCCATAGATACAAATAATAACAACAGACGGGCCAGTCCAAACACGTAATTATTTAAATAAAGCACGCAAAATCAATATATTCATTAAGACCATAAGGGGTAATGGTGCTCAACCTATATGTCCATCTAGCTTCTTTCTCTTTCAAAATGATGTCAAGATCTCCACCTCTAAAGCCTGTCCTGATCGTCTCTAACACACAAAAGGTCAGAACTCTGACATCACCATTATGTTTCAAAGTCACATGTTTGGAGATAGGTTTATCACGTTTTTTTCTCACATCCCACACATGTTCCAAAATCTGTCTCTTGAATGGACAGCACGTTTTACCTACATACATCAAATTGCATGTGTTTTTATATAGATATATTACACCCTCAGCATTGCAGTTAGCAAAAGAGCGGGTATAGTATACCCTGCGTCCACCAGAATCGTAGAATTGAGACCCTCTAACGATGAATTGACAAGCTATACAGTGGCTGCAACGAAAGGTACCTGTCTGTCTATTGGTTAGCCATGTCTCTGTTTTATCAGTCTCAAAATGGCTGTGAACCAAGATATCCCTTAAATTGTTACCACGTCTATATGTAATTGCTGGAACATCTGGAATAAATCCAGAAATATCCGGATCGATTTTCAGGAGTGACCAATATTTACCAAGTATATTTCTCACTTCCTGTGCCAAGGAATCAAAAGTTCCAATAATATGTATAGTTTTGTTCTCTTGTCTGCTTTTGGGGATTAATAACTTAGTTCTATCGCATTTCTGTGCAAATTCCCATGCCTGATTTAACACTTTTCTCGGGTATCCTTTTTCTCAAAATCTCTGATACAGAATGGTACCCTCTTTCTCAAAATACTTATCCTTAGTACAGTTCATCCATGTTTTGAGGAACTGTGCCTTTGGGATTCCCTCCTTTAGTGGAATAGGATGAAAACTCCCCCATTGCAAAAAACTATTCGTAGAGGTATCTTTACGATGTAGGGATGTCTGACTCATATTATCTTTTTTCTATAGCTGAATTTCTAGAAAAGCAATAGAATCTTTCTGTATCTCATGGGTAAAAAATAACCTAATTTTGTTCTGATTCAGAGCCTCGACAAATAACTAAAAATCTCGTTTCTCACCTGACCACAGAATCAAAATATTGTTGCTATATCTTACCCACAATAAAATATGTGAGACCCAGTTGGCATATTGGCGAGAAAAAATTATTGTATCCTCCCACCAGCCCAGGATCAAGTTAGCATAAGTTGGGGCACAAGGACTCCCCATAGTGGTGCCACTGAGCTGGTAATAGTGTCAAATACAAAATAGTTATGAGTCAAGATGAATTCTAGCAAACGAAGAACAAAACTATTATGGCCCTGACAGTAATTGCTTTTGGTATCAAGGAAATA
Organism: Bufotes viridis; assembly: GCA_033119425.1. Lineage (NCBI taxonomy): Eukaryota > Metazoa > Chordata > Amphibia > Anura > Bufonidae > Bufotes > Bufotes viridis. The sequence continues at coordinate 377,926,003 of CM065592.1, read as the reverse complement.
CTTGGTAGCCCTCTCGTCCCATTTGGTGTGGGATGGATGCGTAGAGGGTCTCAACATCAATCGAGGCCAACCACACCTCAGCCTCAACCACTATATCCTCGAGCTTATTAAGCAGATCCATTGTATCACGTATGTACGAAGTAAGGGAAAGACCAAAGGGAGGTGGAATTTTATCAATGTAGATACCAGCATTTTTAGTCAGATTTCCAACTCCCAAGACGTGGTAACAATTTAAGGGATATCTTGGTTCACAGCCATTTTGAGACTGATAAAACAGAGACATGGCTAACCAATAGACAGACAGGTACCTTTCGTTGCAGCCACTGTATAGCTTGTCAATTCATCGTTAGAGGGTCTCAATTCTACGATTCTGGTGGACGCAGGGTATACTATACCCGCTCTTTTGCTAACTGCAATGCTGAGGGTGTAATATATCTATATAAAAACACATGCAATTTGATGTATGTAGGTAAAACGTGCTGTCCATTCAAGAGACAGATTTTGGAACATGTGGGGGATGTGAGAAAAAAACGTGATAAACCTATCTCCAAACATGTGACTTTGAAACATAATGGTGATGTCAGAGTTCTGACCTTTTGTGTGTTAGAGACGATCAGGATAGTCATTAGAGGTGGAGATCTTGACAACACTTTGAATCAGAAAGAAGCTAGATGGACATATAGGTTAAACACCATTACCCCTAATGGTCTTAATGAATATATTGATTTTGCGTGCTTTATTTATATAATTACGTGTTTGGACTGGCCCGTCTGTTGTTATTATTTGTATCTATGGGTGGGGTAGGGTGCTATTTATAATTTTAATTTTGCACCTAATATTCATCTTATAATATGAGGGATAGTAACCTCCCTCTCATTTTACCTCCCCGTCCCCTGTCCGCTAAGCTGACATGAAGTGACAATGATATATGGCAAAATACTAATTTTCAATAATGAAATGATCTTTTTGCAGTAATAGGGTATAGTGGCTGCTCATTTGGACAATTATTTTTATGCCCAATAGTTTCTGTCCTTTTTTCTGTATTATCATTAATAACTGCAATTTACTTCCTGTATTTGCGTTCCCCTATGCGTTCCACCATGCATTCGACCATGCGTTCCACTGCCGACTTCCAGTCATGTGAATACTGTTTTCATCGCGTGGGTATTTAGAGCGACGTTAATTGCATGCTGACATGGACAGAGACCAGACTTTCCATCAAGATGGCCACAACTGCACCACCAATGCTCCTTTGCTGACCCAGACTGATCCATTATCGTATCCTCTCCAGGTTTGGCATCTCATCTAGGATTTAGTTTAGTATAATCATATCCTCCCCTTTCTGACATAGCGATTGTTATGTTTATTGGCCTATCCTGCTGTAATTTTGATTTTATTGAAAGCCATACTTTAATTATCAATATTTAAATGGTGTGTGGTAGAATTTTAATAAGGGTCGCAGCAGTAGCAGCACTGTGGACATTTGGTATGTGATGCAGATGCATTATATTTGGTCCTAAATACTGTAAGTGGGAATTGTCTTTCTTTATGGCCATGAGATTTTCCATTATCATTTGGTATTACTACAAGAATATAATCTGATTTGCACACATATCATTGCCTCCATTTCCTTATTGTTTGTTTTTTGGAGTCTTTTTGTTATATGTGGTCCCCTGATGAACTGACCCCAGAGAACGGTTCAGAGAAACGCGTCAAAACAAATTTTGCATTCCTGGGACATATGGTATGTGCTCCTTTTTTTTCCACTGGTGATCAAAACCTGGATGCCACTGGTTTACTTTAAAGCATATAGATATTATGTGCGATTATTTTTGTTGTAACTTATAGGGCCTATTAGGAGGTTCCTGACACGGGATCGCCCCTATTGGGCAATTGTAAGGGTGAGTCAATTTTCCTTTCCTTGTCCTGCCCAGCCTCATTGTTAATTGTTTTTTAAGGTCACAAATTGTGTGATTTTTAACGATCATCAGTAAAGGTTATGTTTTACACTGGTGAAGGTACTCGGATTACATTATAATTAAGTTACAATAGTGACTACCTGACATCTGATGTCTATATCTGTCAGAACTGTGAAAACCCAATATCAGACAGCAATATCAGACCTCAGATGAGACCCAAATATCAGACCTCAGATCAGACCCCAATATCAGACCCTTATATCAAACCCCAATATCAGACCCCCATATTAGACAACAATATCAGTCCTTAGATCAGACCCAATATCAACCCCCATATCAGACCCCATATCAGAGACCAATATCAGACCCTCATATCAGACCCCAGATCAGATCAATGAACTTACCTCTCTGGACGGCGCCACCACTCTGCACATCCAGCAGCCACTCTTCGTGCACTCTTTACTGCCTGTTCTTCTCTGGGCTGCACTGTGACCTGACATTTCACAGTGTCAGGTCATAGTGTGCGCACTACGTCATGATACAGTACGCACTCAGGAAAGTGCAGGACGGTGCCCTGAGAAGACCAGGGAGCGACGAGTACAGCCCTGCTGTGAAATTGGTGGCAAAATCAGTCAGTTTAGAAATTCCACATTAAGCAGCCAATCATTAAGATATAATGAAACACAACAAAAATACATTAGATAAAGCTAGCCTTGCATTTTGGATTTCAGGCCTCCATGGTTGGTTTGGAGCCCTAGATGACAAAAAAATCTCTGTGTTACAGCAGTGCTGTGGAACCAATGTGTCAATCAACAGATTTGACTTTGGACTACTCTTAAATGTGTTATCCTGGCAGTCGTCCAGGTTTTCACTCTTTAAACCATGTACAGGAATCTACACTTTATTGCAGGGGAACCTCTACCTCCAAATCTTTGTATGATTGACAGCTGCCTCATGGGGATCAGAGACACTGATGCAGGCAATGTCGTAGTCATGAATAGGTGGAGGTCAGGGCAGATGAAGTACGTGCTATTGGTAAATGGTTCAAGGTAAGTATAGACAGAAAAATGGTCAACATTGAAGTCAGGTCAGTCAGCGGAGGGTCAAAATCCAGGCGGAGGTTGGTAAACGGGCAAACAACAAAATAAAACACACCTATGCAGGAACTAGCAGAATAAGAACCTTATTGATCAGGCACCTTTCCACAGGAGAAGGTAACCTAAATACCCGAGGGTTGCCAGCCATTGGATGATGAAGATTTGGGTGCATGCACCCATTAAGAGCCGGAGGGTGGGACTGCGCCCAACAGACAGGGAGGCCTTGCCAACAAACAGACTGCAGCCTGCACAGAGGGACAGAGCAAACCCAGCAGCCAGGTCCGCAAGGAAGAAGGAGACATCAGGAGGCAGGTCTGAGCCACTGGGATAGGTGAGAAGAGCAGCCGTAGCCATGAGCAACAGCTGTAATACTCTGCCATCATCTGTGGCCTGGTCAGAGCTTTCATTAATAAATTCCATTTATTTGCCATGAACAACTTTTCAACAACAGCATCCAAAACCAATAAAAAAACAAATATGGGTCATACACCTTTTTAGTGATATCTGCCTTTGCTCAACATCTTATATGTGTCACAACGAAGTACCAACAGTCAGCATAAAATGGTCTTAATTGGCCTTTACAGCAATCCAAAAAGTCTAGTACTGTACATAGCCACCTTAAAACTTCCAGAATTTTTTATATCACATATTAACTTTCTATTAATATTCTATTCTATGTAATTTATTTTATTAAATAATAATAATAATAATAAACAGGTGGATGGTTTTCTGAATATAATTTTATTACTTCATGTACAGTATTTTTCTTTTTGTCCTGGCTCTATAACTTTATCTTGGATTGGACTTTTAGAATGGTAGGCAGCCTCGGCTCATTTTTCAGCCAGACCATCACTGAGACCAAACACAATTAGACCATCACGCATTATACCAATCAATGAAATGCTTTTTTGTGGGCATCTTTATATAGAGTTTTAGACCTTTAAAAAAATTGTAGAGCTGCAATAATAAATCTACACCATATTATCATAAGGATTACCCTTCAGATAACATCCTACCCTCCCAACAGCAATAAAATGACACAAGATTAAATTAGTCCACATTCATACCTGTGCTATGAAACTCCAGCATGGTCATTTCAGAAGACAAGCAGGGGATTGACCAGACACAAACCGCAGCATGCCGCGGTTTGTGTCTGGCCGGTCCTCCACTTGCCTGCTGGATTGTGTACAGATCTTCACCGGACCCCATTATACTTAAAGGGGCTGGCAGACATTCCATCCTCATCCAGCAGAACTGGATCCAGAGAGTTCCGGCAAGCTGTTCTCTGCCGAAACAGCCAGAATTCAAACAGAACAGAACATGGATGCTATCTGTATTCTGTCAGTGGTAGTGTTGGGAGAATCAGGTTTGGACTGCTGTATATGAACCCGATTAGTTTGAAAACTTAATTAACAATATAGCCTCCGTACTACTGTAAAAAGGCCGTATGGGCTGCGCAGAGGTCTTTGCGATCTTGCTGAAAATATCGTAAGACTTGCTTCGTGTCGCGTCTATAATGTGACACTTCGGTTATGCGCATAAATTACAGAGACATCGAACTTGGCTTTGTGCCTCATTAACGAATCTGAGTTCAGCTTTGAATTTTGACACTTTAATTTATGTGCATAACCAAAGTGTCACATTATATATGCGAGATAAAGCAAGTCTCACGATACTTGCACCAAGATCGCAAAGACCTCCTCGGAGCCCATATTTTTTATGGTATTATAGAGTTATTGTTAACAAAGTGTTCAAACTTATCTGGTTCAGAAAAAGCAGTCCGAACCCGATTCGCTCAACACTAGTCAGTGCAGCGGCGGATCCAGAGCCTGATCTCGGGAGGGGCACTTCCAAATTGTTTTGTGGCGGGCCAGGGGGTAATATAACTGAGGAGGGTTATCATAGGACTGTAGAATGTACCTTGATACCCCTTAGTTATAATACACCTGTATAATGTACCCTGATAACCCTCCTCGGTTATATTACCCCCTGTATAATTTTCCCTGATATAACTGAGGAGGGATATCAGGAGATATTATACATGGGGTAATATAACTGAGGGGTATCATCAGGGTAAATTATACAGGGGTAATATAACTGAGGAGGGTTATTACCCCCTGTATAATTTACCCTGATGATACCCCTCAGTCAGTTAGTTACATTACCCCCTGTATAATGTAGTTGTATCCTGATACCACTTAGTTATATAACTGAGGGGTATGGTTATCAGGGTACATTATACAGGCAGGGGCCAGGGGGTAATATAACTGAGCTGAGGGAGGGGTGCATGACGCAGGTTACTTTATCGCCTAATGTTACGCCCCTGCTCCCATCACTACAGAAATATAGCCCCACTTACCTCTTATATCCAGTGACGTCTCCTTTGATGTAGATGTTCTCTTTTCTCATCTTCTTCTTTCAAGCCTGCAGACCAGACTGCCAATTTTCGTCTCTGCAGTTTGACAAAAAAAAAAAATTTAAATAAAAAATCAGTTTACTACTTTTCCATCATCCTCCCATCTTCTGGACCCATCATTCTACTACCCCCAATACTGTGCCGCTGTGCTCCCCAATAATATACTGCAGAAACAGATGAACCCCCTAATAATACTAGAAACACACAGAGCCCCCCATATAAAATACACCTTCTTTGTGGCCTCAGTAGAAGCCTCCATAGTGCCCCATAATAATGTGCCAGTAAGAGGTTCCCCCATAGATACACCCATTCATGTGCTAGTAACAAGTGCCCCCCCTTCATCATGTGCCAGTGACAAGTGTCACTCTCTTCCCCCCATCATGTGTCAGTGACAAGTGCCACTCTCTTCCCCCCATCATGTGCCAGTAACAAGTGCTACTCCCCCATCATGTGCCAATATTAAAGCAGTATTCTCATTTCAGACAATGGGGGCACATCGCTCGGATATGCCCCTATTGTCTGATAGGTGGGGGTCCCACCCCTGGGACCCGCACCTATATTGGGAACGGGGCCCCGTAAGTGAAGGAGGGCATACTGCGCATGCGCATGCGCGGCCGCCCTCTATTCATTTCTATGGGGCCGCCGACAATAGCCGAGCGCTGGCTCGGCTATTTCCGTCGGCTCCATAGAAGTGAATGGGAGCGCGCCGCGCATGGCCGGCCCAGGCTCCCATTCACCTCTATGGCAGAGGCGGGGAGAAGCGCTGGGTGGTGGACGGACCACAGGAAATCTGGGGTCCTCCAGCCACAACTCTCCCCGCTCCGTTCTCAATATAGGTGCGGGTCTCAGCTGTGGGACCCGCACCTATCGGACAATGGGGGCATATCCTACCGATATGCCCCCTTTGTCTGAAATGAGAATACCCCTTTAAGTGCCACTTTCCCCTCTCCCCCATCATGTCCTAGTCTCCCCATCATGTTCCTGTAATAAGTGCCACTCTCCTCCCCATCATGTGCCAGTCCCCCCTCCCCCATGAGCCAGTAATAAGTGCCACTTTTCTTTCTCTCCCCCTCTTACCAGTCTCCTCTCATGTGCCAGTCTCCACAGTGAGTCCCCCCCCCTTAAACATACTGACAGCTCCCACACTGCTGCATCTGTTGTGCCATATCTTGTGCTACATACTTACCTTTCTATGTTGTCCTCCTTGGCTCTCTCTCTGTGGGCACTGCCTGGGGACCTGGGCTGTGGCCTAAGAACAGTCACTCAGGCTGCTGGCTGCGCTCCCACATTTGCTCCGCTTCCTTCTTCTTCTTTGGGCTGGGGCAGGAGCTAGCAATGGCTCTCCTCTCCCAGCTGCGATGCTGCGTGCGTCTGCATGCACGGCTCTGCTGCTTCGCTCCGGACCGGCTCCGCCCCCCTTCCTGGCCCTGCGGCGCAGTATTTTATACCACGGCCAGTGAATTTATTCAGCAGATTCTCGGGGGCGACTGCCCGGTTTCCCCCTGGATCCGCCAATGAGTCAGTGGTCTTTACAGAATAGACATGTTTGGTCAGCATTACTGACCAAAGTATCACATTTCTCCTTTGTTTTTTTCTCTAACTGTAGGTTTAAGACCACTGATGTGTGAATAAAAGTGAATGGGTCCGCATCCGTGATGCAAGGTGCACACGGCTGGTGAGCGTGTATTGCGGACCTGCGGTATACAGGCAGCAATATAGCCAAGGCCGGGCAACGGAGGTTTTTTATGCCATGTACTGTGCAGTAGAAGTAATAAGTTAACCTTATTCTATCAATCCATAATGCATTCTGAGAGTGCCAAGTGTGTTTTTTAATGATAACCTTTTTTAATAAACTAACTTCAATGAAAAGGGTTTTATGTATTTTTTGTTTCAGGAAAAAAGATTTTAAAGATAAAATTTAATTTATTTAATTTAATTGTCTTTTCTCTTGGTCCTCCTTTAGGACTTAAAGCTGTGATCATTTGATCACTTTTATAATGCTTTGGAATACTTAGCCTGTCAGGAGAAGTAAGAAGGAAATATACAATTTTTGTTGAAATTTTAATGGCACTGTACTTTTTATATGATATCATAGTTTATCCCTGGTACATGCATATATAAGCTTTTTTTTTAAATGTTTCCATATAAATAAATATTGTGCATTGGAATATTGCTGATTTATACCTTTCTGGAGAGAAATTATGGATGAGGAGAATACTACTTTATGAATCAAAATTCCAACACAATGGACACTTGATTTTTCTGCATATTATTAACATTTATTTCAATATGTAATACAGCTGTAAGTGAAAGAGAAGTGTTTACATTAGCAGTTATCTAAAAAGCGGTACATTTTATGAGATATAATATTTTTTTGAATTCAGGGAATTCATTCACCTTTTCATTATAAGAAGATGGTTTTCAAAACCTGGAATTAATGACCAATATTCATTCTTTAGCATAAAGAGCGTGATTCTTAGAAAGTGCTAATAGACAGCAATTTCCCTTGACAGACTCTAGGGTTTTTATACAGGAGGGGTACTTTCTTCATATTTTAAGCTTACGCTTATTTGATTGGACATGTTTCTTGCAGTTCTTGCTGTTCTAGCTACACAAACAAAAGTTTTGGTTGGGAAGATGTTGGTGACAGCAGATAGCACAATGATGAAATGAAAAACATAGATTTTAAAACCATTCTCCTGGAGGACCTATCACCTCTAGGAATAAAAATGGCTTACTTGCTATAGTTTTCACTGGTCCTCGATCATAGTGCTTTAAAAAATGATCCCCCATTCTATAATTCTGGCCCCAATTAAATTTTTGTTGTTCTGTATCCTAATAGAGAGCTATTATCCAATAGGCAGGAGACCAGCTGTTTGTTCCATGGGCAGTATCCACAGCAGCCCCAGAGTGATGCAGAAGGACACTATGATCTTGTGAGATCTAAGTAATCTAACCAGACCATGCTCCATAAAGCCCAGGTTTCCAACTGTTAGCAAGCAGAGTAGGGGAAACATCAGGGAGCAACAGCTGGACAAGAAAGAAAGTGTGGGATACTTCTCACAGCATGATCTCAGAAGATTGGTTGCATGTCATTGGATCACATTGTGCTTCTGCATCACTCAGGGGCTGCCCTTCATGACTAGACAGCACCAGAGCAATGCTGTGGAAGCCTCCCACAGAGCATAGAACTGGTCTCTGCCCAGTTGGATATTTGCTCTTTATTATCATACAGAATAGCAAAGGTATTGAGACCCGTGACTATGAAATTAGAGGACTGATTAAAAAAAAGGTTTAAGATCAGGGTCCAGGATCCTGGCAGGTAAGGCATTTTGATTCCCAAAAGTGATGACATGTCCTCTTCAAATCCTTAATCCAGGAAGAGTTTTCTTCACAACATATGAATGGTGTCATGGTGCAGGGTGTTGGCCTGGCACTTCTTAGGTTCACCAGAGGAAATGTGTTTGAGGACCTACCATCCATTTGTATAGAACATGTGTACACAAAATGTTAATTGTATTATAAACTTCATCCTTATCATTGTACATACTTGACATATCATCAATGAAATCAAAAAGGTTATCTGTGAATAAATCAATAAAAATGAACTCTTGTAGCAAGTGATCTGTTTAAAGTAAGCTCCTAATGGGGTTGTTTCTGCTGAAAATTTGGGACTGTTATGAGATGCAGGTGTCTTTCTGCTATTTATATACTTTATTATATATTACATTGTTTGAACTGCCTTGCATCTAAATCTAGGTTTATTTGTTGCCTTGCATTTCCTGGTTGATTGGGGTGAGGTTGTGGATCATTGAGCCCATTTATTATTTATTTATCCATTGAAGAAAGTCATAAATGTAACAAAACATCTTTGCTATGTTTCTGCAGGGATAACATACACTGAGTTGACTCGGTATACAGATCATTTACATAGCATTGACACAGTATAGAATTAACCAACACTGTGAAGTCACAGCATAGAGCGCTCCATACAGTATTACAATGTATTGGCTCAGATGAGCCGAAGTTATTACTTTGCGAAGTCTCGCGTGACTTCGCGTACTAACTTCATAGATTAATTCTTACGTTGGAACCAATTCGAGTTCGGTAAATGGTTTTTTAAAGTAAAAGGTAATCTGAGCCAATACATTCTAATACTGTATGGAGCGCTCGCTCCGTACAGTATTGGACTGAAGTTTTATGCGAATTGACTTCAGATGTTTCATCCGAAGTCGATTCACTCAACTCTACTTGTCATATACTGTAATAAGGACACTAAAAATGTATGCATTACTGCTATTACCATTCATTAATATTATATCAGTTAATAAAAGATTATTATAACCCGGCTGCATGTAAATAAGATGTTACAGTTAATTACGACTTTGTGGAGATTTGCATTTTTAAATGCATTCAGAATAATGTCATATAGCCAAGGGGAGATTTTGCAGCATTAAAATTACAGTGGGTGTATAACTAGTTAGTTTTCAATATATTCTGCTCATGAATAATTATCACCCAGGCATGTCCTACAGCAAGTACAAGCTGTCACTTTACCACAATATTTAATAATTTAAAAATGCATAAATTCAAATAATTGCATTTAATGTACCATTCAGCAAGAAATAATTTACACATGCAATTGCAAATCAATATATATATTTTTTATTCTTTTTTATTTATTTAAAATAAGCTTCTAATAATATGTTCCACTGTGTCCTCTTTTCTGCCAAGACTAATTATACTTTTACCTTTTTTTTAACAAATTTAATAATTTCACTAATTAATACCATTATAAACTGACTTCAGTTAGTGGATCGCTTAAATTGGATTACATAAAGGGGGTCACAAAACATATGTTACATTTTTCAAACTAGCGCCTGGATCTGAATACTTTTGTAATTGCATGTAATTAAAAAATTTGTGTAGCTAGTAAGCTATTCAATAAAATGTATCTGTATAGCGTCACCTGCTGTTTGTTCTTTTGTGTATTTTTCTGTCCGCCTCACTGAGCTGGTCGAACAGTTTAAATCTTCAACTGCCACCAGCCATATGTTCTGTTTGAAGCTGTGGCATATACAAGAGAAGAGCTGCAGCAGAAAGGGCATGCCTCCTAAGCTGCCAGGCTTAAAAGAATCTAGCAGAGCAATTGGAGCAGTGAATTTGGAGATCTCTGGATCCATCTGAGGTTTGGGGGTTGGTTATAACTTTGTTAGAAAGGTGTTGTCATGTACTATATGATGTCTGATTTCATTACTTTTACATCAATCATGGCAAAAACCCTTTAGGGGGTGTGAAGTGCACAGATATTGATGACCTAAGCTCAGGATAGGTCATCAATATCAGATCAGTGGAAGTAGGACTCCTGGCACCCCTGCAGAGATGCAATGTAATTACAACTGCTTGTACCATTCAAGTCAACTCATTATATTTACACTGTGCTGCCACTACAAGCATGACTATGTGCAGATAATTTTGAAGGGGAAGCAGCGCTCACACAAGCGTCACTACCTCTTCAAACAGCTGATCAGCAGAGTTGCTGGGAGTTGGACCCCAAACGATCTGATATTGATGACCTATCTGGAGAATACAGTAAGTCATCAATAGTGATGAGCGAATCGAAGTCTACAAAGTAGACTTCAATCCAAATTTTAGGAATAATTTGATTTGATGTGAAGCCGAATTTCCTCTATAGCAAATCGATTTAACCTGAAAAAGTGTAAAAAACAAAAAATAATAATACTTACCTGTCCCATTTGCTTGCGACAGCCCGGCCACCACCATCTTGCATGAAAATCTCGGACGAAATCCTGTGCATGGGGACGTGTGACGTGATTTCATACCAGACCTTTAAGCAAGATGGTGGCGGCCGGCCAGATAAGTATTATTTTATTTTTTATTTTTTTAACTGTTATTAATATCAGATGCCACGATAATGTATGAACGAGGCATCTGAGGGGTAAAATGATGTGGAGCGGCGCAATCTCTGCTCCCTGTCATCGCGCCTGCTACTTACAAAGAAATGTGCTTCGTGACTAAGTAATTCGTCACAAAGCAAATTTTTTGTAAAATTCGGCGAAGCAGGCAAATCGAACTTTTAAATACTGCTTTAAAATATAATAACTAACTCATTTTATGTAAACTGTGAATTTTAACAATTGTATAATGAGAAGTTCTGTAACTTAAAGGGATTGGCCTGGTCACATGTCCCTCCATCAGCAGACATTTTATGGACAACACCTCTGTGTGGACAGTACAAAAGAAGTTGTGTACCTTATAAAATACAGACAATGGTGCATAATTTCAACAAAGGCTATATTAGTAGTAAGTATCAAATATTCATCTTATATACACTTTGGTTAACAGAAAGTGGCCAACCCCTTTAATGAAACGCTTGCGTTTCAATTGTAAAGGCCAGATGTATCCAAAGCCTACAATGGGCCTGATGGATACATTGGGCAACCTTTTAGTATATACTTGGGTGGTGGATATTGGCATAACTTTTTTATTTCTGTACTTTAATACAAGGAATCCCATAAAAAAAGGATCAGGTACTTAGATATTAATGACCAATTCTCAAAATATAAGTTGTTTGGGGGTCTGACTCCTTGCACCCCCACCAACCAGCTGTTTTGGGGAGGAACCAGCACCAGAATGTATACAGTGATTGGAAGGGTCTCTCCACTGTGTAGTGTCAGGTGCCATCATACTGAGGCTCAGCCGCCCTTCACTTGAATGGGGTCTGAGTTGCAGTATTCCAGAATGGTCACCACACCATTGCTGGAACCTTATGCTTGCTCCATACACTGTATAATTGTTGGTGCTGGCGGCTGCCTGAAACAAATGATTTGTGGGTGTGCCAGGAGTCAGACCCCCACCATTACAATATCGATGACCTTTCCTGAGGATAGGTCATTAATATATAAAGGCCCACTAGTTTCACACTAGTGGCACTGCCTTCTGGCAGGCTGTTCTGGCATAGAATGCCTGGAAACGGACAGAGAAAAACTGTTCCACTCAGCGGTATTTGTCCGGCCGATTCTAGGCATATTTGTTGGGTTGCAGCCAGAACTTCACCAGACCCTACTATAGTTAATGGGATCGGACGTGATCTAGAACAGCTTGTAAACGCTAGTGTGAAATTACAAGTGCCGACTGAGCAGGCAGTTATTGGGAAGGAACTATTCCTTTCCAATAATTGCCTGCTTGTCAGTGGAGAAAAGAGCTACATTTACATGCAGCGATCACTCATCTTCATACAGATTCATTGTTTTTGAGCAGCAGATCCCTCATTACAGAGCAGGATCTTCTGCCCAGAAACAATGATTTTAGTGTCCGCATTTGCTCGTTCATCGGGTGATCTATGGCATAACATGGGCCCATTATCGGGAATGAGCGTTCGTATCTAATGTATGTTCCCGATAATCAGCCTGACAATTGCCCCATGTAAATCCATCTTTAGTCCTGGAAAACCCCTTTAAACCTGCTATTGGGCAATGCATACAATTACAAATGTATGTCAGGGCTCTATGTTCAGCATACATGATCTACACTTCCCCTTGTGAAGACATGACCATGGCAGGCTTTCAACTTCTGGACGCCAATAGCGAATGTTTTCCATTTATTGACAGAAAGCAGAGATCTTGAATATGGATAAGATTTTTTTTATTACTGTATACATCGATCACTGCAAATGATGTATATTAGCAAAAGAGAGCGAGCTGAGGGACTAGGCACAGCCTCAACTCTATTGCACCTGCATAAGCAATAGAGAGGTGCAGAGTCAGACCTCACTGGAGCACTGGAACCCCCATCAATCAAATATTAATGACCTATCTAAAAAAAAAAAAGATCATGATGGTTATTAATGTCCTCTTTAAAGGGATATCCAAGATTTTTAATTATCTCATGCAACCCCTTTACATGGAGGGTGTCATTGAAAAAGTTTTCTGCCAGTGTAAGCCAGAAAGCGACATACATCCTTTTTTCTAATCTGTTTTTATTTTCAGATTTGGGGGCAGCTGTTCTTATCAGCATTAAGAAAATTGCTTTACGGCAGCCACATGGGCCATAGACACAATGGACAGGAGCTGACCCAATTGGCTTTTATGACAGAGTTTTCTAGACATGCTCTGTGTGTGACACGTGCAGAGGTCAAGAGTAGATAAGCTTTGAGAATCACCTATTGTGAATGGTGGATCCTGTGATATCTATACATAGAGCTGCCATCTGTCAATGTAATCCTACCTGTAATAATAAGCAGATAACTGCAGTAAAGTGATCTGTACAGACCAAGAAGTGGTGACTATTTTTAGGCTTAGTGGCCAATGAAAAAACTGCAGGATTTTATGGCTTTATTTTACTATAGATATTGACATGGAAAATTAAAAATAAGCACCAAAAGTTCTTTAAAAATGTGTTTAACTTAATGTGATTTAAACAAAGGTCATTTTCTGAAGACACTTTCTCTTTAAAGAGGACATTAATAACCATGACTTTTCTTTATGATAAATTATTTACAGTACATTTGATAACTGCTTTAGCAGGGGTGGATTGGCCAGTCCTTGCAGGTAAATTTCCCTGTGGGCCCATGCCCATTGGGCCACCTGGGCCCTCCTTACGGCCAACCAGTGGAAGTTTTTGGGGATGTATTTTATGCTGTTAACAATATTTTGTTATAGACTGTGGTGTTTGACTCTGTTAAGGTGGTATAATGTGCCACAACATGGTATTGCTGGCCCAGCCTTCCATTAATTTGGACCCGACTATAAAATGGGGCCACTTTTAGTATATTTTCAAGGGCAACTTTAAGTTCCCAGTCCGCCCCTGCCTTTATAGCTTTCTAAATTTTACATCATAGACAATTAAAGCAGAGAAGTAGCAATGCTGTGCTTCTTGTAGTGGAGCTGAGTTAGGATACTTTTACACTTGCGGCAGAACAGATCCGGCAGGCTATTCAGCCTGCCGCAAGTGGCCGTGCACTGCCGTGCTGCCTCTCCATCCCCATTGACTATAATGAAGCGGAAGGGGGAACTACGGCGCAGCACGGCACTGCACGGCTGGAGATCGCCAGACTAAAAGACGGACATGCAGGACTTTTAGTCCGGCGATCTCCGGCCGTGCAGTGCTGTAGCTCCGCTCCCCGCCCCATGATAGTCAATGGGGACGGAGCGGCAGCACGGCAGTGCACAGCCACTTGCGACAGGACGGATGCGGCAGGCTGAATAGCCTGCCGGATCCGTCCTGCCACAAGTGTAAAAATACCCTAATCCATGGGTCACAATTCATCATGATATAACAGTGTGTAGTCTGTGGGTCTATGACAATGGCTGAAAGCCATTGACTAAATGCAGATTCAGCCCGTCTACATCTGTATATCAATCATTATTCTTCCTTTTTTTGTTACAAATGTATTATGTTCCTTTCCTTAGTGCATAAAAAAAAAAAAACACATTGGGCTGATTGTTGCACAGTCAAGAAAGTCCTACATATCTTCAATCCGTAAATCTACCAGTTTCTTATTAGCAGCAGATTTGCCAGCACCTTATCAGTGGACACTGGATGCATGTGATCAAGTCTGAGCATCTGGCTTTTCACAGTTCCTGACATTAGCACAGACAACAGAATCAGTGGACTATTGAATGCAATTACAGTAAGCAAGGCAGACAATAAAGATTGATCATCCCTCCTCCTTTTATCACGCGCAGAAACTAGTGGGGGTTAAAGCTTTGCCTTGAGCGGCCTTTGTTTAACCATTAATGAAAATATGCATTTGTGTTGGTAAAAACACTTGAGCTTGTAGCACTTCATTTACCGGACACATTATCAAATTAAATGAAAGTGAACTGCCAAAAGCAACAGTTATTATGCATTAATGATGAATATGTATTTATCAAAGGGAGAACAGATTTTGTCTAGTTATCCACGTTTTACGCTCTGCTACAGGAACTCCGATTTTTACACTTTTTTCATGTTTATGAACAAATCTCCGAGCATGGAATGCACCATTGCGTCTCTGACTAGATTTCAACAGGAAACAATGATTAATTACATGTTCTTGCTTCATGCTAATTAGTAATGTTGTCAGGATGTTTTTTTCTTTTAATGTAAACCTTTTACTGAGATATCATCTATATGAATTGAACTGGTGTTATGTACATGCAGACGGTGGATTTGGGAATGCCTCTACAGATAATTTGCTAAGCATCGGAAACATTCAGAAGAAATCTATTAAAGGTAATGTGTCATCAGAAAATGACCAACTGTTTAAATCCCTTTATCTCAGTAGGCTCGGCGAAACGCGCGTTGGGTTGCGGGTCTTCTCCTTCTCGTTCCCGTGTTGTCACTCCGGTATTAGGATCCAGCACTATTTGTCGGTATGTAACATGCAGGTGTAGGTACATATAGGCACAGCATTGGATTGGCGGCATTTTGATGGATATTCTATACTGCTATTTACAATTTGTGAGGATGTGACAACATTTGTAGTTCTGGCTTATTTAATGCACACGCTACATAAGTCTTGTGAGTCTGTATAGTGAGAGTGTACAACTCTAAATATCTCCAAGTGTTTATTTTGTATATGCCAGCCGGTTTGGGAGAGGGGGAGGTTGAGAGACCCTTCTTATTCCTGCCATTGCTCTTTATCTGCTATGCTGCTAATATTTATTAAATTTAAATAAATAAATTTAATTATGTGTTTAACACTTTGTGGAAAAATAAAGAATGTTATTATCACATTATATGTGTGGTTTGGCTATTCTTTAGCTACGTTTTTGGTTGCTATTGATACACACATATTACACTATTGTAGTTGTTGTTTTGGTGAAACACATTGGTATTTTGTAAAATTTAATTCAATTGCATACTTTACATAGCGTGCTCACAAGGGTGCTGCCTCACATGTTAGGTCAACTGTGGGTTTCCCCAGAGGGAAAAATCTGCAGCAAGTCTGTTGAAGTTCTGCCGCAGCAAAATGAGCACCACATAAAGTGAATTTTGTTGGTGAATCCATTGAGGAAATGCCGATTTTCCTTGAATTTCACCCCCTGTTTTTTCAAAATGTGAGACTGTCAGCAGTAAGCTGCGTATAATTTAACACGCTGCATATTTAAAATTCTCACTGCATGTCATGTGCAGAATTTGTTGCATAAATTTTAATTGCAATTTGTTAGGGTATTAGGATATTTACTTTGTTAAAGGGGTTTTCCAAGTGTTTTTTTTTTTACTGATGACCTGTCCTCTGGATAGGTTATCAGTATCTGATTGGTGGGGGTCCAACATCGGGGACCCCCACAGGTCAGTAGTGATGTCGCGAACATAAAATTTTCAGTTCGCGAACAGCGAACGCGAACTTCCGCAAATGTTCGCGAACAGGCGAACCGGGCGAACCGCCATAGACTTCAATAGACAGGCGAATTTTAAAAACCAAAGGGACTCTTTCTGGCCACAATAGTGATGGAAAAGTTGTTTCAAGGGGACTAACACCTGGACTGTGGCATGCCGGAGGGGGATCCATGGCAAAACTTTCATGGAAAATTACGTAGTGGACGCAGAGTCGGGTTTTAATCCATAAAGGGCATAAATCACGTAACATTCCTAAATTGTTTGGAATAACATGCTTTAAAACATCCAGTGTGTGTATACGATCAGGTATGATGTTGTATCGATCAGGTAGTGTAAGGGTTACGCCCGATTCTCAGACAATGACATACCAAAATCCTCTTTTAATGCACCGCAAACAGTCCATTTGCACAACCGCAAACTCCCCATTTGCACAAGGTTGGATACCAAGCTAGCCACGTCCCGGTGATGTCATTGAAGGTTTCTTCCTCCACCCAGCCACGTACAACACCAAGGGTCCCCGAAAGGTCAATTGAATTGATTTTTCGAACGGGGAGATGGTTAAAAAAACGCTGGCTCCCTCCCCTTTGTTTTAATCCACGGTCACTGCGTCTGCGCTGTGCAATTTACTGTCACACTCGATATGAGTGGTATTTTCTGTAGTACTATTCTCATCAGTTTAATCCCTGTTACATCCCATATCAGGGATTGCCTTTGTGAAAAAAATTTAGGCCTGGTACCTTCGACTGCCTTCACAATGACAGACCAAACTCTCATACACCAAACTGAATTGATTTCAGGAACCGGGAGATGGAAAAAGCAGCTTGGTCGGTCCTCATACTCCCAAATTGGGGCACTGCGCGTGCACAGAGCAATGTGCTGTGACACCCTATATGAGTGGTGTCTTAACTAGTACTATTCCTATCAGCGGCGGGCGGGTGCGTGGTAACTTGAGAGCAGGTGACCAAAGCTGAGCTGGAGGAAGATGGTGCGTCAAGGTTCTTAGCGGAAGCTGTTGAAGATTGGGTGTCCTGTCTAAGCCAGTCAACTACGTCCTCAGAATTTTTCGGGTTCAGGGTACATGGCCTCTGAACACTAGGCATTATTCCAGGGACAGTGGAAATCACAGCACCACGACCACGACGGCCCCTGCGGGGTGGCCTGCCTCTGCCTGTCATTTTTTTCGATAAGTGGTACTGTGCCACCCGGTATCAGTGGTTGGCACTGGCAGTGGGCAAACTACAGTCTGTGGAAGTGGGCCTGACAGACACTGGCAGGAGGCAAGCAACTGAAATTAGACTAATGTGTAAAAATGAAATGCCTTATTTATCGGCAAGCTACTGTGCCACCCGGTATCAGTGGTTGGCACTGGCAGTGGGCACACTACAGTCTGTGGAGGTGGGCCTGACACACACTGGCAGGAGGCAAGCAACTGAAATTAGACTAATGTGTAAAAATGAAATGCCTTATTTATCAGCAAGCTACTGTGCCACCCGGTATCAGTGGTAGGCACTGGCAGTGGGCACACTACAGTCTGTGGAGGTGGGCCTGACACACACTGGCAGGAGGCAAGCAACTGAAATTAGACTAATGTGTAAAAATGAAATGCCTTATTTATCGGCAAGCTACTGTGCCACCCGGTATCAGTGGTTGGCACTGGCAGTGGGCACACTACAGTCAGTGGAAGTGGGCCTGACACGCACTGGCAGCAGGCAAGCAACTGAAATTAGACTAATGTGTAAAATTAAATGCCTTTTTTATGCAAAGTCCTGTGCCAGCCGGTATGAGTGGTAGGCACTGGCAGTGGGCACACTACAGTCACTGGAAGTCAGCCTGACACACACTGGCAGGCAACTAACCTTAGATTAAAGTGTAAAAATTAAATGCCTATTTTGATGCAAAGTCCTCTGCCAGCCGGGTATGAGTGGTAGGCACTGGCAGTGGGCACACTACAGTCACTGGAAGTCAGCCTGACACACACTGGCAGGCAACTAACCTTAGATTAAAGTGTAAAAATTAAATGCCTTTTTTGATGCAAAGTCCTGTGCCACACGGGATGACAGGGGTGGGCACTGGCAGTGGGCACACTACAGTCAGTGGAAGTCGGCCTGACACACACTAGCAGCAGGCAAGCAGCTGAAATTACACTAAAGTGTAAAAATGAAATGCCTTTTTTGATGCAAAGTCCTGTGCCAGCCGGTATGAGTGGTGGGCACTGGCAGTGGGCACACTACAGTCACTGGAAGTCAGCCTGACACACACTGGCAGGCAACTAAACTTAGATTAAAGTGTAAAAATTAAATGCCTTTTTTGATGCAAAGTCCTGTGCCACATGGGATGACAGGGGTGGGCACTGGCAGTGGGCACACTACAGTCACTGGAAGTCAGCCTGACACACACTGGCAGGCAACTAAACTTAGATTAAAGTGTAAAAATTAAATGCCTTTTTTGATGCAAAGTCCTGTGCCACATGGGATGACAGGGGTGGGCACTGGCAGTGGGCACACTACAGTCTGTGGGCCTGCAGCTCCTCACACACAGGCAGGCCATGCAACTGCAATATGCATATAAAGGAAAAAAAAAGCAGACTAATGTTGCAGTCCTAAAAAGGGCTTTTTGGGGTGCTGTCAGGAGGCTGTCCTTACAGCAGAGATCAGATGAGTCTTTCAGGACTGGAGTGGACACTGAATTCACTAGCCTAGCTATCGATTTCCCAATTAAATCAGCAGCAACTACACTCTCCTTCCTCTCACTAACCCTGGGTTCACACCTGAGCGTTTTACAGCGCGTTCAAACGCGCTGTAAAACGCTCAACAGATTAAAACCAATGCATCCCTATGGGAGTGGTTCACACTTGAGCGTTTTACAGCGCGTTTGAACGCGCTGTAAAACGCCCAACGCATAAACAAGTACTTGAGGGGGCGTGGCCTGACCGCTGATGGCGCCGGCTGCTTAGCTGAGGAGCTCCGTAACCAGCACCTTGAAATCGGCTACAAAGCGGCTAATCCTGCTTCTTTCTTATGCACTCTTGGCTCACAGCCTCCTGTCCACCGATGGGGCGAGTGAAGAAACGTCAGGCTCCTGCAAAACTCACGGAATTCTTCCAGAAGTCACTGCAGCCCTGCGACAGCCCGAGGCTGCCTCTCCCGCCATCCAGCCACAGCTCTCCGTCCTCCTCGCCGAGAACTGACAGCACGCGCTCCAACTTACCTTCTGGTTCGTCTCAACCCCTTACTGAGGAGGTCCTCCGACATATGCTGGACACTCTCCGCTCATCTTTGAACGAGGACTTCCACTCCATCATACGGGAGGTCCAGACGGAGGTAACACAACTTGGAGAGCGCACTGCACACGTGGAGAGCAAGATGGCCGAACTCACCGTGTCCCACAATCTTCTCATCGATGCCAACGCTGCGCTGGAAGATTCGGTCAGTAAACTCACAGCTAAGATAGCTGATATGGAGGACAGGAGCAGACGCAACAACGTCAGACTCCGAGGTGTCTCCGAGGAGGTAGGCCCTGACCAGCTTCTGCCGCTACTACAAACCCTGCTTAGGGAGGCCTTACCCGACCTCACCGACAGAGATGTCATTGTGGACCGGATTCACAGGGTCCCGAAGCCTTCCTCTTTGGACCCGGCGGTACCGCGTGATGTCCTGGCGCGAATCCATTACTATACGGTCAAGGAGGCTTTTTTAAAGGCTCTACGCAAGAATCCTACCCCTACTGCATCCTTTGATGGGATTTCCATCTACCCAGATTTGTCTGCAGTGACCTTAAGCAAGCGAAAGGAATTTGCTTCTGTTACCAAGCTTCTACGGGAGCAGCAGATCAAATACCGGTGGGGCTTCCCGGTGAAACTCATAATCTCTCATAACGGGACTTTACATGTTTGTAACACTCCTAGTGTGGCGGAAAAGAAGATGGCGGCCCTAGGCATCACTTTAGCCGACACTCAGCAGAATGGGGACCCTCGTCGAGTTCAAGATAAGATTCCGGTGGACTGGCAACCTGCTTGAGTGGGAACTTACACTTCGATATGGTGCTGGTAGCTATTATAATGTGCTCCGTTGCACCCCCACACTTTCAGGGTGTATACCCTGTCTTTCTTCCCCTACTATTGGGACTAAGTTCTATACCTTTCTGGTTTTACTTGTTTGTATTGTTTTTCTGGGACTGTAAACTGTTTATGGTTTCTCAGTTGGGCTTTTTAGCCTGCAATTGTATACAGATGTGCTTACCTTCCCTTCCTCTCCCTTCCCTTTTCCCCTGGGATTGCAGTATTTTTACTTTGTGTTCCATTTATGTGATGTTATGGGGGTCCAGGTTTATTCCTTAAACGTACGGGGTCTGAATTCCCCATTCAGGAGACGTTCACTATGGAAGGATGCCAAGTCTGCCCAATGCAATGTGCTGATGGTTCAAGAAACCCATTTATTAGCCTCTGATTCGCATAGGTGCTCTAACCCAGATTTCCCGCATATATTCTATTCCCCGTCTGAAAAAAAGAAAAAAGCAGGGGTCCTGCTAGCAATAAGGCGGTCGGTAGCATTTACTCTCTCATCTGTGATCACTGATACTAAAGGTAGATATGTCATCGTACAGGGTGTCTTAGACAATCTCCCAGTTACTTTAGCCACGGTTTACGCCCGAATTCTAGACAGATTTCTTTCCTGCGGCGTTTTTCAAAAACTGCAGAGAGTGGCGACTGGCTCTATAGTGGTCGGGGGCGACTTTAATATCCCGGTAGATGTGAGTCTGGACTGTAACACTATATCCCGCTGTGGTCGAAAAGATCTTAAATCTTTGATAGCGGAATTTAATCTTCATGACATCTGGAGGTATCTCCATGGTGGGGAGAGGGATTTCACATTCCATTCCCCTGTCCACTTATCACAATCTAGGATTGACTACTATTTGGTGTCTTATGATTTACTTTGGAAAGTCTCGCAATCTACTATAGGGTTGACTACATGGTCTGACCATGCCCCTATTTCCCTTACGGTCCACACGGGCATCCCGGGTCCCCCCCGGCCACAGTGGAGGCTAATTGCGTACTTATTAAAGAACCCTGATAGGGTGCAGCGCTTGGAACTTAGTTTGAGTGAGTTCTTCAATTTTAATGACTCTCCTGAGGTCTCAATTTATAGTCTGTGGAACTCCCACAAGGCGTACATGAGGGGTACTCTTCTCCAGATGGCTTCCTTCTTAAAAAAACAGAGACTCCACAGTCTTTCTCTTGCTCTTAATACTCTGTCTAAATTAGAGGCTGAATAAAAGTTACGACCTACCTCTGACCTTCAGGGCCGTTTGTTTCAGGCTCGCTCTTATCTCCGTTCCCTCCTTTTATACGACCATGAAAAATCCTTACGACGGGTGAAAGCCTCATATTATAACATGGGAGATAAAGCGGGTGCACTTCTTGCTAGGCGGGTTAAACGTAAGGTTGCAGCCACCAGAATAGCTTCTATTAAATCTGGTATGTCTGACCTTATCACTCATCCCCAGAAGATAGCTGATGCTTTCGCAGCTTATTATGAGGAGCTGTACAATCTTAGCAATTGCCCAACCACCCCTCAGCCATCCTCTGGTAAGATATTAGAGTTCTTGGACAGGCTGTCTCTACCCCGCCTGACTGAGTCAGATCTGGAGTTTCTTAACTCACCCTTCACCTTGGCCGAAATTGAGCAAGCCATCAGGTCCACTAAGTGTCATTCTGCCCCTGGTCCTGACGGGTATATCAATGAATATTATAAAGTGTTTACCGCTCCTCTGGTCCCATATCTCCACAGATTGTTTAATTCCTTTCTGTCTTCCGGCCACATCCCCTCTGAGATGTTATCTGCCACTGTTATTACCTTGCCCAAACCTGGCAAACCAGCCGATACCCCTGGCAACTTTAGGCCTATATCCTTGTTGAACACGGATATCAAGCTGTATTCTAAGCTTTTGGCCGCTAGACTGCACAAAGTTCTCCCGTCCTTAATTGGCTTGGATCAGGTGGGGTTTGTGGCCGGGAGACAATGTAGAGATGGGACCAGAAGGATCATAGACCTACTCCACGTGGCGGAGATCTCCAGGGCCCCCACAGTGTTTTTATCTCTCGATGCTGAAAAAGCATTCGATAGGGTTCACTGGGGGTACCTGGAGAAAGTTCTCCTTAAATTTGGGTTTGCCGGTCATATTGTTCAGGGGATTATGGGACTATACACAGACCCGTCGGCCAGGGTGTTGGCGTCTGGTTTCATATCCAGATCTTTCCGGATATCTAATGGCACCCGGCAGGGATGCCCCTTTCTCCGCTAATTTTCGCTCTTGTTATGGAACCTCTCGCTGAGGCCATTAGGTCTCATGCCGGGATTCGGGGCATCCCTGTCGGAGATCAAGTACACAAGTTGGCACTTTACGCGGACGATGTGATACTGACGCTCACTGATCCAGAACGGACTCTTTCATGTGTATGGG
This sequence comes from Bufotes viridis, assembly GCA_033119425.1. Classification (NCBI taxonomy): domain Eukaryota; kingdom Metazoa; phylum Chordata; class Amphibia; order Anura; family Bufonidae; genus Bufotes; species Bufotes viridis. The sequence continues at coordinate 377,902,763 of CM065592.1, read as the reverse complement.
ATGTGTTGAGACATTTTTCAGAGATATCTTACTACAAGATCAATGTCATGAAATCTAATATACTGCCTTTATATATTCCTGACCAGGTTAGGCTCAGCATCCAACGCAATTACAGCTTTCACTGGGAGACGGAGTATATAAAGTATTTAGGTGTCTTATTGACCCTGTCCACTCAGCAGCTAGTACCAAAGAATTTCAAATCCTTGTGCATGGAGCTTAAGGCAGATTATGACTCTCTAGCTTCTCATGATTTATCCTGGGTGGCTAGAATAAATGTGGTCAAGATGTTAATTCTACCAAAAATCTTGTATAAGTTTCAATGTCTTCCTGTATGCATTCCTATGTGCCTGTTGGATCGCTTGCAGTCAGATATGCTTAAATTTATATGGGCTCGGTCCAGACCCAGAATTTGTAAAGTTGCATTATACCCTGCTTTGAAGAAAGGGGGTTGGGTGTACCGAACTTAAGGACATACTATTGGGCTTCTCTAATGTCTCAAGTCAGGGAATGGTGGCGTCCCTCTGGTCCTCAGAGGTGGCTCCAACTGGAATCTGGGTTGCTGAATGGCTCCTCTCTTAAGGGGTTCTTGGCCGCTCAGATTTTGAATAAGTTTCCTGCAACGCTAACAACGGGTCCTATGATGGCTTCGGCGAGGGCGTGGCGTAGGTTATTGGATAACTTTCACTTTGCGAAATTTATAGATTGGAGAACACTTCCTCTGCGAGCAATGGAACACATTATCCCGGGTCTAACTCTGTCCTTGTGGCATGCCAAGGGTGTGGAATCTTTGGGACATTTATATGAAAGTCACAGACTGGTTCCATTTGAGGCTCTACACACTAGGTATGGCATACCAAATACCCGATTTTTCCAATATCTCCAAATTAGAAATTTCCTGTCCTCTCTTCCGAGTTTTGTGTTTGAACTCCCTGATACTACAAAGGAGGGGATGGTGAAATTTTTACCACGTCCCCTTCAGCCAAACGAGGTCTGTCGATTATGTATTCTGCTCTACTGTACCCTGATTATGACCGTAAATTGCCTTTTATGTTGTCGTGGGAAGCGGAACTTAATTCCACCTTCTCCTTTTCGGAATGGCAAAAGGCCCTTCTTTGGGCGGTCATACCCTCTAAGTGCATCAATCACGCAGAACAGAATAGAAAAATCCAATTAAGATGGTATCTGACCCCTGACAGGATTGCTCACGTCTCGTGTGACTATTCACCATTATGTTGGCGTGGCTGTGGTTATAGGGGTACCCCAGCTCATATGTGGTGGTTTTGTCCCTGCATCAGGCCCTTGTGGTATAAAGTGCAGAATATGTGGTTTAAAGCTACGAATCTTAACTCTCCTCTAACACCCCAATTGGCAATTCTGGGTATAGGCCTTTCCGACATTCCTGCAGACCGTAGATGGGTAACGGCTCACATACTTACTGCTACCCGTAAGGTGATTGCTCGCTATTGGAAACAGGGTGTTACTCCTCGGGTCTCGGAAGTGAAGCTGTTGGTAAATCAGCACATGCAGCATGAGATTGTGTTCGCTTCTGATCTTAAAACTCGGGTTAAAATTATGAATCAATGGCTCTACTGGATCTCTAGTATTTACGCCACTCCTCTCCCTGAGGCCATCCTATGAGCCCGGCTAAGAGAGTCCTTCATACTTCATAATGTACTCTTTGTATTGCTACTCTTTTTGTTTGTTTTTGGTATACTGCACTCCTTTCCCCCCTTCCCTCCCTCTGCCTCTCCCTCCTTTCCCCCCTATTTTTTCCGCTCTCTCTCCTTTAGATTCCTCTATCCTTTTTCTCCTTCCTTCTCCTTGCACATCGTGACTGCCACTATTGTACAATCATTGATAAATTCAAAGATTTATGATGTTCTTTTTTCTATAACAATGTGGCTTTACTCCGCTATTGTTTACTGGTTGTTTAGGTGGCTGCGTCCGCCTCTTTGTTCTTACGCTTGAAAAAAATTCTATCAATAAAAATTTATTGAATAATAAACAAGTACTTGAGCTTCTTTTGGGGCGTTTGACGCGCGTTTTGTAATTGACACCACAGTAGTCAATCACAAGAACGCGCGTTTTACGCGCGTTTCCTATTTGCAAAAACGCGCTGAAATACGCGCGACAAAAACGCGCGTAAAACGCGCGTTTTTAGAACGCTCAGGTCTGAACCCAGGGTAAGACTGCAGCTTCAGAATGAATCTAAAATGGATGCTGTTCAGGAGGTGGGAGGGTCTGGGAGGGAGGGTATGCTGCTGATTGGCTGGAATGTGTCTGCTGACTGTGAGGTACAGGGTCAAAGTTTGCTCAATGATGATGTATAGGGGGCGGACCGAACATCGCATATGTTCGCCCGGCAGAGGCGAACGCGAACAAGCTATGTTCGCCGGGAACTGTTCGCCGGCGAATAGTTCGGGCCATCTCTACATGTCAGCTGTTCGAGAAGGCTACAGCCAGCGCCGGTGCCTTCTCCCGACCCTCACCGATCAGATGCTGATGACCTATTTTAAAGATAGGCCATCAGTAAAAAAAACACTTGGAAAAACCCTTAACCATGCTGCAGGCCGCACTGGCTTCTGCACTGAGCACGGTAGTTAAGCTGCAGAACTGGATGCCTTGTTTCCTTCTGTCTAGCTAATTGCAGACCTCAGCATGGTCAATTGCCAGTCCTACTGTGGTTAAAAAAACAGAATATTCTAACACCACAATTAAAAAGCGATTATATACTGTAGTAAAGTCTCACACTACAATTCTACAGGGTGATCATCTTGAGAATTAAAGAGATTGTGCAGCCTGCTTGTATTGATGACCAATCCTCAGGATAAGCAATCAGTATCTGATTGGTGGAGGTTCTGACACGTGAGCGCCAGTGATGAACAGCAGGGGCAATAGTCGAATTCGCGATATTTCGCAATTTTTTCTGTAGAATATTTGTCATATATTTGCAAATTTGATAAATTGCAAATATGGTCTTGATTGTGAAAATCGGCAATGTAATATGCGCGTAATGCGCACGCAATACAGGAGTGGGTCTCTATAGCTAAATTTTTCAAGCTACTAGAAGTTTCCTGAGACTGGAGAAAATGGTTGGCACGGCAGAACATTACAATAGCTTTATATGCAGGTAGAGTGCTCCAATATATTTGCGATTGCAAAATCGTCACTAATGATGCGAATATTTTGGTGCAATACGCGCAACTTCACATTTTAACAGGTCTGACTACATATTAGTGATTGGTGCACTAAATATTGTTGTGAACGCAATATAGTGTACTGTACTGTATTATACAGGCATCAGACCCACTGGATCTTCGAGAAAGTAATATAAATACACACATTTATCAATTAATAAAAATTTAAAAATTAAATACCCTACACATATTGGGTATTGCCGTGTCTGTAAAAACCTGCTCTATAAAAATATCACATGACCCTCAGGTGAACACCATAAAAAAAAGATGGTGTAAAAAAAAGCTATTTTTTTGTCACCTTACATCACAAAAAGTGTAATACCAAGCGATCAAAAAGGTATATGCCTCCCAAAATAGTACCAATCAAACCGCTATCTCATCCTGCAAAAATTGAGCCTCTACATAGCACAATCGCCCAAAAAAAATATATATATATGGCTCTCAGACTATGGAGACACTAAAACATGATTTTTTTTTCTAAAACGCTGTTATTGTGTTAAAGTAAAAAAAAAAAGTATACATATTAGGTATCGCCGCTTCCGTAAAATTCTTCCCTATAAAAATATCACATGATCTAACCCCTCAGGTAAATACCGGTAAAAAAATTAAATAAAAACAGTGTAAAACAAAACATTTTTGTCACCTTGCATCACAAAAGGTGTAGTAGCAAGCGATCAAAAAGTTATATGCCTCCCAAAATAGTGCCAATCAAACATCATCTCATCCCGCAGAAAATGATACCCTACCTAGGACATTCGCCCAAAAAAATATGGCTCTCGGACTATGGAGACATTAAAACATGCTTTTTTTTGTTTCAAAAATTATATTATTGTGTAAAATAAATAAATAAAAAGTATACATATTAGATATCGCCACGTCTGTAACAACCTTCTCTATAAAAATAACACATGACCTAACCCCTCAGATGAACACTGCAAAAAAGATTATATAAATACAGTGTCAAAAGCCATTTTTGTCACCTTACATCACAAAAAGTGTAATAGCAAGCGACCAAAATGACATCTCATCCCGCAAAAAATGAGCCCCTACATAAGACAGTCACCCAAAAAAATGAATAAATATGGCTTTCCAAATGTGGAGACACTAAAAAATCATTTTTTTAAAAAATGCTTCATTATGTTAAACTGAAACAAAACCCCCCAAAAAGTCAAAAACTTCTGTATGGCCAAACGGCAGGGCACAGAATGAAGGGAACGCCATATGGTTATTTGAAGGCAGATTTTGCTGGACTGATTTTTTGACACCATGTCCCATTTGAAGCCCCCCTGATGTACCCCTAGAGTAGAAACTCCAAAAATGTGACTCCATCTAAGAAACTACACCCCTCAAGGTATTCAAAACTGATTTTCCAAACTTTGTTAACCCTTTAGGTGTTCCACAAGAGTTATTGGCAAATGGAGATGAAATTTCAGAATTTCTATTTTTTGTTACCTTGCCTCAAAAAAAGTGTAATATAGAGCAACTAAAAATTATATTTACCCTAAAATAGTCCCAACAAAACTGCCACCTTATCTCGTGACTTCCAAAAACCATATGGCGTTCCCTTTCTTCTGTGCCCTGCCGTTTGGCCATATAGCAATTTACGACCACATATGGGATGTTTCTGCAAACGACAGAATCAGGGCAATAAATATTGAGTTTTGTTTGGATCTTAACCCTTGCTTTGTTACTGAAAAAAATGGATTAAAATAGAAAATTTGTCAAAAAATCTTTGTCATTTTCTCTTGTGAAACACCTAAAGGGTTAACAAAGTTTGTAAAATTAATTTCTGAATACCTTGAGTGGTGTAGTTTCTAGAATGGGGTCATTTTTGGGCAGTTTTTTATTATGTAAGCCACACAAAGTGACTTCAGACCTGAACTGGTCCTTAAAAAATGGTGAATGTAAAGTAATAACTATTTTTGGAGGTATTACTATGTATTGTAGAAGTAGAGAAATTGAAACTTGGAAATTTACAAATTTTTACAAATTCTTGTAAATTTTGGATTTTTTTATAAATAAAAATTAACTTTTTTGATACAATTTTACCACTGTTACTGTTAGTACAATATGTGACGAAAAAACAATCTCAGAATGGCCTAGATAAGTAAAAGCGCTTTAAAGTTATCACCACATAAAGTGACACTGGTCAGATTTGCAAAAAATGGCCTGGCCTCTAAGGTGAAAATGAGCCCAGTCCATAAGGGGTTAAAAAAATCTCGAATATTCGAAATTACGAATATATATCACTATATTCTAAATATTCACAAATTCGAAAGTGCCAATAATCGCGATAAAAATTCGCAATTCCAATATTCGTGATCAACACTATTATGTATATGAGCTAACTAACTAACTTTCTAATGTAATGACACGAGAAAGCTCAGAGCACAGCTCCTGGGGAGGTTCTTATACACTAAAGGCAAGTTTCCTATTGGTTTCTAGGGATGATGCTAAGCTCAGACAAAGACATTGCAGCCTTCTCATTGGTCCACAAGCAAGAAGTAGGAAGGGATCATGGGTTCAGATGAAAAAAAAGTCTAGAATATTCGAAAATTATGAATATATATAACTATATATCACTATATTCTAAATATTCGCAAATTCACTACAGGCAAGATACATTGCAGTGTAATGAAGAGGAAACAAGGCTCAAATTGAGCTCCCCCTCCTCTTCAAACAGCTGACTGGCAGGGGGACCAGGTGTTGTACCCCCACCAGTCAGATTTTGATGACCTATCCTGAGTATAGATCATCAATACAACTGCCTTCACAACCTCTTTAACTAGGTTTTATTACAACTTGCATTGTTGAATCCTGGTAACACAATGATAGATTAGATAGATAGATAGATAGATAGATAGATAGATCCACAGCACTCTGCAATGTTGTAAAAGTATCCAAAAACTTTTATTGACCCTTGTGGACCATGTCATAGCATGAGTAAATAAAAGCTTTTGAATACGCTTCATCTATAACATCAGGAAAACTGAATGCTGGCACCTAGAGATGAGCGAATTTTTCAAAAATTCGATTCACCGGTTTGCCAAATTTTTGGGAAAAAAATCTGTTAAATCCGAATTTATTTGCGTCAATTTCATGGCTGCAGAGAGCCTTTATAATAGTGTAGAACACTGTGCCTTGCAGTAACACGCATAGGGAGTCTGCTTTGGTAGTCAAATAATACTGTGAGTCCGTATGACATGCAGATGAAAGGTGTCGCTCTTAGAATCACTGCACACTTCAATTATTTGGGTAGTCACGGGGCCAAAACTGACCAAATAACTCAAGTATTAACTCAGTCTTACAGGTCGATGTTAGCGCCAAGAAGAAGCGCACTCCTTTTACACCGTCACCAGCTAATTCCACATAGATGTCTACAGAACCTGTTCTATACAGAACCAATTCACGACACAAAAGGCTTTAGAACAGATAACTGCTCCGCTATTTAGCAAATACACTTTTTCTTTTTCCACTAATACACGCCACAAAAGGCTTTAGAACATATAACTGCACCGCTATACGACAAATATACTTTTTCTTTTTCCACTAATACACGCCACAAAAGGCTTTAGAACATATAACTGCCCCACTATATGGCAAATATATTTTTCTTTTTCCACTAATGAATGCCACAAATAGCTTTAGAACATATAACTGCACCGCTGATCAGCAAATATATTTTTTCTTTTTCCACTAATGCACGCCACAAACAACTTTAGAACATATAACTGCACCGCTGATCGGCAAATATATTTTTTCTTTTTCCACTAATACACACCACAAGCAGCTTTAGAACATATAACAGCACCGCTAAACGGCAAATATATGTTTTCTTTTTCCAATAATAAACGCCACTAAAGCTTTAGTACATATAACTGTACCACTGATTGGCAAATATATATTTTCTTTTCCTATTAATACACGCCACAAACGGCTTTAGAACATATAACTGCACCGCTAAAAGGCAAATATATTTTTTCTTTTTCCGCTAATACACACCACAAAAGGCTTTAGAATATATAACTGCACCACTGATCGTCAAGTATATTTTTTCTTTCTCCACTTATACATGCCACAAAAGTCTTTAGTACATATAACTGCACCACTATACGGTAAATATATTTTTTCTTTTTCTACTAATGCACGCCACAAACGACTTTAGAATATATAACTACACAGCTGATCGTCAAATATATTTTTTCTTTTTCCACTAATAGACACCACAAGCAGCTTTAGAACATATAACAGCACCGCTAAACGGCAAATATATTTTTTATTTTTCCAATAATAAACACCACAAAAGGCTTTAGTACATATAACTGTACCACTGATCGGCAAATATATATTTTCTTTTTCTACTAATACACGCCACAAACGGCTTTAGAACATATAACTGCACCGCTAAACGGCAAATATATTTTTTCTTTTTCCGCTAATACACACCACAAAAGGTTTTAGAATATATAACTGCACCACTGATCGTCAAATATATTTTTTCTTTCTCCACTTATACACGCCACAAAAGGCTTTAGTACATATAACTGCACCACTATACGGTAAATATATATTTTCTTTTTCCACAAATACATGCCACAAAAGGCTTTAGAACAGATAACTGCGCCACTATATGGCAAATATATTTTTTCTTTTTCCACAAATACATGCCACAAAATGCTTTAGAACATATAACTGCACTACTATACGGTAAATATATTTTTTCTTTTGCCACTAATACACGACAAAAAAGGGCAGTAATTTTAGCACTTCACCACGCAACGGCTAATAAGCCCTTTTTTGTCCCATTAATACAAGCCAAAAAATGCTTTAGAATATATAACTGTACCCCACAAGGGCAAATAAGAGATATTTTCTTGTAATAAACCCTGTTAATGCCTGTTTCAAACAGCACTTGCACCCTAATAAGAACGGTTTGCTGCAATTACCATACAGAGCTGTATAATGGCAATTTGGATCCCCAGTCAGTGCAGCAAGGTGTAATAGGATTGTTCCTATTACCCAGGCTGTAACCTCCCCTACTGAACCCTGTTCAACATAAATGCTCTGGAATGATTCCTCCCTATCCTTTCTCTACACTTTAATCTAAATAATCTTTTACTGCACTTGTAAATCATTTTTTTAGCACAATGAAGTTTTTCTAACAATGTCCCTAACGTCTGCTGATGTCTCTCCCTGCACTAAGTACACTAGTAAATGGCAGAATCTAAGATGGCTGCCACTATTTATAGGGCTGGGACATCACAGGGCTTGCTTGCTGATGATTGACTGCATGCATGGCATTATGGGTGATCCCGCCTTCCCAGAGTTCCTTGCTACATGTCCTCACACGTGCAGTAGGAATTTTAGGCATGAGAGATAATCCGGCTTTGGTGCAAATCGAATTTTTCTTCAAATTCGGATCGAATCCCACTTCGTCAGCTTCGATTCGGTCATCTCTACTGGCTCCCATATACATATTACCTGGTGAGATGTGCTGCTTTTCTCTCTCTCTCTCACTCTCTCTCTCTTTCTCTCTATATATACACTTTATATTGAACTAGACATTAAGCCTGCTACAATAACGGACGCTAGAACAGTAGTGGTAGTAAACATTGGTAGAAACAGTCTATATTAAATAGCAGGGGAATTGGACCACTTTGTATTTCTTTCTATATTTTATTTTATTTTTTGTCAAAAATATTTTGTCAAGAAGTCAAAATTAAAATAATAAAAATAAAATGGAAATGTATATATCACAATACAGTAAGTATAATTATTATTGCCTTAGTAACTTTGTAACCATCGTCAATATACAATATGTGAAACAAATAATCAGGAAAAATGTATTTTATTACATCTTGAAATTTTTCTATAAAATTTCTTTATAGACAAAATTTCTTGTGAGTATTCTGTCTTCTCTTCTGAGTCTTTTTTCTTTTAGCGTGCTGATGACAGACAGCTGGCACTGAATGGTGGTACTGAGACTGCGGTGGTGCCTGAGACTGTTAACTGCGGCTAATTGCTGAGACGGCTGGCACTGACTGGTGGCTGAGACGACTGACACTGATTGGTGGCTTAGACTGCGGGGACTGTGACTGGTGTCTAAGACGGCTGGCACTAACTGGCGGTGCTGAGACTGCTGCCACTGACTGATGGCTGAGATGAATGACACTGACTGGTGGCTGAGACTGCAGGCACTGTGATTGGTGGCTGAGATGGCTGGCACTGACTGGTGGTGCTGAGACTGCTGGCACCATGACTGGTGGCTGAGACAACTGACACTGACTGGTGGCTGAGACTGCAGGAACTGTGACTGGTGGCTGAGACTGTGTGCACTGACTGGTGGTGCTGAGACTGCTGGTACTTTAACTGGGGGCAATCACTGATGGCTGATATGGCTGTCACTGAATGATGGCTTAGACTGCGGGCACTGTGACTGGTGTCTGAGGTGTCTGGCACTGACTGGTGGTGCTGAGACTGCTGGCACTGACTGATGGCTGAGACGACTGACACTGACTGGTGGCTGAGACTGCGGTCACTGTGATTGGTGGCTGAGATGGCTGGCACTGACTGGTGGTGCTGAGACTACTGGCAATGTGACTGGGGGCTGAGACAACTGACAATGACTGGTGGCTGAGACTGCGGTCACTGTTATTGGTGGCTGAGATGGCTGGCACTGACTGGTGGTGCTGAGACTGCAGGCACTGTGACTGGTGGCTGAGACTGCGGACACTTGCTGTGATGCTGAGACTGCTGGTACTGTGACTAGTGGCAATCACTGAAGGCTGATATGGCTGTCACTGAATGATGGCTTAGACTGCAGGCACTGACTCGTGGTGCTGAGACCACTGGCAGCAACTGGTGGCTAATACTGATAGCAGCAGCTGCTGTATCTGACAGGACTGTAATAGCTTCTGTTTCATTTAATGGCGGCTCTCAAACTAACACAGCACACCATAATAACGTTGTGCTGCTGTGGGCAGTCCAAACGGCGAGTGGTGCGCCCTGTGCTTATTTGCCACCGCAATTGGGGGTTGTACCGGTGACGCGCTGTTGCTGTGGGCAGTTCAGTAAGCCTGTGGTGCGCTGTGTTTTTAAGGCCACCGGGCGGCCGGCGCAATTGGGGGCGGTATCTTGGGCGTGTGGGGTGTGCCGTGTTTCTATTGGCTGGTGGCTGTGCCGGGATCCCATTGGCCGGCGCGCGGTGCATGCGCATTTAACATCAGCACACACGCCCGGACACCGCAGGCACAGAAGGATTTTATTAGTATAGATTAGAAAAAAAAACAGAAGAAATCCTGTAGTAAAATTGGAAAAATTGAAATGCACTGTGTGAATGAGCTTCCATACTGTAAGTCCAATTACTACAGTGGATCATCTGGCCCTAGATCTATGTACTGCAATTAATTGCACCATATAAAATTATATTTATAACTATCATTACCTATCAGGTAAAGGTTCTTTGTATCCTGCTTCATGCAATATGTTGTTTGACCCCATTGTTCTGCTTCTTTATATTTAATGTCATGAGGAAAAAACGTATTTGCTCATTTATTATATATTGAATTATTCATTTTGTGTCCGCTATTATCCTGGCCATTTCATGATTATCAATAACATCAAATTTAATAGGAGTGCGTGTAATACGTTCTTGATCATTTTCTACCATGCCCTAGTCTGTAGGACATTTGCCATGTCTTGGGGCGTTTGTGGCTTCAAGTCGGGTGCCATTTGCTCTGCTTCTCCACCTTTCCTTACCATTTCATTTCCGTTTACAGCACATCATGTTCTCACTAAAGAGTCAGTTATTTCTTTTAACAGTTGAAATTGCTGGAAGTGATTTAACTGTCATTTAATTTGATTCCTCTCTTCTGACTGCGGAGAAATATGTTTAATGTACTGGAAATTATGTTAATAAGAAAAAGCATTATCTCATTTAATGAAATAAATACACAAATATTTCAAAATAAAATAAAGTGGCAATTTCCACCATGGAAATGTCTCTTATGGTTTGCATAAAATAACAAATGGAAATATTCATGAATATTTTGAAATACTAAGAAAAATAAGAGACCTGCTCTTTGGTAAACAGAGAGAAAGAACACTATCTGCAATGCATATCACCTACCAATGTTAAATCTAGTGCAGGAGCAACACTTTTCAGAAGGTGCTCAAAGCCTTAGATATTTCAAGTCAATAGTAGAACACATGAGCAGCATTCCTATATTATTCTTACTCCTTATTAACATTAGGCACTATTCACACATCCATAAGTGTTTTGCGGATCCGCAAAACACGGACACAGGCCATGTGCACATGGCCTGCATTATAATAGAAAATGCCTATTCTTGTCTGCTAGTGTGGACAAGAACAGGACATGTTCTATTTTTTTGCGGAAACAGTTATGCGAATGCGGAACTGCGGATCCGGAAATGCAGCTGCAGACAGCACATAGTGTGCTGTCCACATCCATTCCGGTCCCATTGAAAATGAATGGGTCCACACCGTTCCGCAAAATTGCAGGACAGATGCGAACCCATTTTGCGAACGTGTAAATGGACCCTTAAAGAGATTTTCTCACTTTAGCAAATAAGATTTATTATGTAGAGGAAGTTAATACGAGGCACTTACTACGGTATTGTGATTGTCCATATTGCTTCCTTCGCTGGCTGAATTCATCACATTATACACTGCTCGTTTCCATGGTTATGTCCACCCTGCAATCCAGCAGCGCTGGTTGTCCTGGCACACTACAGGAAAAAGCACTAGCCTATGTGCGCTCCCACAGTCCTGGCCACCAGTGAGGCCGACGCTTTTTAATATAGTGTGAAAGCATGACCACCACTGATGGAATGCAGAATGGTCGTAACCATGGAAAACAGCAGTGTTTAATGTGATAGAAAAATGAATCAAGCAAGCAAAATAACAAGGTATGATAAAATGTATAAATTGGGGGCATATCAAAGTATAGTTTGGCCCCAAACACTTTTAGAACTGCTGTATTATAATATGTTTGGAATAGGGATAAACAAATCGTTTCGTTCATCTGCACAACTTTATATTTCTGAGTGAGTGTCCCCCACATCTCTAAACACTCCGTCAGCTGGTAACTTAACATTTAGGTAAGTATGTAGAAGAAAAGGACTTTGATTACTGTGGTGCTGTCACAGGCGCAATTGGTATAGGGCTCAGTTATGGCAAACATTGCCCCCTTCACCAGGTAAATTCAGTCAATTGTGACAATCCACTTCTTTAAAAACACATTTTGGTGCACAGGAAGGGCCAGGGTTATAAGGGGAGGGGAAATGTATGCTCCGATCTCCAGCCACTCCAATAGAAACACAATTATACAAATTATAAGAATTACACTTATAATTTAAAACTATAAAAAGTAGATAAATATATCTAAATATTTTGAGATTTTGATGGATGAACAAATATTATTTGTAAAAATGTAATACAGTAGTTTGATAAAATAAATTAAGAGGTGAAATTACTGTGTTTTTCGCTTTATAAGATGTCCTGGACCACAAAATACATCTAGGTTGTAAAGGAGGAAAAACAGACTTCATATCAGACCCTCTAATCCTTATCAGACCTCAAATCAGACCCCAAAATCAGACTCCCAATCTTAATCAGACCTCAGATCAGATGCCATCTCTTCATCAGACCCCCAATCCTCATCAGATCTCCGATAAGAACCCCAAATCAGATCCACAATCTTCTACTACTCTGTCTACAATAGTCGACCAAAAAATCTATGCCCCACCCACTAGACTAATCCCTGCCTAAATTACTTCCAGGATAAATGGAACTGGTTTGGAGGAAGTCAGGGCGGCCATAGACCCTACAGGAAAACATCCCAGTGGGTTGATGGGAAATTTTCTTCCGTTTAATTTCCTTTGATGATAATGGCACCTTAGGTGCCTGTTTGTGTTGTTTTTTATTAGCAGTGTTTTGTGCTGCACTGTGGTATTTGGTTGTGCTATGGCTGTATATTGTTCTGCATTGTAGGTTTTCACTATACATAGTTACATAGTTAATTTGGTTAAACAAAGACATAAGTCTATCAAGTATTTTGAGCCACAATATGGTATTGCTAACCCCACTTACTTGTGTTGGCACACCTTCTGTCAATTTGGACCCATCTAAAACAGGGGGCAACTTTTTTCCAGGGCTACTTTAAGTTCTCAGTCCACCCCTGGAGGAAGTTAACACCTGTTTAAGATTTCTACAAGACTGTGGGGGAGATCATTCAAGTCTCGATTTCCCTATGCTGGAGTGAGATGTGCCTCGTTTATTAAGAGGCAGATGATTCTTGATAAATTAGGCATATCTCTGCCCTGCTGCGCACCAGAAACCAAAGACTATGCCTGTTAGGGGCTGACGAAAACTTGAGCTATAACTTACTCCAGTTTCTGGTGTGAGTTATAGTAAATTCCAGCCAGTCACGCTAAGCCTCGTACGTTCCCACTAAACCTGGTCTATTTTCTCACCACTTTTAAAATTATGCCAAGAAGCCTTAAAAGTCACAAATTAGGTGCAAATATGGTGTACAATATATAACTTGTGAGGCTTTTATGCCACCATTGTTGGGTAAAGCCTTAGATATCTCCCCTGTATGTTATGATTATGCAGAAAATCCGTCTGATAAGCACTGTGTGCATGTTTTTGTTCTGTATTTAATTTGGTTCTTTCAAAATTAATTGAATTTTACTCTGGGATTGCCCTTTAGACGGAGTGTGAGATGATCTGTTAGATTCCATAAAGGTTGCTTCCCTAAAATAACCTATTTATACTAAACATACTATACTAAACATTAAAACATATTGTAGTCATTTTAAGAAGTAGTGGGGAATTTGGAGAGCAAAACAACAATATTTTAAAGGAATTACATGTTGTTGCAGACTTACCTTAAAGCCTTCTCAAACATATGGCAAGCAATCAGGTCTGCAATCACTGGTTTCATATTATGTAGAGCATGATTTCAGTATTATGCTATTATCCATCTGTTTCTTTAGGAAAAGACATGAACCTTTGCATAAGAGGTCAGTTGCTTCATTGCAAACTGCATCTGAGAACTTCATCTCTGCTCACTTGAGATCATTTTTGTGATTCACTTCAAACAACCAGCTCATCTTGCATAGACAACTGACAGGTGAATCTGCAACAGAATTAGGACAATTTAAACTTAGTCTAAATTTATATGTGGAAGCAAGATGTTCTGTGAATCGTTCTCCTCATGTCCTGAAAAGAATCTATTAATCTTACTTATCTTAAACTATGCCAATCTAGTACAAGACTTTCGTACTATTTTACAACATGACTGTTTTTAATGGGATAGTAATAAAAAAAAATTATAGTAAATGCAAAAAAGATCTTGTGATATAATGGAATAAATCTTTGGCATGTTGGAATTTCATCACATCATTGTTTATACATGAAAGACAATGAAAAAACTTTGCAGCCAATTTCTTCATTTTATCAAATGAAATCAAGTTAGCAGATTGACCAGTGAAAATAATGATACTATTTCGAGCACTCTAGCTGTTGTAAGACTACAACTCCCACCGTGCCCTGCTTTAGGCTGATAGCTGTAGGTTGACCGAGCATGCTGGGAGTTGAAGTTTTGCAACAGTAGGAGGGCTGTAGGTTGGGTATCCCAGATTTAGAGTATACAGCACCTACACAGACCTATGTGTAGCCCTGTTTAAAGATTATAAGCACCCTACTACGCCATTCAGTCTAAGGCAATGATAAATATGGCCAAGCGCCGTGATCAATATTTTCATTAGTTTCATAGAATTTGAGTGAAGCAGCATGGCTTATGCTCAACCACCACTGCATTTACACCCTTCTTACCTGTGGTCTACCTGCAAGAAGGAACAGAAGACTGGGTTCGCTGATTCTAGCTATCATGTATTTATCGTGTCCAGTAGATAGTAGATAATTGATTCTGATCAGAATACCGCTTTAAGACTAAGTACTGATGAAGTTTAAACTGAAGACTACTATTATTGAAATTCAGGTTGACAAGACTTACAAAGAAGATATAGGCTAGGGCTACCCCACGACATTTTGTCGCACCAATGTCGCGTGACAATTTTTATGATGATAGTCTATGATGTCGCACTGCTACATGCAACATGCTGCAACTGCGACATGACAGTAGCAAAAACTCCATCCAAGACTGTTGCGTCGCAGTCGCAGCATGTCGCATGTTGCAGTGAGACACCATAGACTATCATTATAAAAATTGCCGTGCGACATCAATGTCGCGCGACAGATGTTTCAGTGTAGTTGTGCCCTATGTTTCGCTTATTGTCGCATGACAAATGTCGTCGTTTAGCCCTAGCCATACTGCTCGTACCTTGTTAATTGAACATAAATGTTGGAAGTAAAAAAGTACAAAAGAAATTTGGAAATTATGCATATAAATTTATAAGACTAATATTTGAATCAGTACAATTCAGAACATGATCTATTGTTTAAATCCAAATTTTATGTAAAATATTTTTTTTTGTTTTTTTTTGTTCTGTTATATTTAATTTTTCATTTCTATATTTAGAAATAGAAATCCAAAAATTTGGTGTTTTTTTGTACTTGCTACTTAGTACTTAGTATAATAATAGGCACAATTTCTTAGGCTGTACAGATCACTTTTCTGCAGTCATCTCATTATCATTACAGGCAGGGTTACAATGCCAGATAACACCTACATATAGATTACACAGGATCCATCCATTCACAAGAGGTGATTGTTAAAGCTTGTAGATATTTCCTGTTCTGTAGATCACTTTTCAGCAGCCGTCTTATTATTATCACAGGCAGTTTTACAATGACATACCTCTGTATACCTCTGTATAGATCACACAGAGTTCACCATTCACAACAGAGTTCCCCCTATTCCATTGTCTCTATGGCCTATGTGGCTGCTGTAAAGCATACCGCTAAATGATTTTCACAACAAATCAGGAAAGATGGCAGCCCCCATATTTATCTGCAGGAAATAGAACTTCAAAAATCTACAAACAGAAACAGATTAGAAAAAAAGGGTCTGTATCAAAATTGAAGGTAAACCTTTTAGTTAAAGTGTCCTAAATATTTGCCAATTGTATTTGCGTTACTACGTTGATGAACGATACATTCAAGCAAGGGAATAGGGGATGAAGAAATAATCATTCCATGGAGTACAGCCTGACTTAGATTTTTATCCAGTTCTCCCACAGTGCTAGAAACAGCCTTGGGCGTATATTCAGCAGGTCCAATAATATGGCTAAGTCTAGATGTGCATTAGTTATGCCTTTCCGATTATAGATAAAATTGTACTGCACCTATTTCTAAAAAGTATGCCATTAAATTAAGCACTGTCTCTCGAGACTAGTTTACCTTTTCTCTTAAATCTAATTCTACGTCTAAAATTGAAAGGCGCACAAACAATGTGACTGCTGAAGATAGTATCCCGCTGTTAATTGCTACGTAATGAATCTGTTACACCTTTTTTCCTGACACTTGCTGTATATAACTATTCATACTCCTTATTATAATAAATATCAAGTCAATGTAGTGTCAAATCATCTACATTTATTTTCTGCACAGCGTATTCACTTATTAATTGATTCCTCAGCAGTACCCAGAACTTCCTTGCCGTAATAATTGCTTAAAGCTTAAATTGTTTTTATATAGAGGGCATCATCTTCAAGTTATTTTGACAAAGACTGATATAAAATGATCTTGGAGGTCACATTACCTTTTTTCTATGATTAGTACAGAAACAGTAAAATAACTTGGCAGACAAAATGCTACATTATCTTGCGCTCTAAAATAGCTGTCAACTTTATTGAATAAATATTAAACGAAAGACCACTTAAGAGAAAAGCGGATTCATTTTATGCTCCGATGAAACTTATTGGACAATCTGAACAATTATTTATAATTTGAATACATTTTGATAACAGTGACATTGATAAAATGATCATAAATATACAGTTAATATGTTTCGGGATTAAAAGTTTAAGGGGTTGTCTCATAAAGAGATTTGACATGGCGTATTAAGGCCCCAGCTTTTATTCGGGTCGGCCTGTTCATGTACCCTTTGAATTGGTGATATATAATATTACATATATTACATATGCATCACCAAACTAAGCCTCCTCCGGCAATTAGCTGATTTCCAAGAGTTCCTGGAGCATTGAGACATCCCCTCTAAATGACTGTATATGTCTCCAGGTAAACCTGTCTAAACAAACTGTTAAACAATGAATAATTATATAGACTCTTCTCATACACATTTACAACACTCTAATTTGTTTTAATCCTTTACCACCCAACATTCTCCCTGTACTGGCAACACAAGGTTAGGCCTTTTGCACACAACCGTTTTTATTTTCGTTTACTTTTAGTTTTTTGCGTTCCACATACGGTCCGTATATGGAACCATTTATTTCAATGGATCCGCAAAAAAAAAGGAAGGTACTCTGTATGCCTTCCATTTCCGTATTTCCGTTTTTTCGTGCCGGTTAAAGATAGAACATGTTCTATTATTGTCCGGATAATGGACAAGGATAGTACTGTTCTATCAGGGGCCAGCTGTTCCGTTGCGGACCACAAAATACTGAAAAAGCCTTACGGTCGTGTGCAAGAGGCCTTAGTCAGCACATCCTGTAAAATTAAATACATGCACAGGTGCATGTTCCCATGGCTGAAAATACAAAAACCAAACACAATACAACAGCAATGCAAACACTGAATTTATGAATTAACACCTTAGTGCATATGAGGTACTTAGCAAATATATCTTGATTAGAGATGAGCGAATCAAAGCTGACGAAGTGGAATTCAATCCAAATTTTAGGAATTATTCGATTCGCACCCAATCTGAATTTCCTCACGCTATGTGGTAACGAATCACAGTTTTTCCTAAAATGGCTGCTGCACAAGTTAGGATATGGAGCAAGGAACTCTGGGAACGAAGGATTACCCACAATGCCATGCATGCAGCCAATCAGCAGCCAGCCATCCCTGTGATGTCACAGCCCTATAAATAGCCTCAGCCATCTTGGATTCAGCCATTTTCCAGTGTACATAGTGCAGGGAGAGACATTAGCAGGCGCTAGGGACGTGCTAGGAAAGACTTGAATACTTAAATTTTGCTCAATAGAATTTCAGGGAAAAAGAAAATAAGCATTAGAAGTGTAGGGGAAGGATGGGGAGGAATTATTCCACAGTGTTGAGGCAGAACAGAGTTCAATATGAGTATTTACAGCCTGGGTAATAGGAACAATCCTATTATACCTTTCTGCACTGACTGCGGATCCAAATTGCCATTATACTGCTGCTCATTTCAGGTTTGCAATACCTGAATGTGTGATCTGACTAGTGATTTGTAAAGTGGTAGGACTATGTTCTCATCACGGGCATCTATGCCCCTTTTGATGCAACCCATTATTTTATTGGTCTTGGCAGTAACTGCCTGACACTGGTTTTTGCAGCTTAATTTGCTGTTTATTAAAATTCCTAGATTCTTTCCCATGTCAGTGTTACCAAGTGTTTTACCATTTAATATGTACGGGTGACTTGCATTATTCCTTCCCATGTGCATAACTTTACATTTGTCAGTGTTAAACCTCCTCTGCCATTTCTCTGCCCAAGCCTCCAATCTATCCAGATTCCTCTGTAGCAGAAAACTGTCCTCCTCAGTGTTGTTAATTACTTTACACAGTTTAGTGTCATCTGCAAAAATAGATATTTTACTGTGCAAGCCTTCTACAAGATTATTAATAAATATATTGAAGAGAATAGGGCCCAATACTGACCCCTGAGGTACCCCACTAGTGACAGTAACCCAATCTGAGTATCTACCGTTAATAACCACCCTCTGTTTTCTGTCACTCAGCCAGTTACTTACCCACAGCATCCTCATTTTATATACTGACCTTTTATGAGGTACAGTGTCAAATGCTTTGGAGAAGTCCAGATATACGACATCCATTGATTCACCGCTGCATCTCTGCATAGCATCTCTTAGAAACCCTTTAAACAGTTTACCAACAACAGATGTTAAACTTACCGGCCTATAATTTCCAGGCTCTGTTTTTGGACCCTTTTTGAATATTGGCACCACATTTGCTATTTATATAATTGAAGAACATTTTAGTGTTAGTTTTACTCTCTTTGGCAATTAATCTCTCAGTCTCTAGTTTGGCAATTTTTATTAGTTTTTTGCATATTCAATTTTTTTTCCTTATAGTTTATCAGTGCTTCCTGGCTCCCCTCTTGTTTTAGTGATTTACATGCTTTCTTTTTGTCATTTATTGCTATCTTTACAGTTCTATTTACACACATTGGTTTCTTATTGTTTCTTAGCCTTTTATTCCTATAAAGGTATGTACCTCTCACAATTAGATGTTACAATGCTTTTAAAAATGCACTTTGTCCCAGTTAGTTGGGCCTATGGCCTCGCTTAGTTGGCTAAATTTAGCTTTTTTAAAGTTTGGCATTTTTGTTCCTCCCTTTAGAAACTCTCGTTTGAAGTATAATTGTAAGGTTATTACTTTATCATCACTATTTGCTAGGTGTCCCCCAACCTGCACATCTGTTGTTCTATCAGGTCTATTGGTTAATGCTAAGTCCAGTATGGCTGTTCCTCTAGTAGGGTCCTGAACCAGTTGGGAAAGGTTATTGTCTTTGGCTATTGCCAAGAACCTGTTTCCTTTTTGGGATGTACAGTTTTCAGTTTCCCAGTCTATCTCTGGGTAGTTGAAGTCCCCCATAATAACGATTTCATTATGATTTGCCGCCTCCTCTATCTCATTTAGTAATAGATTTTCTGTGGACTCTGGTATATTAGGTGGTTTATAATACACTCCTATTAGTAATTTATTATTGTTTTTTGCTCCATGTATTTCTACCTACAGTGACTCCACATGTTCATGTCCCTCACAAAAGTATTCTCGAATTACGGGATTTAGACAGGACTTCACTTAGAGGCAGAGCCCTCCTCCTCTCCGGTTTTGACGATCCTTTCTAAACAGATTGTAACCTTTTATATTAAATGCCCAGTCATAGCTATCATCCAGCCATGTCTCAGTTATTCCCACTATGTCATAGTCCTCCTCACACATCACTAATTCCAGTTCACCAGTCTTGTTAGTCAGGCTTCTGGCATTAGTATACATACATTTAAGAGGTTTATGTGTATTTTTTACCCTATATCTTTCATTCTGAGCTGTTAAGGATGGAAAAAAACATCTGTCCATCCAGTTCAGCCTAAGGCAAAAAAAATACCTGTGAGGTAGAGGCCAATTTTCCTCATTTTAGGTGAAAATTCTTTCCTGACTACAATCAGGCAATCAGAATAACTCCATGGATCAAAGACTTCACCTTGAGTCCCCTTACCTCAGTGCTTTGTGGCCAGGGTCAGGGAAGCACATAGCCTTCGTGCTGCCTGCGGCAAAGTTTGAAACGGCACCCCCCCCCATTCCAAATTCTTGACCTAACCCCTTTCCTCCAGCCAGAGATATACTTTGACCTGCGTGCACTTTCTATTATACTGTTGTGTTCCTATGTGGACAAAGGGTCTTTGGGTCCCTTCAGTCTCCTGGGCTCGGTAGCGACTGCTACTTCTGCACCCCATATAGCTACGCCCCTGCCCTGGATCAACAACCTCTCCAGAAATCTAATAACTATAACCTGTAGGTACTGCTTTAAGTATAATCCTAATTTATGTCTCAAATCATGTTTAAAAGTTCTAACATTCACTGATAGGTTAGCTAGTTGCTACTTTACATCTGGTGGATTAGAGATCCGATTTTAATTTATTTTTGCAAAGAGAGTGATGATTTGCATATGTTTTTCCGAGAGGAGCATTGCCTGGCCTATAGACTCTTTTAGTGTCCCCAGAATCCAGGTTATTATTAGGAAATAGCCAAATCTTCCCAATATTTGCCTGATTATAAGCACAGGTGTTAGTTGCATTTAAATGCAGGAAACATCTTCTCTGTATTGGGATGACTGACCATTGCTACCATAATCATCCTCATGTACTTTCCAGCAGCACATTCCCCTTTGCACATAGAAGATGTGTTGCTGACCCTCTTCCAAGTGTTTCCATGTGCTTCCAGGTTCATGCCTCCACACCGTAAAGAACATATCCTATCTTTTGCTTCATCTTGCGATTGTGGACCCATTGAAGTCAATGGGTCTGCACCATGATGCGGATTGCACACAGCTGGTGTTTAGCGAATCCATGGTTTTCAGTTCCCAACACGGGCACGGCAGTCCCACAGTTATGTAAATGCACCTTAAGTGACAATTTTTCATCTCTACAAAATTTGTCCCCTCATCCGATGCTTACTTTAATAATTGCAATAGGACCCACCTTATTTACTTGCTAGAATGCATCATTTGCAACCTTTAATGTATGGGTTGCACCACATGTAAATTTTAGACTACAGAATCCGAAACATATAGCGGGATCCCAATCTGGTGAGCTTAAACTGAAATGTTCGCCATCTGGAGTCTCCTGTCATTTTCTGGACACCCATTGAGTCGACATACAATGTCTAAAAGTTCCGGGATTGAGACAGTTAATGGACCATGTAGAGGTGGGGACTGGAAGGGTTTTCTAATCAGAGAGGTATTCTGGATCCTGAAACTCAACATGCATGTGCTTTATTCACTAATCTGATGTATTTATACTTGTCGACTTTGCCATGCTGATCATCAACTTTTTCTTCATGCCTCATATTAGGTTCCTGTGCATGCAAAGGAAGCTGGACTCTAGACAGATGGCACAAGCAGCTTGAATGTAGATTAGACTGTTTTTTATACATAGATGAATAAATCACCTTTTATTGGATCTTTTTGGAGTGTCATGTCATAGCTTTTTTCATTTGTGAATATTCAAGGGCTGTGGATTCAAGCTCTGGTTGCTTAACATTTCCTCTGGTTTGGACCTGAAGTGGTGATATACATTGATTGTATAACTATGTATCTGTCTATTTTATATCCATCCAAGTGACCAGTTTTACATTGAGCAAAATCACAAGGGCATTATTCTGGAGCCTCCCCAATATTCACCCTTGAATCCTTATACAAGGATGTAGACTTGACTGCGATTTAGGGACCAGGCTTCTACCTCCTGGAATAGTCCCAGTGTACTTGGCAGCTGACCCTAGGACTCAGGAACACAGACAGCATCAGGAAATGCACAAAACCAAAGGCACAGTCAGAACATGAGCTAAGACTAAACCAGAGGTATCTGGAACACCACAACAGGCAGACTGGAACAAGAGTTGGAACACCAGACTGGAGGACAAAACATAAACAGAACTAAACTGACACCAACATGCAGGGTAACAGACAGACCATGACAGGAACTCAGGCAGGGTAAGGTCAAGCATACAGACTGACAAGGACTGGACAGAAAACAGAGCAACAGAACAACAGACTCAGATAAAAGAATAATTGATGTTGCTCAGCCAAGGGGAGGGATACACAGACAGAACATATAGCTGAGCTCGTGGGCCCACACACCTACAGGTGTACACAAACAGAAAGAGGTATTAACCTCTACATGGAACACAACATACAGCAAGTTAGGGCAATTAATCCATGCCTTGCTTAACAGAACAGAGAGAAGAGACATACTTCATAGTCATGTTCAACCCACAAGTGTCCACAGCCCGTACACACAAGACAGAGGCAGGTGCCCACTGCCACATCAACACATGGCCCTAGATATACACCACCTGCATCCGGCAACCAGCCCATACGGAATACAATGGAACACTTGACAATACATTGTAACATCTATCTAGTTTATCCATAACAATGGAACTGCTACAAAATAACACGAAAGCCAGAACAATCTGCTACTTTGTCTCATAAGTTGACAATACTTTTCCAATGTTAAGATAAATGATTTGTCAAATGCTTGTGTTGACAGTCTAGTCACAGGACTCTATTAATAAAATGAGTGCCAATGTCAGCAGGTAATTTCAAATGTTTTCATACTCCCTTGTCCTAATTCCATGTAGAAAGTAAAGGGGATGATCTAAGTAAAAATAAAAACACCTTTTGCAAAGTTCAAACCCTCCGTTCTGATAGCACGAGCGCTTGTTGCCTTGTGACTGGCTTAATTGTGGGCTGCAATAAAGGTCATAATTAATATCCCAACACAGACACTAATAAACAATTTGAAATTGCCAGCATAATCAAATGATGCAAACATCCGTGAGCTACAAAAGTTCATTGCCGCAACTGACAATTTCTTAATTGTATTCAGTCATTCATGGAAATTTTATTAACATCGAACTGATGTATCCTGCCCTTACTCTGTCACAACACCAGGGATCTAATTTCATTATTTTCCACAAGATTTGCTTGACTACTGCCATGATTCTATGATTGCGTTAGTCCAGATGTTTATGCTATTTAAATTAGGAAGAAAAGACTTTTGGGTAAACACAATTATATGATGTTTTTTTCTTTGAAGATTTAGTTGAACAACATTTTTTCCAACTGATTTTTTTTTTTTTTTCTGGAAACAGAACAGAATTTCCCCAAATTTCTCTAATAGTTCCACTTATTTAATTCTAATGTGAAAATTGTCTGCATTTTACAACAACAGATCATTGGAGTTAGGCATTATATTGTTGTAGTGTGTCCTTTTAAATTCTATAACATGTAAAATTAAACATTAAATCGCTCATTGAGGCTCATTTAGATTGCTCAATAGCACATTCCTCAGTTAAGTATGGTTGTATGTCCTAAAAACATTGCTTCCAAAAATATGAGAAGGTCCAGATTTAGCCCTCATGCGCACGAACAAATTTTCTTTCCGCGTCCGTTCCATTTTTTTTAGGACCGTATACGAAACCATTCATTTCAATGGGTCCTCAAAAAAACCTCTGTGTGCATGTCCTATTATTGTCCGCATTACGGACAAGGATAGTACTGTTCTGTTAGGGGCCAGCTGTTCCGTTCCGCAAAATACGGAATGCACACGGACATCATCCGTATGTTTTACGCATCTGTTTTTTGCAGAAAGCAAAAAACATATGCTCGTGTGCATGAGGCCTTATGGAGAATTAATCTTTATGTCTTTTCTGGTTTTGTCATGGAAAATTATTTCCTGGATAAATAGAGATGAATCATCTGAATTGTCGCTCCACTAGCGTTCTAGCAAATAAAGTCGTACAGTTTCATTGGTGATGAAGAGTTGACCTTTAAAGCACAATTAATACAGATAGACTTTGGTACTTTATTCAATTGGTTTATCTAATGTTTTAAAGTGGTCCTCTGACATCAGGCTTGGAGAGACTCTAATGCATGTTGGGCATGCAAATCCTGGAGAGTATCATGTGTGGGCCCTATTCTAATGAAGCCAAACTTTGCCAAGAAATTTGATTTGTTATAATTTAATTTGTCACGAATTGCTATAAATCAGGTATACCCAGGCAACTCTGCCATAGGGTATGGCCACACAGAGTGGCTGTGCTGTATGGTCCTTCTTCATTGTTTATAGCCGCATGACCCCTTTAAACGGGGCTGTTGCTGGTATAGGGTTTGGCTGGTTAGGTGGGGGGACACTATGCATATTATTGCTATCCTAGCAGGCAATCCTCTGCAGGTTATTTGACAGTAAACCTGATTATTGATCAGCTCTGGCATACCCACTTCTCCAAACCCAGGGCTCTCCTGCCCTACATGCCGGAGCCCTTCTTCTGCCATCTGTTTTCGTCCTTTTCCACATCATCTAATATTGATGAGAATATGTCATCAGGAACATTCAGCTCCTCCTCTCTCTCCGCATCTTGCTGACTTTTCTAGAACATGGATACTTTGAAGGATGATTTGGATGAAGTAAAGCCATTAAAAGATGAGAATGGTTATCATTAAGATCTGGCCCCCCCTAGGGGAATTAGACTGGATGGTATTGGTTGGAACGCTGGCACCGGAATAATAAAGGCTTCCATTTTATTGATATTGAATTACATTTACAGCTTATGTAGAAATAATTAAATGTAGGAATAAATAAATAACACTGACACAGAATAAGTCTACCTGCACTCTCCCTGTCCAATATTCTTCTATTAATTATTTATAGCAACACTGTCCCTAGCGCAAGAGTACTTGCTATATCTCTCCCTATGCTCAGCTCACAGGACAATGGAGAAGACAGTGTGGGATCAGGGTTTTATAGGGCTGTGAAATCACAGGGGATGGCTATCTGCGGATTGGCTGGCTGCACGGCATTATGGATGATCTCACGTTCCCAGGCTTGTTACTTCAACTTTATAACACATGCAGCCACCATTTTAGGAAAAACTTGATCGTTACCACAAAGTGTGAAATCATTTGAATTTGTTAAGAAATAAAGTTTTTGGACTGAATTCCGCTTTGATTGCTTCACTTCGCTCAACACTGAAGAGGACTCATGCATGCTACTCACCAGCCTCAGCAACTGTACAGTCCAACATGTGTTAGTGTCTCTCGCTAGACCCA
Organism: Bufotes viridis; assembly: GCA_033119425.1. NCBI lineage: Eukaryota > Metazoa > Chordata > Amphibia > Anura > Bufonidae > Bufotes > Bufotes viridis. The sequence continues at coordinate 377,877,057 of CM065592.1, read as the reverse complement.
AAGTCAGAGAGGTCATAAGACCGTAATTGGTAGGACAATTCAAAGGGGTTTCAAAGGAATTCTTCACTTTACTTTATTTACTTATTGCCCCTAGTGTGTATGACCTAATGAAAGACTCATACTTACCTTCTCCTGTCCTGTGTCTTGACTCCTGGTCAGCCATCCCCTGCTTATTTACCTTCAGCTGGCGTATAGACAAGGTCACCTGTGCTGCTGAAGCAATTGACTGTCTTCAGCAGTGATGTTTACCCAAGCAATTGGGTCATGTGCCACTTAGGGACACGTCACTACTGCTTATGGCTACATGACCGCTGTTGGCTGGAGTGGTGCATTTTACCATGCCAATGGCCAGCCGCATGTAAGGCAGCATGAAGGGCCAGAGCGGCATGGAGCAAGTATGTATGAATCTTCTGTTGCAGGGGGAGGCTGTGGTCAATTGATAAAATATAATTTTTACCGGAAAACCTCTTTAAGTCATTGCCTGAAGCAGCACAGGTGACTATTTCTATAGATTGGACAACTAAACAAACCATGAACTGGAAGATGGCCAAACGGATGCTAGAGAACAGGACTGGAGCCGTAGGGAGTAGGTAAGTATGAGCCTCTATTTAGGTCAGACACACTCGGCGCCATAAGTAAATAGTGAAGAATTCCAAGTATACTTCTTTAGGAGAGGTTTTATTATCTCCCTTTAAAGTTAACTTCCCTATATAGGATTAATAGTTAAACTCCTAGTGGTTACAACAAAGGAAGGAGTTTACAGTTAAATCCTTGGTGTCCTACAGCCGTATAGTGCTCTCTATTGTCTAGCAGAGAGCTCAGTTGAAATGTACTCTTCACCCGACTGTTGAAAATATTTCATTTTCTAGTCCACTTCTTGGTTGCTTCTAGGATAAAACCCCTAGGAAATTGAGGTACTATATAGTTCATCAGGTTGCCTACCCATAAAACCAGCTCTGCAATAAGCAATTTTTTAGATGAGAATATTCTACTCATATTGGACTAGCACTGGATAGCTCCCTACACCTGACACTGGAGTGAGTTATTCAGTGATTCATCCAGGTCAGCATTCTATACCTCTTTATCCTTCAAGCTATCCCTTAAAACAAGTTCTGATATTGGAGTTTTAATAAACTGAATTTTATATACTATATACAACTATATTATACAACACCTCAAAGTGTATTTATTTGCACACTCAGTTTATTTGTTTTCTAGTTCGGCATTATAACAGTTTGCAAATCTAATCTGATGTTACCTGAAATAGAACTGTTGTTTCCGTCGCAATTGGAAGTTCCTACAGCATCCTGCACACCACCTTCATTTCATGTGCTATGTGTGGCTTGTCTGTCAACTTGATTACTACTTCTCCCCAATACAGTCTCCCCATTGCAGCCTATATTTTCTATATCCCCTTAAAGGCCGGCCTATTTTCATTTTTAATTTTTTCTCCTTACATTCCAATAGACATAACTTTTTAATTTTCCATTCACATAGCCATAGTATGGCTTACTTTTTGCGGCTTAGGATGCATTTTTTAATGCCACCATGTCTTGTACTGGAAAACGTGAAAGAAATTAATTGTGGTGCAAAATTTAAAAAAAAAATTCTTTGCATTGCCATTTTTTTACAGCCATAACTTTTTTGTATTTCATTCTACAGAGCTGTATTAGGAGTTGTTTTTTGCGGGACAAACTGTAGTTTTTATTGGTACCATTTCTGTGTTAATTACGACTTAATGATCACTGTTATTCGAGTTTTTAGGGGGGACAAGATGACTAAGATAACATTTTTTTTTCCATTATGGAATTCACTCCACAGGAAATTTTTTAAAATATTTTTATAGTTCAGACATTTTCGGACACGGCGATACCTAATATTTCTATTTTTTTATTGTTTATATTTTATATTTTATATAAAATTGGGAAAGGGATGATTTAAAATTTTATTTATTTGTACTTTTTATTTATTAACTATTAATCCCCTTAGGGGGCTTCATCCTTGGATCTTTTAATCCTTTGTACTATTCACCCTAATAGAGATCTATGAGTGTGAATAGGATTCTGACACTGTCCCTGCTCAGCTGTTTCTCGTGCACAGAGCAGCAGGGGCTTCAGGCTTCAGAAGCGTCCAGGCTGCCATTTTAACCAATCAGAGCCTGGTGATTTTACTGCAGGGGCTCTGATCTGAAGGAAGAGGGAAACAATTACCTCTGCCTTACCTCACAGAAGCCACGATCAGTGTTGAATGAGGCATCTGAGGGATTAAATGACGGGGTCGTCTTTCCCTATCATTGCAACCTGGTGCCTGCTTTATGATATGACGGCCACCCATGACATATGGAGCAGGCTCATCGCAGCAACCCAGTCCATACAAATGTGGGCGTATAATGCCGTACATGTATGCCATTATGTTTTAAAGGAGTATACCCATCTCAGACAATGGGGACATATTGCTAGTGCACCTCTACCACCTATGAGACCTTGTAAATTGAGCCAGGAAAGAGAAGGAGGGCCTACTGCGCATGTGTGGCCACCCTCCATTCATTGAAGTGAATGGAACCGGTGGCTGCACAAGCACGATGCAATTCCATGCGGTCGATCGAAATCGCTGAGCCAGTGATGGAGGATATCCACCGTGCTGCACCTATCAGACAATGGGGGCATATGCTAGTGATATGCCCCCATTGTCTGAGATGGGAATATACCTTTATAGGGGGTCTCTTGGCTTTTAATATTGATGACCTATCCTCAGATAAGGTCTAACACCCGGTATCCCCACCGTTCAGCTGTATGAGGATACGGCATGCACATGCCGTCTCCCTTTTCTCTTCCTACTTGCTCCTGCTTTGCCATAGACATAGCAGAAGCAGGAATAGAGATGGGAGATGGCACACTGCGCCTGCCATCTCCTCATACAGCTGATCAGCGGGGGTGCTGGTTGTGGGACCCCCGTGGATCTGATATTGATCTGAGGATAGGTTATCAAAATTAAAAACCCCGAGAACCCCTTTAAGGGGTTATGCATCTAACTTCACAAATAATGTACAGTTTCGTCACACTAAGGGCAAGTGATATATCAGTAGAACTTCTGTCTCTTAACTCACACTGTAGAGTCTTAGTGTTTTTCTATGTGATGCAGCTTCAGCCTGTCTCCACTGCTTCCTGCTTGTGATAGGTTTCTCCCTGCCAACTCAAACAAGCTGGATGCAGGAGAAGTTGCATCTCATAGAAAACAATAGTGATTCTTTGCAAAACAAACTTAGGGGGTCATTTATCATTCTGAAATATACCTAGTTGCGCCACAAGCAACCTAGCCCTGCTCCAAATAAGTGGGCGTGGTGTGGGAGGGGAAGGGGATGGGCCGGCAGGCCCTTCTAGATTACCATTTTCTACGCCTGTTTCAGGTGTAAAAAATAGGTCTAAATGTAAGACAGCAAGGAAGCAAAGTCTGAAATGGGGAGCAAAGTCTGAAATGGTGGTCGCACTGGAATCAAATGAAACAGCTGTCCACAATGAAAGGAACAAAATATATGGAATTACAACTGAGCAGGATAAAACAAATTACAGTGCTAGAATATGGCTGGTAAGTTACCATTTAACACTTAGAAAATATTGTTGGAGTGATACTGTAAATGTGGTCCCTGCATACAGTATACCATTTACACAAAGTAATTTCATTTTATTTATCTAGACAATTTCTGTCTTAGAAACATACACTTCGGTTATATTTATGACATGTATATGAGGCTTCTAGACAAGCTGAAAAATAAAAATATTAGCACTCATGTACTCTGTATGAAATGTTTTATATTGAAAAATTAAAAAGAATTATGACATACATTCTAATAACATAATATACAAAAGAAAAGCTTTATATTCTAAAAGTCATTTCTAAGCCCACATTATTTCATTCTGTTTTCACAGACATCCAAAGATCTGTTTTGCAATTTAGAAATACCTGCAATAAAGTAGAAACTGTACATAAGATACATATATTACTCTGTATTTATTAAAGAGTAGAGTACTTTTAGATATTTAACCCCTTGGTGACCAGCCTATTTGGGCCTTAATGACTAAGTGTTTATTTTCCTTTTTTCATTGTCGCCTTCCAAGAACTATAACTTTTGTATTTTTCCATCTATGATGTAGCTGTATAGCTGTACAGGCTTGTTTTTTGTGGGACAAGTTGTGGTTTTTAGCTGTGCCATTTTGGGGTGCACAAAACTCTCTGATTAACTTTTATTAACTCTTTCTAAAAGGGAAACTGCAAAAAAAAACAGCAATACCACTTGTATAATACCACTTGTTATGTTATAAATTTTACAGCGTTCATTTTTCGGCATAAATAACATAATATCTTTATTTTCTGGGTCAGCATGATTACAGTGATACTATATATATATATATATATATATATTTTGTATAAGACCCACTTTTTAAAAAAAAAATTTTTTTTGCATCGCTGCATCCCAAGACCCATAACTTTTTAATCACAATGTCTCTAGCAACCGCTAGAGACATAGTGATCAAACGCATGCGCATATTACAATGTGAGACGCCATTACCATGCGGCTGATGTGGTCCATTTGGGGTAGGCTGGAGTCTATTTATGACTAGTATATATGATATCTGAACAGTGGCAATCGCCAGTACTGTTCACATTTTAATTATATTCCACTTTGATAAATTTTACAGCGTTCATTTTTCGTCATAAATAACATAATATCTTTATTTTCTGGGTCAGCATGATTAGAGTGATACTATATATATATATATATATATATATATATATATATTATAAGACCCCCTTTTTTAAAAAAAATATATTTTTGCATCGCTGCATCCCAAGACCCATAACTTTTTAATCCCTATGTCTCTAGCAATGTCTGCGCTTTCAGCAGGGGACAGGGTGGGAGACAATGTGAAGGAACTGGACTCACTGTCAGCCACCCAATCTACTACAGCCTCTACTTGTTCTGGCCTCACCATTCGTACACCGGTATTCGGGCCTACAAAATAATGCTGAACATTCTGTCGCCTACGTGCACCTGAGGAAGGTGTTTCATTAGGGCTGGCACAGATCAACCATGTCCATGTTCTCTCGCAGCAACATAAGCTCCACCAACACCAGCAGCACCAGGACCAGGGCCACGTCCCTTATTTATTTCCCTGTCATGTATGCAGTGCAGGTGTACCTCAGACAAACAATGGGTATATGTCCCCCACCGAACTAACAGATGGATTACCTAGATTTATTTCCCTGTCATGTATGCAGTGCAGGTGTACCTCAGACAAACAATGGGTATATGTCACCCACCGAACTAACAGATGGATTACCTAGATTTATTTCCCTGTCACGTATGCAGTTCAGGTGTACCTCAGATAAACAATAGCTATACGTTACCCACCAAACTAACAAATCAATTAACTATTATATTTTTGTGTCAGGGGTACAAAGATGGTGCATTGCACCCACAAACAAATCGCTATAGGTCACCCACAGAATTAACAGCCAGATTAATTAAAAAATTTCTGTGTCAGGGGTGAAAAAATGGTGCATTGCACCCACAAAAGATCGCTATAGGTTACCCACAGAATTAATAGCCAGATTAATTATTGTATTTCTTTGTCAGGGATGCAAAGTTGGTGTATAGCACCCCAAAAAAATCACTATAGGTCACCCACAGTATAAATAGCTAAATGAGATTCCAAATGCACTCCCTCACTTCAGCTGCCTGCTTCCTGTCCCTGCAATACTCAGAGCTGATGGGCAGTGCTACACATGATCCAGCTTTTATAGAGGCTTGGTCACATGACGCATGGGCCAATCACAGCCATGCCATTACTAGGCATGGCTGTGATGGCTTCTAAGTGCTCTGCAGCCTTTCAACAAGCTCTATTAAATGCCCGAGCACTAAACTCGAACCCAAACTTTTCCTGAAAAGTTCGGGTTCGGGTGTGGATACCCAAACTCCCAAAGTTTATAGTTCAGGTTCGCTCAACACTATTAGTATTGATAAATGGCCCCCAATCTGACTTTTTTTTGCTTTTAGATCACCCATACATGTGATTTGTACATAGTGAAAAGCCAGTAAGTAGAGATTTGTTTCAAGTCTTCCCGAATTTATCCCTATTTATGACAATTTTCTAACAGACTTACAAAATTTAAAAAAAAGTATTGTTCCAATTTGGTAATGTAGGATGATCAATAGTAATAAATAAATACATTGAAATAAATGCATCTCCTATGACTTCAGTAGATCAAGATTGGTTGTGCCAAGTTTTATACTACCATGTATACTGCCATGACAGCATTCGAGCTACATAAAGAGACATTTTCAAAGGAACGTTGAGGGGGCTCATGGACATATTTTTAGGCATCCTTTTACTTAAAAAAAAAAGCTATTAAGTAACATTTAGGAAATTTTTGTGTTGCATTTTTTTGTGTTTGAAAAACCTCTGAGGTGTTTATATATTTCATAAACATAATAGTACCAATATACATATATAGCAAAGCTGTGCATGCACATACATAATAGTGCTATACCATACATGCTTTGCTTACACTCTCTGTACACACATTTATACATAAAACACACACATTACATACAAATACTTATATTACACCCAGTGTACACATATTAGATAAGATACATACATATTAAATACACACATATACATTACACACACATGTATATCCATAACATACCAATTCATATCTCATACGTACAGTATTTACAGTATATAAATATATATTACACACATATACTGTATCTGCACATTACACACACATTACACACACATTATACAATTCTTTACCTCTCCTACATATTGCTACCATATCCAAGAAGTGGACATAAAGGTGTGATGAGCAAAAGAAAATTCTGCTTTCTTACCAAGCTGATCACTACACTGCTTTTCCCTCGCTTTTCTATCAGTCCCACAGAGTCTGCCTGGATCAAATTACAACAACCAGCAAGAACAAGGGCGGATTGGCTATAGACCCTACAGAGAAATGTTCCGGTGCGACGATGCCCAGAGGGCCACTCAAGCCCTCTTGATGGCCGCAGCCCAGGTACATGATGATCTGATGCTCAACAGCTGCAGGTGCCCTTCTGAACTCAACTGTATTACTGTCCTCATGACCGTGTTACCGTTGAATACTGCTATTCTGGCGACAATATTTTGTGCTGTCCTGTGGTATTTGGTTCTGCTTGGGCAGTATTCTGTGCTGCACTATGTTATTGCAGGCCCCACTTACTTTGGTTGTCCCAACCTACTTGTTTTTGCCCATCTTCTGTCAATTTGCATCAACCTACAATATGGTGCCACTTTTAGTTTTTTTTCAAGGGCCACTTTAAGTTGCCAATCCGCCCCTGTTGTAATTTGAAGCATCACAGGCAGGCAAAATAAGGGGAAGGCCGTACCTCCAAACAATGTCATCCTGCACCCCTGTCCACAGCTCTACCTCATCTCTGCCATTAGCTATTCCACTGTGCTTTCGGGCCATACATTTCCAGCACCATGGGCAATACCAATAAACCATAGGGCTCGCTAGTAAAAATTTGAAAGGGGCCGCACTCCACCATGACCACCATGCACAGTTAGGTTCAGGATATGAAACATTTGATTTGCACTATCCTATGTCTTTCCCCATGCTCTTGTTCTCCCAGTGATGTATCTCTCTGTATTTTCTTCATCCAACTCCATGTTTCACAATGTTAATTAACTGCATATGACTTCTTAGTAGCCTTCTTTAGCTACAGGATCCATATCTGTTACTAGACTGACACTTACCTATGTGTAAGACCCAGGTAACCCCAGGTAAGAGCTGTAGCCTTTCCAAAGAACCACGGAGTAAATCATCCACCATTTGTGTTTATGCAATTCCATGTTCCCCAGGACATAAAGGTTATCAATGAATACTGCGAATTTGCTACAACCAGAACATTTGTAGGGTCACTTCATTTTATTTTGTCATTAATGGGTATTATCAATTTACCATAATGTCAGTAAATTAAGGGATATTATCTAATATCTTGAAAGGATACACCAAAAAGATAAACTTAAAAATGTCTAAATATTACATTGAGCTTTATGTACAATGAGAATAATAACTTACATGGCCAGCCATATGTAAAATTGTTTTCACCCAATAAATTGAGTGCAGTCATGAGAATAATTCAGCCTATATTAGGTTGCAATGCAATCACCCTTCAGTAATATATTAGTATGAAGCATATTACAAATAGACTGTTGAGTGAAAATTAGAACAAGTTTGCGATATCTTGTGATTTCACACTATGGGATCTAGAATCAATTTACCTTTACTCTAAATCTACTGCAATTGGATCATATATGATTTTATATTACATAAACCTATAGTGTTTATTTCTGATTTGTATCATTAAATGGTCAAATAATATACAGAGAAATATGATCTGGTGAAATACACCTTCTGGTAAAAGAGTAAAAAAAAAGGTTGAATTGAAGAGTAGGAGACTGGAAACCGTAAAATAGACCTATTAACTTTTATATGAAACCATAGTACAGTATTCCCATATTTCATACAATCCACCACTCTGCTTAGTGGGTGTTTCTCAATTTCCACCATTCCACCATTGCCTGCTTCTCCTTCAATTTTTAATATTTTGAATCAAAATTGAACCTACAACATTGTTTATGCATATTTGTTTAATAGTACTTTGAGATTTTAGTAGTGCATAATTACATTTACCTGTAAATTGTCTGTGTAGGGATGTAGCAAGCAGGGGCAGACTGGGAGCTAAAAGTGGCCCTAGAAAAAAAGGTTTAAGTGGCCCCACGTTTCAGGTGGGTCCAAATTGACAGAAGATGGGATAACATAATTAGGCAGGGTCAACATATGTAGGCAACTACGCAAATGACCCTTCTGGCCCAGGAATTTACAATAAATCAAAATAACGCAAGGTGGTCAAACAGACCACAATAAACCTGTTTATGGCCCCATTAAAATCACTCTTTATTCATTTTATATTAAAAGAAGATCACTTTACTTCCCAATTAAAATTACGAGGTTCTGTGAGTGTAGATATTATTTATGTTTTATTTTCTTTAATATTTCTCTGGTGTATTACTTCATACACCGTAAAGCCAACGTTTTAATACAGTGAGGGTGTATTGCTTGATACTGAAATCCTGGTACCAGCAGTGTATCCAGGATAAAGTTATTATTATATGTTACTGTATTCTTTCACATTCACAGTTAACAATTCACTAGTTGTATTACACTTCAATGGATAACTGGTTGGTTTCTACTCACTTGGTTTGTCTACTCTTACTATTGTTTTCTTGTTTGTTCTGAGTATCGCTGTTTTCCCTCACTATTAAACAGGGGCTACTAAACTATCTGGCTGTGTTCTATTGCATTATCGTGCTGCATAACCGGCTCTCTGCAGTGCCACCGGTGTCAGCCTCTGCTTTCTACACTCACTGCCTCGCTATTAAAAACTACAAGAGTTGTTCCCCCGACATGTTTCGCCACTAATGCGGCTTCATCAGGGTTGGGAACAAGCAAACTGAGGCAGAAGTAGTTATTAGATACTGTACCTATACTAATTTATTAATGTGCTGATTGTTCTATAATTATGATTTATAATTAGTTTTTATAATTTCTAAACCACTGTAGCAGTAAAAGAGTGAGACCTCTGAGGACCTCCAAAGTGGGCATTTAAAGGGATTGTCTTACCAATATAATTCCCTTTCTTAAATTCTATTAGGACAAGTGGACATCAGAGATTGGGTAGCTACATTGGCTGCTTGATTTCTGGCAGTCCTGGCAAGTCTTTTTGTTACCTGGAAATGATCCATTCACTTGAATTAATATACTTTCTCTGCAATAGCTGTTATAAATTGGTCACAACTTGCACCACTGATGAGTGATCACCATGAGTCTGAGAAGCTGACCAGGCCAACATAATTATTTTCATTATTTAAGCTGACATTTGCAAAAAAAAAAAACACAGAAATGCATTAGAAAAAAGTCATACATGATGAAATCTACCTATAAGCATGCCCACCTTACATACCTAAAAGAAATCCCTTCACCAATCCCTGTCTGCATCAAGTGAAAAGAAGAAAAGTGTCCTTAAGCCACATGGCATTTTGTGATCTTGTGATCAATGCAATCAAATAGTACAGAATTCATTAACAGTTAAATCCATGATAGAAATGCATGGCCACAACAAATTATACATGTCAAGAAGTATAGAGAGAATATTTCTTAGGCTACTTTCACACTTGCGGCAAACTTTTCCGGCATTGAGTTCCACCGTCAAGGCTCAATACCGGAAAAGAACTGATCAGTTTTATCCCAATGCATTGTGAATGGATAGAAATCCATTCAGGATGCATCAGGATGTCAGTTCAGTCACTGTCAGTCATTTTGGATGGAGCAAATACCGCAGCATGGCGGAATGCCGACTCTGGCTCATTTCCATAGAATAGAACCGCGCTGCTCCTTATTCACACTTGTAGCCTTAACGCAATCACCCACATTCGCCGACACTGGACATCGACAGGCTCCACCTCCAGGTATTTCTCAAGAGCGATCCTGGGATCCAAGGATCGCCCTTGAGAAAGCAAGTGTGCGAAACCCGGGTCGGGCACATTGATTTTATATGCTGTATTTTAAAGAAAATCTTGTGAGTATAATAAAACCTTTTTAAGAAAAATACCCTGAAGGTACCTCACTATTTGTGCGAATTTTCGGCAGAAACACGCAGGGACGGTTGTGGAGACCAAATACCTGGAGGTGGAGCCTGTCGATGTCCAGTGCCGGTGAATGTGGATGATTGCGTTAAGGCTACCAGTGTGAATAAGGAGCAGCGCGGTTATATTCTACTCACTAAGTCTTTTGTGAATAGACCCACATCACATTCAGAACCTGCAACGCAAGTAGAAAAAAATTGTCTCTTACTGCAGATTACCGTTATTATTTATTTTGAATTCATTTCCATAGGAATGTATTAGTGCCGGATCCGGCATTAAGAAATACCTGAAGGACAGTAGAGATGGCCCGAACTATCCGCCGGCGAACAGTTCCCGGCGAACATAGCTTGTTCGCGTTCGCCGCGGCGGGCGAACACATGCGATGTTCGGTCCACCCCTATACATCATCATTGAGCAAACTTTGACCCTGTACCTCACAGTCAGCAGACACATTCCAGCCAATCAGCAGCATACCCTCCCTCCCAGACCCTCCCATCTCCTGAACAGCATCCATTTTAGATTAATTCGGAATTTGCAGTCTTAGTTAGAGGAGGGACAGTGTAGCTGCTGCTGATTTAACTGGGAAATCGGTAGCTAGGCTAGTGTATTCAGTGTCCACTCCAGTCCTGAAAGACTCATCTGATCTCTGCTGTAAGGACAGCGTCCTGACAGCACCCCAAAAAGCCCTTTTTAGGGCTGCAACATTAGTCTGCTTTTTTTTTTTCTCCATATATATATTGCAGTTGCCTGGCCTGCCCGTGTGTGAGGAGCTGCAGGCCCACAGACTGTAGTGTACCCACTGCCAGTGCCCACCCCTGTCATCCCGTGTGGCACAGGACTTTGCATCAAAAAAATGCATTTAATTTTTACACTTTAGTGTAATTTCAGTTGCTTGCCTGCTAGTGTGTGTCAGGACGACTTCCACTGACTGTAGTGTGCCCACTGCCAGTGCCCACCACTGATACTGGGTGGCACAATAGCTTGCCGATAAATATGGCATTTAATTTTTACACATAAGTCTAATTTCAGTTGCTTGCCTGCTGCCAGTGTGTGTCAGGCCCATTTCCACTGACTGTAGTGTGCCCACTGCCAGTGCCAACCACTGATACCGGGTGGCACAGTAGCTTGCCGATAAATAAGGCATTTCATTTTTAGACAGTAGTCTAAATTCAGTTGCTTGCCTGCTGCCAGTGTGTGTCAGGCCCACTTCCCCAGACTGTAGTGTGCCCACTGCCAGTGCCAACCACTAATACCGGGGGGCACAGTAGCTTACCGATAAATAAGGCATTTCATTTTTACACATTAGTCTAATTTCAGTTGCTTGCCTGCTGCCAGTGTATGTCAGGCCCACTTCCACAGACTGTAGTGTGCCCACTGCCAGTGCCAACCACTGATATCGGGTGGCACAGTAGCTTGCCGATAAATAAGGCATTTAATTTTTACACATTAGTCTAATTTCAGTTGCTTGCCTGCTGCCAGTGTGTGTCAGGCCCACTTCCACAGACTGTAGTGTGCCCACTGCCAGTGCCCACCACTGATACCGGGTGGCACAGTAGCTTGCCAATAAATAAGGCATTTCATTTTTACACATTTGTCTAATTTCAGTTGCTTGCCTGCTGCCAGTATGTGTCAGGCCCACTTCCCCAGACTGTAGTGTGCCCACTGCCAGTGCCAACCACTGATACCGGGTGGCACAGTAGCTTGCCAATAAATAAGGCATTTCATTTTTACACATTTGTCTAATTTCAGTTGCTTGCCTGCTGCCAGTGTGTGTCAGGCCCACTTCCACAGACTGTAGAGTGCCCACTGCCAGTGCCAACCACTGATACCGGGTGGCACAGTAGCTTGCCGATAAATAAGGCATTTCATTTTTACACATTAGTCTAATTTCAGTTGCTTGCCTGCTGCCAGTGTGTGTCAGGCCCACTTCCACAGACTGTAGTGTGCCCACTGCCAGTGCCAACCACTGATACCGGGTGGCACAGTAGCTTGCCGATAAATAAGGCATTTAATTTTTACACATTTGTCTAATTTCAGTTGCTTGCCTGCTGCCAGTGTGTGTCAGGCCCACTTCCACAGACTGTAGTGTGCCCACTGCCAGTGCCCACCACTGATACTGGATGGCATAGTAGCTTGCCGATAAATATGGCATTTAATTTTTAGACAGTAGTCTAAATTCAGTTGCTTGTGTGCTGCCAGTGTGTGTCAGGCCCACTTCCACAGACTATAGTGTGCCCACTGCCAGTGCCAACCACTGATACCGGGTGGCACAGTAGCTTGCCGATAAATAAGGCATTTAATTTTTACACATTAGTCTAATTTCAGTTGCTTGCCTGCTGCCAGTGTGTGTCTGGCCCACTTTCACAGACTGTAGTTTGGCCAACGCCCATTGCCCACCACTCATATCGGGTGGCACAGTACCTAGCACGCGTAGTACCACTTATCTAAAAAAAAAATGACAGGCAGAGGCAGGCCACCCCGCAGGGGCCGTCGTGGTCGTGGTGCTGTGATTTCCACTGTCCCTGGAATAATGCCTAGTGTTCAGAGGCCACGTACCCTGATCCCTGAAAAATTCTGAGGACATAGTTGACTGGCTTAGACAGGACACCCAATCTTCAACAGCTTCCGCTAAGAACCTTGACGCACCATTCTCTTCCAGCTCAGCTTCGGTCACCTGCTCTCAAGTTACCACGCTCCCACCCGCCGCCACCACCACCACCACTACCACCACTGCCACCACAGCTGCTTCACTTGATCCATCAGAGGAGTTATTTACACATCAGTTGGATGCAATTAGTGATGCACAACCATTATTGCCAGATGATGTAGATTACAGGGATATGTCTCAGTCAGGCAGGATTACACACATGGACGTACAGTGTGATGATGATGCTCAGCAGTGTGGCATTTTTTTTGTGTGTCTGCCTCTGATAACAGCAATGCCATTTGCAACCTGTGCCAAAAGAAACTCGTGGGAAGTCCAACACCCACCTCGGTACAACTGCTTTGCGAAGGCACATGATCTCACATCACAAACGCCTATGGGATCAACACATGAGTACAAGCAGCACACAAACTCAAAGCCACCATGCTCCTTCTGGTCCAGCATCTTCAGCCACGTCAACCACTGCTGTCCTCCCTGCCCCCTCTCAACCAACCGCCACTCCGCCTCTCACCTTCAGCAGTTCCTGCTCATCTGCCCACAGTCAGGTGTCTGTCAAGGACATGTTTGAGCGTCAATGTCACAGATTCACCCCCTTGCCCGGCGACTGACAGCTGGCTTGACGGAACTCTTAGCCCGCCAGCTTTTACCATACCAGCTGGTGGAGTCTGAGGCCTTCAAAAAAATTGTCGCAATTGGGACACCACAGTGGAAAGTACCCGGACAAATTTTTTTTTCAAAAAAGTCAATCCCAAACCTCTACAATGTCATTGAAAAGGAAGTCATGGCATCTCTGGCATACAGTGTTGGGGCAAGGGTCCATCTGACCACTGATAACTGGTCTGCAAAGCACGGTCAGGGCAGGTATATCACGTACACTGCGTATTGGGTCAACCTGCTGACGGCTGACAAGCATGGAATGCGTGGCTCTGCAGCAGAGTTGGTGACACCGCCACGACTTGCAGGCAGACCTACTGCCACCTCCTCTACTCCTACTCCATCCTCTTCGATTTCCTCCTCGGCTGAGTCCTCTTCTGCTGCGGCGTCTGGCTGCACATCAACTGAATCCCCCCAGCAACCCAAGGGCTATTCAACATCCCGGATACGACAGTGTCACGCTTTCTTGGGGTTGACTTGCCTAAAAGCAGAGAGCCACACAGGACCAGCACTCCTGTCCGCCCTGAACGCACAGGTGGATCAGTGGCTGACCCCGCACCAACTGGAGATCGGCAAAGTGGTGTGTGACAATGGAACAAATTTGTTGTTGGCATTGAATTTGGGCAAGTTGTCACATGTGCCGTGCATGGCACATGTTTTGAATCTCATCGTACAACACTTTGTGTCTAAGTAGCCAGGCTTACAGGACGTCCTCAAGCAGGCCAGGAAAGTGTGTGGCCATTTCAGGCGTTCCTACACGACCATGGCGCACTTTTCCGATATTCAGCAGCGAAACAACATGCCAGTGAGGCGCTTGATTTGCGACAGCCCGGCACGTTGGAATTCAACATTCCTAATGTTCGACCGCCTGTTCCAACAAGAAAAAGCTGTCAATGAGTATTTGTATGACCGGGGTGCTAGGACAGCCTCTGCGGAGCTGGGAATTTTTTTCCTGTTACTGGACGCTCATGCGCAATGCCTGTAGGCTCATGCGTCCTTTTGAGGAGGTGACAAACCTAGTCAGTCGCACCGAAGGCACCATCAGCGACCTCATCCCATTTGTTTTCTTCCTGGAGCGTTCCCTGAAAAGAGTGCTGGATCAGGCTGTAGATGAGCGTGAAGAGGAAGAGGAAGAGTTGTGGTCACCATCACCACCAGAAACAGCCTTGTCATCATCGCTTGCCGGACCTGCGGCAACGCTGGAAGAGGAGTATGAGGAAGAGGAGTCAGAGGAGGAATGTGGCGGCTTTGAGGAGGAGGAAGACCAACCACAGCAGGCACCCCAGGGTGCTCCTTGTTGTCACCTATCTGGCACCCATGGTGTTGTACGTGGCTGGGGGGAAGAACAGACCATCAATGACATCAGTGAGGACGAGGAACGGGAAATGAGTAGCTCTGCATCCAACCTTGTTCAAATGGGGTCTTTCATGCTGTCATGTCTGTGGAGGGACCCTCGTATAAAAAGGATGAAGGAGAACGACCTGTACTGGGTGGCAACGCTACTAGACCCCCGGTATAAGCAGAAAGTGGCAGAAATGTTACCAAATTACCGAAAGTCGGAAAGGATGCAGCAGTTCAAAACCAAACTAAAAAATATGCTTTACACAGCTTATAAGGGGATGTCACAGCACAACGGGAATCTAACAGGGGGAGAGGTGAGTGTAATCCTCCTCCTACCACGGCGGCAAGGACTGGACGATTTACAGATGTGTTGTTAATGGAGGACATGCGGAGCTTTTTCAGTCCTACACATCGCTAGCCCTTCGGGATCCAGCCTTAGAAAACGACTTGACCGACAGGTAGCAGACTACCTTGCCTTAACAGCAGATATCGACACTCTGAGGAGCGATGAACCCCTTCACTACTGGGTGTGCAGGCTTGACCTGTGGCCTGAGCTATCCCAGTTTGCGATAGAACTTCTGGCCTGCCCTGCTTCAAGTGTCCTGTCAGAAAGGACCTTCAGTGCAGCAGGAGGCATTGTAACTGACAAGAGAAGTCGCCTCGGTCAGGGATTAAACTGATAGGAATAGTACTAGTTAAGACACCACTCATATAGGGTGTCACAGCACATTGCTCTGTGCACGCGCAGTGCCCCAATTTGGGAGTAAGAGGACCGACCAAGCTGCTTTTTCTATCTCCCTGTTCCTAAAATCAATTCAGTTTGGTGTATGAGAGTTTGGTCTGTCACTGTGAAGGCAGTCGAAGGTACCCGGCCTAAATTTATTTTCACAAAAGGCAATCCCTGATATGGGATGTAACAGGGATTAAATTGATGAGAATAGTACTACAGAAAATACCACTCATATGGGGTGTGACAGTAAATTGCACGGCGCAGACGCAGTGACCGTGGATTAAAACAGAGTGGAGGGAGCCAGCATTTTTTTAACCATCTCCCCGTTCGAAAAATCTATTCAATAAATGGACCCCAGATTGGGGACGTTAGAGGGATTAAACTGATGAGAATAGTACTACAGAAAATACCACTCATATCGGGTGTGATAGTAAATTGCACGGCGCAGACGCAGTGACCGTGGATAAAAACAAAGGGGAGGGAGCCAGTGTTTTTTTAACCATCTCCCCGTTCGAAAAATCGATTCAATTCGCCTTTCGGGGACCCTTGGTGTTGTATGTGGCTGGGTGGAGGAAGAAACCTTCAGTGACATCACCGGGACATGGCTAGCTTGGTATCCAACCTTGTGCAAATGGGGAGTTTGCCATTGTGCAAATGGACTGTTTGCGGTGCATTAAAAGGGGAGTTTGGTCTGTCAATGTCTGTGAAGCGGGCGTAACCCTTACACTACCTGATCGATACAATATCATACCTGATCGTATACACACACTGGATGTTTTAAAGCATGTTATTCCAAACAATTAAGGAATGTTAGTTGATTTATGCCCTTTATGGATTAAAACCCGACTCTGCGTCCACTACGTAATTTTCCATGGGAGTTTTGCCATGGATCACCCTACGGCATGCCACAGTCCAGGTGTTAGTCCCCTTGAAACAACTTTTCCATCACTATTGTGGCCAGAAAGAGTCCCTGTGGGTTTTAACCTCTTAAGGACACAGGACGTACATGTACGTTCTGTGTCCGGTCTTTAAAGATGGCGCCCGCTCCTGCTTAATGCGGGCACCTTAGCCGCGGGTGTCCGCATGGTTCCTGTAGCAGACATCCGCGGCTAATGTCCGCGACCGGCAGCGATGCCGATCACGGACATTTAACCCCTCAGATGCTGTGGTCAATCCTGACCACGACATCTGAGTGCGCACAAACCGAAAGTTTTACTTTCGGTTTGCGCTCTGGCTCCCCCGTGTAGCGATCGGAGGAGCCGGAGCACGCCTGTAGTAGCCTGGGTCTCTATGAATGAAACCTTGGCTGCTGTATAGTATTTCTTATGAAGCCTTGCCTGAAATACAAGACGGACCCATCTATCCGCATGACAAGCGGAGAAACAGATCCGTTCTTGTAATGCATTTGTTAGACGGATCAGCATCCGGATCTGTCTACAAATGCTTTCAGTTGTCATGCGGCTAGAAGGATCGAGTGGGCAGTTCTGGCGGCAGAACTGCCTGCCAGAATCCTCTGCCGCAAGTGTGAAAGTACTCTTAGGCATCATTTATTAATAATTTAGTAAATAGAGGTCAGGACATTTTCAAGAATTTAACAGATGTAATTTTATTTTTGTATTGATTGATTCATTGATTATATCTTTATTAACCGAATATTTAAACATTTGGTAAAGAGTAACTAAACCCTCGGCTAAGTTTCATTCATAATTTGCTAATTTCTCTTACATTACCTGAACAGTTTTTTTTGTATAAATAGAGCAGCCTTTGATATAGTTTTTGTTCGTGTTGTACTTCAACTCAATGGCTCCATGATTAACCCCTTTACTACCGAGCCACTTTTCACCTCAAATCCCAGGCCGATTTTTGCAAATCTGACATGTGACACTTTATGTGCTAATAACTTTGGAAAGCTTTTACTTATCCAAGCCATTCTGAGATTGTTTTCTGGTGACACATTGTACTTCATGACAGTGGCTAATTTGAATAATACAAAAAATGGCCAGTTCACAGTAATTTGCATCAACTTTTACTGAATAATAAGATATTAAAGATTCACATAAAACATTCACATAAAATGCCTTTATATGGCCAAAGTAGATAAAATTGAACATCAATTCTATATACTGTCCTTTTAAGTAGAGAGCTCAAGCATACAAAAATATACAAAAAAGCAGCTTCCAATGATGGTTCTGGGCGTGTAATTACTAATATTGCTCAATGTCTTATCTTTATCATACACTTTGCTGTTGATGTATTCGTGTTACACTCAGTTGTATACTTAGTTTTAGTCCGTGTTGCGGGGCTGGCTGTTAGATTAGCAAGCAAGTACATACACTCGTAGTGCTCTCTGTTAGGTGGTTAGATTATGACCATATTGCGGGGCGACTTGTTACATTAGTTTGCGGTTAGAAACACATGCATACTGCTTTGTTAGTCCAAGATGATCCGCTACTTTTTGCACTGTTATTGTCTTGTGTTACTCACGATTATGGCTGATATATGCATATCTATGGCTTGTTTCGTGTTCAGCTCTCAGCTGCACCACTTCACATAGTGTGTCTTCTAATGCAAGTGTTGTCTGTTTCTGGGAACGCCAGACCCCGTACATGTGTCTTTTTGCGCCAAGATGTATCTTCATTCACACTGCCCGCTTCTCAGCTCCTCACCAGACGCGTTTTGGAAACAGATAGTTCCTTCCTCGGTGGTATAGAAATAATGAATGAAATTTGGGACATGACGTTCAGATTTATAAAGCAACTTTGGGTACAACCTAATTCCTGCATCGGACCACTACTTAAAGGGGTCCATACCCTAAGTATATGTTCTCACTATGCGTTCATTGAAAAACATCCATCCATCACTATGATTATAAAAACTCCCTCTTTCCAATAATCAAATTAACATATATTAAATGTATATGCAATAAAAATTACAATAGAATAAAAGAGACAAGAGAAAGAAATAAAAAACAAAAACTAAAAACAAAATATAAAAATAAATATTGATAAAATGTGGTAAAATAAAAATGATAGACGGTGGATCATTGACTCTATTATGAGAAGTAGGGAGTGATCCACCTTCTATCATTTTTATTTTACAACACTTTTATTATTATTTTTTTATTTTTTGTTTTTTATTTTTTGTTTTTTGTTTTTTATTTCTATCTCTTGTCTCTTTTATTTTAGTTTCGTTTTTATTGCATATACATTTAATATGTGTTAATTTGATTATTGGAAGGAGGGAGTTTTGTAGTCGTAGTGATGGATGGATGTTTTTCAATGAACGCATAGCAAATAACTGATGCATGATTTCTACACTGCGCACATATCGATGAAGCAATCCTTTTCTTGACATGTGACGAGTTAAACAGAAAGTTGCAAAAAACTTTTACTTGACTTTCTCAAGGGCTTTCAATGACTTTTGTGGCGTGATATCACGTTGAAGCAGTTTATCAGATTGAGTTAGGAACTGCTACATCTGTAAATATTGTTAATCAGAATGCAATTAAATGCATGAAAAACATTACTTTGCTAAAGTAAGTAAAACAGAAAAGTTCATAAATGCTACTGTAAGAAACACCAAATGAACTCCTCCAACTAAACAAAAGTTAATCAAACCTAAAGGGGTTATCCAAGATTATAAAAATGGCCCCCATATGCTGGGCCCCTCACACTGAATATACTTACTCTGTTCCCCACTCCCTGCGCCGCTCCTGGTCCCTGCACCGCCACTGCTGCTTCTCCCTGTGCGTGGATGAAAACATCTGGTGTCGGGGGAGAGCAGCCAATGGCAGGCGGGGGTGGAGCCTAGCCTTCCTAGCATCACAGGGACATTTTTATAATCTTGGATACACCCTTTAAAAGGGGTTGTTTCACTTCAGTAAATGGCATTTATCATGTAGAGAAAGTTAATACAAGCCACTTACTAATGTATTGTTATAATCCATATTGCTTCCTTTGCTGGCTGGATAAATTTTTCAATCACATTATACACTGCTTGTTTTCACGGTTACGACCACCTTGCAATGCAGCAAAGGTGGCCATTCTTGGACATTATGGAAAAAAGTGCTGGACGATTCCTGTGATAACGACCACCAGAGAGGCCGACGCTTTTTTCTATAGCATGCAAGCAAGGTCACCGCTGCTGGATTTCAGGGTGGTCATAACCCCTGGATACAAGAAGTGTATAATGCAATGGAAAATGGATCAAGCCAGCAAAAGAAGCAATATGGACAATCACAATACATTAGTAAGTGCCTTGTATTAACTTTATCTACATGATAAATGCTATTTGCTGAAGTGATCCCTTTAAATCCAACTTTCAGGAAATAAGGTCTAACTGGAGGTCAACCATTACATCAAAATATGTAGCAAAGTGTGTTTTAGAGGTGACAGTTAAATGTGAAAATTTCCCCCATTAGGCCAAGATTCCTATTAAAGGGGTTTTCTAGGTTACTGAAGCTCAGCTTCCATTTAAGTGAAAAGGAGCTGAGCTGCAGTTACCCGGCAAGGCCACTACACTGAGAACAGATCTGTGCTTCCAGCTCCATTCTCATTGGGAATTCCAGCACCAGTGGCTGCCATGAACAGCTGACTGATGGGGGTGCTGGGTGTTGAATCCCCACTAATCTGAAATTGGCGACCTGTTGTATTCACTTGAAGAACTGACCAGTAACATTCTCCGAGTAAAGTATTCCTGTCTGAGATAAACAGTGATGACCTACTCCTTGATGATAGCACCAGAATATTTGTATCTTGGTCGGAATAGTCAGAAACAATCAGCACTACTGAATGGAATCCACTATGGATATTACACACTATATGCTAAATACGTTGTTGCTACTATCGGCATAAAAAATAGGGGAGTATAAGTGTGTATATACTGTAGCTATTGATATTGCATTACAATCCTGCACATGAAGCGCTTCTCTAATTTGCATTTAATATCTGATGGTAAATGATATGTGCCATTAAAGATGCATCTTATCCCACAAAGTCCTCATATGACTATATGAAAGGAAAAAGTAAAAAAGTTATGGCTCTTCTAAAGTGGGGGGAACAAAAACATAAAGAAAATAAGCCTGCAGCACCAGAGGGTTAAATAAACATGATGGCATCCCTTGAGCACCATCAATGTGCTAGGAGAGACACTCTCTGAACTTCTTTGTAAGATAATCTACTCAGCATGTAACAATAGCTTCTCCAGTTGCTCTATGTAAGACAAACTAACACAACTTAATTACAAGGCAGGTAGCAGCAGTGAGACACCTTCTCCAGTGGGCCATATTTGCCTGACCTTGGCAAATGCTGCCAGCCCCGCTGACAATGAAAATGTATAATGACGGATCCGCAAAAACAGTAATGTGAAAGTAGCCTAAGGCCCCTTTCACACGAGCGAGAATTGCGTGCGAGTGCAATGCATGATGCGAACGCATTGCGCCCTCACGGAATCCGGACTCATTCATTTAAATGGGTCTGTGTACATGAGCAGTGGTTTTCACGCATCACTTTTGCGTTGCGTGAAAGTCACAGCATGTTTTATATTCTAGCCAGTGCGGATGCGGTTTTCACAGATGGTTGCTAAGAGATGTTGTTTGTACACATTCAGTTTTTTATCACGCGTGTGCAAAACACAGTAAATCGCATTGCACCCGCGCGATAAAAACTGAACAACTGAACGTGATCGCAAACAAAACTGAATTACTTTGTTTGCGAAATGGCGCAGTTTTCACTGAACACATCCGGACATAATCCGGACACGCTCGTCTGCAAGGAGCCTATGAGGAAAGCAGCTGTGTCACTAATCTGTTATGGCTGCCCTCTCATAAGAGTGCAGTGGGGTGAGACTCTGCCCCTCTGTCTATGCAAAGCCAGCCATAATGGGAAATGTAGGATTTATTAGCAATGAGGGTAAGAAGGATTCAAAATGACAAACAAGCCACAAATGGCACATCAAATAAAGCAGGCATACACAAGAGCTTCTATCTTATTCTTTAACAATGGCCTATACTGCACTACAGTAGATAGGCAAAGAAAAAAGATCAGGAGTGCTTGTTTAATAGAGAATACTAATTATATTACTTGCTTAGATTTCTATAGATTTTCTAATATATTGTGTCATATAATTAATCATTTTAACAAGAAATAAAATCTGCAAGAAGGGTTAATTTTATGAAATTGCAAGATAATCACACCTGCATATAATTTTAGCTAAGAATCTTATTAATTATGTTAGGTAAAAACATAATACTAACACTCTAAATGTAATAAAACTACATGTACATTGTCAATGGTAACTAGTAAGATTGCAAATACAAGATATTGTGTTATCATAATTAGCTGGAACTATCAACTGACATATTATATAGCATAAAAATGCAATATTCTAACCAATTTATAAACCTGTGATGGGATCAGTCTACGGAATCATGCACATGTCTATATAGCTCTGTAAAACCCCCTAGTTGTATACGATCTTAATATTGCATTCATTATCTCTGGATGTTTCTGAGTGCTACAGAGACGTTGTGAGAAGTTGTAGTCTGAGCAATGAGAGTCCATTCAGAGTAAAAAGGACTGCAGATTTTCAGTCCTGATAACAAGAAAAATAATGCAAATGAAAAAAATAATTCTAATCTTCTGATTAATGACAATGTTAACTATTTCACAAACCAATAGAATCACAGATTTGTTCAGAATTTTAACTTTAATTAAAGGGTTAAGTCATGCCATTGTAGTCAAATTTCGTGATTCAAATGAGGGTCCTGACAATTTGCCTTAATTCTTTAATTCTGCCTGCTATCTGTCTATCTGCAGTGTTAAATCTTTTTATTACATGTTACCAGTAGATCAGTGGCGTAGCTATAGTGGTCGCAGCGGTCGCAATTGCGACCGGGCACCTAAGTCAGGGCGGCCCACGGGGCCCCCTCCAGGAGAGACAGTCTAAAGCCCTATTTAACTTTATTTTAGGTATTGAGGACCTTTTCCACTCAGCCAATCAGTGGCTGCAGCTGTGTCACATGTCAGGCCAGTCATTTCCTGCTGAGCCAATCACTGGCCTGACACATGACATAACTGTGGCCACTGATTGGCTGAGTGGGAAAGGTCCTCAAGACCTCAAACAACTTGTCGGGAGGCCAGAGGGAAGATACCAGGACCAGTGCCACACAGAGGAGAAGAGGAGCTGCTACAGACTGGACCAGGACCAGGTGAGCATAATGTTTTTACATAATATTAATAGAGGGGGGAAATGTGACATATGGGGGGGGGGATGAATGTGACATAGGGGGGAGAAATGTGACATTCCCCCCCATGTCACATTTCTCCCCTCTTCATGTCACATTTCTCCCCCCTCCATGTCATATTTCTCCCCCCTCCATGTCACATTTCTCCCCTCTTCATGTGACATTTCTCCCCCCCCATGTCACATTTCTCCCCCCTCCATGTCACATTTCTCCCCTCTTCATGTCACATTTCTCCCCCATGTCACATTTCTCCTCCATGTCACATTTCTCCCCTCCATGTCACATTTCTCCCTCTTCATGTCACATTTCCTCCATGTCACATTTCTCCCCCATGTCACATTTCTCCCTCCATGTCACATGACCCCCCCTATGTCACATTTCGCCCCCTCCATGTCACATGACCCCACTTCCATGTCACATTTCTCCCCCCTCCCTCCATGTCACTGGACACCATTTGGCTAAGTTCACATCAGTGTTTGGCCTTTCCGTTCTCCTGCTCCATTATAGGAGCAGGAGAACAGAAAGGACGCATTCGGGACATAACTGAGCCGAACGGAGCCTAAAGACCCCATAGCCTATAATGGGGTCCGTTAGGTGTCCGCTCCGAAGATGATTTTGGAGTGGAGTCAAAAGTCCTGGATGTCAGTGCAGGAGCTATACAACACACTCAACAATGTAGCAGCCGTAGCTTGATTCAATGAGAGCAGTGCCGTA
Source organism: Bufotes viridis (assembly GCA_033119425.1). Taxonomy (NCBI): domain Eukaryota; kingdom Metazoa; phylum Chordata; class Amphibia; order Anura; family Bufonidae; genus Bufotes; species Bufotes viridis. Next base: position 377,852,959 of record CM065592.1, on the reverse strand, counting down.
GCAGAGAGCTCCTGCCACTATATTGTTGCTAGTGTTGTGTAGCTTGGATGATGACTTCTATGTAAAGAGCCACATAGACCAGCTGATCAGTGGAGGTTCAGGTTGTCACACCCTAATGGCCAGCTAGACCATCACTTAAAGTGAATCTGTCATCATGAAAATGCAGCGTAATCTGCAGACAGCATGTTATCAAGCAGGAGGAGCTGAGCAGATTGATATATAATTTCGTGAGAAAAGATTCAGTATAACTTGTATTTCATTAATTTAAATTCCTGCTCATTATAAGCTTCAAAGTCCAGGAGGCGGTCCTATCAGTGATTGATAGCCTTCCCTCTATGACTATGTATACACAGATCGCTGTCAATCACTGAAAGGACTGCCTCCTTGACTTCAAAGCCTAGAATGAGCACTGACATAAATGAATAAATCACAAGTTTTACTGCATCTTTTGCCATAAAACTATATATCAATCTGCTCAGCTCCTCCTGCTCTACAACATGCTACCTGCAGCTCAAACACCATGTTCAACCTGACAAGTTCCCTTTGAATAACCATGGACAACCCCTTTAACAACAGGAATAGTAGAATTAAATGGGCTCATGCATTGGAAAGGATGTGGAAATGTTGCAAGTGTGTAGTTCATTCAGGTGTTGACATAAAGCACTAACATAATTCCATCTACAACCTGTGGTTTTATTGTATACCGCAAAACATTGGTGGTCACAAAAAAGCACATAATTTTGGTTTAGTATTTTCAGTTTAAATAAAGCTGCCTAAATTGCTTGTGGAGAAAAAGTGAAAATGTTACATCGTTCATTATCCATTAATGGCAAAGGGTTGGCACTAAGATAGCTCATATATAAGTTATCCACAATTTATTTTAAAAATTAGACCCCTTATTGAGACGTTTTCATTTTGAATTCTGAGAATAATAAAAATCCATTCTTGCATTGTAGGAGTCCTGGATAGTAACCAACAGAGCAACAAGATGAACAATGAAATGTTCTAGATGCAGCCACTTTTCATGTCAGGACTGTGCATACTGTATGTCTGGATCTGCTTACTTTACATTTATATGGAAAAACACATTAAATAACTTTTTAACTTGAAAAAATGCAGGCCTACTAGTTATTACGGGGAACCTGCCATGTTGTATTGCAGTCCTATGTGCAGTACCTGTGGTTATCTGAAATTGTACACAGTTATGTGTTGTTATTATGATGTATTTTCATGTACTGGTCATATGTACCAGCAGGTACCGCCCTGTTCCTCCCCTCTTAGTAGAAGCGGGCTGGTCTGATTTCCAGTGTAATCATAGAGGGGAGATAAAGCACATGCCACATCTCCTACTCCTGGGAACAATACATTCTTCTCCTGTGAGACCAGCACTCAGTAAAATACAGCTTTATAGACACTGCTGCAAGGTGAGGGACTACAGCTTAGACACCCATCACTTATCCCACCACTACGCCAGACAAGGCTCAAGTCTGAATCTTACAGTTCACACCTTAACCAACGAGTGCCTGCTAGTCAATCAACATGACACCATATCTCCTCCATTGGTGCCAGAAACTGCACTTTTGTATTTAATACTACTGGATGTACCACAAGTTATATTTTGCACTTAGTAAAAATAGACTGTTTACTGTTACATTTACATCTGGCCTGATTCTTCAAACTAGATTCTCACTGCACTGTTCCCCAGAGAGCAATGGCCTGAGAGAGATATAGCACATGCCACATCTCCTACTCCTGGGAACAACACATTCTTCTCCTGTGAGACCAGCACTCAGTAAAATACAGCTTTATAGACACTGCTGCAAGGTGAGGGACTACAGCTTAGACACCCATCACTTATCCCACCACTACGCCAGGCAAAGCTCAAGTCTGAATCTTACAGTTCACACCTTAACCAACAAGTGCCTGCTAGTCAATCAACATGACACCATATCTCCTCCACTGGTGCCAGAAACTGCACTTTTGTATTTAATACTACTGGATGTACCACAAGTTATATTTTGCACTTAGTAAAAGAGACTGTTTACTGTTACATTTACATCTGGCCTGATTCTTCAAACTAGATTTTCACTGCACTGTTCCCCAGAGAGCAATGGCCTGAGAGAGTGCACCTTGACACAACACTTCATCAGGGCCTCTACCACTCCCATCCTCTGCACCAGCTTCTCAGGGGCTCGCTGCATATGTTTAAACATCTTGGTACAGATCAGGAAGAGCTGAGCAGATTGATATATAGTTTCTTGTGAAACAATTCAGAATAAATTTTATTTTATTCATGTGAAGGGAGTCTGCCGCAGCAAATTTGCAATTTAAACTGATCCTGGTGCTCTGCAGTTGACACTTTCAGTATCCGAAACATTCCTTTATTATCCAATTTTTGATATTCTGAGCTGCTGTAAAACATTATTTAATTCATATACAAATTACTTGAAAAGAGTCCTTAAAGAGGACCTTTCACTGGTCCACAGTTTATAAGTTAAAGCTATATACATGCAGAGCGGCACCCAGGGATCTCCCTGCACTTACTTGTATCCCTGGGTGCCGCTCTGTTCGTCCTCTGTAGCCCCCGGTACCGGTGCTCCTGCTGCTCTAATTTTGCCTGGGGCGGAGACTTCTTCTTTTGCCCTGGGCGTCTCCCAGGGCTGGAGCGCTGGCCAATCGCAGCGCTCAGCTCATATTCAGGATATGAGCTGGGCGCTGCGATTGGCCAGTGCTCCAGCCCTGGGAGAAGGAGACGCCCAGGGCAGAAGAAGAAGTCTCCGCCCCAGGCAAAATTAGAGCAGCAGGAGCGCCGGTACCGGGGGCTACAGAGGACGAACGGAGCGGCACCCAGGGATACAAGTAAGTGCAGGGACATCCCTGGGTGCCGCTCTGCATGTATATAGCTTTAACTCATAAACTGTGGACCAGTGAAAGGTCCTCTTTAAGGGTTGGTCCCAATGCTGTCATTGCGCGGCACTCCCAACTCAATGGAGCTCAGCTTCTCCCCTCAGCACGTTTTTTTCTCAGTACTAAATAGAGTCCTGCTCCTCCCCTCAACACTGAATCAACCACTGCTCCTACCTCCCATCCCATCGTCATCAAGCCACTAGTTGAATTCCCACCAAGATGCAAAGCTAAACTCACTTAATTCCCTGAATTACACGAGATTTCAACCAAATCAGTGGATAATAAAGGTATGTTTTGAATACTGTACATGTTAACTGCGGGGCACCAGGAACAGTTTAATTTATGAAATTGTGGTGACAGACTCCTTTAAACCCACCTTCATTCTATGCTTCAGAATCCAGTGGATGGTCCTGTTCAGTGACTGACAGCCATAGTCACAGCGTTTTCGTTTTGCACTCGCTGCCTTCCCAGAGCTATAACTTTTTTATTTTTCGGTTCACATAGCCATATGAGGGCTTGTTTTTTGCGGGACAAGTTGTACTTTCCAAGGACACCATTAAATATTGCATATGATGTAGTGGGAAGCGGGAATTTTTTTTCCAAATGGGGTGAAATTGCAAAAAAAAAGCAATTCCACCACAGTTTTGCGGGTTTTTAAATTCCGACATTTAATGTGCAATAAAACTGAATGGTTATTTTTACTCTACAGGTCAGTACGAATCCGGCGATACCCTATATGTATAGGTTTTCTTGCGTTTTAATAGTAAAAAATAAATTCAAAAGTGGGAAAAAATCAGTTTTACTTTTTTGTCACCATGTTTTGACCCCTATAACTTTTTTGTAATTATATGTACAGAGCTGTATGGGAGCTCATTATTTGCGTCATAATCTTATCTTTCTTTTGATACCATTCTGGGGTGTGTATTACTTTTTTGATCACCTTTTATGTATTTTTTGTGGAAAATAAATCGTCCAAAAATGGCGAATGACGCTTTTTTCCATTTTTCTGTTTGACGTATGAGGAATATTTTTTAATATTTTTATAGTATCGGCGCTTTCACACATTGCGACACCCATGATGTGTATTTTTTTATTTTTTTTATTTTTATTTTAGCAAAAGGGGGGTGATTTGAAATTTTTAACCTTTTTTTTTTACACTATTATATAGTTCCCATAGGGAACTATAACTTACAATCATTTGATTGCGATTATCATACATCCCAATGCAATAGCATTGGAATGTATGAAAAAATCACATATTTCCTATGAAGCCTATTACAGGCAAGGCTCCATAGGAAATACTACAGAGCAGCCTGGGTTTCATTCATAGAAACCCAGGCTACAACAGGCGTGCTCCGGCTCCTCCGATCGCCACACGGGGGAGCCGGAGCGCAAACCGAAAGTTAAACTTACGGTTTGTGCGCATTCAGATGCCGTGGTCAGGATTGACCACGGCATCTGAAGGGTTAAATGTCCGCCATCGGCATCACTGCCGGTCGCGGACATTAGCCATGGGTGTCTGCTACAAGTACCATGCGAACACCCTCGGCTAAGGCGCCCGCATGGAGCGGGCGACATCTTTAAAAACCGGACACAGGACGTACGGGTACGTCCTGTGTCCTTAAGAGGTTAAACCTAACACTTTTGTGTTTTCCTACACCATCCATCCAACTAGAATGATTTTGCAACTTTTTAAAATGAAGCAGCTCTTCTGATGTCCTTACTGGATATTCTCCTCTTTCTTTCTGTTCAGCTGCATAATGTGTATTCTGCCCACAAGTTAGCTTAAAGACTCATATCAGATACAGACTTGGCTAATCCATTTAAAGTCATTTTCAAGTGAACCTTCCCTTTTATAGGGGAAGACTTTTTGCCAAGGTGAATGTGACACATAGCTAATTCTATCCATAAAGAAGCTAAAGAAAATATAGGTACTCTACTTGTCATTTGGCAAATATGTTTGGCTTAGGCTACTTTCAAACAGGCATTTTGGTTTCCGTTTGTGAGATCCGTTCAGGGCCCCCACTGAAGATATGACAATTTGATACAATTTAAAGTAATCAGTGTACAGCTTGTATAACAGTGTAAATTTGCTGTGCCCTCAAAATAACTCAACACACAGTCATTAATGTCTCAACCGCTGGCAATAAAAGTGAGTACACACCTAAGTGAAAATGGCCAAATAGTGCCCAATTAGTAATTTTCCCTCCCTGGTGTCTTGTGACCCTTTAGTGTTACAAAGTCTCAGGTGTGAATGAGGAGCAAGTGAGTTAAATTTGGTGTTATTGCTCTCACATTCTCTCATACTGGTCACTGGACGTTTAACATGACACTTTTATAAGAAAAAGCGTCAGCACTCACTTTTGTAGAAATATCAATCCTCATTTTTATTGTGTAAAATCTTCATAGATATACAGGACACAAACTCCCTCAAGTGTGGCGACTGTTGACGCGTTTCGAAATCTTTCTTATTCGTAACAGTATTTGGTGTCTGATCCCCATGGATAGATATAGCCAAATGAGCATTGTCGACCTGCCCTCTCTCCACTGGGGAGAGGGGGGGATGGGCAACAATCAACATGCACCTGGGGTCAGAAACACTATTGTGCCTTACAACATACATATAGTGGATAAAATAATAACCTTTAACATGACATCTCATGACAAAGAACTCTCTGGTGATCTGAAAAAAGAATTGTTGCTTTACATGAAGATGTACTAGGCTATAAGAAGATTCCCTGGAACTAAACTGCAGCATGGTGGCCAAGACCATAGAGCAGTTTAACAAGACAGGTTCCACTTAGAACAGGCTTCGCCATGGTCGACCAAAGAAGTTGAGTGCACATGCTCAGAGTCATATCCAGAGGTTGTCTTTTCAAAATAGACGTATGATTGCTGCCAGCATTGCTGCAGAGGTTAAATGGTGGGGGGGTCAGCCTGTCAGTGCTCAGACCATATGCCGCAAACATCATCAAATTGGTCTGCATGGCTGTCATCCCAGAATCAAGCCTCTTCTAAAGATGATGCACAAGAAAGCCCACAAACAGTTTGCTGAAGACAACCAGACTAAGAACATTGATTACTGGAACCATGTCCTGGGGTTTGATAAGACCAACATAAACTTATTTGGTTCAGATGGTGTCAAGAATGTGTAGCGGCAACCAGGTAAGGAATACAAAGACAAGTGTGTCCCACCTACATTCAAGCATGATGCTGGGAGTGTCATGGTTTGGGGCTGGTGCTGCTGGCTATGGGGAACTGCATTTCATTGAGGGAACCATGAATGCCAACATGTACTGTGACATACTGAAGAAGAGCATGATCCCCTCACTACAAAAACTGGGCCACAGGGCAGTATTCCAACATGATAACGAACCCAAACACACCTCCAAGATAACAACTGCATTGCTAAAGAAACTGAGGGTAAAGGTGCTGGACTGGCCAAGCATGTCTCCAGACTTAAACCCTACTGAGCCTCTGTGGGGCATCCTCGAATGGAAGATGGAGGAGCTCAATGTTTCTAATATCCACCAGCACTGTGATCTCATCATAGAGGAGTGGAAGAGGATTCCAGTGGCAATCTGTGGAGCGCTAGTGAACTCCATGCCTAACAGAGTTAAGGCAGTGCTGGAAAATAATGGTGGAAACACAAAATATTGATCCTATGGGCAGAATTTGGCCATTTTTACTTAGGGGTGTACTCACTTTTGTTGCCAGTGGTTTAGACATTATTGGCTGTGTGTTGATTTATTGTGAGGGCACACCAAATTTACACTGTTATACAAGCTGTACACTGAGTACTTTACATTGCATCAAAGTGTCATATCTTCAGTGTTGTCCAATAAAAAGGTAGAATAAAATAATTACAAAAATGTGAGAGGTGTACAGACTTTTGTGAGATACTGTATATTACATTATTCTAGATGCAGGATATCACTTAATAGGATCTGTGTTTGATAATCTCTCCTAGTATACTCTGTCAACTTTATGAAAACTAAAATATTGTTAGCAAAATGTTATCCCAGGAACATTAGTGAAATTATAAATATTCAGCACGCCAAGCTTTTGATATAGTTTAGTGCACATGAACTCAATAGCTGTCAAAATTACAACAGGCAACTCAAGTAATTATGCAGATTTATGCAAAACATTAACAAGAAGAATTAAATGCACAAATGAGGTGGCTACACTTGAATTGTTAAGATTATGAATAATTACCATGAATCTTTTTGCTCTTAATGTAACTTGTTTTTGATAAACAAAGCCTTAATTATCAGAATACTTTTGAGAATTTTGGTGACCTTCATTAATCTTACAAAACAAGTCTCTTGTGTTCTGCATTGTAAAAAAGCACATGCTTGGAATAAGTACACAAACCATGGGAAAATCAAATGCTAATAGATACAGTTACTAACTGAAAAATGATACCTTAGGCTTCCAGGTATATAGTATTCGTGACATGTGGAGAGAACAATGCTAAATATGTAAAGAAAATGTGAAAGGAGCAGAGTCTGGCAAACAAGTCAGTCCCCACACGTGTATTCATTCTGTGAGCAACATATTAATAAAAAAGAGAGGTTTATGCATAGATAATATTGGAAAGTCTTTTTTGGGAGAATACTAAAGATGGGTATTGTGTAGACGCAGTACATATAGAAGATGCAATCAATGTTCTGGATGAAAAATATTTAATACAGAATGGAAGCATATACGACCAAATACTATGTCATGGTGCTACAGGGAACAAGTTTCTACAAAGAATTCATACTATCATATTTACTTATTTTTTTCTTGGGTCAACATATCCTGAGAGTTCTGGAGCAAGATGAGCAGCTTTAAAAACGAAAAACAAAACAAAACATGATTTCATGATATTCTGTCTCAAGATGTCTATTCTGTATGGTTGTGGATTGCAGCCTTTCAGTGGTTTTGCTAGAATTAGAGAAATTAGCATCCTCAAAGGGAGTCAGTCACCATTGACCTCCCTATCCAGCTGTTTGCATAGACACATAGCTGTAGTTCACCTGATTAAAATGCTGTTTTTCTTTTGTTAGAAGGCTTAGAAGTTTAGAAACAAATCTTGAAATTTTTCAGAAAATTTCCAAAACCCAATTTTTATGGACCAGTTCAGGTCTGAAGTGACTTTGTGGGGCTTACATAATAGAAACCACCCATAAGTAGCCCCAATTTAGAAACTACACTCCTCAAAGTAGTCAAAACTGATTTTAAAAACTTTGTTAACCCTTTAGGTGTTCCACAAGAATTAAAGGAACATGTAGATGAAATTTCAGAATGTCACTTCTTTGGCAGATTCTCCATTTTAATTGATTTTTTTTTCCAGTAACAAAGCAAGAGTTGACAGCCAAACAAAACTCAATATTAATTACCCTGATTCTGTAGTTTACAGATGCCCCATATATGGTCGTAAACGGATGTACAGGCACATTGCAGGGCGCCGAAAGAAAAGGAACGCCTTTTTGGAAGGCAGATTTCACTGGGATAATTTTAAGTTGCCATGTCACATTTGAAGACCCCCTGATGTAACCCTAGAGTAGAAACTTCAAAAAAGTGAAACTACGGGATATGGTAGTAGTTTTGTTGGTACTATCTTAGGGTACATATGATTTTTGGTTGCTCTATATTACACTTTTTGTGAGGCAAGGTAACAAAAAATAGCCGTTTTTATTTTTTGTTATTTACAATGTTCATCTGTCAGGTTAGATCATGTGCTATTTTTATAGAGCAGGTTGTAATGCACGCGACAATACCAAATATGACATTTCAGTTTTACATAATAAAGCATTTTTTAAAAAAATTATTTTTTAGTGTCTCCATATTCTGAAAGCCATATTTTTTTTTTTTTGGATGACTGTCTTATGTGGGGTCTCATTTTTTGAGGGATGAGATTATGGTTTGATTGATATGATTTTGAGGTGCCTATGACTTTTTGATCACTTGGTATTACACTTTTTGTGATGTAAGGTGCCAAAAAATGGCTTTTTTTACGCCATTAATTTTTTTTTTTTTTACGCTGTTCAACTGAGGGGTTAGTTCATGTGATATTTTTATACAGCAGGTTCTTACAGATGTGGCGATACCTAATATGTATACTTTTTTATTTAAGTTTTACACAATAACAGTATTTATGAAATAAAAAAATCATGTTTTATTGTGTCCATATTCTGATAGCCATAGTTTTTGTATTTTTTGCGGAATGAGATGACGATTTGATTGGTACAATTTTTGGGTGCATATGACTATTTGATCGCATGGTATTTTCCTTTTTGTGATGTAAGGTGACAAAAAATGGCTTTTTTTTACAGTTTTTATGTTAGTTTTTTTTTATGGTGTTCACCTGAGGGGTTAGTTCATTTGATATCTTTATACAGCAGGTTATTAAGGATGCAGTGATACCTAGTATGTATACTTTTTTATTTATTTAAATTTTACACAATAACAGCATTTTTGAAACAAAAAAAATATTTTATTGTCTCTCATATTTTATTGTCTCCATATTCTGAGAGCCATAGTTTTTTATTTTTTGCCCAATTGTTTTATGTTCAGGCTAATTTTTTATAGGATAAGGTGACAATTTCAATGTACTATTTAGGGGGCATACGCCTTTTTGATCGTTTGGTGTTGCACTTTTTGTGATGTAAGGTGACAAAATAGGATTGTTTTAGCACAGTTTTTTTTTTCCTACAGCGTTCAGGTGAGGGGGTCGATCATGTGACATTTTTGTAGGGCTAGTCATTGCGGACGTGGAAATACCCAATATGTCTGGTTTTCTTTGTTTTTTCTATTTTTTTTTTTACAATTTTAGGCCCCTTTCACATCAGCATTTTTGCCTACCGTCCCAGAGTAACGTCCTCGGAGCTCTAGGATGGAAATATACTGATCAGGATTATCCCAATGCATTCTGAATGGAGATAAATCCGTTCAGGAAGCATCAGGATGTCTTCCGTTCAGTATGTGAACGTTTTTTGGACGTTGACAAAACCGCAGCATGCTGTGGATTTGTCTCCGTCCAAAAATCCGGAAGACATGCCGCCAGGATGGATCTGGAATTAATGCCCATTAAAAAGCACTAATCCGGATCCAACTTTAAGCTAAACGTCGTTTCGGTGCATCGCCGGATCCGACGTTTAGCTTTAAAGAATGGTAACCATGGTAGGCAGGACGCTACTAAAGTCCCGGCTGCCATGGAAAATCAGCGGGGAGCCGGGGGAGAAGCTACTTACCTTCCGTGCGGCGGCCAGGGCGCTCCTTGATGACATCACCTGGTCCCGGCGTCGCATGGTTCCACATAGCTGTGCTATGTGAGCAATTTGCCATATGGACCGTACGGCGCATTGCTTACATAGCATAGCTATGTGATCCATGCAGTGCAGGGACCCTGTGACGTCATCGAGGAGCGCCTCGGCCGCCGCACGGAGCGTAAGTAGCTTCTTCCCCGGCTCCCCGCTTCTTTTCCATGGCAGCCGGGACTTTAGTAGCGTCCTGGCTGCCATGGTTACCTGAAAGCATATCAAATACTGATTAGTCTTCAATATGCTTTCAGTTGTCTTGCGTTGTGACTAGTGTTGAGCGAACAGTTCGAGCATAGTTCGGGTCCGTACCGAATTTTGGGGTGTTCGTGACACGGACCCGAACCCGAACTTTTTCGTAAAAGTTCGGGTTCGGGTTCGTCGTTCGGCATGTATTTTGGCGCATTTTGAAAGGCTGCAGAGCAGCCAATCAACATGCATCATACTACTTGCCCTAAGATGCCATCGCAGCCATGCCTACTATTGGCAAGGCTGTGATTGGCCAAGTGCAGCATGTGACTCAGCCTCTTTATAAGCTTGTGCGCACGTCGGGACGTGCTCACTCCCGATGTGAATAGAACAGGGATAGACGCAGCTGATGCTAGGGCGAGAATAGGCAGGGATAATTGAATAACTGGAAGCAAATTTCTCTCCTCCACCTGTGATTCATCTGAACAACTGCAGCTGAGCTGCTTTTTTGATAGGGATTGGCTATTTTTAGAGTGGCCAGAGTGATTTTTCCATCCACATGTACCTGGGCTGACCGCCGGCCGCCATTTTGCGACTTGTAGTGCTGCAGCAGAAGCTGCCACAGTGTGCATTCCAAAGCTCCAAACAAGTCAGACATCTACACCTGGGATTCAGACCAATAGCGATTTAGCAGCACAGTCCAAGGCTATTTTTTTAAAGGTTGTGCAGACCATTTTGTGGCACATGTTACTGGGCTGATAGGCGGCGGCCATCTTGGGACTAGTGCTGCAGCACAATCTCTCCCAACGTCCATTAATCACTTGTAATAGTGGTCTGTGCCATAGAAATCCTACATCAGGGACTTGGGTGTGCTTGTGTCACCCCTACTAATACCAGTCCACCTGTAATCCATACAGTGAAAAGCCATAAAGTATTCCAGTGAGGGAATTTTTTTTATTTAAAAAGGCCAAGTTAGTTTATCTGGCGTTCAATATACTAGATACAGTTAGGCCTGCGTTTCATACATCTGGAATTAGCAAACTAATCTCCCAGGTTGGGAAAATATATATGTACCCATACTAGAATCTGTCAAAGAAAGCGGTACTCACATATAACAGTCATTCCATCTGTAATCCATACAGTCAAAAGACTGAAAGTATTCCAGTGAGGGAATTTTTTTATTTAAAAAGGCCAAGTTAGTTTATCTGGCGTTCAATATACTAGATACAGTTAGGCCTGCGTTTCATACATCTGGAATTAGCAAACTAATCTCCCAGGTTGGGAAAATATATTTATGTACCCATACTAGAATCTGTCAAAGAAAGCGGTACTCACATATAACAGTCATTCCATCTGTAATCCATACAGTCAAAAGACTGAAAGTATTCCAGTGAGGGAATTTTTTTATTTAAAAAAGGCCAAGTTAGTTTATCTGGCGTTCAATATACTAGATACAGTTAGGCCTGCGTTTCATACATCTGGAATTAGCAAACTAATCTCCCAGGTTGGGAAAATATATATTTATTTACCCATACTAGAATCTGTCAAAGAAAGCGGTACTCACATATAACAGTCATTCCATCTGTAATCCATACAGTCAAAAGACTGAAAGTATTCCAGTGAGGGAATTTTTTTATTTAAAAAGGCCAAGTTAGTTTATCTGGCTTTCAATATACTAGATACAGTTGGGCCTGCGTTTCATACATCTGGAATTAGCAAACTAATCTCCCAGGTTGGGAAAATATATATGTACCCATACTAGAATCTGTCAAAGAAAGCGGTACTCACATGTAACAGTCATTCCATCTGTAATCCATACAGTCAAAAGACTGAAAGTATTCCAGTGAGGGAATTTTTTTATTTAAAAAGGCCAAGTTAGTTTATCTGGCGTTCAATATACTAGATACAGTTAGGCCTGCGTTTCATACATCTGGAATTAGCAAACTAATCTCCCAGGTTGGGAAAATATATATTTATTTACCCATACTAGAATCTGTCAAAGAAAGCGGTACTCACATATAACAGTCATTCCATCTGTAATCCATACAGTCAAAAGACTGAAAGTATTCCAGTGAGGGAATTTTTTTATTTAAAAAGGCCAAGTTAGTTTATCTGGCTTTCAATATACTAGATACAGTTGGGCCTGCGTTTCATACATCTGGAATTAGCAAACTAATCTCCCAGGTTGGGAAAATATATATGTACCCATACTAGAATCTGTCAAAGAAAGCGGTACTCACATGTAACAGTCATTCCATCTGTAATCCATACAGTCAAAAGACTGAAAGTATTCCAGTGAGGGAATTTTTTTATTTAAAAAGGCCAAGTTAGTTTATCTGGCGTTCAATATACTAGATACAGTTAGGCTCATGCGTTTCATACATCTGGAATTAGCAAACTAATCTCCCAGGTTGGGAAAATATATATGTACCCATACTAGAATCTGTCAAAGAAAGCGGTACTCACATATAACAGTCATTCCATCTGTAATCCATACAGTCAAAAGACTGAAAGTATTCCAGTGAGGGAATTTTTTTATTTAAAAAGGCCAAGTTAGTTTATCTGGCGTTCAATATACTAGATACAGTTAGGCCTGCGTTTCATACATCTGGAATTAGCAAACTAATCTCCCAGGTTGGGAAAACATATATTTATGTACCCATACTAGAATCTGTCAAAGAAAGCGGTACTCACATGTAACAGTCATTCCATCTGTAATCCATACAGTCAAAAGACTGAAAGTATTCCAGTGAGGGAATTTTTTTATTTAAAAAGGCCAAGTTAGTTTATCTGGCGTTCAATATACTAGATACAGTTAGGCCTGCGTTTCATACATCTGGAATTAGCAAACTAATCTCCCAGGTTGGGAAAATATATTATGTACCCATACTAGAATCTGTCAAAGAAAGCGGTACTCACATATAACAGTCATTCCATCTGTAATCCATACAGTCAAAAGACTGAAAGTATTCCAGTGAGGGAATTTTTTTATTTAAAAAGGCCAAGTTAGTTTATCTGGCGTTCAATATACTAGATACAGTTAGGCCTATGCTTTCATACATCTGGAATTAGCAAACTAATCTCCCAGGTTGGGAAAATATATATGTACCCATACTAGAATCTGTCAAAGAAAGCGGTACTCACATATAACAGTCATTCCATCTGTAATCCATACAGTCAAAAGACTGAAAGTATTCCAGTGAGGGGATTTTGCTTATAAAAATAATATATTTCATTGTGGTGCGAGTTGAATCGCAACAATGAAGAAAAATACTATTAAGGGACGAGGACGCGGTCGTGGTGGTGTCCGTGGAGCCTCTGTTGCTGGTAGAGGACGTGGCCGTTCGGCCCCAGGCGCACACAGTAGGGAACCAACTCCCTCAACTAGCCGGCAGAATGTACCGCAATATCTCGTGGGGCCCAATGCCGCTCTTAGGATGGTAAGGCCTGAGCAGGTACAGGCATTAATCGATTGGGTGGCCGACAGTGCTTCCAGCACGTTCACCACATTGTCTTCCACCCAGTCTTCTGCGGAAAGCGCACAGGTGGCACCTGAAAACCAAGCCCATCAGTCTGTCACATCACCCCCAAGCATATCAGGGAAACGGTCTGAGCCACAAGTTATGCAGCAGTCTCTTCTTCTGTTTGAAGACTCTGCTTCCAGGGTTTCCCAGGGGCGTCCACCTAGCCCTTCCCCAGTGGAGGAAGACATACCATGCACTGACGCACAACCACTTATGTCTCCAGATGAAGAGGACATGGGAATACCACCACAGCAGAGTCACCGACTCTCTGATGATGACGAAACACAGGTGCCCACTGCCGCGTCTTTTGCAGTGTGCAGACTGAACAGGAGGAGGTCAGGGAGGGAGACTGGGTGGAAGACGATGCAGAGGACGATGAGGTCTTAGACCCCACATGGACTGAAGGTCGTGGCGATGACTTTCACAGTTCAGAGGAAGAGGTAGTGGTGAGACCGAGACAACAGCGAAGCCAAAGAGGGAGCAGGGGGCCAAAGCAGACGAGCCGCGCCCCAGAGTTCGCCTGCTACTGGACATCGCCAACAGGGACCCAGCCCCACAAAGGCAGCTTCAAAGAGTTCCCTGGCATGGCACTTCTTTAAACAATGTCCTACCGACAAGACCCGAGTGACTTGCACGCTCTGCCATCAGAGCCTGAGGCGAGGCATTAACGTTCTGAACCTCAGCACAACCTGCATGACCAGGCATCTACATGCAAAGCATGAACTGCAGTGGGGTACACACCTTAAAAACCAGGCACTCGCTGAGGCTCCCCTGCTCCCTCTACCGCTGCTGCCTCGGCTTCCGCCTCGAGAGGAATGTTGCCACCTGCCGAGCAGCAAACAGAGGATGTGCCACCGACACCACCACCACCGCCACCGTCAACTAGCGTCTCCACTATATCACACAGCAGCGTTCAGCTCTCAATATCTCAAACCTTAGAGAGGAAGCGCAAATTCCCCGAGTCACCCTCGAGCCTCTTGGCCTGAACGCCAGCATTTCTAAACTGCTGGCCTTTGAAATGCTGTCATTCCGGCTGGTGGACACAGACAGCTTCAAACAGCTGATGGCCATGGCTGTCCCGCAGTATGTGGTTCCCAGCCGCCACTACTTCTCCAAGACAGCCGTGCCTTCCCTGCACATGCAAGTGTCCGATAAAATCAAGTGTGCACTGCGCAACGCCATTTGTGGCAAGGTCCACCTAACCACAGATACGTGGACCAGTAAGCACGGCCAGGGACGCTATATCTCACTAACTGCACACTGGATGAATGTAGTGGCGGCTGGGCCCCCGGCGGACAGTTCCTTGGCGCACGTCCTTCCGCCCCTAGGATCGCAGGGCATCATTCTCTGCCTCCTGTAGCCTCCTCCTCCTACTCGGCTTCCTCCTCCACTGCTTCCACCAGCTCATCCGGTCAGCCACACACCTTCACCACCAACTTCAGCACAGCCCGGTAAACGTCAGCAGGCCATTCTGAAACTCATATGTTTGGGGGACAGGCCCCACAGCGCAAAGGAGTTGTGGCGGGGTATTGAACAACAGACCGACGAGTGGTTTCTGCCGGTGGGCCTCAAGCCAGGCCTGGTGGTATGCGATAATGGGCGAAATCTCGTGGCAGCTCTGGGACTAGCCGGTTTGACGCACATCCCTTGCCTGGCGCATGTGCTGAACTTGGTGGTGCAGAGGTTCATTCACCACTACCCCAACATGTCAGAGCTGCTGCATAAAGTGCGGGCCGCCTGTGCGCGCTCCGCCGCTCACATCCTGCCGCTGCTCGCCTGTCTGCGCTACAGCGGAACTTCGGCCTTCCCGCCACCGCCTCATATGCGACGTGCCCACCCGGTGGAACTCCACCTTGCACATGCTGGAGAGACTGTGCGAGCAGCAGCAGGCCATAGTGGAGTTTCAGCTGCAGCACGCCGCGGCCAGTCGTACTGCCGAACAGCACCACTTCACCACCAATGATTGGGCCTCCATGCGAGACCTGTGTGCCCTGCTGCGCTGTTTCGAGTACTCCACCAACATGGCCAGTGGCGATGACACTGTTATCAGCGTTACAATACCACTTCTATGTCTCCTTGAGAAAACACTTAGGCAATGATGTTAGAGGAGGTGGCCCAGGTGGAGGAGGAGGAGGAGGATGAGGGCTCGTTTCTAACACTTTCGGGCCAGTCTGTTCGAAGTGGCTCAGAGGGAGGTTTGTTTAAGCAGCAGAGGACAGGTTCACAAGTCGCCAGCCAAGGCACTGTACTGGAGGACGAGGAGGATGAGGAGGAGGAGGTGGAGGGGGACGAGGATGAAGCAAGTTCACAGCGGGGTGGCAGCCCAGGCCCATCACTGGTGCGTGGCTGGGGGATACGGTGGATCGATGACGATACGCCTCCCACAGAGGACAGCTTGTCCTTACCCATGGGTAGCCTGGCCCACATGAGCGAATATATGCTCCAATGCCTGCGCAACGATTAGCAGAGTTGCCCACGCTTTAACGTGTGCAGACTACTGGGTGGCCACCCTGCTGGATCCCCGGTATAAAGACAATGTGCCCACTTTAATTCCTGAACTGGAGCGCGACCGTAAGATGCGCGAGTACAAGCGCACGCTGATAGAGGCGCTCTTGAGAGCATTCCCACATGTCACAGGGGAACAGGTGGAAGGTGAAGGCAGAGGAGTGGCAAGAGGTCGCCAACGCAGCTGTGTCACGGCCAGCTCATCTGAGGGCAGGGTTAGCATGGCAGAAATGTGGAAAAGTTTTGTCTCCACGCCACAGCTATCTGCACCGACACCTGATACGGAACGTGTTAGCAGGAGGCAGCATTTCACTAACATGGTTGAACAGTATGTCTGCACACTCCTCCACATCCTGACGGATGGTTCGGCCCCATTCAACTACTGGGTTTCGAAATTGTCCACGTGGCCAGAGTTAGCATGTTATGCCTTGAGGTGCTTTCCTGCCCGGCGGCCAGCGCTTTATCTGAACGCGTATTCAGCACGGCAGGGGCGCCATTACTGACAAGCGCAGCCGCCTGTCCACAGCCAACGTGGACAAGCTGACCTTCATAAAGATGAACCAGGCATGGATCCCACAGGACCTGTCCCTCCCTTGTGCAGAGTAGTCCTTATTAACTGCCTAAAACATGTCTTGTTGTGCTACGGGCCACTTCTTTATTTGATACAAATTTTATGAAACCCACAGTTGAATGAAACTCTTCTCTGTCTGGGCGCCGGGCCTAACCAGATGAAAGTGGCCGGTTAAACTAACGGGTGACATGAAGCCATAACCTCTGCCATGCTACCTCTGTCTTCTGTCTGGGTGCTGAGGCCTAAGTCAAATAAAGCGGTCTTCTGCTGTGCTGGGGGATATGAAGCTAATCTCTGACCTCTCTCCTCTGTCTGGGTCCAAAGGCCTAAATCACTGAAAGAGGCCTTCTCCTGTGGTGTGTGATATGATGCCAGAATATGTGCTGTGGGGCCTCTCCTCTTCCTGGGTGCAGGGGTCAAATAAACTAAATTGTGGCCTACTCCTGTGGTGGTTGATATGATGCCTGATTCTCTGATGTGGAACCTCTCTCCTCTGTTTGGGTGAAGGGGTCAAAGTAACTAAATGGTGGCTTCTCCTGTGGTGGCTGATATGATGCCAGAATATGTGCTGTGGTGCCTCTCTCCTCTTCCTGGGTGCAGGGGTCAAAGTAACTAAATGGTGGCTTCTCCTGTGGTGGCTGATATGATGCCAGAATATGTGCTGTGGGCCTCTCTCCTCTTCCTGGGTGCAGGGGTCAAAGTAACTCAATGGTGGCTTCTCCTGTGGTGGCTGATATGATGCCAGAATATGTGCTGTGGTGCCTCTCTCCTCTGTCTGGGTCCAAAGGCCTAAATCACTGAAAGAGGCCTTCTCCTGTGGTGTGTGATATGATGCCTGAATATGTGCTGTGGTGCCTCTCTCCTCTTCCTGGGTGCAGGGGTCAAAGTAACTAAATGGTGGCTTCTCCTGTGGTGGCTGATATGATGCCAGAATATGTGCTGTGGTGCCTCTCTCCTCTTCCTGGGTGCAGGGGTCAAAGTAACTAAATGGTGGCTTCTCCTGTGGTGGCTGATATGATGCCAGAATATGTGCTGTGGGGCCTCTCTCCTCTTCCTGGGTGCAGGGGTCAAAGTAACTCAATGGTGGCTTCTCCTGTGGTGGCTGATATGATGCCAGAATATGTGCTGTGGTGCCTCTCTCCTCTGTCTGGGTCCAAAGGCCTAAATCACTGAAAGAGGCCTTCTCCTGTGGTGTGTGATATGATGCCTGAATATGTGCTGTGGTGCCTCTCTCCTCTTCCTGGGTGCAGGGGTCAAAGTAACTCAATGGTGGCTTCTCCTGTGGTGGCTGATATGATGCCAGAATATGTGCTGTGGGGCCTCTCTCCTCTTCCTGGGTGCAGGGGTCAAAGTAACTCAATGGTGGCTTCTCCTGTGGTGGCTGACATGATGCCAGAATATGTGCTGTGGTGCCTCTCTCCTCTTCCTGGGTGCAGGGGTCAAAGTAACTAAATGGTGGCTTTTCCTGTGGTGGTTGATATGATGCCTGATTCTCTGCTGTGAAACCTCTCTCCTCCGTCTGGGTGTAGGGGTCAAAGTCTTTCAAAGTCGCCTTCTCCTGTGCTGATTGATATAAAGCTGATGGTTGTGCCATCTGACATGGTTGCCGGGGTCCCATTAAATTGGGGCCTACTCCTGTGGTGGGTGATCTAAATGCCTGATTCTCTGCTTTGAAACCTCTCTCCTCCGTCCGGGTGTAGGGGTCAAAGTCTGTCAAAGTCGCCTTCTCCTGTGCTGATTGATATAAAGCTTATGCTTGTGCCATCTGACATGGTTGCCGGGGTCTGATTCAATGGTGGCCTACTCCTGTGGTGGGTGATCTAAATGCCTGATTCTCTGCTGTGTAACCTCTCTCCTCCGTCTGGGTGTAGGGGTCAAAGTAACTAAATGGTGGCCTACTCCTGTGGTGGGTGATATGATGCCTGGTTCTCTGCTGTGGGACCTCTCTCCTTTGTCTGGGTGTAAGTGACCTTCTCCATTGGTGGGTGACTTGAAGCCTGATTCTGTGCTATGGGACCTCACTCCAATTAATATTGTTTAATTTTTATTTATTTTATGTTAACTCATCATTTCCTATCTACATTTGTTTGCAGGGGATTTAACTACATTTTGCTGCCTTTTGCAGCCCTCTAGCCCTTTCCGGGTGTGTTTTACAGCCTTTTTAGTGCCCAAAAGTTCGGGTCCCCATTGACTTCTATGGGGTTCGGGTTCAGGATGAAGTTCGGGTCGAGTTCGGATCCCGAACCCGAACATTTTTCGAAAGTTCGGCCGAACTCGTCGAACCCGAACATCCAGGTGTTCGCTCAACTCTAGTTGTGACGGATCCGGTGGGCATTTCCGGCTACAGAAGTGCACGCCGGATCCTCACAACGCAAATGTGAAAGAGGCCTTATGTGTTTTAGTTTAGGATTTTTTAATTTATTTATTTATTTATTTATTTTACTTGAAACTTTTTTTTTTATTATGAAAAACACTTTTTGTTCCACTCTGGGGCTTCAATCTATTAGATCTGATCCCCTCTGCAATGCATTACAATACAACCTGTATTGTAATGCATTGGCTGTCAGCTTTTATGCTGACAGCCTGCCTGTGACATCCAGCTTTGACCGCGGCATACAAGGGGTTAACACGCAGGCATCAGTGTTTTCACTGATGCCGGAATATGCAGCAGGGGCCCGGCTGTCAGTGACTGCCGGGTCCGTGCAGCTGATCGGGCGGACACAGCTCCGGCACCCTCCGAGTCCACCAGCTGTATATGTATGGCGCTGGTACTTAAGTCACTTCCACCAGCACCGTACATGTACGGCACGGGTTCTTAAGTGGTTGAATATTGTTCGGTTCTTGTGTACATTACACTTTCCTCACTGGTAATTTATACTGCTGCTTCTCCTGTTTCAGCTTTTCTGATCCACCTTCTCCTGTATTCGGTGGTGGACCAGGCATTCTCAATAACTTCCCTGTTCCCTGACACCTACCACTGTTGTCATAGTGAAGCAGATGAAGCAGACCAGACATCTGTCCATCATTCATTCCAAAGTCTAGATTCATAGTAGTCTATAGCTCTATCTTTCTAAACAGTGGGAAAGGAAATTGGGGTGTGAGGGGGCATCATATACCATAGTGCTATTTATTAGTGGAATCTCTGGGGCTTGTGTGAAGGACTATTTTCTATGCAGGGGAGGAAGACAGGAGAATTAGTTAGCAAGAGCCAACTGCAATGGACTCCTGAATGATGCAGCTGCTTGATGGTCAAATGTGAAGAGTTGGTGCCGGTATGTTAGTGTGGATGTACCTGTACATGAATCTTTAGGAATTAGAGCTGAAAAAACTGAGGGTTGCTTGAGCTATAGAAGAGGGTTGTACTTTCTACAAGTGTGTTCTAACTCTATCAGAATTCCACCCTTTAGTTTTTTCTATGAAAAATATACTAAACTGTCCAGAAAGCTTTCTAGGTTTCATTCCTTCGAAGCTTAGTGGCTCAATGCATCCAAACCAACATTTACTGAAAATATCTTCTTACTGATTATATTAGATAAACTTTATACAGTGTATCAGACAGTCATGGCTTTTAGGTATGTAAAGTGTGATGCGCCATATAGAACAGTATTTCTACATAATATGGTGTTTTGCTTTAGTTTTACTGCTGAAATTATCTTAAGGTTTATTAAAGGAACCTCCATCTAAGGATGGATATTGCAGAGTGGTGGCACCCTTTGAATTTTCTGTCTTTTCCCTTAGACCAGGAGCTGACAGCTCCTTATCTCTGCTCTCTGACCTCCTAACACTCATTATAGCTCAGTTCTTATTCAGTTATTATCTTACTGATAAGAATGTAGCTTAAATAAGTGTATTCTGACCTCTCAGTAGTTTAGAGATAAGTGAAAGTGAAAGTTCCAGTCATATAGCTAGAAAAACAATTAACCATTTGTGACAGAATGGCTCAATATTTTTAATAAAGGCCACTTGAATAAATATTTTTTTGCCAAATATGAGTAAAATGCATCAAAAATTACAGGTGTACATTGCCTTTAAGGTGTCATGCAGTAGAGCCCATGTGTATTTTGGCTATTGGTACGGTATAAAAAGCAGAACCATGATTCAAAAAAAGAAAAGAGAATTAGATCGCTCATCCACAAGCTTTGCTTTGATCTATAACTGTTTCTCAGCACAATTAGCATAGCTTCTCAGCGCAATATTTAGTGTATGGCCCCCGATATTGCATACTATATAAGAGGCATTAGTGTACATTTTGATTAAAAGGCGTGAGCCCACTCACCGCGTCAAGGTTACCTCTTAGAGGGGGACCTACTCTAAATTTGGCGCGTCACTGCCTGGCGACCGCCGGAGCCACAGCTCCGCACCAGCAGGCGGTGGGGTCCAGCCTCCAAACAGCACCCCTGCTGTCTGGCAATGCCGACCTTGGCACCGGGCCCCACCAACCCACCAGCGCAACATCACAGCAACAATGGCCACCACCCAGCACCGCACCAAGTAAACAGTTGTTAAAGCTCACCTTTTTACCTGCTCTCAGAGACTCAGACTGAGGGCTCGTAGGTAAAAAGCAGAACCATATTGCATTCTGTATTACTGTAACTTCTTAGTACAGAGCAAAGTTCAATTTCATAGATTGAGATTTACTGTAGAAGCACAAAATTTAGTGCTTCTAGCACAGAACTTGGGTAGTATGCATGGCCCTGCTGAAAGGCAGTAACACTGTATTCTAAATCTGTGTAGTGTGTATAAGGTCTTATTCTGACAAGGCAACATTTATAAGGAGTTGGTATATGGTAATTCAAATGTGAGCTACGATAGGGAGACGTCTAAATGAATGAGAATGCATTCTATGTGCAGTGCTGATAATTATATTGACCCTATACAGTATTATAATAAATAATATGTTATTTAGACAGTACTATAAGGGCTAAAAGCCCCAAACAGACCCAGTCTCCCATTAGTAGGCTTAATAAAATCAAATTTTTATATACATAATAATATATATTTAAGGTTTATTCTGATTATATTACGTTATTTACTATCCACAGGATCTGGGATAACTATTAGATTGGTGGTGGATCACGTGCATGCCTGACCGGCTGCTCTGTTCATTTCGGGTGGCTCCACTGGTTATGGGGCCCATGATCTTGTGACTGGTGAGTGTCCCAGGTGTAGGATCCCCACCGATCTAATAGTTATGCCTTATCCTATGGATAGGGGATAACTTAAAGGGCTTGTTCAGGTTCAGAGCTGAACATGGACATATCCACTTCTTCCCCAACTCATCCCTCTGACATGAGCATTGGAGCATTTCATGCTCCAATGCTCTCCCTTGCCCTGCGCTGAATCTCACAGGGAAGCAGCTTTTTCTGGCGATCTGGTGACGTACCGGGATCTCCATGGGTAAGCTAGGCGGAGGCTTCTGTCTAGCAGTGATCCCAGTGACGTCACTGGCACTAATGGGCAGGCTTTAGTGCTGCTCAAGCCTGTAAAACAGCTAGGGCAGTGCTAAAGCCCACCCATCAGTGCTTGTGACATCACCAGGAACACTGCTAGGTGGAAGCATGTTTTGTTTTTTTCACAGCTTTCACAGCACTGAATGGATGCGTTGATACCAAATATGCGGAGGAGATTTTATCTTTGCAATTTATTCCACACAAGGGGACTATAATATGATATGAATGATTATTTGTTAACTTTTAAAATACATTGCACTATACATAAAAAGGAGACAGCCCAGCCACCTTAGTGACCGTCGTAAAAAGGCACATTGATGGTCACTAAGGCTAGTTTCACACTAGCGCTTGAGAGCTCTGGCAAGCTTTTCCGTGGTCTGGCTGCTCTCTTGATCTGGGATTGCCAGAAGCTGCCTGAATGCCTGCCAGCCCCATTGCCTATAATGGGGACTGATGGAGATCAGGTGCAAATCTTTTCATTATATTTTACATCTGTTTAGGATTCCCTCCTAGTTTGGGCTCACCACCACTGATGGAATTCACTGATCAAACACTGACTAAACACTGCTTGAAAGAAGCCTCATGGAATAATATATAATTGAAGAATTTGACCATTAACTCATACCAGACTGTGATCCTAGAAGAGTTAAATGGTTTGTCCCAGAATGATAACCTACAGCAGGGATAGACAAACTCTCCAGTTGTTGTAAAACTACAATTCCCAGTATTCCCTACTGTAGGCTGATAGCTGTAAGCAGTCTTTGCATGCTAGGAGTTGTAGTTTTGCAACAGCTGGAGAGTCAGTGATCAGTGGGGTACAAACACTGAAATCTGCACTGATCATGGTAACTGGGCTCCCCTATACCATTTGAATGTAGTGGCAGTCAACCATGTGCACTACCAATACATTCAAAGTCTATGATACCTCCAAAGATCGCTGAATACAATGCTCCACTATGTCAAGTAGTCTCATAGCGTTTGAATGGAGCATCGATATGCATGCTCAACTGTTGCTGTATTCAAACAAGGATCAGTGGACCCTTGTTCTCATGATTTGTGAGGGTCCCAATTAGGTTGCTTGCACAAAGTCATTGTTTAGTCAGTGATCGATTAGTAATTTTCATCAGTGATTGTGAGCCAAAACCAGGATGGGGTCAAAAACACAGAACAGGTGCAAACCCTTTCATTATACCTTATCTCTGTGTAGACTTCATTGCTTGATTTGGCTCTCAATCACTGATGGAAATCACTAATCAAACACTGACCAAAGACTGACTTTGTGAATGCAGCCCTACTCTGTGGATAAGTGATACTTGTCAATCTCAGAAATCCCTTTAACTTATCCTTTTGTTCTATCATAGTTTTCATGAATTTACTCTACTTGAAGAGAAACTATTTTAAAAAGTACCTACAATAATATTGCGATCAAAGCACAAGTTTAGGCTTCATGCACACAACCATTTTCGTTTTGTAGTCCACAAACCACTGACCCACAAAATATGGACACCTTTCGCATTCAATCCACATTTTTCTCACTCTCTTTACTTGAAATCATTATTCTTGTTTGCAATATGCACAAGAATAGGACATGTTCTATAATTTGCGTAAAGGACACATGGATGCAGACAGCACATTGAGGTCATCCATGTTTTTGTTTTGTTTTTTTAGCAAACCTGTAGGGATGAATGAGTCCATTTGCAGTCTACAAAAAATGTGGATCTGACACAGATCCAAAATATGAACTTGTGCATAGGGCCTTACAGTGATGGTGAAAGATGCTGTCAGAAGAGTGAGGTGTTGACTGTCAGAAGAGTATCCAGTTGACTAAGTGTTGACTTTTCACCTGCTATGTCATTTTACACTGTTTGTTAGTATTTTAAGGCAATTGCTAGGCTTCTGTCTCACAACTGATCTATTACTGTGGTCAACTGATCACTGATGCATGTCAAGCTCATACAGGAAGGAGTTCCTGATTAGAAAACATTATTTAAATATTTTGGTCTTTGCTCTGAACTTGCCAGTGATAATATATGCTCTATTAATTTGTATCCAGGAACTCCTCGCATCCTGTATTTAGTTCCTTGTTTACTTGCTACCTGTCTGTGTAATTTGGTTCTTATGATATTTTTTTATTCCAGGGCAGGTCTTGTTTCTGATTCTTATAGTTTATTTGTCTCCTTGATGTTTCAAATTGTTTGCATTAATTCCAGCTCAGCTCTGCTTAGTTTGGTTTTCTTGTCTCTTGGTTCTGTCGCCCCTCTGATGATCATGTTATGGGTTTTTCCAAAGTGATACCTAAGGGCAGCGATGGGGTATTTGTTTTGAAGGTCAGTGTTTCGGGAAAGCTCTAAAGAAAGATTTATCCCTTGTTAACTTCATCCGTCTGCTTCCTTACGTGACATATCCTTCATCAGTTTGTACCATCATCCATTTACCATAATCATTTGGTCATCTATTGGTGAGTTTCTAATTTTGTATATTTGTCATCTGCTATTGTTGATATGTACTTCATAATGTTTTTCTTTCAATTATCCATTTGTTATACATTTCTGTCCCGCTGAAAGTACATAAAGATACCATTAGTACATAGGAAAGGTGACTGCTGTAGGTCAAATCTAATTCTGCAGTCTAGTTTACAGCTGGCGTCATTACACATATCTCTCTTACACAGTACACACATCTCTAATACACAGCTCTATTTGATGACTACAGTTCTGTACACAGCCGCTGTGAAATCTGACCCCTCCCACACACATGACTCATCACATGGTCATGACATCATCACAGGTCCTTTGCCTTTCCAGCAGCTAGCAGCTTCTTCGGGCGTAGAGTTTGTGTATTGCATACTTTTGAGTTAGGGAGGAGTGAATTTTGACTGACTTCTGAGGGAGAAGGGAGTTTTGTCTGACATCTGAGGGAGTTTTGGCTGAGGTCTGAGGGCGTTTTGGCTGAGATCTGAGGGAGGAGGCAGTTTTGGATGAGGGAGGTTTGTCTGAGGGAGGAGGCAGTTTTGGCTGAGGTCTGATGGAATTTTTGTCTGAGGTCTGAGGGAGATTTGTCTGACATCTGATGGAGTTTTGGATGAGGGAGGAGGGCCTTTTGGCTGAGGTCTGAGGGAGGAGGCAGTTTTGGATGAGGAAGAAAGGAGTTTTGGCTGAGAGAGGATGGAGTTTTGCCTGAGGTAAGAGGACTGCTGGAGTTTGGGCTGATGAAGGAGGGTGTTTTGCCTGATGGAGGATGAAGTTGTGGATGATGTCTGACGATGTCCTAATATGGACACCATACACTACGTAACTGTGTGATGGCAGAAGCATCTCCTATAAAATTCCTTGGCATTGTACAGTTAAGTAAAACATTTGATTACCCACTCTTCTGGCTGCATGTCCAGCTGTCACTTTCAAACTTCTGGCATTATATGTAGTCTGCAACATTACTGGAGATATCCTTTAAAGGCTATGTATACCTTTGGGGGCATTTTTTTAAAATAATGCATTGTACTCATTTTGACCTAAAATTAATTTCAATTAGTCCTTATTAAACCCCTTTCTCGGTACAGCCTTGAGATTCTTCAGTGGCAGACTGTATTTTAGCTCTTTTCTGTCAGACAGCTTAGCATGATATCTCCTTATCTCTGACCTCCTAAACAATCATTATAGCTCGATTCTTATCTTGCTGATAAGAATGTTGGTTAAATAAGTGTTTATGATTATGACCTTATAGTAATTTAGAGATAATGGGGGTAATTTATTAAGGCCGGCGTTTTAGACCCCTTTAGCTGGCGGTGGATGCACCAAATTTTTGTAGAGGCAACTGCCTCTACATAACTTCGGGATATCCACTGGCTGTCTAAATCTATGCATAGAAAATGATAAATGAGACAGGCCTACTTGCCCACCCTCTTCCCGCCCATGCCACTCCGCTTTTTTTAGACCTGGCATGAGCAGTCTAAAAAAGGAGGTGTGGCATGTGCCATATCTGCCACATAAGCCAAAAGTAGCGTATATCTCTTATTAAATGATCTCCAATGTTTATTAGATCTCCAGCACAAAGTGAAAGCACTATTCACACAGCTAGACAAACCATTAACCCTTTGTGAGAAAACAGCTGAATATTTTATTAAAAATTTATTTAGAATTATTTTAGCCCAAAATGAGTAAAATGCAATCGTGAAAATAAATTGTCTATCATTTTAAGAATTTGTAGGAATGCCAGCAGACTCCCAGCCTATGGTCTTAGCTTCAAATGTCTTCTCTTTACTTGGTTCAGGAGTGGTTAAGAGGTTAATATGGCTCTAGACTGTAATCAGGGGTAGACTGGCCATAGACCCTACAGGGAAATGCCCAATGCCCAGGAGGCCGCCCAAGCCAAACTACAGCCAGGTACATAATGATCTGATGCTCTCAACATTAATTAATGCTGAGAGAATTAGATACGTATGCACCTGGCCAATGGCCGCAGGTGCCCTCCTGGACTCAACTGCATCACAATTTAGCTGAATACCATGGCGAGGGCAGCAGTATTATGTGCTGCACTGTTATTTTGTTCTGCTTAACCCTTAAGGACCCAGCTTTATTTTACCTTAAGGACCAGGCAATTTTCTGCAAATCTGACCAGAGCACTTTATGTGGTGATAAATTTAAAACGCGTTTACTTATCCAGGCCATTCTGAGAATGTTTTTTTTTTCACATATTGTACTTCATGTCAGTGGTAAAATGGAGTCTAAAAATTTACCCAAAATTTAGAAAAATTTGCAATTTTCTAAGTTTCAATTTCTCTACTTCTATAATACATAGTAATACCACCAAAGGAAGTTATTGATTTACATTCCCCATATGTCTACTTCATGTATCGATCATTTTGAGAATGCCATTTCATTTTTTGGGGACGTTACAAGGCTTAGAAGTTTAGAAGCAAATCTTAAAATTTTTCAGAAATTTTCAAAAACCCACTTTTTTGGGACCAGTTCTGGTCTGAAGTCACTTTGTGAGGCTTACATAATAGAAAGCACCCAAAAATGACCACATTCTAGAAACTAAACCCCTCAAGGTATTAAAAACTGATTTAAAAAACATCATTAACACTTTAGGTTTTCCACAAGAGTTATTGGCAAATGGAGATAAAATTTCAGAATTTCGATTTTTTGGAAGATTTTCCATTTTAATCCGTTTTTTCCAGTAAGAAATCAAGGGTTAACAGCCAAACAAAATTAAATATTTTTTTCCCCGATTCTGTAGTTTACAGAAACACCCCAAATGTGGTCGTAAACTGCTGTATGGCCAAACGGCAGGGCACAGAATAAAGGGAACGCTATATAGTTTTTGGAAGTCGGATTTTGCTGGACTGGTTTTTTGACACCATGTCCCATTTGAGGTAATATAGAGCAACCAAAACCATATTTGCCCTAAAATAGTACCAACAAACCTGCCACCTTATCCCGTAGTTTCCAAAATGGGGTCACTTTTTTGGAGTTTCTTCTGTAGGGGTGCATCAGGGGGGCTTCAAATGGGACATGGTGTCAAAAAAACAGTCCTGCAAAATCTGCTTTCCAAAAACCATATGGAGTTCCCTTCCTTCTATGCCCTGACGTTTAGCCATACAGCAGTTTACAACCACATATGGGGTGTTTCTGCACACGACAGAATCAGGGCAATAAATATTGAGTTTTGTTTGGCTGTTAACCCTTGCTTTGTTAATGGAAAAATAGATTAAAATGGAAAATTTGAAAAAAAAAATAGCTGTTTTGGGACCGTTTTTATTATTTGTTATTTACATAGTTGATCTGACGGGTTAGATTGTGTGCTATTTCTATAGAGCAGGTTTTTACGGATGCGACAATACCTAATATGACTACTACAAAATGACTTTTGACACGGTATTTATAAAAATAAATTCTGTGTTCACTTAAGGGGTTATGTTATTTGTTATTTTTATAGAGCAGGTTGTTACGAACGTGGCAATACCGAATATTTATACTTTTTATTTATTTATTAAAGTTTTACACAATAATATCATTTTTGAAACAAAAAAATCATGTTTTAATGTTTCCATAGTCTAAGAGCCATATTTTTTTATTTTTTGGGGCAACTGTCCTATGTAGGGTATCGTTTTTGCGGGATGAGATGGCGGTTTGATTGGCACTATATTTGAGTGCATGTAACTTTTTGATTGCTTGCTATTACAGTTTTTGTAATGTGAGGTGACAAAAATGATTTTTTTTTTACATAGTTTTTATTTAAAAAATTTTACGGTATTTACCTGAGGGGTTAGATCATGTGATATTTTTATAGAGCAGGTTTTTATGGACGCGATAACTAATATGTATACTGTTTTTTCTTATTTATTTCACTTTAACACAATAACAGCATTTTAGAAAAAAATTTGTTTTAGTGTCTACATAGTCTGAGAGCCCTATTTATTTATTTTTTTGTGCGATTGTGCTATGTAGGGGCTCATTTTTTGTGGGATGAGATGGCGTTTTGATTGGTACTATTTTTGGAGGCATACGCCTTTTTGATCGCTAGGTATTACACTTTTTGTGTACAATTTTTAGGTTTTTTTTTTTACGGTATTTACTTGAGGGGTTAGGTCATGTGATATTTTTATAGAGCAGGTTTTTACAGATGCAGCGATACATAATATGTGTAGTGTATTTTATTTTTTTAATTTTTAGTCATTGCTATGTGTTTTTTTTATTTTTACCTTTTTCACTTTTTTTAAAAAAAAATTGTGACCCAGACCCACTTCATTCTTGAAGATCCAGTGGGTTCGGTGTCTATATTATACAGTACAGTACACTACATAGTGTACTGTGCTGTATTTTGTACTTTACGCTGACTTTAGCAGATATCTGATCAGAGTTACTATTACCATGGCAAGCAGGACGCCTCTAAAGGCGTGGGGAATTTTTTAAATTCATTTTATAAGGGTCTGATTCCCGCAGTCACAGACTGTGGGAATCAGAGCCTTTGACCTGTCATTTCAAGTCTCTGATTGGCTAGTCTGTACAGACTAGCCAATCAGAGTGATCGCTGTCCGGGGACCGCTCTGATTGGTCCACGGCCGGTTAGCTGAGACCCCTGGCTGTGTGTAACAGCCGGGGTCTCAGCGCTGTCACCATCTCTGCAGACATGGTGACTGTTTAAATGTAGGACGAGAATGCTCGTCCTAATGCGCTAAGTACAGCTCAATTAGGATGAGCATTCTCGTCCTGGGTCCTGGAGGGGTTAAGCAATATTTTGTGCTGTGATATTTGGTTCTGCTGAGGTGGTATTGTGCTATCCGATGGTATTGAAGACATCACCTACTTCTGTTGTCCCTGCCTACTTGTGCTTGCCCTGCCTACTGTACTTGTGATGCCCTGTCTTGTGTGAATTTGAACGCACCTACAACATAGAGCTACCTTTAGGTTTTTTCCAGGGCCACTTTGTGTACCCAGTCCTCTACTGACTGAAAGGTACATTTATGGTTAGTATCTATCTCTACCACAAACAAGCTGGAAGATGCTTTCAGAAACTGAAGGTGCATAGTACTTTGTAAAGCACTTCAATTTCTTTGTTCTAGCAACCAATGAGAGCCTTAACTAAGAATGAGCGAACCAGTTCAAACTAAACCGAGTTCGGTCAGACTTTGCTATTTTTCGGATGGCAGACAAGCCTAAATCTTTCCGGGTTCATTTTGGATGAATCCACAAAAGCGTAGTGCCATTTTAGTGCACATGCGGGCAGGAAAAAAGCACTAAGGAGAAAGAAGAATTGTTCTCACATGACTCTGAGAGGAAATGGGGGAGGGCTTGTCCTGATTGGCTTCCGGGCTGATAGATAGCCTGGATAAGCCAATTAGTGCTGCAGCAGGCAGGGAAGTGCCCTAGCAGATTGAGAAGAACACCATTCTATCCTGGGCTGTGAATGAGGGTGGTTGCGTGTTACAGTGACTGCTAGGAAAACCATCTTAGAGAGTCAGGGACAGTGAAGAATTGATCAGGGACAGTCA
This sequence comes from Bufotes viridis, assembly GCA_033119425.1. NCBI lineage: Eukaryota > Metazoa > Chordata > Amphibia > Anura > Bufonidae > Bufotes > Bufotes viridis. The sequence goes on along the minus strand of CM065592.1, from coordinate 377,822,516 downwards.
GAAATCAATTAATAAGCTTATTGCCAGAGACAGTGAAGTGAAAGGCTAGAATTTCAAATAAGAATTGTGTGTGTTTGGTACATCAGAGAGAAGCAGGGCAGTTGACAGACAGGGAGAGAAGACAGGAGCTGTGTCTGGCTGTGCCTGCTATCAAAAGTACAGGTGCACCTCAAAAGCAGCTACCTACAAGCAAATACTTTCATTTAATTTCCCATTTTTTTTGTGGGGTTCAATATATATATATATCATTTTTAATAGTGCGAATGGCACAGCAGTTTGGAGGGTTGCGGTGTGCCAGCGGCTGCGGAAGCGATCCAACATGCCATTCGCACTATATAATTACTGCAGCAATACCCATGGTGTAGCAACAATCTACCTGTGTGTGTTAAGTTAATATTGAGCTTCACGCCTCGTCTGTTTATGTATTTTCAGTTTCCACATGGTTGCATTTTTTTTTTTTTTTTTTTGGGGGGGGGGGGTCATTCAATATACTTAAGCAGCATATATATACACGTGATTACTGCAGCAATTCCCACGGTGTGGTAGCAATCAACCAATGTGTGTTAAATTGAAATTGAGAATTGAGCCTCAGTCGTCTGTTTACTTATTTTCAGAGTTCGTATTGATAATTGCTGGGAATGAGCTTTTGCACAGCATGGTATTTTAAGATTGCACGCATATATTTGGAGCTGGATGGGGCATATTATTTTCATAGCACCTACTTGCTGTATTTTTATATTTTGTTTTTGAGATTATTATATGTATGTCTTTTTGTAGACACATAATAAAGATGGTTTTTGAATTATTATATGTGTGGTATTCTTAAATAGGTTTTCAGTTATGTTCCCACACAGTTCTTTAGTTACTTTGATTATATTTTAGGTATCTAATTATTCCTGTATCTTTACTAAAGCTGTTTCTCCAGGGGAGAGTATGGATTTCGGGTCATGAGACCTTTCCTGGTCAAACTAGGTGGATGCGGTATTTGTGGGAGGAAAGCTGAAAAGCATGTTATACAGGAGAATGAAAATGTGGTGGAAGAAAGCGACCCTAGAAAAATATATTGTGAAAGGCCTTATTCATAGAGGGCTGTGAGTACTAACTTTTCCTTCCTATCTCATGGAGGATGATAAATTTTGCAGGAAGTGGGAAGAAGTATGGGATTCATGCTGTCTCAATCTGATGCAATTAATTGTTGAATTGAACACTAAAACAATAGTACAGTTGGAATCGGAGATTACGGCCATTGAAGATCATTTAATTCAAAAATTAACTGCCTCAGAGTTGGAAGCTTTCAAAAAAGAAATGGAGGAAACATTTGAGATGGGAGAAACAGATTAAATCTATGAAGACTAGAGATGAGCGAACTTTAAAAAAAAGTTTGGCGTTCGGCGTTCGGGTTGTGGTAACTCCCGCATCCCGTTATGGATTCCACTATCGCGGCATATGGAATCCATAAGGAGCGGCTTCCACCAACCCGAACTGTTGAACAGCCGAAGGACCTGGGGTGACGTCACCGTCATGTGATCAGTGCAGGGGGCGTGGCTCAGCACGGGATCAAATCCAGTGCTGAGCCACACCCCTGCACTGATCACATGATGCTGATGTCACCCCAGGTCCTTCGGCTGTTCAACAGTCCGGGTTGGTGGAAGCCGCCCCTTATGGATTCCATATGCCGCGATAGTGGAATCCATAACGGGATGCGCGAGTTACCACAACCCGAACGCCAAACTTTTTTTTAAAGTTCGCTCATCTCTAATGAAGACGAAAATATTACAAGATCTTTCTGATGTGGAAAACAACAGGTCTATTGCTGGAAATATATTAAACATAGGAGTAGATCACGTATAGTCTCCATCTCCTCAAATCTCTCAACCAGTGAAGAGGGAGATAATCCCATACAAGGATCAAGGAAGGACCCCAGGAGACACATCAAATGCAAAGTTGACGATCCCCAACCACCTAAGGGCAAGAGACGTCAAGAGATGGGTAAAAAGTCACTACAGGTAATCAATTTATCTGACCACAATCTTACACTGGTTAAAAGTCATTACATCATGCAGAAACCGGGTTTATTTGGTACAAAAGTCCCCCTGTGGGGAAGTAAGGCATGAGGGAAATGTGTTGCCTGTACCAATATGGACAAGGCAAAGCATTCCTGGGATTCCTCAAATACCATACAATATACAATCAAACATTCAATAACTTGCGCCACCATAGGAGTGATATATTGGACGGTTTGTCCTTGAAAATTAATCTACGTGGGGATGACATCTCGCCCCCTGAAATGACGTATCAGGGAGCATATACTGGCAATACAAGCAACAAAGAAGTCGCAGGACTTGGAAAATTTACAAACTATTCTGAGACACTTTAAAGAGAGGGACAATTCGGAAGGTTCCCTTCTCCGTTTTAGGGGCATTGATCAGGTAATCCTTTCCCCTAGAGGGGGCAATTGGAATAAATGCCTTGATCAAAAGGAAACAAGATGGATTTATCTTTTGAATATAGTCACCCCACATGGCCTGAATGAAAGGAATAGCTTTGCTTCCTTTTTGTAGTTCCCTGTGTTCTCCTCTGTCTGGTTTATCTTAATTCATATTTTATGGTTCAAAAAGATTTTATTAAGGAATTAATTCATATTTTAATATAATTTAATTTTATTTAGCTTTTTTATTTTAACTGGTACACATATTGATGCTTGTCTGACTTACCTGCCTCTGATTCCTCTAGGAATAATGACACGCCCCATAAATATATTTGATGTCCATGATGTTGATGCTGAATTGGCCAGGGATGATTATGGCTGAAAGAAATAAGGAACCCGTGGGACATAGTAGGATTTGCAACTACACCTCGGCGAGTGGATTATTTTTGGGACTGTGTCTGTCGTATTGTTTTAGTATATCACTTAGCATACTATGCTTAGATACACCTCAATTTAAGCTGAATTTTTATGGTGTTTAGGGAACTTGCACGATTATATTATGATGTGTTTTTTTATATATTTGTATGATCATATATTTTTTTACATCAGGGAGTTACTTTTATTGCATCATGTGTGCATTGTTTTCATCACAGGTTAATTATTATATTGGATGCAATTCAAATGATACCGAACACTAAGTGTCTAGAGGGGGGAGGGGGGGTTCCAGTAAGTCCCCCTGCTACACTATGAGTCCTCAACAATGCTGATAGTTTTTCTAATTTATTTTACCTTATGGTTAGCGTTGCTCTGCTGAAGTATGTCCCTTCCTGTATCGGGTCCGGGATACCACACTGTAAGGGGTTGCCTTCTCGGATGCACAGCTTGCACCCCAGCCAGTGGCGTAGTGCTGTTCGAATATTCGCGCTCAACAGTACTAACTCCTACCTTGAGTTAGTACTGTTGAGCGCGAATATTCGAATAGCGACTTTTAATTGCGAATATCACAACTTCGAGAATTTGCGAATTTTTAGAATATAGTGCTATATATTCGTAATTTTGAATATTCATCATTTTTTTCCATGTGAACACATGATTTAACCATCCACCTGTCAAACCATCCACGCAGTCAAAATTCAATTTTTTGGGGCTGGGAGACTTTCAGGTCAACTAAGCAGCATATATATGTGATTACTGCATCAATACCCACGGTGTGGTAGGAATTTACCTATGTGTATTAAGTTGAAATTGAGCGTGGAGCCTCAATTGCCCGTTTATGTATATTCAGTTTCCATACAGTTGAAATAAAAAAAAATTCTGCGATTGTTAAAAGAACTTAAAGCAGCATATATATGTGATTACAGCAAGACACAAGGTAGAGCAGCAGACTACCTGTGAATGTTAAATTAAGCATCAGGCCTCAAGTGTATGTTTCTGTGAATTTTATGTCCACACTGTTGGAATTTAAATGTTTTTTGAGACTTGTTCAATTTAATTAAACCAGCATATAGGTGATCAACACCAATACACAGGCCAACACACAAAAGTATCTGTGAGAGATAACAAATTTAAGCCAAAATCAGTTTCCCTTTATTTCTGTGTTCACAAACATTCTAATCAATTTTCTATATATTTTTTTTATTGTGGACTGATTATATTCAAACTAGCAGCATATATACGTGATTACTACACCAATAGACAGTGTAGTACACAAAAGAATCTGGGAGTGATAAGTAATTTAGGCCCAAATCCGTTTCCCTATTTCACACGTTTTTTATAAAAAAGAAATATTTTTTGGGGTTGTTGATTATATTTAAATTAGCAGCATATATACGTGTTTACTACACCAATACACAGGGTAGTGCACAACGTTATCTGAGAGGCTCAAAAATGCCCGGGCTACGGAATGGTTCCAAACAAAAAACAAAGAGCCAGAATGTGGGTAGTAGCAGTACATCTATCCGGCCTAATAGCAGTAGTAGTAGGCCGCAGTTGTTCCTGCTGGCTTTGGAAAGGCACAACATTATAGTTGAGGAGAGCAGGGGCATGTGAGTGGGGCCAATGTTGAACAGAGGAATAGTCTCTACTCATGGTAAAAGCTCCCTGGTGCTCGTGCAGTGAGTGGAAGGATAGCACAGGATTCCCTAGGAGGAACTCTCAGGATTACAGAGGTTCTCCTGGCGAATGGTAGCTGAGGTGCCCTTGATGGTCTGGGTTTAAGGTGCAGGGAAGGCAGGGTCCCTGATATCTTTGTGATGCCAGCACCCTTGGGTGCAAGTAGGTCATGATGTTGCACAATAAAAGTCATTTACAGCAAGGTAACTTCTACAATGGCTCAAGTTAGTTCCAAAAAGTTTCATACGTGGCTGTTTTCCTTTTTTAGCAATCAAACTTCCTCTCCTGTTTTCTCAGGCTTGAATACCATCTCCTGACAGGTGGCTTTTCTGTCTTTGGTTATGGTGGGCAGCTGGTAGCTTGGAATCCTTCCTCCAAATGCAGAGGAGGCTCAAACCTGATAAACAATAATTACCTTCCTTTGCCAATATTCTTACTTTCTCTCTGTGTTGCCTGGATCTTTTGTAATCTTTCCCTTCGATTGGCTGGTACATGGAACTATCTTCATGTTTAGATAACTCTCCAAAATGGCTGCTGAGTTGTTGCTTCTACTTCAAACAACACACACTACAATGACTTGCTTCTTGGGGAAGAAGGGTGGAGTCAGGCCACTTCCCAAGCAACTTTGTAGGACCTCAGGCACAAGCACATTTTCATGAAACACAATGGCTGTGTCTAGCAGCGTGTTTCAGGACACTGCACAACACTTTATTGCAGCCCCAAAGCAGGCTTTCAGTGGAGTCCTCTGAGTTCACTGCCCCTGCCTAAGAAACAGAAAGAAAATCCCACCATTCCCTACGGCAGATATTCAAGTCTCCTTGTTGAAGATTTTTGTGAAAGCAGTCATTGTTTGTACTGCCCTTAGGAGAAGGTGGAGTAGGAGGTGGCAGACTCCATGCATAGCCATGTTGGTGGTGGTAGTAGAAGGGGCCCCATAGCCATGCTATTAGTGTTGGGGGCAGCAACAGTGGCAGTCGGGGAAGAGCAGCTGATAGGAGCCAAAGAATCAACCATGATATCTCACAGTCTGATAGAAGCGAAAGGAAGAGCAAAAGCCACGTACCTTGTAAAGAACAGCCAGGGCCACGCTTGCTTCGGGATCTGGTGATGCCACTGAATTGGTGGGTAGGTTAGGCCCAAAACCTGCCAGAGCTAAACCCAGCTCGGCTGCCTCTTACTCTGCTTGAGTATCTACCATCTGGCAGTTTGTCTCTACGCTGCCTGAAGACAAAAGCATTTCCTTGTGTAAGATGTGCAAGAGCAAAATAAAACGTGGGCAGGCAAACACAAACGCAAGTACCACAGCTCTATTAAACCACATGAAGATGTCTCCCAAAAAGCCATCCCTGCCATGTACTCTCAATGGAGGACAACGTGGGATGCTGCCTGCGATTCTCGCTGTTCGACAAGGTTCCGCCATGGTCAACACCTAGAGCAGTTCTTACTGGCAGGGAGATGATCCACCTGGGAGCGAGTAGCCACATGAATGAGCAGTTACACAGATACTTCAAGCAGCAAACATCGCACTGGTTGTCACCCCGCTGACTCCAACTGGGTAAGGTGGTCAGCGACAATGGGCACAACATTGTGGCCGTCCTGAACCTGCGTAAAATGCTCCCTACATGGCGCACATCATCAACCTAGTGCAGTGCTTTCTAAATAAGTACACTGGCTTGTGGAAGGGGCTGGCAAATAGTGATGTCGCGAACATAAAATTTTCAGTTCGCGAACAGCGAACGCGAACTTCTGCAAATGTTCGCGAACGGGCGAACCGGGCGAACCGCCATAGACTTCAATTGGCAGGCGAATTTTAAAACCCACAGGGACTCTTTCTGGCCACAATAGTGATGAGAAAGTTGTTTCAAGGGGTCTAACACCTGGACTGTGGCATGCCGGAGGGGGATCTATGGCAAAACTCCCATGGAAAATTACGTAGTGGACGCAGAGTCGGGTTTTAATCCATAAAGGGCATAAATCAACTAACATTCCTAAATTGTTTGGAATAACGTGCTTTAAAACATCCAGTGTGTGTATACGATCAGGTATGATGTTGTATCGATCAGGTAGTGTAAGGGTTACGCCCGCTTCACTGACATTGACAGACCAAACTCCCTTTTAATGCACCTCAAACAGTTCATTTGCACAACCGCAAACTCCCCATTTGCACAAGGTTGGATACCAAGCTAGCCACGTCCCGGTGATGTCATTGAAGGTTTCTTCCTCCACCCAGCCACGTACAACACCAAGGGTCCCCAAAGATGAATTGAATCGATTTTTCGAACGGTGAGATGGTTAAAAAACGCTGGCTCCCTCCACTCTGTTTTAAACCACGGTGACTGCGTCTGCGCCGTGCAATTTACTGTCACACCCGATATGAGTGGTATTTTCTGTAGTACTATTCTCATCAGTTTAATCCCTCTAACGTCCCCAATCTGGGGGCCATTTATTGAATAGATTTTTCAAACGGGAGATGGTTAAAAAACGCTGGCTCCCTCCACTCTGTTTTAAACCACGGTCACTGCGTCTGCGCCGTGCAATTTACTGTCACACCCGATATGAGTGGTATTTTCTGTAGTACTATTCTCATCAGTTTAATCCTCTAACGTCCCCAATCTGGGGCCATTTATTGAATAGATTTTTCGAACGGGGAGATGGTTAAAAACGCTGGCTCCCTCCACTCTGTTTTAAACCACGGTGACTGCGTCTGCGCCGTGCAATTTACTGTCACACCCGATATGAGTGGTATTTTCTGTAGTACTATTCTCATCAGTTTAATCCCTCTAACGTCCCCAATCTGGGGGCCATTTATTGAATAGATTTTTCAAACGGGAGATGGTTAAAAACGCTGGCTCCCTCCACTCTGTTTTAAACCACGGTGACTGCGTCTGCGCCGTGCAATTTACTGTCACACCCGATATGAGTGGTATTTTCTGTAGTACTATTCTCATCAGTTTAATCCCTCTAACGTCCCCAATCTGGGGGCTATTTATTGAATAGATTTTTCGAACGGGGAGATGGTTAAAAAAAACGCTGGCTCCCTCCACTCTGTTTTAAACCACGATGACTGCGTCTGCGCCGTGCAATTTACTGTCACACCCGATATGAGTGGTATTTTCTGTAGTACTATTCTCATCAGTTTAATCCCTCTAACGTCCCCAATCTGGGGGCCATTTATTGAATAGATTTTTCGAACGGGGAGGTGGTTAAAAAAACGCTGGCTCCCTCCACTCTGTTTTAAACCATGGTCACTGCGTCTGCGCCGTGCAATTTACTGTCACACCCGATATGAGTGGTATTTTCTGTAGTACTATTCTCATCAGTTTAATCCCTCTAACGTCCCCAATCTGGGGGCTATTTATTGAATAGATTTTTCGAACGGGGAGATGGTTAAAAAAAACGCTGGCTCCCTCCACTCTGTTTTAAACCACGATGACTGCGTCTGCGCCGTGCAATTTACTGTCACACCCGATATGAGTGGTATTTTCTGTAGTACTATTCTCATCAGTTTAATCCCTCTAACGTCCCCAATCTAGGGGCCATTTATTGAATAGATTTTTCGAACGGGAGGTGGTTAAAAAACGCTGGCTCCCTCCACTCTGTTTTAAACCATGGTCACTGCGTCTGCGCCGTGCAATTTACTGTCACACCCGATATGAGTGGTATTTTCTGTAGTACTATTCTCATCAGTTTAATCCCTCTAACGTCCCCAATCTGGGGGCCATTTACTGAATAGATTTTTCGAACGGGGAGATGGTTAAAAAAACGCTGGCTCCCTCCACTCTGTTTTAAACCACGGTCACTGCGTCTGCGCCGTGCAATTTACTGTCACACCCGATATGAGTGGTATTTTCTGTAGTACAATTCTCATCAGTTTAATCCCTCTAACGTCCTCAATCTGGGGGCCATTTATTGAATAGATTTTTCGAACGGGGAGATGGTTAAAAAAAACGCTGGCTCCCTCCACTCTGTTTTAAACCACGGTGACTGCGTCTGCGCCGTGCAATTTACTGTCACACCCGATATGAGTGGTATTTTCTGTAGTACTATTCTCATCAGTTTAATCCCTCTAACGTCCCCAATCTGGGTTCCTATTTATTGAATAGATTTTTCGAACGGGAGATGGTTAAAAAACGCTGGCTCCCTCCACTCTGTTTTAAACCACGGTGACTGCGTCTGCGCCGTGCAATTTACTGTCACACCCGATATGAGTGGTATTTTCTGTAGTACTATTCTCATCAGTTTAATCCCTCTAACGTCCCCAATCTGAGGGCCATTTATTGAATAGATTTTTCGAACGGGGAGATGGTTAAAAAACGCTGGCTCCCTCCACTCTGTTTTAAACCACGGTCACTGCGTCTGCGCCGTGCAATTTACTGTCACACCCGATATGAGTGGTATTTTCTGTAGTACTATTCTCATCAGTTTAATCCCTCTAACGTCCCCAATCTGGGGGCCATTTATTGAATAGATTTTTCGAACGGGGAGATGGTTAAAAAACGCTGGCTCCCTCCACTCTGTTTTAAACCACGGTGACTGCGTCTGCGCCGTGCAATTTACTGTCACACCCGATATGAGTGGTATTTTCTGTAGTACTATTCTCATCAGTTTAATCCCTCTAACGTCCCCAATCTGGGGGCCATTTATTGAATAGATTTTTCGAACGGGAGATGGTTAAAAAACGCTGGCTCCCTCCACTCTGTTTTAATCCACGGTCACTGCGTCTGCGCCGTGCAATTTACTGTCACACCCGATATGAGTGGTATTTTCTGTAGTACTATTCTCATCAGTTTAATCCCTCTAACGTCCCCAATCTAGGGGCCATTTATTGAATAGATTTTTCGAACGGGAGATGGTTAAAAACGCTGGCTCCCTCCACTCTGTTTTAAACCACGGTCACTGCGTCTGCGCCGTGCAATTTACTGTCACACCCGATATGAGTGGTATTTTCTGTAGTACTATTCTCATCAGTTTAATCCCTCTAACGTCCCCAATCTGGGGGCCATTTATTGAATAGATTTTTCGAACGGGGAGATGGTTAAAAAACGCTGGCTCCCTCCACTCTGTTTTAAACCACGGTCACTGCGTCTGCGCCGTGCAATTTACTGTCACACCCGATATGAGTGGTATTTTCTGTAGTACTATTCTCATCAGTTTAATCCCTCTAACGTCCCCAATCTGGGGGCCATTTATTGAATAGATTTTTCGAACGGGGAGATGGTTAAAAAACGCTGGCTCCCTCCACTCTGTTTTAAACCACGGTCACTGCGTCTGCGCCGTGCAATTTACTGTCACACCCGATATGAGTGGTATTTTCTGTAGTACTATTCTCATCAGTTTAATCCCTCTAACGTCCCCAATCTGGGGGCCATTTATTGAATAGATTTTTCGAACGGGAGATGGTTAAAAAACGCTGGCTCCCTCCACTCTGTTTTAAACCACGGTCACTGCGTCTGCGCCGTGCAATTTACTGTCACACCCGATATGAGTGGTATTTTCTGTAGTATTATTCTCATCAGTTTAATCCCTGTTACGTCCCATATCAGGGATTGCCTTTTAATGAAAAAAATTTAGGCCGGGTACCTTCGACTGCCTTCACAGTGACAGACCAAACTCTCATACACTAAACTGAATTGATTTCAGGAACCGGGAGATGGAAAAAGCAGCTTGGTCGGTCCTCTTACTCCCAAATTGGGGCACTGCGCGTGCACAGAGCAATGTGCTGTGACACCCTATATGAGTGGTGTCTTAACTAGTACTATTCCTATCAGTTTAATCCCTGTTACGGACCCTATCCGGTCGAATTGATTAACCATTGTCGAATTAGCGAACCATTACGACATCATGAAATAATTTAGTTCTGAGCTCTGTACTTGCTTTGTATTGGAATTGATGGGGATTTTTAATTGCCTGCATCATTTCTAATAAACTATTAAGAGACTTTATTATGATTTTTATTTTATGTATTAAAAACCCATACAACATATAAAAAAAAAGGTAAATTAATGTTTTTCTATGAAATATTATCCAGCCGTCCGATCGCTTTTGGTCTGACCATAATGAAGCAACGGCCTTATCATCTGGGGTGTGGCAACATTGCCAACACACTTATAGAGTGATGATGATTGCTTCATTGTGATACGCAAGCCCCTTCACCACAACAAGGTAACGATCACGAAGGGGAATTGACACTTGTATGTGCCTTTTTTTTTGGTTTGTTTTTGCAGCCACAGTGCTGCACCATAGGACAGAAAAATTAGGCATGTACACATGCCTGAAAAATAATGGCACTGTTGCAGCCGCTATTGTAGCAGCGGCCGGAAAAATTTATGTTTTCCAGGCAGAAAAGTGACTAAAACATTGCGGCTTGAACCCTAGTTGGTGGTGGAGAATTCACGAAAGTCATCCGGTATGCAGACATTAAATACAGCAGCGTGGGGACCATTTTGAGGCCAAGGCATGTAATCAGGCCTTTTGTTAGTCAAGCGTATCCCCCACTGTCAGTCCCTTCGGGATCCATGCCTCATTCATCTTTATGAAGGTGAGGTAATCAACACTTTTTGACCGAGGCGACTTCTCTTGTCAGTGACAATGCCTCCTGCTGCACTGAAGGTCCTTTCTGACAGGACACTTGAAGCAGGGCAGGCCAGAAGTTCTATCGCGAACTGGGATAGCTCAGGCCACAGGTCAAGCCTGCACACCCAGTAGTGAAGGGGTTCATTGCTCCTCAGAGTGTCGATATCTGCTGTTAAGGCGAGGTAGTCTGCTACCTGTCGGTCGAGTCGTTCTCTAAGGCTGGATCCCGAAGGGCTGTGGCGATGAGTAGGACTGAAAAAGCTCCGCATGTCCTCCATCAACAACACATCTGTAAATCGTCCAGTCCTTGCCGCCGTGGTAGGAGGAGGATTACACTCACCTCTTCCCCTGTTAGATTCCCGTTGTGCTGTGACATCCCTCTTATAAGCTGTGTAAAGCATATTTTTAGTTTGGTTTTGAACTGCTGCATCCTTTCCGACTTTCGGTAATTTGGTAACATTTCTGCCACTTTCTGCTTATACCGGGGTCTAGTAGCGTGGCCACCCAGTACAGATCGTTCTCCTTTATCCTTTTTATACGTGGGTCCCTCAACAGACATGACAGCATGAAAGACCCCATTTGAACAAGGTTGGATGCAGAGCTACTCATTTCCCGTTCCTCGTCCTCACTGATGTCATTGACGGTCTGTTCTTCCCCCAGCCACGTACAACACCATGGGTCCCAGATAGGTGACAACAACGAGCACCCTGGGGTGCCTGCTGTGGTTGGTCTTCCTCCTCCTCAAAGCCGCCACATTCCTCCTCTGACTCCTCTTCCTCATACTCCTCTTCCAGCGTTGCTGCAGGTCCGACAAGCGATGATGACAAGGCTGTTTCTGGTGGTGATGGTGACCACAACTCTTCCTCTTCCTCTTCACGCTCATCTACAGCCTGATCCAGAACTCTTCGCAGGGCACGCTCCAGGAAGAAAACAAATGGGATGAGGTCGCTGATGGTGCCTTCGGTGCGACTGACTAGGTTTGTCACCTCCTCAAAAGGACGCATGAGCCTACAGGCATTGCGCATGAGTGTCAGTAACGTGGCAAAAAGATTCCCAGCTCCGCAGAGGCTGTCCTAGCACCCGGTCATACAAATACTCGTTGACGGCTTTTTCTTGTTGGAGCAGGCGGTCGAACATTAGGAGTGTTGAATTCCAACGTGTCGGGCTGTCGCATATCAAGCGCCTCACTGGCATGTTGTTTCGCCGCTGAATATCGGAAAAGTGCGCCATGGCCGTGTAGGAACGCCTGAAATGGCCACACACCTTCCTGGCCTGCTTGAGGACGTCCTGTAAGCCTGGGTACTTAGACACAAAACGTTGTGCGATGAGATTCAACACATGTGCCATGCACGGCACATGTGACAACTTGCCCAAATTTAATGCCGCCAACAGATTGCTTCCATTGTCACACACCACTTTGCCGATCTCCAGTTGGTGCGGGGTCAGCCACTGATCCACCTGTGCGTTCAGGGCGGACAGGAGTGCTGGTCCTGTGTGGCTCTCTGCTTTCAGGCAAGTCAACCCCAAGATAGCGTGACACTGTCGTATCCGGGATGTGGAATAGCCCCTGGGGAGCTGGGGGGAATCAGTTGATGTGCAGCCAGGCGCCGCAGCAGAAGAGGACTCAGCCGAGGAGGATATTGAAGAGGATGGAGTAGGAGTAGAGGAGGTGGCAGTAGGTCTGCCTGCAAGTCGTGGTGGTGTCACCAACTCCGCTGCGGAGCCACGCATTCCATGCTTGTCAGCCGTCAGCAGGTTGACCCAATGCGCAGTATACGTGATATACCTGCCCTGACCGTGCTTTGCAGACCAGGTATCAGTGGTCAGATGGACCCTTGCCCCAACACTGTATGCCAGAGATGCCATGACTTCCTTTTCAATGACATGGTAGAGGTTTGGGATTGCCTTTTTGAAAAAAAATTTCGTCCGGGTACCTTCCACTGTGGTGTCCCAATAGCGACAAATTTTTGAAGGCCTCAGACTCTACCAGCTGGTATGGTAAAAGCTGGCGGGCTAAGAGTTCCGTCAAGCCAGCTGTCAGTCGCCGGGCAAGGGGTGACTTTGTGACATTGGCTTCTTATGCTCAAACATGTCCTTGACAGACACCTGACTGTGGGCAGATGAGCAGGAACTGCTGAAGGTGAGAGATGGAGTGGCGGGTGGTTGAGAGGGGGCAGGGAGGACAGCAGTGGTTGGCGTGGCTGAAGATGCTGGACCAGGAGGAGCATGGTGGCTTTGAGTTTGTGTGCTGCTTGTACTCATGTGTTGATCCCATAGGCGTTTGTGATGTGAGATCATGTGCCTTCGCAAAGCAGTTGTACCAAGGTGGGTGTTGGACTTCCCACGACTCAGTTTCTTTTGGCACAGGTTGCAAATGGCATTGCTTTTATCAGAGGCAGACACACAAAAAAATGCCACACTGCTGAGCTTTGCAATGACGGCATTCTAGTGGTGGCAACAGCATGCGTTGACTGGCGTGCTGTCTGGCTGACCCCAGGTGCCGATACATGCTGTCTGACTGTGCCACTAACTCCTTGCGACGACCTCCCCTGCTTCCAACTCGTCTCCTCATTCTCTCTGTCTCCCCTTCAGAACTTTCCCCTCTTCTTCTCTTCGAGCAGGCACCCACGTGGCATCCGTGGACACATCGTCATCATCAACCGCTTCACTTGTATCTGACACCTCAGCAAAGGAAGCAGCAGCGGAGTACAACATCATCATCATCATCATCACACTGTACGTCCATGTGTGTAATCCTGCCTGACTGAGACATATCCCGTAATCTACATCATCTGGCAATAATGGTTGCGCATCACTAATTGCATCCAACTGATGTGTAAATAACTCCTCTGACGGATCAAGTGAAGCGGCTGTGGTGGCTGTGGTGGTAGTGGTGGTGGTGGCGACGGGCGGGTGCGTGGTAACTTGAGGCAGGTGACCGAAGCTGAGCTGGAGGAGGATGGTGCGTCAAGGTTCTTAGCGGAAGCTGTTGAAGGTGGGTGTCCTGTCTAAGCCAGTCAACTACGTCCTCTGAATTTTTCGGGTTCAGGAGTGCGTGGCCTCTGAAAACTGGGCATTATTCCAGGGACAGTGGAAATCACAGCACCACGACCACGACGGCCCCTGCGAGTCTGGCCTGCCTCTGCCTGTCATTTTTTTAGATAAGTGGTACTACGCGTGCTAGGTACTGTGCCACCCGGTATGAGTGGTTGGCACTGGCAGTGGGCACACTACAGTCAGTGGAAGCGGGCCTGACACACACTGGCAGCAGGCAAGCAACTGAATTTAGACTACTGTCTAAAAATTAAATGCCTTATTTATCGGCAAGCTACTGTGCCACCCGGTATCAGTGGTTGGCACTGGCAGTGGGCACACTACAGTCAGTGGAAGAGGGCCTGACACACACTGGCAGCAGGCAAGCAACTGAATTTAGACTACTGTCTAAAAATTAAATGCCTTATTTATCGGCAAGCTACTGTGCCACCCGGTATCAGTGGTTGGCACTGGCAGTGGGCACACTACAGTCAGTGGAAGAGGGCCTGACACACACTGGCAGCAGGCAAGCAACTGAATTTAGACTACTGTCTAAAAATTAAATGCCTTATTTATCGGCAAGCTACTGTGCCACCCGGTATCAGTGGTTGGCACTGGCAGTGGGCACACTACAGTCAGTGGAAGCGGGCCTGACACACACTGGCAGCAGGCAAGCAACTGAATTTAGACTACTGTCTAAAAATTAAATGCCTTATTTATCGGCAAGCTACTGTGCCACCCGGTATCAGTGGTTGGCACTGGCAGTGGGCACACTACAGTCAGTGGAAGTCAGCCTGACACACACTAGCAGCAGGCAAGCAACTGAAATTACACTAAAGTGTAAAAATTAAATGCCTTTTTTGATGCAAAGTACTGTTCCACACGGGATGACAGGGGTGGGCACTGGCAGTGGGCACACTACAGTCAGTTGAAGTCGGCCTGACACACACTAGCAGCAGGCAAGCAGCTGAAATTACACTAAAGTGTAAAAATTAAATGCCTTTTTATGCAAAGTCCTGTGCCAGCCGGTATGAGTGGTGGGCACTGGCAGTGGGCACACTACAGTCAGTGGAAGTCAGCCTGACACACACTGGCAGGCAACTAACCTTAGATTAAAGTGTAAAAATTAAGTGCCTTTTTTTTAAGCAAAGTCCTGTGCCACACGGGATGACAGTGGTGGGCACTGGCAGTGGGCACACTACAGTCAGTTGAAGTCGGGCCTGACACACACTGGCAGCAGGCAAGCAGCTGAAATTACACTAAAGTGTAAAAATTAAATGCCTTTTTATGCAAAGTCCTGTGCCAGCCGGTATGAGTGGTGGGCACTGGCAGTGGGCACACTACAGTCAGTGGAAGTCAGCCTGACACACACTGGCAGGCAAGCTAACCTTAGATTAAAGTGTAAAAATTAAGTGCCTTTTTTTGATGCAAAGTCCTGTGCCACACGGGATGACAGGGGTGGGCACTGGCAGTGGGCACACTACAGTCAGTTGAAGTCGGCCTGACACACACTAGCAGCAGGCAAGCAGCTGAAATTACACTAAAGTGTAAAAATTAAATGCCTTTTTATGCAAAGTCCTGTGCCAGCCGGTATGAGTGGTGGGCACTGGCAGTGGGCACACTACAGTCAGTGGAAGTCAGCCTGACACACACTGGCAGGCAACTAACCTTAGATTAAAGTGTAAAAATTAAGTGCCTTTTTTTAAGCAAAGTCCTGTGCCACACGGGATGACAGGGGTGGGCACTGGCAGTGGGCACACTACAATCAGTTGAAGTCGGCCTGACACACACTAGCAGCAGGCAAGCAGCTGAAATTACACTAAAGTGTAAAAATTAAATGCCTTTTTATGCAAAGTCCTGTGCCAGCCGGTATGAGTGGTGGGCACTGGCAGTGGGCACACTACAGTCAGTGGAAGTCAGCCTGACACACACTGGCAGGCAACTAACCTTAGATTAAAGTGTAAAAATTAAGTGCCTTTTTTTGATGCAAAGTCCTGTGCCACACAGGATGACAGGGGTGGGCACTGGCAGTGGGCACACTACAGTCAGTTGAAGTCGGCCTGACACACACTAGCAGCAGGCAAGCAGCTGAAATTACACTAAAGTGTAAAAATGAAATGCTTTTTTTATGCAAAGTCCTGTGCCAGCCGGTATGAGTGGTGGGCACTGGCAGTGGGCACACTACAGTCAGTGAAAGTCAGCCTGACACACACTGGCAGGCAACTAACCTTAGATTAAAGTGTAAAAATTAAATGCCTTTGTTTGATGCAAAGTCCTGTGCCACACGGAATGACAGGGATGGGCACTGGCAGTGGGCACACTACAGTCTGTGGGCCTGCAGCTCCTCACACACAGGCAGGCCAGGCAACTGCAATATGTATATAAAGGGGAAAAAAAGCAGACTAATGTTGCAGCCCTAAAAAGGGCTTTTTGGGGTGCTGTCAGGACGCTGTCCTTACAGCAGAGATCAGATGAGTCTTTCAGGACTGGAGTGGACACTGAATTCACTAGCCTAGCTATCGATTTCCCAATTAATTCAGCAGCAACTACACTCTCCCTCCTCTCACTAAGACTGCAGCTTCAGAATGAATCTAAAATGGATGCTGTGCAGGAGGTGGGAGGGTCTGGGAGGGAGGGTATGCTGCTGATTGGCTGGAATGTGTCTGCTGACTGTGAGGTACAGGGTCAAAGTTTGCTCAATGATGATGTATAGGGGGCGGACCGAACATCGCATATGTTCGCCCGGCAGAGGCGAACGCGAACAAGCTATGTTCGCCGGGAACTGTTCGCCGGCAGATAGTTCGGGCCATCTCTAAATATAAGCTGAAAAGGGATAGCTCATTAGCATCCCACACCCTGGATCCCCGCTGATCAGCTGTTTGAGAAGGCAGCAGTGATGGCAGTAGCGCTGTGGCCTTCTCGTTGTTTCCCACAAGCCAGTGACATTACGATTAGTGTCAAAGGCCTGGGTGCGGCTCAGACCCGTTCACTTTAATGGGGCTTAGCCGCACCCAGGCCAGTTATACTAGTTGTGCCGTTCTAATGCCCTCAGGAGAGAGAGGATGGAACTCAGCTGCGGAGTCACGTTCAATCTCACGTGCTCTGAAACAGGAGTACGTGATGGTAAGTATGACAAACCAACCAGGCTCAGTGCATCATCGTTCCGCCTCCTACCCTAGTTGTAGAGGTTTGTATAGACTAAACTACCAATGCCAGAACCCCGCCAGTGGGGCAGTGGCACAAGCAGGCAGCCGGGGATCGAACTATACCGGAGGCTGCGTAGGAGATGGCCTGAGGATGTGAGGGACCCTATCGGGGTAGGTATGTTGGGTACATGTAAGAACTAACAGGTAACACAGTAGTTGGTTAGTCCAGCACAGTTAGAAGATGAGGCAGCAGTCTCGCCACAGTAAGTGACATAGAGGCAGTCAAGGCAGCAGGTAGTAGTTCCCTGCTGAACCACCGGGTGGCAGCAGAGTACTCTGCTCAACAGGAGCAGCTTGTTTCCAGCAGACAGGAGCACAAGTTGTTAGTTCACACTGGATTCACAGAGAGGGTACTTGCAGTTGGGAGCGCTCCTTGCAGGGTGCGATGGTCTCCCAGGAGTGGGTGAGTTCGAGCAGCCTGAGAGTCGGTACAGATGCGGAATGGCGGCGGGTGTGTGCGATCCTCTTCTGGCGTTCACCTGGGGTTGTTGGAACGCCAGACCTCCCACATGCCGATGCTTATGACGCGGCGGGAGGCGTTCCTGAATGACGTGGACGGCCTGGGGGCGGAGCCACCGCCCTTCGCCGTGGCGCTATGCTGCCGGATATGAGAGGGACGTTACAGGACCCCGTGGGTTGCCGGTTTAGCAGAATAGCGCTGATGGAAGCGTCGGACAAGCAGAGGAGCATGGACCCCTGCAGCATCCTCCCAGGAGTCCTCTTGTGGACCATAGGATCTCCATCGGATGAGATATTGAAGCCTGTTTCTGAACCGCCTGGAGTCCAGGATCTCCTCCACCTCATACTCCTCCTGTCCCTCGACCACGACAGGAGCGGCTGGCAGGGGCCGACGCGTCGAAAATGGGTCGGGAGCGTGGGGCTTCAGTAAGGAGACATGGAAGGTTGGGTGTACCCGGAGACTCGGGGGTAGGACTAGGCGTACAGCATTCTGATTGATAACTGAGGAGATGGGGAATGGCCCAATAAACAGGGAACTGAATTTCCTGGAAGGTGAGGTTACGGGCCGAGAGCCAGACCAGGTCCCCAACCTTGTAGTGGGGAGCCGCCCTGCGCCGCAGGTCGTAGTACTGCTTTTGATGTTTCTGAGCCCTTTCAATGTTGGTCTTGAGGAATGCAGTGGTTTGATGGAGTTTTTGGAGATAATTCTCTGTGGCCGGGTTGTTCGATGGGAGGGCCCAGGGTAAGAGGAATGAGGGGTGAAACCCATAGTTAGAAAAAAAAGGGGTGTGACCCGTCGTAGCACTCATTGTGTTGTTGTAAGAGAATTCGGCCAACGGCAGAAGTGAGTGCCAATCATCTTGTAGGTGGGTGCAGTAGCAGCGGAAGTACTGCTCGAGACAATGGTTAATCCTCTTTGTCTGACCATTGGTCTGGGGATGGTAAGCACTTGACATTCTTTGCTCAATCCGGAGCCGGGAGCATAGGGCTCTCTAGAATTTGGATACGAATTGGGAACCCCTGTCCGAGATCAGGGTCTTTGGTATCCAATGGAGTCTAATAATCTGGGCCATGAAAGCCTCTGCAGTCTCAACTGCAGTAGGTAATTTTGTGAGTGGAATAAAGTGTGCCATCTTCGTAAGGAGATCCACTGCAACCATAATGGTGGTGTGTTTAGCAGAAGGAGAAAGCTCTACAATAAAATCGATGGACACAGTCTGCCAAGGTACATCCGGAATGGGTAGACTGAGCAGCAGGCCGTACGAGGGACCAGCGATGTTTTTGGCCAGAGCACAAGTCTCACACGTGGAGACATATCTCTGGATGGTCTCTTTCATAAGAGGCCACCAGAATTGCCTTTGGAGCAGCTCTAGGGTCTTTTTCATACCCGGATGTCCTGCCAGAGGGTTGTCATGGCAATTCTGCATGATCTGACAGTGGAGAGAGGGAGGAACGTATAGTTTCTCCCTTCTATACCAGAAGCCTTCTGGATCTACCCACATGTCAGGAAGAGGAGCTGCTGTCTCCAGAGCTTCTCTCAACTGATCCTTGAGAGAGAAGGTTGCGTTGATGATCTTCTCTGGGTGAATTATGCTGGTAGGGGTTGAAGATGCCATTGAGGTTTCGTCCTTCCGTGATAGAGCGTCTGCTTTCCCGTTCCTAGCTCCTGGTCTGTAGGTGATCAAAAAATTAAATCTCTCGAAGAAGAAAGCCCAACGTACTTGTCTTGCGGAGAGGGTTTTGCTTTTATGGATGTACTGGAGGTTCTGGTGGTCGGTGTAGATGATGATTGGTAGGGCGGTGCCTTCCAGAAGATGTCTCCAATGTTCAAGAGCGACCTTGATGGCTAGCAACTCCTTCTTCCCGATGGTGTAATTGACTGCTGCTGGGGTTAGAGATCTAGAATGAAATGCAACAGGGTGCAAGGGGAGAAGAATGGACTCCTTCTGCGACAGGACAGCACCGATTGATAGCTGGGAAGCATCGACTTCTACGGTGTACTGTTGCCGTGGATCAGGGAGCCTGAGAATCGGAGCGCTGGTGAATTGACTCTTTAGGTTGTCAAAAGCATTTTGGGCTTGTTGGCTCCAATTGAGTCAAGTGGTTGTTTTAGTCAACTGGGTCATGGGTTTCACGAGTGCTGAGAAGTTACGGATGAATTTCCGGTAGTAATTCGCGAAACCGAGGAATCGCTGTACGGCCTTGCGGTTCTGAGGAATCGGCCAGTTCAAGATGGCAGAGATTTTCCCGGATCCATCTGGATACCATCTTTGGAAACAGTGTATCCAAGGAAGGTAGTGGAGGGTGCTTCGAAGATGCACTTCTCCAGCTTGGCATAAAGGCTATGGGTCCTCAGCCTGGCAAGTACCGACCTTACATGTTTCTGGTGGTCCTCGAGGCTGTTAGAATAGATAAGAATGTCACCCAGGTATACAACAACGCACACATCCGATAGATCCCTGAACATGTCATTTATGAAGTATTGGAATGTGGCTGGGGCATTACAGAGGCTGAAGGGCATCACTACATATTCGTAGAGGCCGTACCTAGTTTTGAAAGCCGTCTTCCATTCGTCTCCTGACCGCATGCGTATCAAGTTATATGCGCCCTTTAGGTCCAGTTTGGTGAACACTGTTGCTGCCTGTAACCTCTCCAGGAGTTTGGAGATGAGTGGCAGTGGGTACCTATTTTTAATGGTGACCCTATTTAACTCTCGATAATCTATTATGGGTCGTAGAGATTTGTCTTTATTCCTGACGAAGAACATACCTGATGCCGCAGGAGAAGTAGAAGGTCTGATGAAGCCTTTTCTTAAATTGTCGGCCAGGTAAGTCTTAAGGTGACCCAACTCAGGTTCAGAGAAGGGGTATATTCTCCCAGAAGGAATTTTGCAGTTTGGTAGGAAGTCAATGGGGCAATTGTAGGGTCTGTGAGGAGGGAGAGACTCTGCATTCTTAAGACTGAAAACGTCCGAAAAATCCTGGTAGGATCGGGGGATGGTTTTTTCAGTCGTGTTATGGTCTTGGGAGTTAAGGGTGAGTATAGGGGTGCACCTGAAGCAGGTATCTCGGCAGTACTAAGAGTTCAGGGTCAATGTGAAAGTCTCCCAGAGGAAGGTGGGTTTGTGCAGCCGAAGCCAGGGTAAACCCAGAACTACAGGGATCTGTGGGGAAGGGACTATGTCAAATGTGATACATTCGACATGATCCCTGGGGGTTACCATTAGTAGTGGCTGTGTTTGATGAGTGATGGGACCCAATGAGAGTGTACTACCATCAATGACACGTACAAACACCGGGTTGCCTTTTTCTGTCACAGGTATTTTATTCATACGCACGACAGTAGCGTGAAGGAAATTGCCACACGCACTGGTGTCAATCATCGCCTTAAGGGGTAGTCTTTGTTGGTCCTACTGTAAAACGAGATAAATTTCAAAGTGAGAAACTATCGGTGGTATAGTGGAGTAGAGTTTAAGAGGAGGCCAGCACTCACCCTGAGGTCTTCTTTTGAGCTGGGGGCAGGAGTCTACTGCATGTTCCGGCTCTCCGCAGTACATGCAGAGCTGCTGTATCCTCCTTCCTCCTTCTATTCTTCTCGGTTTGGGAGAGAGGACCTCTCAATGTCCCGATCTTCATAGGAACTGGGGTGTCACTAGGAGCTGGTCTTGGTGGAGAGTATGGTACTCCTGAGGAACGTTTGGAACGTCTCTCTCTCAGATGCCTATCCATCGAGATTGAGAGTCTCATTAGATGCTCCAGGGTAGTGGGCAACTCAGTCCGGGCTAACTCGTCCTTTAGAGGTTCAGCTAGGCTCAGTCTAAACTGGTTGCGTAAACTAATGTCGTTCCACTCAGATTCTAACTCCCATCTCTTGAATTCCGCAATGTAGTCCTCAACTGGCCTGCGGCCTTGTTTTAGGGAACGCAGGGCAGATTCGGCGGTCAGTTGTTTACACGGATCGTCGTAGAGGAGAGCCATAGCCTCACAGAACCCTTTGATGGTGTGTATAATGGGATCTTCATTTTACAGGAAGGTGTTGGCCCACGCACGGGGCTCCCCCCTTAGGTAGGAGATGGTGGTGCAGACCTTAATTTTATCTGTCACATAGGTTCTTGGTTTCAGGTCGAACATCAGGTTGCCTGCGGAAATGAAGGACCGATAGTGTTTCCTGTCCCCATAGAAGGGATCAGGGGGACTGACCTTCGGTTCCGGAGGTTCTGGGTGAGATGTTCGGTTAGCGATATTTTCAGAGATGAATGCTCTGAGGGTCGTGTTCTCAGCCTGTACCTCGGACATTTTGAGAGTGAGAGCCTCCAGTCTTTGGTTGAAAGCCACCATGTGAGATCTCATCTCCGCTGGTTCCATTTTAAATGGTTCCAACAACCTCTAATGCCCTCAGGACAGAGAGGATGGAACTCAGCTGCGGAGTCACGTTCAATCTCACGTGCTCTGAAACAGGAGTACGTGATGGTAAGTATGACAAACCAACCAGGCTCAGTGCATCATCGTTCCGCCTCCTACCCTAGTTGGAGAAGTTTGTACAGACTAGACTACCAATGCCAGAACCCCGGCAGTGGGGCAGTGGCACAAGCAGGCAGCCGGAATCGGACTATACCGGAGGCTGCGTAGGAGATGGCCTGAGGATGTAAGGGACCCTATTGGGGTAGGTATGTTAGGTACATGTAGAACTAAAAGGTGACACAGTAGTGGGTTAGTCCAGCACAGTTAAGAGGTGAGGCAGCAGTCTCGCCGCAGTAAGTGACATAGAGGCAGTCAAGGCAGCAGGTGTCGGACCACCGCCGATCAGATGCTGATGATCTATTCAAACGATAGATCATCAGTAATAAAAAGCTGCAGAACCCCTTTCAGCTAGTTTCAAACTAGCATTAAAATCATCTGGCAGACTGTTCTGGCAGAGGAACACCCTGCCGGAGTTCAATGTATCCTGCATAGCCGGATACTGCCTTTCCCCACAGGAGTCCATTGATTGCAACCACAGGTTTTTTTCCAGCCAAATTCCGGCACTAATGATGGAAACCGGCCGAATCTCTACCGGTCCTATTATAGTCAATGGTAAATGGCTGTGCTCTGACCCTTTCCGGCTAGGCCGGATAAGATGAACTCCGGCAGGCTGTTCCTCTGCTATGCTCTGGTTGCTAAAGTTCAGTATACAGTCAACTAATGTTCTTTTTCCAGGTCAGTTTTACCCAGCGGGGTGAATTTATCATAGACCATTGTTTTACGCCGGTCTATGATATCCCTGCATTCCCGGAAGATGCACCGAATTTATGACAACGCACAGAGCTCCTCATAAATTAGGTGCATCCTCTGACAGTCCGTTTGCCCAGCAGCTCCAAAATGTACATTTTAGTCTTCTTTTGCGCAAGAAAACTGGTGAAAAAGAAGATAATATGGGCTCTCTTTTCGGGAAAGTAGTAAGACTGGCATAGAAATGCCACTTGTACCTGGATTTAGAGGCAGTGGCATTTAAAAAGTCTAAACTGAGGTAATAATAATAACTGTACGCAGCTAAGTATCATATGCCGAAAGGCCATTAATAAATATATTATAAAGAGCAGGGCCAAATACTCACCCCCCCTCCCCAATGACTCACCCCCCAGTCCAGTCTACAACCTCCTCATAAAGCTGAAGAGATCAGTCCGACAAACTAAAGCTGTGTTATAAGGTTCTTACCATTGACATCCTCCAGGAGAGCATCTCTTAGAAAATCTTCAAACTATTGCACTCACAAGCATATGGTTTCAGGCTCATTTTTTAACCCCTTTGTGCAAAACGACATACATTGTCATCCGTGTGCAGTGGGCTCATACAGGTCATGTGCCAGCTGTGTTATACATCTGCTGTAGCCAGGATCTGCTATGGCAGCCTGGGGTCTGGCAAAGTCTCCCAAACCCGCCATTGCCAACTGCTTACTAAGCAGTAAGCAGTTGGCAATAGCAATTGTCCCACGAAAAATATTCTACAGTTTTCAAACCAGCACCTGGATCTGAATACTTTTGTAATTGCATGTAATTAAAAATGTAGTATAGCCACTGAGTTATTCAATAAAATCTATCTGTATAACGTCACCTGCTGTTAGTTCTTCTTCTTATTTATTTGTCCTGCTCACTGAGATGGCCGCACATGCTCAGTTT